>CM029542.1:12565045-13311045 GCA_017141395.1 Laodelphax striatellus
TTTTTTAGAGCGATTCATTCAAAAATGCAATTAAAACGAGCAATTCAATTTCACTTCCAGGTTTTAGTCGCTCAGCCAAAACTTCAGTTGTGATCAATAGCTTGCATTTGGATGCACATATATGTGTTTCCGTAAAAAGTTATTGATCCATCAATGGTTTGATGAACGACTCAAAAACCGGGCATAAATGTATTAATATACTACTCAAGTTAGCCATTCTACTCGTACAACAAAAATCAATTTAGTGCGGCCTTAGCCTAATTTATTGTAGTGATGGGCTCTCAAAAGACCCCACGTTAACAATTAAGGTCTCTCGAAAACGATTAAAATGAAAACTGTCACTACTCACCCCTGTCCGATCTTCTCCATCTTAGTATACTTTCTATTCGGATCGCCGACACTGACAATGGTTCGTAACCGCTCTATTATCTCGTCATCACTGAGCTTCTTCTTGCGATTGACCGAGGCGCCCGTTGTGTTGGTGTTCGCGTTGCTGGCATTCGTCGTGTTCGTGTTGATGTTGTGGTTTTTGTTTTTGTCCAGTGTGGTGGTGGTGGTGGTGGTGGGGGAAGCGATGCCGTTGGTGGTACGAGCCGCTGGCACCGGTGGTACGGTGGTGAGGGGTGGCGGGGTGGTGTCTTCCACTGGTTTTGTGTACTGGAACAACGGAACAGACAAACAATCAACAAATATTACTATTAAGGTTAATTATAAATTGGTTTCTGGTGTACAATTTTCTATAATAAAACTAATACAATGACAGAATAGGTTTCTGCTGTACAATTTTCTATTATAAAACTAACATAATGACAAGTAATCTCGTTTTAATTATTCTAGTTTTTAGTAATCTAGTTACTATTCGTAGTCACATTTATAAAATTAGAAAATACCGTAGCCATATTTTCATATCATTGGAGAGGTCCGTAGCCGAGGGCGATAAGCGCCTGTCTGATAATCCAAAGGTTCCAAAATCGAATACAGTTGCCGGAACGGATTTTGACAGAAACGGCCACTCCCGTCTTTCGGAGGGGAGACGAAAAGCTGTCTGGTCCCGACTGCTTTATAAAAGCAGTCACGTCATCTCATCATCACCCCTCTCATTACCCACGCACAAGCCTAGAGCTCATGTGGGCATCACCCTCAAAAAAAAAAAAATGTAATGTTGGTAGTCGTGTATCAGTCGCCATATTAGATCTCTGCCTATTTTTTGCTAACTTCGTTCTCTTTGTGGAAGAACTACAGCAAATTATTTTTTCCATGTGTTGTATAAATTCTGTAATTCTGTTTCTTCTGTGTTTTGGATTCCAGAACTGAATAATACCGCAGAGAACGAGACTTGAAGTAATAGATGTCTCATCGTACTTTAAATTTTGGACGAGAGAAACAAGGAAGCCGATCCTAAGCGACGTCTCTTAGAACTCTATGGGTAACTGGAAGAATCGTCACCTTAAGTAAGCCATAGCTTAGTAAATAATGCAACTAAAAAGGAACTGTCAACTGGCGATGCCAGAGACAGTGAAATGGGAGTGAGAGTGAGCAACAGGAACGTCAGCGTCAGCGTACAGAGCCGCCATCCTGACAGTATACAAAACTGCAAGCCGATTAATTTCACATTCGTAATCTCGGATCAAAGTTCCTATTCATCAATTCATGATCTACTAGAACAAGGTGTGTTATCTCTGATAATACTCACAATGGACTTAGTCCGCTCAGGCCGGCTGGCGACGGGGGGCGGGGGGCTGGGCACCATCTCATCCGCATCCTGCTCTCCGCTGCCGGTGCTGCCTCCGCCTCCCGGGGGCAGGTGCGAGTCTGTGTCGGGCGTGGTGGTGGAGGAGGGGGAAGAGTGTGACGACAGCTGACTGTGCGAGGAGTGAGAGGAGTGGGCGGTGGTGGTGGTGGGGGGATGGTGAGGAGGGGTGGGGGGATGGTGGTGGTGGTGTTGCCGGAGGGAGGGACGGGGGGAGAGGGCTGTGTCGACGGCCGCTGTAGAAGAAAAACAACATTTTATTAAATGAGAATGAAATTTAAATATAATCCAATATAATTATTAAATTGATTTATCCTTAAAGCCTGGTTTTCATTAGTAGAGTTAGTGGTCGAGTAACTGGCATACTAACTCTACCGAGCTAACTCTACTCTACTTACTTGGTCGAGTAACTGTTTTCACTACAAGTCAGAAGTCAGAATAATTTTATTTCCATATCTTACACATATTTTGAATGTTACAGTTTGATTACAAGTACAAGTACAAAATTTAGAAAAATTATACAATAACATATAATACAAAGTTTCAACATCATGGAAATGTGCCTACATAGGTATAAAACCTGTGCGTAGGCATGGGTAATTCTCTACTCGACAATTGAGAATAGTAGGTAAAGTGTGTTGTCTAGTGAACAGATCTAACCTTAAACTGTCGATACGGAACATTCATTACCCATAAATTCATTGATACCCCTAACCCCAGAAAAGGTATAAAATAATAAATCAATAAGTTTCCAAAATAAATATAATAAGACTCTTTAGAAAAAAGCTTAATAGCATCACTGAAAGGTTGAAGTAAACCTAAAAATCCCACCTTGAAAGGATTTTTACGAATACTCTACTCTACCTCTACTCTACTAGCTCGAGACTGTTTTCATTAGAATAGTGGTGGTAGAGTAGAGTGAGAAGCGGTGGTGGGGGAAGGCAAGTGGTAGAGTACTATCCCACGGTGCTATCCTACTCTACTCTACTAAAAACAAGTACTCTACCATGACTCTACTCTACTATGAACGTTTTCATTGGGAGAGTTCACAAGATAGTTAGTACTTGCCCAGGGAACTCTATCACTAACTCTACTAATGAAAACCAGGCTTAAGGCTCGATTACACGAGGTAAGTTTACCAGCTACTAGCCGGCTTTTTGGCTAGTAGCTAGTAAACTAGCTCCATGTAATCCTAAACTAGCCAACTAGCACACTACTAGCCTGCAGAAGTAGGAAGGAGAAAGGAAGCAAAGTATAAAGGAATGCGCCAAAAGTTTATCAATATAATAGATGTATGAAGAAATTGAAATTTAATTAACTGATTTTTGCCACGAATAAATTATGGAAAGTGTTTTTAATGTTTTACATAATAATAATTGAATAATACATTTTTATTTTTTAATTTAAATTCAAGTACCTGTATTGCACATTTTTATTTTCTAAATTAAATTTAGGTATGCAAATTTTTGTTTATCATTGACTTTTTTCTTTCTCTTTCCCATTGTATTGTGAATTGTTATTCAAATAATGTTTGTAAAATGGCAAATAAAATATTTTAATCAATACTTCATTCATTCAGTCACCTGCTTTACCGACTTAGGCTAGGCGTACACCGGTTAGTCAAGACAAGACAAGACGAGACGAGATTTATTTTAATTAGTTGCTTTGAATCAGCACACACCGATGCAATGACTAATCGGTGTGTGTTGCTTCATAAGCAACTATGTGAATGTCTGTGACTAAACTAATCTAGTCTTGTCTTGTCTTACCTCCAATACGTGCCTGTAATTTGATCACTAATTATTTGACTTTTCATTTACTCACCGACCATCTTCGTGGTGGTCATGTACTTGGATCCTTTCACCTCTTTACTGGAATTGTCGAACCAGTTTAGTACGTCCAGAACTGCCTGCGGATTCTTCTTCTGCTCCAATTTACTGATGTTCGACTGCATGAGAAGCTGGGCCCACGCTTCTGGCATGCCCTGATGGAAGGAAAATGAGCGACAATTAGTAAACAAATATAATTTACACAAATTATTTACAACTTAGATTCATCGTTTCTAACAAGAAATAGAACATAGAGTCAAACTTATAGAACAAAAGTGGTTGCACAAAAGATGATTATAGGTTATCTCCGATCACTCATGAGGACCTACATTGTATTCTATATTCGATCCAGGAATCTTTGGATTATCAGACCGGCGCTTGTCGCCCTCGGCTACGGACCACTCCAATTTTGTTAATAGAAGATTAAGGTTGAAAGATCTTTGTGCAACTGAGGCCCTCTTTCCCCAACTCTGCTTAAGCAACAGCTGAAGCTCAATATTTTTTTCTATATTTTTCTCCGAATGAGGCTAGATGTATAGCTTAAGCAGCGTTGGGGAAAGCGGCCCTCAGTCATAATTTCCTTAAAGATTCACTAGGCTGGTTAAAGATTGATCGAAAATCTTGTGGAACAGAATATTGCAATAAAAATCAACAATACATCATTATTAATAAATGAGGATATCAAGGAATGTTGCAGAAAACTTGAAATAGAAAATTCGTTTTTAGCTTTCAAGAGCTATGTCTCGCAAACTATTGGCCCTACAATAACCACTTTTGTTTCAAGTTGTAGTTAGGCCTAATTCAATTTACTTCAAAAAATGATAACAGATTTTCATGAAAAAGGTATGCTTTGGGTTGAAAATTGGCTAAACGTAAAAGAAGTGCGAAATTTCGCCATTTTTTGAGGTGATCCGGAAGGTTGCCGAGGTCGAAAACTTGGATTTAACATCTCAGAACTAACGGCCTTCAACATAAATAAAAGAAAACGGACAAATTGATCCCCAATTTTACTGAGCTGATATAAAACAACTAAAATAAATACTGGCCTACAACATAAATAAAATAAAACGGACAAGTGATCCCCAATTTTACTAGGTTGATATAACATTGAAAACTTTTGAATGTAACATACACAAGAAATATAACCTTCAAATCGGATGCTATCCTCAGAACATGTACAATCGGTTAGTTATCTTCAAGAATTGGTAAGTTGTGAATCCCAGAAAACCTACTAGTCAAAAATATTTACGATCTAAGAATTTCTGAAATGGAACTTTGAAAACTAACTCAATACTACAACAATATAAATAATCTCAAACATCTAAACACAGGGAATTGGGAAAGTATTGTTGGCTAATGACTGACGCCTTGAAGTAATTTTTCAAAATGAGTAAAATCAGTGATGCCAACTTGACAGGTGTCAAATATATGGGAGGCCACCGTAGCCTCGACAAACAATAACCTCAAAACAACAACTCTATGCTACCTAGTAGCATGGTTAGTTGTTAGGATAAAGCTTAAGACGGGTGCGTAGAGAAATAAAAGCATATAAAGAGCCTTATTGTTGATGCTATGTCGTGTCGCGACTTCGGCCACCCCAAATATATTGAACAAAAAGTAAAACACAGAACATAAACACATAGATAAGGAATAATAAAGTTATAGTGAAACACAAATGAACATTCTTGTTGTTGAAATATTGAAAAGGATATCAATAGCAACATCAACAGATTTTGATATCTAATTCCAATCAGAACTGAATTGAGTAGTGCAGTATCAAAACCAACAATCTTCACTTTCGTAAATTTTTGGCAAATGGCAAAAATCTTGAGTTTTGATCCCAACCCAGATGCTTATACACGTTTTTCAATGGGACATTATGTGTTTTGATAAAAACCGACAATACCTTTGGAAAGAGCTCGAAAAATACTTCTAAACACATATATGCTAACTCAATCTTGCCAAAAAAAAAAACGCAATTTAACATAGACGCAACAACAAGGTTAACCTGAACATTTAATGGAGAAGATTTATTAAATGTGAACATCAAGAAATAAATAATGAACATTTATGTAAGAGGAATTGAGGATTCTTATAATGACAGGACATTTCAAGACCAGAAAGAGTACGATCCATAAAGGAGATACACGCTTTATAGAATTTGGTCATACACAAGGGAACATTAAACATAGATGCAACATCAAAATTAACCTAAACATTGAATTTACTGGAGAAGATTAAATGTGAACATCAAGAATTAAACAATTAATATTCTAAGTAAGAGGAATTGAGGATTCTTATAATGACAAGACATTTTAAGACCAGAAAGAGTACGATCCATAAAGGAGATACACGCTTTATAGAATTTGGTCCATACAAAAGGGAACATTTAACATAGAAGCAAACCTGAACATTCAATGAAGAGGATTACATGTGAACTTTAAGAATTAAGTAATTTAATAATTATTAAATAATGAACATTTATGTAAGAGGATTAAGATACACAATGAAGGCATGAGAATTATGCACAAAGTGCACTCAATTCAAAACAAGAATTCCATTTCAAACACATAAATTATTAAAGAAATAACAACACTCAAGGTAGAAAAAATAGTTTAAAATTATAAAAATTAAATTAACATTGAATAGTCAGATATAGGACATTCAGCAATAACCACGTTCATCTTCATTGGATACAAAACATATATTCAACACTAATACAAAAGTTTTGGGAAATTTGGGGGTATATCAAGATTCAAAAATATCAAGGATTCAAAAACGTACACTAATATAACATTGATAACTAGAGTGATAACTGATTTCGCGATATCCATGTTCATTCAAAAAATAGAAAACTCATAGTGATTTCTTCAAAGAATGATTGAGCGCATGAATTAATTTCAAATTCAATTCAAATTTCAATTTCAAATTAATTCACCGATTGAACTCAGAAATAAGTTGGAATTCATTGCATTTGTGTTCAAATTCAATAATTAATGAGAGTAGAAAATTGAGAGTCTAATGGTAATCAAAAATTATAAAAGATGACAAAACTTCATGAGAAAAATCAATATGAAGTGGAATGGATTGAATATTTAGAAATCAAAGCTTTCATTAAACTCTGAACTCTTTAAAAATAGGATAATGTGTTTGAAAATTTATGGCTAACATTTACACAACCTTTGATACAAAAAATCAAAGTAATTCTCTATTATTTACGAAACTCTTTTTCTAAAAGAAGCAAATATTTTTGGTTGAAATTATTCACTGAATGCTCAAAATTTAGAGGACTCTCCTTATAGCCATCTTAACGCCAAGTCCCTTGGATATCGTTACAATATGAATAAATAGAACAATTCTAGAAAAAAGTATGTAAGTTATGAGGGGTATGTATCTATATAAAGTATGTAAAAGCCTTTGTATGAGCGGGCGCTCGAAACAATTAAATTTATTTATTTAAAAAAATAATTAATAACCCAAGAGATTTGTAAGCGTTTATTCTAGTGAAACACTAGCTCAAGTATGGGATGTCAAAACATGAATCGAATCGTGAGAATCCATATATCGATTTATGAATGGAATCTATAAATATACATTCACATGTCCATTCATATATCTTTACATATAGGCCTATCCATTTAAGAAGCCAAAATATTGTTACACTTGAACTAAACATTTGGATATTTCAGTAGGTGCTATACTGTGATAAAACTATTGTCGACTGTAAATGAATTAATTATTAAAGAATTATTATGTTTGACTATAATGAATGTAGAGAGAAATCTTTTAGAAGTGACATCGGACAAAATTAATATAGTATCAGAAACCACTTATAAAACATTTAAGGATGATGCAACAGACAAAATTCCAAATCCAAGACTCATACACCGAGAGTGAGTTTCTTTCAAAAAGTGCAACCAAACAATAAGAACAAAACTCATACAACAATAGAAACACTACAATGACAAACAAACAGACATGAACAAACAACATTGATATCGAAAACATAGTGATGCCTTATGAAGAAGAAACACATAAAGAAATGAAAAGGAGGAGAAGAAGGAGAATCATGCAATTGGCATTACTTACTTTACATGGCAGCTTGAAACAGAAAAGAAAAGAAAACAAAACAACGTCACAAGTGTGTTTTTTGGATGAAATAACATGAAAGAGTAAAGCAATAAACATGATTACTTCAATAGAAGTGTGATAACTATGATAGAAAAGTCGAAGGATGCAAGATTAATAATTCATTGAATTTGGAAGTTGTTAGTTGAAATTCGTTCATCTAACTTGTAAATTTATGTTACTACTTAATTCATGATTTGTCAAGAGTGTAGCTGAAAATTATAAATGTATATCTCTTCTAGGAACATGATTTATTTCATCATTTATTTCGAATTTCCTTACTAGCTATTATTCTGTTGTCAATATTTGCAGTAGCAGAAGTCTTCAGAATATTATATGGCATTAATTAGGAATTTCGTTCAATTATTATGATTTATTTCAATCGAGATGCGATAACTATGACAGAATACTTGAAGGGTTTTGGAGAAGTTAGTAGGAAAATATTGAAATTCATTTATCCAATTGGTGAATTTTTCTTTGTAACGCTTTTTCACTGGTTTGTAATGATTATAGCTAGGATTAAAACTACTCTATCGACATGGATTAGTTCAACTCGAGTGTGATAACTATCATAGAACAGTGAAAAATGCAAGAAAGGGTGAAAGGTCTTGTAATTAGTTTTTCCAGAATTTTCATTTTATTTAATATTTTTTGTTGATTTATTCAACATTTCATTTAGTAAAGTAGGTAAATTGAACTTTACTAGTTAGATATGTCGGAATACAGAATTGGATTGTCAAATTACTTTGTGAAATCAGTTCAAGATCAAAATTTTAAAACTGCAGCCTGTATAATATTGGGCCATTTTGGTAGAGTTACAATACTCTAAAACGTTTTCCAACTGTAAAGATAATGAAGATGGGAGAAATGCGGTAAGAGCATCAATTACATCAAATTGATTTTCAATGCTTTCATTGTTATCGGGAAACCAGGTCAATAGTATGCCGAAATAAAAAGGATTGAAAGAATCATTAGATATTGCAATTGTTCGATTTATACTGCTATTGTCAATATATTTGCGGTTGCAGAAATCTTCAAATAATTTTTTAGGTAGCAATATTAGAGGTTTCTTTTGATTATTTTTGAAATAATAATAATTACAAATACCATCTTATTATTCACAGTTCAGAGTTGACATTTATTATTTGTTAGCAGTATTATTATTATTATTATTTGTTAGCAGTTTTTGTTTGATTATTTTAGAAATAATAATATTATTCTATCTTATCATTCGCAGTTGATAAAATTAAGTAGGCTAAACATTATTGCTTAGAAGTGCAATTGTTTAGAAGACATTTTAATTTATTCATAGCTTTTGTTAAGGCTAAACAGTAACTGAATTATTGAAAATTTAAGCTAGAAACCAGATAATTTTGAGAAATATAGTATTTTAAAGTGGTGTTCAAATCAAATGAGTAGATTTCTGATTTTCAAAGTTTTCATCCAGTTCAATAAAATAAGAGAGCTTAAAGTTGGACAGTCAACTTTTAAGTTTCCCAAACACTATACATGCACTAGTATGCATGGAAGTTGTACTATGGATGTCCAGTGTATGGGAATGTTAAAATCAGCTCTTCAATTTGCAGATCTTTATTATATTGAATTGAATGGAACACTTATTCACTTAAGGTTTAATCTTTCAATATTCATTGAATATTAGAAATTTCAATTAAATAGACGCCTACAACTAATTATCACACTTATGATGAACTCACTTAAAGCATGTATCTAAAGTATGTATGTACTGTATATAAACTTATTCAAGTATGTATCTGAAATATACTACTACAACCTAGTATCCTAGCTACATATTTCTTGAATATTTTTTAAATAAGACTGTATTTTAGGTTCTTTGATTTAATCTAGAAGGAAAGAGCAATCTAACAGGACTGGACTTGATACGGAAATCCAATTCTCCAAGACAATCTGATAGCTTAGAAAAAATACTAACTCGACAATGTCTTCAATTATTATAAGTGATAATAGAATCTTCACAACTCATATGAATACTCAAGTTTTTCTTTACCTACATATATTTCAGTCAGCTACTTTGATAATATCACATTTTGCAAATAGTAATTTGTATTTATTAATTTACATTCCACATTATTAGAATTGAAAGCGTCTTGTATCACAAAAGCAATTATCACTCAAGCCATACAATGTTACAAGTTAACCTATTGGCTGGTCGTTCTTGTATTATTATTTTTTGAAGTATTAATTCACAATCTTTGAAAAAAAGTGATTCATACTTCATGCTATTTGAAACAAAAACAATGAAGATCGATCACTGCAATTCAATTTATGAGGAAATCAATCCTTTCAAGAATTTTTGAAAAGTATAGTGTTCTAGACTTGATTAAAATCAGTTAGGTCAGTTTTTTTATTTTGAATGTTTTGTGACTGTGGATTTGTTCATTTCAATTTAAAATGGAAAAGAGAGACAGAGGAAAAATCTTTCTGGAGCAGAGGAAAAGCTATTGATAAATATTTTATTGAAATACATATTGGTACGGTAAAACAGATAAAATATATTTATTTTCATGTTTATGTTTGAAGATTTATGTTACCTGTTTGTTATTTTTTACCATACCAATTTGTATTTCAATACAATATTTATCAATCGTTCTTCCTCTGCTCAGTCTCTCTTTCCCATTTAAATTAAAATAAACAAATCCACAGTCACAAAACATTCAAAACAAAAACAAACCGACCTAACCAAGCAACAAATACTCGTAAAATTTCAGATAAGGAAGGAAATCATAATATGGTAGTATGCTTCATTAAAATTCAATGTGGCATTAGTTTAATGTGGTATTAAACTAATGACTGTCCTAGAAACCGGGAATTAATATCATAAATTATCTAATCTATCAAAATCCTAAATATCATATAGCAACTATCAAAAATATTGACTAGGCGAAATTAACCAGCTATACAGTATGTAGGCTATCTATGGCTATGAAACATTTATCTTTAAGCATTGTATTCATCTAATTATAGTATAATTTCTAATTATTTTCAAAACAAATCTATTTCTAACAAAATAAGTTCTGATCTTCGCTTGTTTACAAATTCTCTATTAATTTATTCTCTGCACTGATTAAGGCTAGGCGTACACTGGTTAGTCAAGACAAGACAAGATTAGTCAAGTTTAGTCACAGTACTTCACATAGTTGCTTATGAAGCAACACACACTGATTAGTCATTGCATCGGTGTGTGCTGCTTCATAAGCAGCTATGTGAATTACTGTGACTAAACGTGACTAATCTCGTCTTGTCTTGACTAACCGGTGTACGCCTAGCCTTAGTGCTGATTAATTTACTTATTTTGTATTATTGCTTCTTTTATTTATTTCTAGGCTACAGTCAATGAATTATTGCTATTACTATGCTTATTATTAGTGCTTAATGCTTACTATTATTTTTTACTATTTACTACTATTATTATTATGTATTTGTAACTTATTATTTGTCTTATTCTTGTTTGTATAATTTTATTTTGTGTTAGAGGGCAATAATAGGATTCCTGGTGCCTCAACTAGCAATAAATTTTGTGATGTATAAAAATCTTTACAAGAACGACCAGACCTCCTAGGTTACACAGTAGTTAGCGGTGTTGGAGTACAGTTTTTTTAGGAAGAAAGTAAACAAAAAACATTGGGAAGACAGTGAAAACGGAAAGAATACAATACAAAGCAAAGATGGAGAGCAATGTTTTTGACACAGTCTACTCACAGTGAATTCGCCGGTGACCGCATCGAAGCCCACGTGAACGGTGTGCTCGAAATTAGTCGGGTAGGATATGTTGGGCTTTTCCGTTTCACGTCCCTTCGTGCGGGTTTTATTTTTCCCCGCTTTCTTTTTTCGTTCATCGCTGTCCGGCTCTTTGGGTAATGGACGCATGTCAACGGGAAGGTTGGGAGTTGTATCGCCCCTGAAAAAATAAAGGAATAGGTGAATAAATGTTTAATAAATAAAGCAATTTATTTGTTCATGTATTCGATCTTGGAACCTTTGGATTATCAGACAGGCGCTTATCGCCCTCGGCTACGGACCACTCCAACATGTTAAACACACAAATAGAGTTGAGTTTAAGAATATTTAGATATTTATACAATATAAAAAAAAGTTATGTAAAATAATAATATAATATATAGTTCAATTTACACGTAATCAGACAGAGAATAAAGTTCATTCAATTGGAAAATACACTACGCATGAGATATAGACCCGAAGGAATAGGTGAATAAATGTTTATCTAAACAATAAGTGATTGCAGAGGAAAATTAATGCAAAAGTTGAATAAAGTGCAATATTTATAAATAAATAAAGGGTGAGTTGGGAGTTGTATCGCCCCTGAAAAATAAAGGAAGAAGTGAATAAATGTTTAGATGGCAAAATTGATACAATAGATAAATAAAGTAGGCGATTATCAATATATTGGAATGTATATTGACATTAAATGAATACTTATTTGTAGAAATCCTATTGATGTTTTGTGGCTGTAAATAATAAAACAGTGGAATTGATAATATCTTTTAGTGTTTTATTTAATAAACGAATAAATAAATGAGTATTAGCTAGTCAGGTGGATGGACTTATGTAATTAAAGAGCAAAATTCAGGCTTTTGCCTTTGCAGGGACCTTCCTTGTTATTAATTCAGTATATTAATACTATTTTATGTTACATCTATTGTATTATTAATTCTATAATTTTTCATTGTACTCTTTAAGTTTGCTGTATTTTGTTTATCAAAGATAAATAAAAAAAATAAATAAATGCAATAATGTTCAGTTAATTATTATTAAAAATTATCAGAATACTGCTTTATGAAAATTAGCTGGTCAGATGAATAGATTTAAAGAGAAAAATTATTGCAATGGATAAATAAAGTGCCATAAATAGTATTAAAAAATTGTAAAATACCCATTAAAAGCACAACAAAAACAATGGCTATCAATAAATAAAAAATATAGCCTATATGAAAATTTTGCAAATTGAATTAGTGTTTTTATCAATGAATTAACTTAGTGAAACATGCAATCTCTACATCTAGAAATAATTCAGTAGCTTTCCAATCAATTTAGAATAGAGAGTAGCAATGCATAGATGCATGTTTGAGAAGACTGCTGAAAAAATAAAAATTAGAATAATAAGAAACATTATATTAGAATAATAAAATAAAAAAATATGAATGAACGGAATCGATCATCGTTGTATTATCGAACATACATACACTTATCAATAATATTTCATTATTAATAGCTGGTTGTAATTTTCAATCAACCCATAAAGCGACAAGATATGTAATTAAAGAGCAAAATTATTGCAATTGATAAACCAAGTGCAATAAATTAGTATTTAAATTGCAACAAAAAATTGTAAAATATTGTGCAAGATGAAACTAGAAAGCCAGATTATTATCAACAAATTCATCTTTCCCTCAATAATTTATTTCTTGTTCAATTTAAAAGAGATTACTAAAGTATGAGTCATAATTTGGAATAAATTTATTGTAAAACCAGATAATACTCATTATTTTCAATGGCAGGCTATTTTTTATTTGTGTATCCATCAAGATTTATAAAGATAGCTAGTTTTCCTTATAATAATGTGATTCACAATGAATCAATATTGAATGTCTAGCAATAATTTATTAAGAGACACTTGTACAGTAATATTAATATGGATTTTGGCAAATCAATCCACGAGGAGTCTACACTTTCTCATAAAGAATTATGAGATGAGAATAGATCTTTACATAAGATGGAATTAATTTTTTATATGCTTGAAATTATACATTTTTCTATGATTGAGAATTGTCAATAATGTATCTGTAATAGGATAAATAAATTGATTCAGATTGAGTTTAGATTAGAATCTTTACAGATTGAGAAATGAGATTACCGTAATTTATTTCAATAAATTGATTGAAATTGAGTCATTATTACCTCAAATTCTATAATTAACTCAAGCCATCCAATAGCTTTTTAGAACAACAGAAAAAAACCCAAGTAGGCTATATAATATTGTTAATTAGAAAAAGTACAGAGAAAAACGGAAAAATCCCTCTTGTTTAAAATCTTCTACTCTATCTAGCACAAAATTAGAAAAAGTCCAGAAAAGAAGCAAAACAATAGATAAATCCCTTTTTTCTAATCTTCTATTCACACTATTTAAAACACTAATATTCACTCAAAGCAAGCAAAAAATTTGTATGAAGCAATTTTTTTTGAAAGCAGCAAAAAAATCATCAATTTGTGAAAAAATTCGTGTATATCGTAACATCAGATAGAACAATGAAACTATTGATTAACTACAATAAACTAATAATGTTGCATCTTTTGATAGAGATACACTGCTCTCAAGAAGATGATTTTTGCCTTTCAGATTCACTTGTTCAAGAAGTATTACCTCATTAAAAACATTACACACTCATTCTAACCAGTTGCATTACAACAATTAGACTTTCCACAATTCTTTCCTGCTTACCTAGAGTAACAAGTAACTTGCAATATTATGACAAGACTAACAAAACTGAATAGAAACCTTATCAACTTACTTAATAGTTTTGACAAACTGACAGAATTGAAAAAGAAACACCTAAAACAATATCCTACAAATTATCACCATCACTTGTCAAGAATAGGATGTTAACTGACAATGGTACAACACGCAGTCACGTACTAAAGTAGGTATTGTTATGTTTTTCTATCATTGTTTCGATTTCAATTCCGTATAGAAGCAATACAACTCGGTTTGTTTTGGCAATTCAACACTTTTTACACGCACTGAATATCTGTTTATAGCATTAGTTATATCTGTGTATATGACTGTATACATAACATTGTTTATATCTGTAGATATCAGTGATGACATTGAATACTAATGAATTACAATTTCAAATGATTGCGATTAAAAGGAAAGTATTCGCGTTTGAGTTTGGATATAGAAGCGATTTTTTCAATAAATATTAATAATCGAAAGTAGATTTTTCATTGAGCCTACACGAATATATGGATTATAAGACATGCTGACATCGGGTGGTTCTTTAGAATATAGAACCATAGATAAGAGATAGGATATATTCTAATCTGTTATCTATGATAGAACTGATTGAAATTCAACTGTAACCGCCTTAATAACTCATGAATTGATAATATTATTAAAACTTTTCCTAATCCAAATGCTCTATATTTTTTATTGATACATTAACAAAATATCAATCATTTTACTGAATTTGACATTTAACATGTCAATTGATTACAACTCAATCAAAATATTAAAATTAACGTGAATTAAATCCGCTAAGAATAAGATGTTAAATAAAGACCAATAATCTACTGAGTAATAATACAACGGTTCACAATAAGTAATTGTAATCATAAATTAATTAAATGAAATGAAGTTTAATATTATAGAGTTAAAAATTACTTTACGTATTCGAGTTGAGAGTTGAATTTTAACCACTGGGGTAAAAGATAAGCTTCAGAGTTTAGCAACATAATTAACAATGAGAGAAATTTTTACTAGAGGTAATTTCCAAACTTTTTAATAAACTTACAAGAATCTTGTAATTTTTGTTAGAAATTCAATTTGAATTAAAACTTACCCAATCGGTTCTGAGATGCCTTTTATATTATACTCAAGTTACAGTATACTGAATATCTTTCAATTAGACGTTGGGAAGAATCACAAAGTATTAGGCCTAATGTTCTCATAGTAGACTCATGAAAAATAAAACCACAACTACTGCTACAAACCTATCTAGATTTATCAAGTTGAAGATAAAACTACGATTTTTTATTTCCTGTTAAAATGAGACAGAGATTGAGAGAGATGGGAAGAGAAAGAGGAAGAGTTACTATTTAGAGTTCAGTCTGAGAGAAAGGCACGATTCCAATAAGTAATTTGATAATGTGGTCAAGTTCTCAAGTAGCATAAATACAATACATGTTTATTGAGCATCATGTAAGTTCAACATGTCTATTATGAAATTGTTCAAAAGGTAAACTCACAATCAATCAAGATCTTACCAACGAGTAAAAGTCATATAAGAACTTACCGGTATGTTTTTTTTAGTAAATACAATTCTTTTTCTCATTTCCGACCAAATATTGTATTTAGAGCAGCCATCCTAACGGTTTCAAATAACTTAAAGGTGGGTTTTCGTTACTGCGACAGAGTGCCGCAGCAGAGCTCGACACAGCTATCCCAACTATTTAAAGTGGGGATTTTTTATCAATTGCATCTGGCAACGCTGGGTCGGGCTCCGCTGCGGCACTTCATCTGCGGATGCTACTGAGTTGCAGACTCCGGCTACCGTTAGTCAAAATAGCAACTTTTTCAAACAAAAAATTGTACCTACTCGTGTATTAAATATTGAATATTAATAAATTCAGTGAATTGACAAAATTGTTCCTATTTATGCATGATTATTCTTTTATATTTTTATTTCAAGTTTTAATTAGCCTGGTTGCTGACTATCCGCAGCCGAGATCGGCTGCGCATCCGCAGAAGCGAAAACCTGTGTTTTGGATTCAAGCCGTAACTTAGGACTCAAATGGAATGAGAAAACTACAAGCTATATTTTTATAACTAATGTAGGCCTATAAGTTCTTGAATATACGTATTATTGGATTAGAAAATGTCAGTGGTCGCTCGGTGAAAGCGGTTGCTAAGGCCCGTATTATACTAGGATGCTGGCGTCTCAGTCTAAACGCTCCCATATGATTTAATGCCCCGGTAATCTGGATGCTGGCATCCCTAGTCTAATCGCTCCCATTTGATTTAATGCCCTGCTAGCCTCCCAAATGCCAGCATCCCGGATGTCATCGTCCTAGTATAATACCCGAAAACATGCAGTTCAAACAAAATTCAAGAACTATGAGATGGGTTAATGTTCTTTGCTATTCCTGGTTTTACACACCAATATTAAGATCAACATCAAGAGAATCAAGTCCTACATTGTAAAATAACTCCATAAGTGAATGAAAGTTTCAAAACTCTCTTAATTACTGGGATGGGTACGGAATATATTTAATTTGATGGCTTTTGTATAGTTTGAGGGTGCACCCTAGTTAGCATGTAGAATCACTTAACTTATCACTCAATTGACAGCAACTCTTCAGGAATGAAGTAGCCAACCTAACCTATATTATAATGCATGCTTATAAAAAATAACTTAAGGATCAAAGGTGAATTAAATTACCTGTTGCTTGTAAGACGGACTGGCGGGGCAGGAGGTTTGTCTTCATCATCAGACATGATTACTGTCACTTCGAAGGTATTCTTAGAATGAAAACCAATTTTGCTATTTTCCAAAGCAACCTAATGGACAAACAAGTTCTTGAATTAAGGCCAGAAACCACGAACTAAACACATAGAATCATTTGAATTTACTTAGGATTAAGGTGGAATTAACAATCCCTGCCAATAAAACAAACCAGTGACTTATTCATTACTTGGAAATTTGAAGTGGCATGGCAAATAGATAACAATTTCGAATAGCATACATGAACTTCAAAAAGGCCTTGATAGTAAAGGATGGCAATTTTAGTATTGGAATACAAATGATTCATAAACCAAGGACTCAGTAATGACCAGTTCCATAAATAAATTATAAAAGCGGTAACATTAGGTTCAAGTTCTGAAAACACGTATTCAACATGACTTGTATTTACCTTATTGAAGTGAATATAATTGAAAACCTATACTAAATACTTCTAGGCATTTTTATGTTCACGCACACACCAGGAAAATATTCCTACATTCACACAAAATTAAAAAAACTCAAAATTCTTTGTCTCCTGCTGAAATGCATTCGACAGCGCCATATTCATCGACCATTTTCCATTACTTTGAAGGTTTGACAACCTAAAAAAACTCAAAAGTCATTATAAACTAAATAAGAGAAATCTTAGAATATATATTCTAAAACCCATTTTAATTAGTATTCCCTGTCTATTTTTATCATGATTGATAGAATAAACGCTTAAAATACATTTTTATAATTTATTCTCCGTCATTCCGTTCTTCGATGTCGAAGAAGATTCAAGAGGCAGAATGAAAACCATTTAACCGGGAACACGAACACAGACAAAAGCGATTAGCGTTTGAATTTGTATGTGCGTTTTGGTACTAATCTACATTTCTGTGCATTTCAAAGAATAATTCTTGCTAAATTGTTGAAAGTAGCGAGTTTATCAATCTCTCAAATTCATTGATAGTAAATATTTCAATAATTCTCGATCCTGAACATTCAACCAACAATTTTCTGTAAGTTTTGAGGTTAGCTTTACAATCGCAAAAATGCCGAGTGACGATGAAGATGTTCTTGATTATCCCTACAAAGCAGAATATGCGAAAAGTGGTAGAGCATCTTGTCGAGGATGCAAATCAACTATAGAAAAAGGAACACTTCGAATGGCTGTAATGGTGAAGGTATGAACAATAATTTTTTATCACTTTTGGTGGCATGCGTCGGTACACATCAACAGCTAATTTCTTGCTGTGAAATAAAGCAACAATACTGACTCTATCACGATGTATAGTCTGTATATAATTCATTAGTTGAGCACAGACAAATAATTCATATACTTGCATTTAACGATTAAGTTATCTTCTCTCATTGAACCTCTAAAAATAATTGCAAAAATACAATCTGGCTCTCATGTAACAACTGAAGCTTTAACTCTGAAGCTCTTGAAGAATTTGGACTGCCTGTTCAATCTGTGATGGGTGATAGGCCTAATGTATTGCGCACATCAAGTTCATATTTGAATATATTTTCATTTAATTCTTTACAGTCTCCCATGTTCGATGGAAAGATGGCATATTGGTATCATTACATGTGCTTTTTTGCCAAACAAAAGCCAAAATCTATCGGTGACATTGCTCACTACGCTGATTTGAGATGGGAAGACCAACAGAAGATTGAGAAGAAAATTGGTAAGTTATTTTGCACAAAATAATGTACAAGTAAATTCTTCAGACAAAATATAAATTCCCAAACATGGGAAACGAAAAATACATTCCCAAAATTATGCACGTCTGTACGAGTAAATTCTTTAGAAAAAATATAAATTCCCAAATACTAATGTGAATGGAATAGGCCTACTCCATTGTCATCAGTGATTGCAATCAAATTGAACAATTGAACTTGATTAGTGGAGAAAATGGAGAATCAATAATAATTCACTTGTATAGCAATTTATGCAACGTCAATTTTCAAAGAGAAAAAGATAATACCATTTAGAAAATATCTTTACCACTTCATTGTTGTACCTAAGCCTCAATTGTCGAGATATCTCGATTATCTTTATTTTAGTATTTTTTTTTTAGTATTAAGTTATTTTTAATATTTTTTAGTACTTATCCACACTGATTATTCTACCAAGCTCTTGATTTTCCGTCACCATTTTATTGTAGGCTATATCTCTTGTTTCTGTATTTGTTGTCTATTTTCTTTTCAATTTGTTGTCTATTTTTCTCTAGCCGAAATTTCATCAGGACCAGCTGTTGATGAGAAACCAGCAAAAGGAAAAGGCAAGAAAGCAGCCACTAAAAGAGGAAAACAAACTGCGGCAACCAATGAACTGAAAGATTTTCTTGTAGAATATGCAAAAAGTAGTCGAGCCACATGCAAAGGATGTGATGAGAAGATTGTCAAGGTAAATAAATTATAGAACTGAATTAGTTACAACAACTTTATAAGTAACTTACAACAATATAGGCCTATGTTTGTTTGTATGATTTTTTATTGGTGGTTTACCTTAAACCCTGTGCCGCACTGCAAGTGGGTAGTTGAATAGAATAGAATATTTGGTGGATAAATAGTGGAAATATTTGGTGGATTAAGTTGGATAGAATAGAATGGAATAGTTGGTGGATGATTGACACGGTTTATCAAGAAGACTGTGACAATTTTCTACATGTTCTATTATTATGGATTCTGTATGAGCTATATATAAATCATCTACCATCCAGGTAACAACCCAGCAGTGCGACCTCAGCTTTACGGGTAGGTATTTGGACTGACTGTGTGAATTAGAAAAGGAACATTCCCAGTTTTGGGAATTCGATCTGTATGCTTCGAGCCTGTTGTATTTTCTTTTGTAAATGATTGAATGAATCATTTATTTAATCTAGCCTGTTGTATTTTTTTAATATTGAATGATTAATTAATTTAATTCAATTTCAGGAAGAAATTCCTCTGTATTATTTATGTTGTATTGTTTTTGTGAATGATTGAATAGAAACAGTTTTGGGAATTTAATGTGTTTATACCTAAAAAAAGTTTATGTAGGCAATGTTTAGCCTACTTCGAGCCTGTTATATTTTCTTTTGTAAATGATTGAATGAATCATCTATTTAATCTAGCCTGTTGTATTTCTTTTTAATATTGAATGATTAATTCATTTAATTCAATTTCAGGAAGAAGTTCCTTTGTATTATTCATGTTGTATTGTTTTTGTAAATGATTGAATAGAAACAGTTTTGGGAATTTAATCTAAGTACTTCGAGCCTGTTGTATTTTATTTTGTAAATGACTGAATGAGTCATTTATTTAATACAGCCTGTTGTATTCTCTTTTGTAAATTATTGAATGATGGATTAATTAAATTTCAGGAAGAAGTTCCTTTGTAAATTATTGAATGATTGATCAATTTAATCTCTTTTGTAAATTATTGAATGATGGATTAATTTAATTTCAGGAAGAAGCTCCTTTGTAAATTATTGAATAAATTATGAATTTAATTTCTGGAAGAAGTTTCTTTGTGATTATTAAGTTATAAATTCTATTTAGCCTGTAGCATTCTCTTTTGTAAATGATTGATTCAATTTGATTTCAGGAAGAAGTTCGTATATCAAAGAAAGAGTATGAAAGTAACGAAGCTAAACGATTTGGAGGAATACCACAATGGCATCATCCCGAATGTTTCACCAAACTGAGAGCTGAGTTGGCATTTTTTGTTAGCGGAGATCAGTTGCCTGGATTTGATACCTTGAAAGATGACGACAAAAATATGATCAAGAAACTACTGCCGAAAATCGATGTGTAAGTTTTATTTATACGTGATTGTATTTTAATTGGTTAAAATATTCATGATTCACAAAATGCGAAATGGATAGAATTTAACTTATTGAATTTTTTAGGTAGGCTAGTAGTAAAGGTGATATTGTGGTAGCTATCCATAAAGCCTGGTTTTCATTAGTAGAGTTAGTGGTAGAGTTCCCTGGGCGAGTACTAACTATCTTGTGAACTCTCACAATGAAAACGTTCATAGTAGAGTAGAGTGATGGTAGAGTACTTGTGTTTGGTAGAGTAGAGTGGGATAGCACCATTCTAATGAAAACAGTCTCGAGCTAGTAGAGTAGAGGTAGAGCAGAGTAGAGGCTGAACGGCGACATTTTAAGGTTAGATCTGTTCACTAGACAACACACTTTACCTACTATTCTCAATTGTAATGAAAACAGTTCCTCGACCAAGTAAGTAGAGTTAGTACGGTAGAGTTAGTATGCTAGTTACTCTACCACTAACTCTACTAATGAAAACCAGGTTTAATGAATAAAAAGACTGGAAGTTGTCAAAACCACAAATTTGTAAAAATATTAAGACTGGTCTCGGTTGTTAGCCTACACTACACCATTATCAATCTCTGGTAAACTTTTAAATGGTAGATAATGTGGTAGACTTCTGGTAAATTCATTTATTCAAGCATACAAAATTGGCTAGTATCAATGCAAGGAACAAAAAAAAGTAAAAAATATCAATAAAAATGATCAAAATTTGATCAAGTTTGATCAAATGATCAAGTTTTATAAGTCATTCCACTGCATTCTACTCTAGCATTACTCTATTGAATCAATAAGGAGCTGCTGACTGCTGAGCTCTAGCTAAAATATGTTAAGATTCAATAATGTTGGGTTGCATCAACCAGGTACAACTATTTTAATAAATTAACAACTATAAAAAGCAGGTACAACTATAATTAATTAAATTCATTATTCTTGATTTTTTTAGTAAAAAGGAAGACACAGTAGACGGCGAAGCGCCGGCGAAAAAAGCAAAAGTTGAAAAAACCGAAGCAGCCGTTGACGAAGCTGCTTTGAAAAAGCAGTCGCAACTGCTTTTCAAGAACAGAGACTTGCTGAAAATGGTTAGCGAAGAAAAGAAGAAATTCTTGCAGGATTTACTGGAGTTCAATAATCAACAGATACCGACTGGTGTTGATAGGGTAAGTTTAGAAGTGTTATTTTACTTTAAAATTGGTAAGTGTTTTTACTTTAGGTAACTTGATTTTGATTTATGTATCGTATGCGAGTTATTTTATTAATTTAGTTATTTATCAAGTTCTATTCTTCTTCTTCCTCCTTCTACTTCTTCTCCTCCTTCTCCTACTCCTACTCCTACTCCTCCTCCTCCTTCCTCCTCCTCCTTCTCCTCCTCCTCCTCCTCCACATCCTCCTCCTCCTCCTCCTTCTCCTTCTTCTCCTCCTCCTTCTCCTTATCATTATCCTTCTCCTTCATCCTTGACTCAATTGTATCTTATTTTCCTCCTCCTCCTATTCCTCCTCCTCCTTCTCCTTATCATTATCCTTCTCCTTCGGATCCTTGGAAACTCAATTGTATCGGTTTATTTTCCTCCTACTCCTCCTCCTCCTCCTTCTCCTCTTCTTCTCCTTTACAGTATTATTTTAGGGCTTGATATGAAGAAGAAACTTTGAAAAGATTGGGAACAGTAGGGTACCACATCTAGAAAACTTTATGATTTTACAAATGATGAATTTCCTTGAACTTTTTTCAATTTTAATTTTAGATGCTCGACCGTCTGGCCGATCTAATGTCTTTTGGAGTACCAGCGGCTTGTACCAAATGCAAATCAACAAATCTTTTATTCAAGACCGGAATTGGTTATGTTTGCCATGGAGATTTGACCGAATGGGTCAAGTGTCAAGAAATCTATGAGAAACCTAAGCGTACTGCCTTCAAACTGCCCAAAGAAATCAAGAAAAACTGTCCTGAATTGTGAGTAGCTGATAATTGAGTCGAGAAATTCGTTTTTAAAATATTTTGTTTTGATTTCTTAACTTGATTCACTTTATTTGTAGAATTCTTGTTGATTTTGTGGAACTCCATGATAAAATAAAACACTATATATGATAAATAAAAAACCATATTATTATGATATTGACAATTCATCTACTCTAGTCGAATTGTAAAAAAGTGTAGAATTGTACTTTAGTGGAAAAGTGGAATTGTCAATATCATATAGGGCCGGTTCATGAGCTCGGGATTTAGCCAAGTCCTAGACTGAAACGGGTGGCCACCGTAGCATCGACAAACGTTTGTCTCAACAGGTTAGTGGGTTAGCAGCATAGAGAGCTTTTAGTACATAGTATCGAGGCTAACGTTTGTCGATGCTACGGTGGCCACCCGTTTTAGTCTAGGACTTGGCTAAATCCCGAGCTCATGAACCGGCCCTATAACTTATATGATAAATAAAACACCATATTATTATGATATTGACAATTCCTCTACTTTAGTCGAATTGTAGAAAAGTGTAGAATTGTACTTTATTGGAAAAGTGGAATTGTCAATATCATAATATAGTGTTTTATTTTGATCTACTTTAGTTAGCCTACTGTGTAGACTGAATAATATTAGGCTATCCCTATCATTTTATCATTTATCATTATTTATTATCTATCATTCTACCTATATATTATCTATTCTACAATCATAATAAAGCTGCGTTTACACCAAAGTCATTGACAGATATTGTTGTACTTTTGTTTTTGTCAGTGACAGGGGTCTGTGACATTTTGTCAGTGACACAGTATTTCAGTAGCTGACAAATGACACTGACAAAATATCATTTACAAAAGTGACATTTGTGTTTTTGTTTTAAAAATATTGTCACTCAATCGTTCTGTTTCGGTTAGGTTTCTTGTTTTAAGATTATTGCAATTTTCTAATGTTGGTTGTCTTTTATCAGGGCGAAAATCAAGTACAAGGCGGCTGATCGACTTTTTGTCAAATGCGCTCCATCTACATCAACCTCTTCCACAAAACAAGAAAATGGATCCCAGTAAGTGTTGTAACTTCCTATTTCAATGTTAATTTGTTCGCTTTCAATTGCTTGTAAATTCATTCTGTATTTATTCGAGCAAGAAACTAATCCTGTGTCACAGAGGCTAGGCGTACACCGGTTAGTCAAGACAAGACAAGACGAGATTAGTCACGTTTAGTCACAGTACTTCACATAGTTGCTTATGAAGCAACACACACCGATTAGTCATTGCATCGGTGTGTGCTGCTTCATAAGCAACTATGTGAATTACTGTGACTAAACGTGACTAATCTCGTCTTGTCTTGTCTTGACTAACCGGTGTACGCCTAGCCTAAGCTGGCTTAAAATAACTCGCGGCGTTGTCGCACATATTTTAACCTCGGTATCTCACTCGTCGTTTAAAGGCTCTCATAATAAAACCATTGCATAAACTACTATTATGCTTGAATATTACCTTGTATTACTATGTTTGTATTTGTGCAATATGTTTGTATAATATATATGCAGTGAAATAAACGAATTTATTATTTTAATTTTCTAGGCCCAAAGTGAAGAGTGGCAGGTCGTATCCTCTGAAAGGCATGGAATTCATGATCAGCGGTTTGCCGAAGGAAAAGACTTCCTCCCTAAAAAGGGAGGTGGAAAAGCTGGGCGGGAAAATAGTGCCCAAAGTACATGAGAATCTGGCAGCTGTTATTTCTACTGAAGGTGAGAGCTGTTTTCCAAAAATTTAAAAAATCTTATCTCAATTCCATTGTTTATGAAAAGTGTTGTTGAATCTGAAATTGAAATATTTGCAGGTGGTCTGGACAAAATGAGCGAAGACAGAAAATCATTCCTGGAAACTGAAGGCATTCAGGTTGTCCCGGTCGAATTTATTGAAAAATGTGCAAAAGGAGACATATGTGATCATATTATGGAATCGTCCATTGTATCTTGGGGCAAAAATGTGAGTATATTGTAGTATTTTTTCCAATTTGACTTCTCACAACTTATTTATTACATTTTTTATTACCGCTTTTGTTTGATACAACATTATGAATCATGTAATTACTAAGTAGAAGTTATACTACAGCATAGTATAGTAATATTAGTAGTATTTTTGTTGAACATTCTGTGTAAATCTTTATTTTTGTTGCATTCTAAATCCAATTGAAACAGTAATTATTTTAATTTATTTGCAGCCCAAAAAGCGTATTGAGAAAACCCTGGATCAGCACACCAAATCGCAGGCTTTGAAATCAGGAAAAAGTTAGTATCATCTCATATTCTCATTAGTATTTGAATAGATTTGGATTGAAGAATCATGACATGATAGAAAATTCGAAATTGAACATTGACATGCATCGAAATTATTTATGAGAATAAATATACTGACATTACTTGAAAAAAAAACATTGGATGAACTTCCTTCTTCTGCTTCTTTTAAATCTTCTTCTCATTGTTCTACTTTTTCTTCTCCTTCTTATCCTCCTTCTACACCTTCTCCCTCTTATCCTTCTTCTACTCCATCTTCTTCTCCTTTTTTCTTCCCATCCTCATTCTCCTTCTTTTTCTTCTTCTTCCCCTTCTTCTCCTCCTCCTTCTTTTTCATCTTCCTTTCTCCTTCTTTTGCTTCTTCCCCTTCTTCTCCTCCTCCTCTTCCTTCTCGCCCTTCTTCTCATTATCCTTCTTCTTTTATTTTCTCTCCTCCTCCTTCTACTCCTCATTCTTTGCCTATTTTATGTAAAGATTTGGCGTATGACAAATAATTGTTGAGAGACTCCATGTTTGTTTCCCCATTTTTAAATCGCTGACTCATCCGCCAAATTCAATTTTTTATATCGTATGGCTCTTATTGATCCTTACGGGTAGGTTCCACCTCGCCTCATTGCACAATTTTTTGTGTCGGTCACTCATCCGAGAGCGGTCTTTTATGTTTGTTACTTAACCACATGATTACTTAGCAACCGCTCTCACCGAGGGACCACTGATATTACTGCCAAATTGAAATAAAATTTTACTACGCCTTGTCTTGTTATTTATTCATATCTATCTTGCAGGTATGTACTCGAAGAGCGGTTCATCGAAGGTCAAATTGAAAGTACAAGGAGGCACTGCCGTGGATCCTGACAGCGGACTGGTGGACGAAGCCCACGTTTACAAGAAGGGCGATGATATCTATTCAGTGGTGCTTGGACTGACCGACGTACAACGCGATAAGAACTCCTTCTACAAACTGCAAATACTTGAATCGAACGATGCCAAAAAGAAGAAGTGAGTTTTGTTCTTCAACCAGTTTACTTCTAATCGTTTAATAGTTTTCAATTTGTCTTTCAGACGTTCATTTAAAGCAATACATCTGTAGCCTCATTCGGAGAAATTACAGTATAGAAAAATTGTCACTTGGCCAGCTGTTATTACCACAGCGTTGGGGAAAGCGTTCGTTTGTCAGAAAGTTTATGTCCGAACAGCTGACCATTTGATTCAATGAGGTCCCAATTTAAACGACGAATCAAATAAATGCGTTTCTACGACATTAATTATGACAACCGTTTAAGAGTTTATTCTAACTTAGACGCAACAAATAATCACTACATTGGGAAATTATCGTAGGGTACCAAATCGCAAGATTAGATAAGAAACATGCACTTGTTACTACCATTATAAGGGTGACCACTTGTAGCTGTACTGTGTGTTGTTCTCTTTCAGTATATACATTTTTTCAAATTCTAAAGGTGAATTATTGAGCGTTGAAAGTTACAGTATTTCATAAAATAATGGAATGTAATTTTTTTCATAAATTAGATGGTTCAAAAACTAAACAATAAAGGCTTTCCTCTTTTCTTTAGCCTGCTTCTTCTTCTTCTTCTGTCTTCTTCTTTTAGCTTCTTTCTCTTCTTCTTTTCTTTTGATTCTTCCTTCTTCCATCTTCTTCACTTCCAGCATTCCTTCTTCTTCAATCTTTTCACCTCTTCTATATCTCTTCTTCAATTCTTCTTCTTCTTACTTTTCTTCCTCTTATTTCTTTGTACATAATTAATATTCATAAATATTGAAATTGTTAATCCTTGACTCCTCTCTTGAAGATTTTCAAATAAGTGATTTGTTTGTTCAATCTTCTTTTCTGTTCATCATCATTGAAATGTGATATTTCTCAAATGTTTTAATATTATTTTGTTTAATTAATTTGACTTATTACGAGAATACGACAAGTATTATTACAAGGATTAAAGTATTATTACGAAAATACAACAAGTATTTTTTCGTTCATGATAAATCATTGATAGTGATACCATTCCAATTTTTATTATTTATGTTTTACTTTCAAACGTCAATTGTATTTGTTTGACTTGTTTTCCAATGTAATGTATTTTTTGTCGTAAGTAAGCAAAATAAAACTCTATTCAGTTATGATTCAATTCATTTTCACTTTATTGTATTAATTTTCTATGATTTTTTTCAACAGGTATTGGCTATTCCGCTCCTGGGGTAGGATCGGAACCCCAATTGGTGGAGATAAAGTCGATTCGTATTCGAGGCTGGATGAGGCGATTAGTACCTTTTGTAGGCTTTTTGAAGAGAAATCAGGAAATATTTGGGAATTGCATAAGCATTTTGAAAAAGTGCCCGGGAAAATGTACATTCTCGACATGGATTATGGAGATCATAAACAGGTAATTGAATTACTTCTTTTTTTATTAAAAATCACCATTTCTCATCATTATTCTGAATTTTGTTTTATCATTAATTTACCAACTTTTCTTAAATTTTAATCTTTGTGAATACTTCTGTTGTTTGTTAGGGTAATGAACTGAGCTCTCTGAATGCAAATGACTCGAAATTGAGTAAGCCAGTGCAAGAACTATTGCTGATGCTATTCGATATGAATCTCATGAAGAAAGCCATGGTGGAGTTTGAGGTAAGACTTTTAAAAATACAGTATTTATTGGAATTTTCAAATTGTAAATATAGATGAATAATTAGAAATAATTAGATTGTACTTGTAATTAGAAAAAATGAGATAGATAATAGATCCTATTTTTAAAATTATAGTTTAATAAATCTTTGCTATTTAAACAAGGCTAGGTCTGTAGTCATTTCTCCTATTGAATTTAACTTCCGTAAAATTGTGTCATCTAATGGACCCACCGTAACGAACCCCTATTGAGTGAGCTCCTTGAATGACATCTTACATCGGTTAAATTCAATTGTCTTTTGTGCAATCAGCTTTATGAATAAATATTTAAAATCAGATCAAGTTATGGTGCTCAAATTTTAGTGAGTTTTACCATGTATTGTCATTTATTTGTTATTTTGTATTGTATTTTAAATTAAGTCAAGTTCCTTCAAGTAAAATTATTATGCTATGACAGCACATTAATGAGTAAATTTTATTTCTTTTCAAATATTTCCCAACAGTTTATTTTACAAATCAATTGTATTTCTTTTCAAATATTTCCAACTACTTTTCCATAAACTTTCGATTTCTTTATCGTTGTTTTATAAATAGAAGTATATTTCTTCTGACCCCATACCGTATTACCGTATCAAAAGATTACAATTTATGCATAGTCATAAGATTGACCCCATTCTCTTATAATTATAACTCAGGAGTTGTAAAATAATATATTTTCCCTTTATAAAACTTTCTTTACTCAACTGTATTGTATGCTGCATGTTGGATGAATAAATTTAATTTTAATTTTATGTGTTCGATTTTTTAATTTCAGTTGGACCTTTAGAAAATGTCACTTGGCAAAACATTGTATGCTAGTATGTTGAAAGAATACATTTCATTTTAATTTTATGTTTTCAATCTTTTAATTTCAGTTGGACCTGAAGAAAATGCCACTTTATGTTTGTGTGTTGGAAGAATAAATTCATTTTTAATTTTATGTGTTCGATCTTTCAATTTCAGTTGGACCTGGAGAAAATGCCACTTGGTAAAATCAGCAAATCCCAAATACTGAAGGCCTACTCGGTGTTATCGAAATTACAAGGTCTGATCGAAAAGAATGACGGCGAATTGAAAGTGAACCAGAAACCGTTTTTGATTGAAGCCACCAATCAGTTCTACACGCTCGTGCCTCATTTCTTTGGAACCGATAAGCCGACACTTCTGGATGACATTGAAATTATCAAGGTAATTGGCAAGTTTGATATTAAAATCACAATATTTTAATTATTATTTTCTTTTTGTTTTACTGCTTCATTATATTTTCATGCAAATAGGACATCCCAGGTCGCATAAAACTGCGACTATTGAACTACAGGAAATGGGTTTCAATCGTCCTCCTCCTCCTCTTCTTTTTCTTCTTCTTCTCCTTCCTCTTCATCCTTCTCCCTTCTCCTTCTTGTTCTTCTTCTTCTTCTTCTTCTTCTTCTTCTTCCTTCTTCTTTTTTTCTTCTTCTTATCCTTCTCTTTTCCTCCTTCTTCATCCTCCTCCTCCTTTTCTCCTTCTTCTCCTTCATATCTACTTTCTACTAATCCTCGTTCTCTACTTCTTTCCTTATTCTCGTTCTTCTTTTCTTCTCGTTCTTCTTTTCTTCTCTTTCTTCTTTCTTTCTTCTCCTCCTCTCTTCTCCTTTTTCTTCTCCTTTTTCCATCTTCTCCTTTTTCTTTCTTCTTCACCTTCTTTCCTTTATCTCATTTTTCATTGTTAATATTAATCTTTTTTCTCAATTTTTTTATTCCTTATATTATTATTCTATTTTTAATTATTCATTCATATATTTATCATTTATTTATTAAATTTTTATATTTCTTGAGACGTGGAATGAACAAATTCCGTGAGAGTTTTTGTTTGAGCGTCTCTTGTTCCAAGTTCGTTTCATCCCATGGAACACACACTCACCAACTAATTCATTTCATAAATATAATAATGATCTACTTGAATTTTGGAATAATTATTTATAGATTTAATACAAACATAATGTTGAAGCGGAACTGTTATTTTCATTTCTCATTTTTTTATCATGGTTTATATCTTTTATAGCGTTCAATCCTCAATTTTCATGGTTCATCACCATCAAATAGATGATGTCTATTGTAGCTCACAAACTTCGCTCAAGTACAGAGGAACAACCTTTTTCTAACATCTGATTTATTCACAATCTTAAGCCTGCGTGTTTTCATTGCATTTTATTAGATGCTTTCCAATTACGTGACGAGACTTCCGGGAACAATTCGAGCCAAAAGCATTGTTACGGCTCCAAGCCGATCGAAAAAAGATGGCGGACCATACCCCATGCACTCACCCCAGTACCTCGAGATCTCTTCCTATGTAACGGTTTAAAGCCTTTTATCTCCATTTGTTATAATTTGATTTGATAACACCTTGAACAGGTTGCAGACGTTGTCCGATCGGAGTTGTCTTGAATAATTGAATGTGATAAAATAGTCTCAAATCTCTCTGATTGTCTTATTTCATGTTTTATTAATATTTTGCTCCTGCTTCAAACAAATTCTAATTGAATTTAATATCTTTTGGATAATATTAGTTATTTTATAGTGGCCTACATTATTTCCTTTATTACTCATTATTTTTATAAAATACTTTATGCCTATAATGTATATTTCTAATGTACTTGTAATATTGTTTTCAAAAATAAAGAATGATTTGATTTTTAATGTTTCAAACTATAATTTCCATATAATATGCTGTTGAAATGAAAATTATGAAATTAATTGGATAAATATTCAGGCAATCTTAAAGCCTAATTTAATACGGTTTTTATTAGATTGTTATATTCTTTAGTTCTGAATTAAAAAAATCAAATTAACAAAAAAATAATAGGTAAATATGTATCTAAATTGATATACTGTGCAGAAAATTATTATTTTCCATTTGACTACGATAGTATGAACACAGATTAATATTCCAGTTTACTATAAAAAATAGTAGCTTGTATGTTGCTGTGTGATTGATTCAAAACTATTGAAAATATTCTAAAAAACCCTTCCAACCAACAATCAATTAGTTTGAACTAACACAAATGTGTGTGTTTAAGTATTGGAACGAAGTGTTTTTATGAGACAATTCTCAATATTTCGTTTCTGAGAATCGGTAGGTTAAATTGTCTTTGAACAATTCGTAAAAACTGTTTCTTGATTCTTAACGTAATTCAATCGTTACGAAACTATCGAAAGTCACTTGGCTAAAACAATCAAACAATCGTTAAGAAACTTCACAATCGCCACACTGTTAGGTATCTTTCATCAATAAAATGCTGTTTTCAATATTTAATATTCAAAATATTTCATTTAATAAAATCGCTAATGTTCATATTGTCTCTTTAGAAAAACAAGATGTTTTTTGATCCTCTCAAAAATTTTCCTAGTATGTACTGATAAAATTATAATATTAATAAATAAATGAAATATGATATAAGATGTAAATATAATGTTGTAATTGAATTAATATTATTAAATAGTTTATGTCTGGAATAATACATTATAATATGATCACATAGATGCAAACTAAAATCTAATGTAGAAGAGTCTAGATGGCAAAATTTGATAATACAATACAATTATAATTCATTAAAACACCTTGAAACCACTAAATAATAGCAACTGTATTAGTATACATTGATGATTCATGAATTCTATCAAAATCATTGTGTTCTATCTGTGGTTAAATAGGTTGTTCCTCTCTCTATAGAGCGCGCTGATCAGGTCTATGAGCTACTCCTCAATTGAAGATTGCATTGTAACAATAATCTATGACTAGCTTGGAATGCAGTAAGGAAGTTAATACCGAATATCATCTGGATTATTGAGAACCCTACAGTAGTAGTTGGTAATCAAATGATCCAATGAAGGGACTTCTAAATTTGTAAGATGAAAAAGTGGGAAACCTCTTAAATTTCAATTTGTGTATTTTTGTAGGTATTCAAAGTCACCAGGAAAGATGAGGAGAAGCGCTTTAAGCCTTTCAAGAAGCTGCCGAATAGAAAACTCCTATGGCACGGATCCCGTCTTACTAACTGGGCTGGAATTCTTTCACAGGTATTCAAGCATTTCCTGCTCCACTTATATATTATTGTATTTTTCACTTTTTATTCGTTCTGTTGATTTCTTTCATTAAACATGTTTTTTACTTGTTATATTCAGTATTTATGTGAAAAATTCAACATATCCGTCAAAAGTTAAAGTTTCATATTCAATTAAAAAATACGACTACATCAATGATTTTTGCGAAGTGGTTGAATAATTAATATAAATATTTTCAATGAACTTTATTAATGAATTCATCTAATGTTGGATATTTTGGTCCTGATCAACACAATGCCATTATTTGGGATCAGCTGATTAATGTTGTAAAAACATAAAACAGCTCACTTATATCGTCTAACTAGAAAACTAATTATGCACACCTAAAGCAGCTGTTTGTGTGCATTGAACTTTTCGTTTCATAATAATCATATGATCCTTATTCTTTCATGCTTCGAAATTGAATTATTAACAAATTGACATAAATTGTATCAGTTTTGGCGTGCACCGGTAGTCTGAAAAAAACGAGATTAGTCGTTTAGTCACACTGCTGAAGTTATGAGCAGACACCGATTAGTCATTGCATCGGTGTCTGCTGCTTCGCAACACTATGGTACTGACTAATCTTGTCTTGTCTTGTCTAACCAATACCTGTACAATCGAACGAATTTCTATTCTTGAATTTTATTTTTGTAGGGTCTTGCTAAGTGTCTACTTTCACATGGTCTCTAAATCAATAACTCTGTAACAAATGGACTTCTTTCAATTGCGCAAATATAGTAAATTTTTACATTGTACGAATTCAGAGATGATTAGCTAAGTCCTAAACCATTTAACATTCCATTTGTTGTAAAAAATATATTATTAATTAATATAATTTTATACCTAATGGATTTTGGCTGTGGGCTAATATTTATCTCCTCATTATTTTTCTATATAGTTATTTTAGTTGTTGTTACGTTTATGAAAAAGTTTGGTTTTCGGAAGAATTAACTTGCATGTTACGCCTGGATCAAACTAAAAATAAAATGTTTCTCAATTAATTCTATTTGGAACATTTTCATTTTATGGAGAATAAATGTCTGTTAGAAAAGAGCGGAAGAAAGCATGTAGAAGTCAAATAATAAAACATTTTCAACCAAAATATCTTATTTAAACACTTATGATTCAGGTTTCACGGACTATGAAAGTTTTAACTATCAAAGATATGTTTTCGTTACTACGACAATGGGGGTTAGCAGTTCGAAAAATTTATCCAATGATGACACTTTTGTTGACAAACTATTCAATTAAACCAAAACATATTATTATTTAATATTCCTCTACACAGTTTACGTACATAAAAACTTATTACATATGGGGAGTGAGGCTGTTACCAAGCAGTGCACAGAGGAAGGCCTGGCATTGGACCGTGATAGCGTCTCACAAGGCAACCGTGCTTTCAACGAGTATGTTGTCTGATAGCTCAGTCGGTCAAAATTAGCTCCGTCCTATAATTGTTGAGGAAGGCCGGAGATCGTGAGTGCTGATGATGGTTGTCCGATAAAAAAAATACATCAACTATGGTGAAATACATTGGAAGTGCGCCGAACTAGTTTGATGATGTCATTGTCCGACGCTGTACTATTTCAGGATAAAAGCTTTATGGGGAAGAGTTCGCCGATAAACTAGTTTACCGATGATGACAGTTGTCCGATAGAACGAAATATCGAGGAAATGATTTACCGTAATTGGGTGGTTAGCAGTGCGCCGATAAACAATTTAACCGAAATTGCCTGTTTTCAGACTGATCGAAACTTGTTTTCAACAATAGCTATTGGGGTTGGAATGAACAGAAACTGGGGTGTTACCAGTGCGCCGATAGACTAGTTTACCGTTAATGACAGTCCCCCGAAAATAAAACTTCCCTGACAAATTATTATTATTGTATTCAGAGCATTACACTCGAATACAGTTTTTTATTATTCTTTGCAATACTATTATTGGTTACATTCCTTAATTTTACCTATAATGTACTAATAATTTCGTTGTTTTTTTTTAGTTTTCGTTTGTGTTGCCTTGTTATACCAATATTGTTGTTTTATGCTACCAATGTTCATAATTTCTATTACTTTCTGGGATGAGACTGAAAGCATTTGATAAATTGATGAATTTAATAAAGCGATTATTATTTAACTATGCGATTATTATTCAAATATTACAGATTTAACTTTTTGATTCTACCAATGAGCATAAACATCAGTTTTTATTGCGATGCTCATATTTCTCAGGTAAATTACAATCGATAAAATAATCGAATATCTTGTTACATCCTGGGTATATTAATTGAATAATCCAACATAATAACTATGCAAAATGATAGATTTTTTGTTTCTTATAATCACGTGATGATAGTTTATGTTTTTCTCTCCACAATTGCAAAACATTTCAAAAAAGTTTCTGTACTGCTAAGAAATTCCACTCACTTTCGATTAAAAATTTGACACATTGTATTATTTGGATTTTTCTGTTTACAGCAATCATTTGTTCAATTTATATCTTAGCTACTATTCTACCTGATAAATGTAACCCTAATGATTGTTTTATGTTTTTAGTGTGTTATTTTGTTAGTTTTTGTTTTTTACGTTACTCTTAGTATACGCTAGATTTATTCAAGTATAAAATTGCGTTTTGCTATTGTGTTGTTTACTTACTTATTGTGTTTGATAATTATATTTTGAAAAGAATCGTTCGTTGAGATCAAGTTGTTTGTTGAATCTCATGGAATTATACTACCTACTTAATCTTCACGAATTGTTATTTTGAAATATGGCACTTTCAGTAGAAGTATTTTTTGATTATACAAATAAATTATTCGAAATTTAATAGAATAAGTTTATTTGGAGGTATAATCGATCGGTTTTTGATCATATTATTAACAATTGTGCCTTATTGTATCAAAATGTCCTTGTTTATGGTTTTGAACAACACTTTGTGTAATAATTGAAATTGAGTGATAATCTTGATCATTTTCTCTAAAATGTTTGAAATTGTTTTTTATGATCTTGATTGAATATTAAGAAGTGTGCTTACTCTGTGATTAATTCAAAATAAATTCATTTTTTCAGAAAATAGTTTGTGTTCTTGTGATAAATCCTCTCTATTACACTTTATTTTAATGAAGATGGAAGGAAATGAGATATTGCAATTATTCAATCGTTTTTGAATCATAATAATTAATTGAATGATTAATAAATATAAATTTGGCATTATTAATTAGGAATTTCGTTCAATTAATTATTGTACTTTATTTTAGTTCTCCTTTTCAAACGTCTCCAATCACTTGAAACAGAAATATGTTACTTGAAAGTACGTGTTTGAACTCAATGTGTGAGCAAGTTTTGTCTTGAAGAAAGGCATGGAAAATGAGTTGAAACAGTCATTTTTTCAGTTCTGTACTCCAATTACTTGTGGTGGATTTATCGAAGGTAAATTGAATACAAGACACTAATGGCTTCACTATTTTTATGGTGAGAATAAAAAATTAATTTTGAGAGGAGGAAGAGGAGGAGAAAGTTTAAGGATGAGGAAAGAGAATCGACTATATTAAGTCGGACTGTACTTTGTCACAAAATATCGAAGTTTACAAAATAGAGTGCATTCTATGAAAAAAAGTATGTATAAAGAGGCTAGGCTATCTACTATAAGCAGTAGCACAAAAATCCAATTAAATTTAATCGCCGTTAAATGATATCATCTACCTTAAGCAATACAACGAAAACCAATCAATGAAGCAGACATCAGTGCAATGACGTCATTTTACGGTGGTTAAATTCAATGGGACTTCCGTGCAACTGGCCGATAGTCTATTAGATAATAATATTTTTTGCTGTAGTGAAGCCCACATAAGCTCTCAGCTTGTGCGTGGGTAATGGGAAGGATGATGATGAGAGATTAATGAACAGCTTTTGGTGGTTTCCGAACTACCTTGTGGTATGGCTAAGCTTATCATGTAAAATGTATATTTGGCTACAAAGAAATATTCGAACTAGATAATGAATGAAATAAAAATAGACATGTAATTTGTCTAAAGAAATGCGTTTGACAAAACTCACACACACCTTATTTCATTTGAAATACCTTATTTGAATTACCCATTTGAATATAAATATTCGAACTGGATAATGAATGAAATAAAAATAGTCATAATTTTTCTAAAATACCTTTCTATCAAATATTTATCAAATGATCCATTTCTAGATCATACCTACATGATCCATTTCATGCCTACTTTAAGATGATAAAACAGTTCATTCTTCTCTATTAATCGAGATAATGAATCATTCAACTGTTCTTAATAAAAATTACATTGATTTCCCCATTCATATCCTTGTTAATTTACACTGGAAATCTGATACAATTACCTATCGATACTACAAATCATTAATCGATTTCAAATTGCTTGATTGTTTTGTGATATTTGATTCATTATTCCAGTTCGTACGTGGGAACAAATGCAATCGAATAGATAAAATAATAGGATGTGAGAGAAAGAGAAAGTAGACCTTGTTGTATCATTAGCACTTGTAGGTATCTGACTTCCTTGTCTACTGACTACAATACTGTCTTTATCTTCATTTATCTCTGGCAGTAATGTATGTTAAAAGATCTATATATTGCCACAGAAAATCGGAAATAAATCATCATTTACCTTCAGGTTTTCGTGAAGATTGGTCGTGTAGCCTTCAATATGTTCCTGGTAAGTAATCAATCTATGTTCAGCGGTATATTTCTATCTCAGAATCTTCTGAACTATTTATTGTAACTAGAATAGAACTTTTCGAATAGATAGCATTTATTTACATTGTGTTTTTTCGTATAAGGTATCACGTTAAAGCCTGTGCAAACCCTAAAATGCAGTAGCTAGACTTATAATGGCAATGCTTCTACATAAATTACAGGAATATTTTGCCTGTTTTTTCTTGTTGAAAACGTAAACGGCCACTTGATTTTCTCCACGGTAGGCCTATATTGAAGAAGAATATAGAATTTTATTGTAATTATTTTATATAATTTTAATATAAAATTTTTATAGATTTTCTCCTTTTATAAATCATAATTTTCTCAACTGTGATTAGCTATGCAATTTGGCAGTGTTGTACCCAAGATAGCAATACTAATTTAATAAAATACAGATGAGTTATTTGAAATAATTGGCTTGATAGTGCTTAGAGAAGAGATGAATAATTCATTTATTTTTAAATTTAGATAGGTATATTTTTTAATTTAATTATTAAATTAATAATTCCATTACTGTATTTCAAAAACGTGATCCCATATCTCACCACTATATGCTATATTACATCAAACCATATCTTTCAAAATATATAAATTTATTTATATTTCTCATTTTTTTAGAGCTCTAGGTTCTTCAAAAAATAAATTCTTGACCAAATGTAGGAAGGTACAATAAAATACCCAAAATAAGAAGTTTCCATAACATAATAGGCCTACATGAAATGAAGATTTATAATTTTTTTAAAAGAATATTAGGATTTACAGTAAAATTCCAGAATTTGAGAGTTGAGTCTGTTTCAGAAAATATACAGAAATAACAGGCCCACACACTAGACTCACATAATCAGTAATATGCCATGAAAATATGAATTTATAAGTACCTTCAGTACTTATAGTTAGTTCACTATTGCTATTTATAGTGTAGATAGCTGATTCCTGTTATTACAGAAAGTTTCCAGTATTATGTACTTATATAATTCTGTCAAGAAACCTTTCCAAACTCCACATTTGATTGTGGTGATGGGAGTTAATCTTCGACCATGTATAGAAGTATAATATATAGTAAGTCTGCTTGTTATGAATTTCAGAATTGTTCATTGTTGATATTCTAAAACAAAAATAGAAACATAATAAGATTAATGCAAATATTGACAAATAAAACTTGAAAATTTTGGTCCAAAAACTCTCAATTATTACTATGGATTACTAAATTGATCTGTTTGTTTAATGTTTAACTTGAGATTGCATTTTCTGAAATTTTATTTTACAAATTTTGTTCATAAATACAACCCTTAATATTTTATATCTATTCAAAATCACAATTTTTCCAACCCCCACTAATTTCCTCTCACCTTTTCAGTGCCACGCATCGGCCTTTCTCTGCCTGCTGGTAGCACTTACAAGTGCCCAGTATGCCCCCCCAGGAGTGCCAGAAAACGCAATACAACAAGGGGGTTACCTAGCACCACCTGTTGCATCATTTGCTGCTGCACCAGTGTTCTTTGCTCCACCAGGATTCCCATTTTTTGCACCTCCTCCACCGGTTTACGCCCCTCCACCCCCCGCAAATGCTCCACCGCCTCCAGTTTTTGCTCCAGCATTTGGACCTGCCCCTCAAGTGAGTGCCCCAGCAACCGCATTTGCTCCAGCGCCCGAAGTCAACAATCCTCCATCCCCTGGATTTTCTGCCACTCCAGAAGTTAACGCTCCACCTCCTCCAGCTTTCGCTCCCCCACCTCCCGCATTTGCTCCCCCACCTCCCGCATTTGCTCCCCCACCTCCCGCATTTGCTCCCCCACCTCCCGCATTTGCTCCCCCACCTCCTGCTTTTGCTCCCCCTCCAGCAGAATTCTCTCAACCGATTCCCTTTTCACCTGTGGCTCCTCCTAGACTTTTGGCAGCACCAGCCGGCGCTGAGTTTGCTCCACCCGGTAGGACCCCACCACCCGCTGCTCCAGCGCGGGAATATGGTCTGCCCAATGTTGTTTGAAGAGTAATTTGATTGCAGTGTTACTAGAAGCTATTAGACCCAATGCTGTTTGAAGAATAACTTGGTCACTAAAAGCTAATTTTGCCAAGTATAACACTATTAAATGGATTTGAAAGATAAAAAAGCACTTTGATGATATCAGTGTTATTAGAAGCTTCATTGAAAAATAACTATTGTCTGAAGCATGGGCCAGTTTCATAAATTTCATATAGGTATCCTGTAAAACATTGAGCAGAATATCTAATTGGAGATAACAGTTTAGCTAGGGCTGCTATACAAGACCATTGTTCTGGTCTAATTTTGAAGGTTGGCAATAAGATGAGGATGGAATATTTATGTCTAAAACAGTATGTGGTACCAAACAAATAGGTTGCCAATAAGATGAGAATTGAAATATTTATTTCAAGAACAGTACGGTATGCTATACAAACACAAAATTAGGCGGAACCCAGCTTGTTTAATCAGTGGTGTCTCCAGTTAGATATTTTTTAGCTCAATGCTGTAAAACGGGAAAAGGTGATCACACATCATACTTATAACGTTATGATATACGTCACCATGCTATTGATATTCAGTGTGTGTCAGCTATTCCTGTGTTATATGCCTTGTAAATTTTATGAAATAGGCCCCTGGTTAGAATAGAATTATATTGAAATCGATATTGTTTATTGAAAGCAATAAAGTTGGATTTATAGTTCTTTTGTTGAGTAGTAAAGATAATATTATGGTCTGTAACAAATAGAACCTCTCGAGTATTTTACAAGACTACCATAGAGTTATGAAAAGAACAATAGACTGGAGAAATCAAAGTGCTAGAAAGAGCATAAGCTAGAGGTAAGAGACGGTTGTCCAAAATAAGAATCCAGAATTATGTCTAATAGTTTTATATAATAGTTGCTAGATTCAATTAGATTGTTCTAGAACCTATTGGAAGATAGTGTGATATCAAGGAATGGAGTTTGATATAAATATGTTTTCAATGAATAACGTTACTGTATAGCTTTGTTAAAATAAAATGTTAAAATAGATTTCCTATTTTGTGAGTCTGTATTTGTTAAATGAGAACTTTTCTTTAATGAACACAATAATTTCAAGTTGTTATCCACTGATATGTTTTGATAAACATACTTCCATAAATTCAATAGCAATTCATTTTAAGCAGGCCTATATTCTTCAATTATAGTAGCTACTCGCACATAATTATTATGACAGTCTAGCAGCATTCACGCTTCTATACTTTTATTGCTGTAGGTTATTCCTGCCATGAGCTATGATTCCATTAGTAATAAATTGATGACATGATTTTTTACTTGAATTTGTGATTAGATGAAAAATCAAACTATGCGTAGAACTACGTCAAATTTGTGTGTGCCTATCATAATAATTGAATTGATATATTTTTAAAATGAATAAATAAATTATTTTTTTGCAAACCTTGCTTTTTAAAAATTTCAGATTACCTTCAAAAGCCTTGTTTTGTTGTTAATTGGTTTTGGTAATTGCTATGTCAAATCTGATATAAATGAAGCCTGTCTTAGGAATTACAGAAAACCATTAAATTTATGTTTTTTTTTTTTTGAAATAAGAAATATCCATTGTCTTTATCGATGATGTTTTCCTAGAATGGAATCATTTATTATCAAATAGTCTGAAATAGAATATAATTTTATATTTTTTGGAAATAGAATCATTTCTTTTTTGAATAGTCTTAAATAGAATTATAATTTTATATTTTTTGGAAATAGAATAATTTCTTTCTCTTTATCCTTCCATTTTATTTTCTTATACTTCTTTTTTTAGAGACTAGACTTGTCTAAGAAATGTTGTATGGAACTTCTCCATACTAAAGAGGAATAATATTGTGGAATAGACACAACCTATAGCCTATAGCTATAGCCTATCTCATTCATTCACTTACTTTTTTATAAATACAGTACCTTACTATACATACATTCCTTTATATACATACCTTTTTTATATACATTCTATAATTCTCTGCTTATTCATACAACCCAAAATATTTATCAATTATTACTAAAATTAGTAATAATTTTATTTAGTAATAATTATTTTTTTAGCCCAGTAAAATTGTCATCAAAAGTAGGGTCCACCTTGCATGAAATATGGGGTAGTCGGTTTCTCATTCTAATAATGTAAGTATAATAGTCCCGGAATGATAAATCCAAGTTTTCGACCTTGGCAAACTTCAGGATCATCTCCAAAAACCATAAAAATAGCAGAATCTTGAACTATTTTCATGTTTGGCCAATTTTGACCCTGGAACATCACTTTTTCATACAGGTCACTGAACATAGTTTTGAAATTAAATTACGTACACTATTCAAAAAACACTTTTAAGTAGAAATAACTTGAAAGTCTTTTTTAAATAGTGTCATTCACCAGTAGAGGAAAGTGTGGGTACACAATGCTTACAATTTGAATTTTATTGTAAATGCGAGATATTCAAACTTCAAAAATGCTGGTTCATTCCAAGTGATTTCCTCGCTAGGTCTCGCGGGAATCTCGCGTGAAGGCACGAGACACCACGTGATATCGCAAAAAACCGCTTGAAATGTTCTAGCATTATTAATGGATAATTTGTTGAACTTTATAGAGCAAACTATATACCTCGCAAACTGTTGAGCCTACAATAACCAATTTGGTCTCAAATTGTAGGTGACTTAATTTGAAATTAAATTAAACTATAAAGAGTGTCCTATATAAAAAAGGGATGTTTCAGGGTCAAACATGAAACTTGTGCAAAATTCCATAATTTTTTACGGTTTTTGAGGATGATTCGGAAGTTTGCCGAGATCGAAAACTTGGATTTAATATCCCAGGACTACCTATCACTTATAACATGGAAAAAATAAACCGACTACCCTATTTAATGCAAGCTGAAATGTACTATTTTACTGGGCTATACACGTGGTGGAAAAAAGGAATTCAGTGTACTCAGAAACTTGAAATATTTATATTTACATTTTTACAAAATTATTGAGCCATATCATTTATAATTACACAATAACTCATTATTATACCATATCATACAAAATTAAAAACGAACAATAATACGTTTCTGTACAATTCCGGTACGATTTCAACATGTCACCTTCCATAGAATTACAATTCAATAACAGTATCTTTAAATCCTCTAACAATATTCTATTTTTGAAAACGACATTTTGTCTTTGACAGATTTAAAATTAAGATAGTCCATTCACATTGTATTTCCCGAAGATTGCAAATTGCATTGTTCCATTCTCCTTACAAAGTTCTATTCCCAGTTATCAGTTTAATCACAGTTAGGCTAGGCGTACACCGGTTAGTCAAGACAAGACAAGACGAGATTAGTCACGTTTAGTCACAGTTATTCACATAGTTGCTTATGAAGCAGCACACACTGATGCAATGACTAATCGGTGTGTGTTGCTTCATAAGCAACTATGTGAAGTACTGTAACTAAACGTGACTAATCTCGTCTTGTCTTGACTAACCGGTGTACGCCTAGCCTTAATCGTTTCAGTTCAGCTCTTTCTGCGCATGCGTAAATGATGGACCAATCGCAGAGGACTGGGCGCATTGACGCATGCGCAGAACGATCTGAACGAATACGAGACTGAACTTACAAGTAGGAATAGAACATAAATCTACAATAGTCTATTATTTATGATAAGTAGCCATCTTCCATGCAACTCAAGTTAATCTATTCTTGTAAAGCGTTTGTATCACAACCAAATTCGAGTTCCAATCCAAAACTATTTCACCAGAATAGATTTGCATTTGAGTTCAACAAAATAGAATAATCTTATAAGTAACATTTCACTGTAATTTTCAATAAGTAACATTGTAATTTCTATAATATCATTTATCGTTTGCTTATTTTATTGATAGCTTTTGATGTGTACCTTTTCTTCTGACTGGTTCAAATTTCAAAAATACGTAAAACCTGTCTAAGACGGAACACGACCGGACTGAAAAACCTTTCCGTTTTAGCAGGTTTCCGGCTTACAAAGGTACTTTTACCTTTATACAAAATTCCTTGGGACCAGAAAAACCATTCCGTCTCAACAGGTTTCCGTCTTACACAGGGTCCGCCTTAGACAGGTTTTACTAATCACAGCATAATAGAATAAATTTGTGTAATTTTATTAACAGGAGAATAAACTAGATCAGTCTGATCTAAGTTCGTGATTAAAATATTAGTAACAAATCATAATATATATGTAACAGCCATTCTTTACTATATATACGCCATTTGCAGAGCTCACAGCATGGATAGAATATCTTTATACATTACTAAATGCAATATCAAACATACTCTTCGGTTTTTTTTTACTTTCCTTGCCCTACCTATTCTACCATAGGTAAGGAAAGTATTGCGATCCAAAAAAATTAAGGTACCCCAATTTCATGTTATTATTTGCTTTGTTAATGCTCTGCTAAGGAAAACGGTTTCAATCCTATTAGCTATAATCGACCACAGTTGGTCGATTTTCTATGCGGCTAAAGCATGCTGCAAGCGCAAGACGATCTTCAGGTTTGGTTCGTCTTGCGTCTTGGCGAAAAAGACGAATGCTGCACCGCATGCGGCCTATGCTTAATAATTATTTATGTATCATGCTTGACTCGCACACAAAATCGACCAAATGTGGACATAGGGATCGCACAATAAACGGCATACTTAATGAACAAACTGCTTCCAGTTTTAAGCAATAACAACTTTTTTCATTATTAGGCCAACACAAAAATATTATTTGACTCGCACACAAAATCGAAAAAGTGGGGACATAGGGATTGGATAACAAATATCGTACACAATAAACAAACTTCTTCCAATTTTAAGCAGTAACAAATTATTTATTGTTACACAAAAATATAAATTCAAGAATGCACTTCAAGTTATTGATTATCTTCATGGCAGGTAAATTTGAATTTGAAGTGCTACCTAATGGAGTTAAGGTGGGTTTTTGTTACTGCGACAAAGTGCCGCAACGGAGCCCCAAACAGCGTTGCCCGAAAACGGAGCCCGAAAACCCACCTTTACAAAGAATAGGGGAGATATCCCCTTCTTTTCATCCCCCTGGAAGTCCTCTCCACCATAGGAAGTTTTGAATAGTTTTTCTACTTATAATAATATTTGTCTGAAGTCATGATTCAATAATTATGAACAGCATATACGTTATTCAATTCAGGTTTCATGAATGTAAATTAATATCTTCTCCTCTTTTTCGAGATTTTTACAAAAGTATAAACTTACGATAAACTCGGCACAAATTGTTATGTTACGTGGTTGTAGTCGCGTTTCCCGTATGTATCGCAATTTCTTCAGCCAAACTCTTATAAACCCCTGCAAAGGGGGTGGAACTGAATTTTTCTGTTGAATTTAGGTTGAAAAAATTAGTTTGTGCGTCAGGATCGGCAGCAGTCAACACCAGACTTGTCATATCACATGCGTCCTTGTTGACAAAAGTATTGACTCCTTCAAAATTTGTTGTCACCTTTTGATTGTTGAGATTTTGCTGTCAAGAATTTGTGATGAAGTCAAAAGAATTGTTGACCGAGTAACTCGTGGTGGTTGTGTTGGTGAGTAGGTCACCATCAACAACTGAAATATTATTTTTGTCTGTAGTTTTCAGTGCGGCTTTCACATTTAATTCCGAATTTCTAGGACTTGATCGTCGCCTTCTGAACTTTTTCACAATTTCACAGTAAAAAATGTTGAACGACATCGCTGTCAAAGCCATGCCAACAATAATATACACGGAACAAAACCAAATTGTTAGGTCTGTGCTTTTTTTGTTGGAACATAACAAACGCGATGGTATTGTATCTCCCGAGCCGATTGTGCTCAAAGTCATAAAACAAAAGAAAAGACTGTCTAAATATGTCCAGGATTTTTCCAATCTACACAAGATTACAGCACCGCCACACAAGTAAATCGTAATAACAATTAGCGAAAGTAGAATCGGTGCCAAACAGTGTCCTCCCGAATTACCGTTGAGAGTTGAATTTGAATCGTAGTTCGCTAGAACGTCGCTAGATGGCGTTGCCGTCGGAGTACTGGTTCCTGGCGCCAGTTTTAAATTGTCGAGCGCTGTGTTTTCTTGAAGACGATTTGTGGGTGAGTGAATGTTGTTGGTTGTTGCCGATGTTGTTGTTGTTGTGAATGTTGTTGACGGCGAACGCACGTAGAACGGTTCCATTTGATGACGTTCTTGCTCACGCATCTCGCGTTTTCTGCGCATGCGTCGCTCTTTCTCCATCATACGGTTTTCGTCGTAGCAGCAGTAGCCGCAGTTTGAACAGAGACAGCAGCAGAGAGATCTAAGGAAAAGAGAGAAACATTAAAATAATTAGGCTAATTATTAAAATATGAAATATAATTATATACATACACATTATGAGATTTTTCAAAAAGACAGTGTTTGTCTGTGATTTGAAGTACAGTATCATAAACATGAAGAGAAACTCGTCGGTCGGTTAATTGAACAAAAGCCAATTCAGTTTTCAAAGCCAAACCAATCGTTTTCGTCGTAGCCGCAGTTTGAACATAGACAGCAACAGAGATCTGAGAAAAAAGAGAGAAATAGAAATTATAAGATTTTGTGAGAAGAAAGTATAAAAAAGTTGCATCTATTGTACAGAGAATAGGAGAATTCCTCCTATTCTTTGTCTATGTTATTTGTCTGTTATTTGAAATACGCCTACTGTGTCATAAATATAAACGAGTGTATCGTCAGTTAATTGTACGAGAGCCGATCAAATGTAACCACCGTAAAATAATGGAATCAATGAAATCTTTGTTGATCTTCGTCAAATGACGTAGTTTTACCGCAGTTAAATTTTGTTAGGCTCTTGTGCGATTTGGTCATGAAAGCTTGTTATCCACATGAGATAAACGCATAAAGTGATAATAACTAGATACTACAGAATGGAGGATTCAAAAGTGTTCTATGTGTGACAACTATTGAAATTGTTGAAGTTATTGTCATATGACAGACGTGAGCTAACAAAGAATACCTTTGCGAAACAGCTGTCAAACATTCGAGATAACAATAACAATATAAATCAAAGTTACAGCTATATTCATTTAATTTGAACGTTGTCATAGTTGAGGTATTATTTCTTCATCTACGTCATGAACGTCAAATAATGATATCTTCTTTTCTATATGATCTCATGCCAACAAATTAAATGAATTTTATAAGTTTTTGACTTTGGTGATCAGATGATATATCTTCATCATTCACTCTTATTCAGAAACGTTTTTTAACAAGTATTGTAGAAAAAAGTTCAACTACTAACAGAAAAGTGTGATCAGGTCCAATAAAACAAAACAGTTTCACACAGTTTCGTTTCAACTAGAGTTGTTTGCTTCAAACCAGTGGGACAGGTTTAGCATTGAAGTGGGGGAGACCAATGCACACCGCATAGACAAAATGTGTTGTTTGTCTCAGTCGATTTGAAGTACGTTCTATGTTTGAGTCGAAACAAAACGTTTGTTGTTTTCTTTTGACTCGTTCAATTTCCTGTGCATATTATGATCTTGAAGTACGTTCCATGTTTGAGTCGAAACAAAACGTTTGTTGTTTTGACTCGTTCAGTGATGAATTCTGGGCTTGGTGTTTGTTAAACTAACCATTGACAGAAAACTCTTCAAAAAGGAAAATTGAATAAAACAGTGTGAAGTAATCTTACGGTTGGAAAAGTTTGTTCAAGAAAGAAAAAGTTTCAGAAACTTTTAAAAATAAGATGATAGCTAGCTCATCGTGACTGATCTTCAATTTCGGAAATTCACTTTGAAAAAGTTTTGATTAAAGTTGGAAGAATCTGATCCACAAAGGAGCTATTTATAATATTAAATCAAGTTGAGGTGCCTCGCCTCCAAGGTTTGATCTTTCTCTTAAACTTTTGAAAAAATGTCAATTTCAAGCTATAAAAATTCTGGAAATGGATTTTCCATTATCAAAACCTCATGTTCAATTCTATGAACAAATGGATCGGTATCCGTCCATTTCTCCAAATCCGATTCTCCGAAATAATATTTCTCCGAATGACTAATTCTCCATTCAGAATATTTTCGGCTATTTGAACATTCGGAGAATTAGATTAGGATAAAGTGCATCAGGAAAAACGGATACGGAGAATAGATTTTCGAAGAATTAGTCATTTGGAGAAGTATTATTTCGGAGAAATGTACGGGAATCAATGGATCACATCTATTTTCATGCATTATCTCAAATTAATAAAATCATACCATTTTATTTTCCTTCTATATACAACAAATGACATCATCATATAAGTTGACATTAAATTCTCAAAGCACTTCATTAATCTGAGTACTATAATATAATCTGCAGTACAGAATTGAATTTTATTATTAATATGGTAAAATTAATTTAAAATCATATAAAATAATGATGCAATGAAATTAGTGGACTATAGAATGAGAGTGCCTATACTTCATAATGTAGGAAGCATTAATATTATGTATTTAGATGATAAATGGTGCTTACATGGGCAAAAATTGCCTGTGCATACGCTCGAGAGCTTAGTCAATATGAATACGTGAATCATCACAATTTTGTCTATGATATTGAATTATTCCATACAGCTTCCTCATTCTTCATTGATATTGGACCGTTTTGTTATTGATATTGAAATAAAGGTCAATTGGTTTGTGCAATATCAAATTTTCTATCATATTCCATCCAAATATAACTTGAGTAGGCCCACAGCGCAAAGCGCTGCTTGCTCTGCTTACATTTGACGCAAACTTATTCAATACTCTGTATTGCAGGACAAGTTCAAGCAGTTCCTTAAAAAGCCAAGAGATAGCGCTGACTTAATTCTACATTTTCTACTCCTCTTAAACGTATTTTATCCAAAATTCAAATAAAACCTGCACATCAAGGACTGCTAATCTTTCTTTTGGTGCAAACCGCATCTGAATTGGCCCAATATGACGGTCACAGTGGAGTGGCTGTCATTAGTTTTGCGAAACTCTTTTAATGTATAGGGATAACCACTCATAAATAATAAAAAATAGAAGTATCTACACTTGTTATAACAGATTATTCTAAAATAATATGAAAAAAATCTATATTACCTAGTGAATACACCCCTTGCGCAGTCTGATAGAAGCGTTCCCATACTTGTCAGATAGATTAACATCAAAGGAATACCCAGAGCAGCGTAGCCCATAGTTACGGCCTTTCCCACTGCCGTTTTCGGACCAAAACTGCCGAAACCTGCGGAAAAAATAAAAAACATTATTAGAATAGATTTACAGCTAGAATTCACAATATGGAACTGTCTGAGAATAAGTCTGAGAAAAATATATAGCAAAAAATGCAAAGGTTATGAACATGGAATTCATTTCCAAGCATCAAATTTATAGTCTATAAAAATAATTAAACATTAAAATTGATATAAAATGGACAATATAAAACAAATTAAGAGTCTAATCCCTCCTCACACACAGACTCGTTCTAGGTGAGGAGTATATTCATGTATTGTATTCTTTCAAATGTATGTATTTTGTTTTGTCTTTTTCAGAATATTTTTTTAAATATTAGTGGCGAAGCCGATATACCGGCGATGACCAAATAAGTATACCACGCTTCGCCACGGAATACCATGGAGAAAGCGATTTTGAGATATACGATTGATCAGATCGATTAGATTGGTGTTTTTATCGATTATTATATCTTTATCACATATTCAATCGAAATATAACTTATGTATTTCAAATTTATCAAAATAGACAAACACTATAAAACGAGTTGTCTGCAGCTTCACGATTGTCAGCAAACAAATCGATCAGAGCTTTCGGGCATCTCGAAGAATATTTCGAGAATTTAATCTCTGAAAAAATGTAAAGAGTTATGAAAATGGGAACCTTGATGATCAAAGAGAACTCCCTCAACAAAGAAGAAAAAAAATAGGTTAAAGAATACCAACGCTAGAAATTATTTTGAACAAAGGACTTGTCTCGTACTTCCGGCCTATTTTCTTCTTCTTCTTTTTCTTCCTCAACTTTCTTTTATTCTTCACTTTCCCTTTATCTCCACTTTTTCATCTCGTTTGAGGTGGAAAATAATAATAATTTAATGAAGAAATTCCATTCCACGGTTGCTGAGTAGCCGAGAAAGATGAATTTATTGGGCTTGTAAAAGAAACCCTTTTTTTGCGTGTCCTGCTTTGTAAACAGAATAATCTCGTTTCACCTGTAACTTTATAATTGTCACAAATGAGAAAATGATATTACTTATTATTTCCTGAGGTAATAATAATTATTACTCATTATTTCCTCAGTTGAAGGTTTATTTAGCACGAGTAATTTTAACCTGAAAACGGTTTCGGGAACACGTTTATTAAAGCATTTTTGAACCTTTGGGAGAAATACGGAAACAACAACAACATCATTCTGTTTTGGAAGCTGTTTATCAAATTAGAAGTTTTTTAATTGATGGTAAACATTCTTGGATACTTTTTGTATGGTATTTTACTTTTTCCAAGGCACCTGAATTAGCAAAGAATTACCTTACCTCATTAGCCTTCATCTCTTCACAATGTATTTAAATACTAATGATTTTTAAATGTTGAAAATGTGTAAGATCTCACCCACTTTTATGAAGATGATTATTGTATAGTCAATGAATTATTGAACACTTTGAAAATAGAAAAAAGCTGTAGGCTGAATAACTAATTTCAAATCCAAGTGCTTCACAAAAAGTTAGATTCAATATGGCGGATCCAAGATGGCGGACCAGATTTATGAAGTCACAGTAAAGTAGCATTTTAAATTTTAGTACGATCCCCAGTATCACCTACCGTCAAATTACCTTCGTATAAGAAATATTAAGCCGTCTCCATAATTTTCACCAACTCTGTATATCTACATCTACATCTATAATAGAATCTACGATTCTATCTATAATTCTATATGAATGAATGATTGTCAATCCAAGTAGCCATTCTATCAACATTGTATCCAATATCGCAACACCCCCGCATTACTCAATCGCCATTGAAATGAATTAATACATGATCCCAGTTGTGTTACATATTGCAGATACCTTGTACCTTCGCTCATCACTGTATTCATCTCATGTCAGCAAGCCATCTAATAATAATGCTCGTCTAACCCCTTTAACATACCTATGTACATCAATATCTATGTATAATAATCCCCAGTATGCCTCAACGTATTATGAATACCTATGTATAACATTATTACTATGTATAGGATGGCTCAACATGCTATGCGAGTCAAATGGAAGATTAAGAGCTAATCCTTAACCTTGCTTTATACACCATAGCTAATACGCCTCTGTTAATACGCCAATGTTGGTTAGTAAGCCAACTTGACATGCCTTGTCTGGTTGATTGTGTAAGATGGATTGCGCTAATAATTGATGAATTATGATTGATGAGAGGTTCTAAAAGATAATTATAAACTTGAAGAAATGTCGTATGTCATGTACTTCAATTGGAAAAGTAAGTAATTGAAGGATGAAAAAAGAATACAGCTCATATTTTCTCACTATAACCGCCAGTTTCACACAAAACTAATTAAATTAAATTAACCGCCGTGAAGCTATGAATTATTCTCCAATTCTCTTATGATAATTTGAAGATGTCTGATAATCCAAAGGTTCCAAGATCGAATACAGTTGCCGGAACGGATTTTGACAGAAACGGCCACTCGGTCCCGACTGCCTAAAAACAGTCGTCATCTCTCATCATCACCCCTCTCGTTACTCACGCACAAGCCTTAGAGCTCATGTGGGCATCACCCTCAAAAAAAGTTTGATTGATCTCTTATGTTTGACAGTATTTATGTTGGAAATGGAATGGGAACACAATTTATGAAATGAGTAGGTAGACAATGAACATTCAAAGGTCAAAAGTGATGCGTATTGTTCAAGGAGCGTTTGTAGGTGCAATGATTCGTTTGCGACAGTATTAGCTGTCACCAATTCTGTTATTGGAATCGCACTATCCGTGTTTTGAGTCACTTCACCTTAGGCTCGGTTCACACGAGCGTGTACGTTCGACATGCGGTAGATAATTGTGAGCGAGAATTCCAAGAATAGTTGCTTCTTCCAAGATTCGACCGGCAATTATAAAACGCATGCGGCCTAATTGGCTAAGAAAAATTTATTCATAGATTTTGATAGAAAAAGATAAAAAAATTTGATATTATAAATTTTTCAAGTCCTATCTTATTCTACTTGGTCTTCTGATTCTAGAACAGTTTGAAATTTTCTTATAGCATTTAAATTAGTATAGCTAGCTAATTATTTGATTCTAATCGGTTTTCCAACTTCATAATGAAATTTGAAATTTTCTTCATCCATTTAAATGAGAATTTAGCCAAAAAATTAACAAGATTCATAAGTGAAATATCAATAATGTGAGATATTTATCTATGATAAAAGAATTTAGTGTGTTGCATACCTACTCATGGCTATTAATGCTAAAAATGGTTGTTTATGCTAATGGCTATAATGCTACAATGCTCAATTGTCACAATACATCATAAACTGAGTTACACCCATTTGACTGGTGACTTGTCGATTGCTAACTTAAATCTAATTACAATATTATTTACATCTAGATTAATACTAACTATAGTAAAACATAATAGTAAATCTCTAGATTTGTCCTAATCTCAAAAAATGAAAAAATCTAATTCCAAAATAAAATTACTCTCCATTTTTTATTCAAAGTATCTGTTACAGGAATTCATACCAGCTCACCAACTTTCTCATCAAGTCAAATTCCGCGATAGTATATAGGCTTTTCTCTAATAGCATTTTCCTGACTGCCCGCTTAAATGAAATGACAGATTCCATATTTCGGATGTTCGTTGGCAGCTTATTAAATAGTCTCATTCCAGAATAGAATGGAGTTCTTTCCAATGCTGCATGTCTATGTATTGGAAAAGCTATCAGGTTCCTATTTCGAGTGTTATATTGATGATTGTCTGCACAAAATTGGAATTTGTTAATATTTACTTTAACAAAAACTACTAATTGATAGATGTAGAGAGAAGGAAGTGTAAGGATGTTCAGGTCTCTGAAATATGTTTTGCAAGAGTCTCTCGATCTCAGCCTACAAATGACTCTCAATATCTTTTGCATTATAAAACTCTACGACTGTAAACAGTATATAAATTACACCTAGTGGTTTTGTTCTGGGGGCTCCCATAGGTTACGATAATTACAATAAATAATAGGAATAATCTGAGAAAATTACATAATTATAATGATGATGCAAATAATTGTACTTCCATTGAAAGTTGAGAATATTGAACAATCACTAGATTGCAGCGAATTCCATTTCGCGCCAATACTGTCAGCTGCAAAATATTCTTTGCTATAGCAGGTCCCTTTTAACTTGTCAGAAAACATAATTATGTTTTGACCAGCAATATTACAATACTTAACCTACAAATGCTAAAACTCGCAGATTATTGAAAAGTTATTTTAAAAAGTTATTCTTTGAAAGGTCTTCTTTACAAAGATCTTTAAGACTTTTAAGCCTTTTGATTATTGGGTCGAAGTCACTGTTTAATTATTACCAACACAGCTGATTTCTGACAAGTTAAATGGATCGTGCTATAATTGTACAAATGCATTATTTTCTCAGTGGTGTTGTGAGAATGGACGTGACAAGACGTCGACAAGCCATAGTGGCAAATCTAGCCTATTCATACTTATACTCATACTTCATACTCAAGATGAGCAGAAATTTTTCAATTATTTTAGAATGAGCATAAGGTCTTTCGACGAATTAGTTTTTAAATTATCAGACAAATTGAGAAGTCAGGATACGAGCATGCGGCTTTCAGTATGCCCTGAAGAGATGTTGGCCGTAACTTTGAGATGAGTGATAATTCACAGCATATTCATAAAATTCTCTACTCAAATACAGTACTAATCATTGTGTTGAATTCAATTGCAAATTCTTTTATTTATTAGTAGGTTATGACATTCATAGAGATGAACCAAAATTCGTGATTTGGTTGCTTGTAAATATGTACTATCTATTTTCTGTTTTTATTCCTTGTTCAACACAAATACAGTACACAACTTCAGTATTCGATGTAGAAAATGGTATAAATGTCTGAAAATGGTATAAAAATGGTAGTAAATGGCACACAGAATGCCAAGTTTTGAAACCGGGTATTCTCGGCTGTATGAATTTAGAATTTTTCATTCAATTGTATTCAAGTTTTGCCACTAATAGACTATCACTGGAGATAGAAACAATAATATTTAATAAAACGGGCAATTTTCATGCTAGAGATGAAAATCAAGTTCGACTGCACTCAGGACATCGAGTAGAATAGCATAGCACTTTCAAAAATCAAAAATTCCCAAATTTTAACTTTTTTTTGTATGTTAGGATAATTAGATATAATTGCCGGGGGCAATTAGCACGCATGTTTCTAGCAGTGAAACAAGGTAACGTGCTGCAACGCGCGTCTCACGGATGAAGTGTGAACAACACGATTTGATTCTCTGCACTAGCTCTACGTTGCGTGAGTTAATTGTTTAATTGTTTCATTGGAAAGTGTCTCAATTATCTACCGCATGTCGAACGTACACGCTCGTGTGAACCGAGCCTTAGTTTGTTAGGATTCAAATTGTTCTTGGGCGATATTTGGGAATTTAGAAAAAATATTCCTATGTTTTTGAATGTGGTTTTGAACTCTTGTGACCTTTTGCAGGTCAGATCCTACATGAAGGGAACTGTATCTAATGCACATGTCTTTTTTTCTCAATATTTTATTAAAAATAGTCACTTGGACTAACCGTTAATTTTTTACTCTCATTTCTAATAACTAAAAATAAACTTCATGATATACTGAAGTCTTCCATAGAAGCCTCCAGCTCTGTTCTATGATTGTACTACTTTTGCACATGTCTGAATAAAAAAACACACAGTTTGATACATTGTAGTTCAATAACAATGCGTCGATTATTCACAACAAAAGCACCTAAAGATGATTAAAGACTGACCTTTCATTCATATGTATGGTTTTCAATATTGATGCTTACATCAGTCTACTTCTCTCAAAAATCAGGCCTCTGACCCTTGTCTATTAAGGGCCGGTTCATGAGCTTGGGATTTAGCCAAGTCCTGGAATTAAATGGGTGACTACCGTAGCATCGACAAACGTTAGCCTCAACAGTATATACTGAGGGCTCTCTATGCTGCTAACCCACTAACCGGTCGAGACAAACGTTTGTCGATGCTACGGTAGTCACCCGTTTTAGTCTGGGACTTGGCCAAATCCCGAGCTCATGAACCAGCCCTAAATCTTCAAGTATAGAATATAATAATTATAAATAAAATATCAATATACTAAGCATTGTTATGAAATGTATAAAATATCTAGTAATTTTAAAGAGACACTTCACTATTCTACAAAGCTTGCCCTTGAAGTGCCTGATATTAATTCAGTTGATATCTTTCCCCTATAACCTTTTCCAGTTTCAACTGTAGCCTACTAGAAGCTTCAACAATACTTGAAACTCTCTCATGACAATAATACTGTAATCATAATTGTATCACCCATGTGAATTGAGACAAGAGTCGTAACTCATAAAGCTAGCCTGCTTAGAAAAAAAAAGTATTTGCGAGAAAGGGAGTTGCGCCCCCGCCGGAAACTCCCCGGGGAACAATGGGACAATAGCTGGGTACCTAACCTCAATGAGACCGATTATAAATTATTGTAGGCCAAGTTAGAGCTCGCTAGACTCGCTCCCCTCCCACACTCGTAGGTAAGTCTCAGACACACTTAAACAGTCTCAGACTCAGTAACAGCGAAACGCTGGTCACACAAGAGTATGAAACCCAAGTCCGGAACTTCTCCGGATGTCCCTTTTTGTGCTCTTCTTCTTCTTCTTCTTCTGTCCCTTCTTCTGCTTCTTCTTCTTCTTCTTCTTCTTCTTCTTCTTCTTCTTCTTCTTCTTCTCTTCTTCTTCTTCTTCTTCTTCTTCTTCTTCTTCTTCTTCTTCTTCTTCTTCTCTTCTTCTTCTTCTTCTTCTGTTCTTCTGTTCTTCTCCTTCTTCTGCCCCTTCTTCTGTTCTTCTTCATCCTCCTCCTCCTCCTCCTCCTCCTCCTCCTCCTCCTCCTCCTCCTCCTTCTTCTTCTTCTTCTTCTTCTTCTTCTTCTTCTTCTTTTCTTTTTCTTTTCTTCTTCTTCTTCTTCTTCTTCTTCTTCTCTTTCTTCTTCTTCTTCTTCTTCTTCTCTTCTTCTTCTTCTTCTTCTTCTTCTTCTTCTTCTTTCTTCTTCTTCTTCTTCTTCTTCTTCTTCTTCTTCTTCTTCTCATCCTTCTCTCTTCTTCTGCTTTTTCTTCTTCTTCTTCATCATCTTCTTCTTCTTCTTCTTCTGCTTCTTATTCATCTTCTACTCTACTTCTTCTTCTTCTTCTTCTTTGCTCCTCCTCCTCCTCCTTTCTTCTTTTTCTTCTTTTGCTCCTCCTCCTCCCCTCCTCCTCCATTCTTTCTTCTTCTTCTTCTTCTTCTTCTTCTTCTTCTTCTTCTTCTTCTTCTCTCTCTCCTCCTCCTCCTCCTCCTCCTCCTCCTCCTCCTCCCTCTTTCTTCTTGCTTATCTTCTTTTTCCCCTTCTTCTTGTTCTTCTTCTGCTCTCCCTCCTTATTCTCTATGACTGGTTCCATTTTTCACTTGCATCGGTTTTAGTACCTAGTCTTGGAGATTTTTTAGTGTTGAATAATTGCGGAAAAAAGGAAATGATCAGAGATTATTATCTCGTGAATTATTATCATGTTTCTATTCTGTAACTTATTCACTTATATGGGTGTAGTCTAGGAAATATTTTAGTAAAGGATAATTGTATCAAAGAGAACAGAGATGATATTCGGAAATTACTATTTTGAATTATGGTTCTACTCTATTATTGTCCTTGTAGTTATGCCCTTTGAAGATAATATTAGACTTTGAGTTTTATTATTAAGTTTTTTGTTATTCTGTGAATATAACATTTACTACATTTTTCACATTTATTTAGTTATTCTGTGAATATAACTACATAAACCTGCAAACACGATCGAACAATACAAAGTTCTCAACAGAAGTAACAAATCACAGAATCCACTATGCTTACTGTTAGAAAGAATCTATTGATCCTCTATCTACGTACGGTATTAGGTTTTTTTAAAGAAAAAATCCGTAAATGATAATGAATAGTAAATAAACAGTAATCCACCTATAATCAGTATCAAATACTTCAAGAGTTTAGAAAATAGAAGTAATACAGTTTAGTTTATAAATAAGTATTTACAATTCACTATATACAATCTATTACAAAGTATAACATAATTTTTGTGTAAGAATTAACAAATGACCACCCTTTTCTAGAAGAGTTAGCAAAATAATAAATGAAAATAAAACTGTAATCTTTTAGTACCCAGTGCTTCAATTCAAGTAAACGAGTTTAAAAAAGTATAAAAAATTCTTTGTGAGGAGATAACAATGAATAAATAGAGCAGCATTCTACCTACAATCAGTATCAAGTGCTTTTGGTGAAACATTTTTTAGAATAAATAGAAAAGACTCAACTTAATCAGTGCCCGCATACAATAAAAGTGTACAGGATTGTCGGTGTGTAAAGTGTGCTTTAAAGCTTAGTGTTTTTAAGCTCATTTGAAAGGAGCTCTCAATTGTAAACTAATCTGATTCTGGATTTCTGATGGACACGCTCGCAAAAAGAACAAAAACGAACGCTTTTTCAATCAATCGTTCATGCGAATAATGCACACAAAGGATTGTGAGATTTTCAATCATTTGCTTGAAAGGATTCACGCGCTAAATCGTGTGGATTTTCAACAATTCCAGTCGAGCTGGTAATGAATAATTGGGTTCAATCATTACAATTTCCCGATGTAACGTCAATTATCGGAGCAGTGAGATCAATGAGTTTCGTTGTGAAAAACGTGGTGTGTTTACAGAAGCGTATGCGGAGTTTTGGAATTTCATTCTTTCTCTTTTTTCAACCCTCTATTCATGTGTTACTTTCACTGTTTGATCTAAATCATCCATCTCTTTTCATCTTTATAGTTTGTCTATTCATATCTCTGTTTATCCAATTCAAGCATTTGCATTATTCACTCTCATTTTCATTGCAAAGCTATCCCTTCTACGCTGCAAAGCTGCTGATCCATAAAAATAATAAACATAAAATACAAGTTAGATAGAATCACGATGATCTATCTATAGATTCATGAATTCAATCAATCAAATTCTATTGAAGTTATGTTGAAACATTGACATGCACTATGTATTGTTCACAGAGATGGTATAATATCTGTGTGATCATTGGTGTGAATGGGTCCATAACATTGTATTGGAACATATTTTTTCCAAAGTTTTGAATTTGATATGGGATTACAAGCAAACATTAACCCATTCACTCATTTTTCAAACTTATTTCGAGAGAAACAACATCAAAAATAACTTTTGTAACATTTAAAATTGTCTCTCTACTCTTGGTATTGTGTTGAAAGCTTAAAATGATGAAAACTAACACTGGCAAAGGCAAATTGTAGGTAAGAAGTGAATCACTCAACATATTAAATCATCTTATGAAAAGAGTTTCGTGTCCGTATTTGGAAATTTGGTAGAGACGTTTTAGTGGGCCGATTTTGATGCGGTTCGCGCCAAAAGATAGATAAAGAATTGGAGTTTTGCAGGCTCTATTTGTTTTTCAAAAATAATAATTTCAAATGGGAGATATTTGATAAAAATATTCTTAGTCACAATCATTTTTAAGCTAGGGAGTAGGCTTGGAATGTTGGGAAGTAGCCGCAATCTTAGCTCTCTGTCGCATCTTGGCAAGATCCGTTCATTTGCACAATGACTATACAAAGTAGTTAGGTCACTAGAATCAAGACAAGTCAGATCTCAGCACTTCGTGCATGGATGAGTAACAGTGAGAGCAGTCCGGGACAATGGCAGACAGTCAAGTAACAAGTAACAAGTGGCAAGTAACAAGTTGAAAGTTACAAACGTTTGTGGTTTGCGAACCGGATACAAAACGCGGCACAAGACGACGTCGTTTCGACTGAGTAGAGTGCAAAACTTCCTCAAAGACGGAGGAGAAGGAGAGGAGGAAAAGGGGAAGAAGAAAGAGGAGAAGAAGAAAAAGAAGAAGAAGAAGAAGAAGAAGAAGAAGAAGAAGAAGGAGGAAGAGGAGGAGGAGGGGGAGGAGGAAGGAGGAGGAGGAAAGAGGAGGAGGAGGAGGATCAGGAGGAGGAGGAGGAGGAGGAGGAGGAGGAGGAGGAGGAGGAGGAGGAGGAGGAGGAGGAGGAGGATCAGGAGGAGCAGGAGAGAAGTATAGTGAGGAGAAGGAGGGAAGTGAGAAGGAGAAGATGAAGGATGAGAAGAGGCAGAAGGAGCAGGAAGAGAAAGAAAAGAAATAATTAAAGGAGAAGAGGAAGAAGGGTAGAGAAGGAGAAGAATAAAGAAGAAAAAGAAGAAGAAATAAGGTGAGGAGGAAGACGCATTCTAAATAGTTTAGAGGGAAATAAGAGAGAAGATTAATATTCCTCTCAAGAAGAGGCAGAGGAAGAGGAAGAGGTAGGGGAAGAGGATGAGGAAGAGGAAAAAATGAGAAGGAGAAGATGAAGGAGGAGAAGGAGCAGAAGGAGCAGGAAGAGAAAGAAAAAGAAATGATTAGAAGGAGAAGAGGAAGGAGGATAGGGAGAAGGAGTAGAAGAATAAAGAAGAAAAAGAAGAAAAAATAAGGTGAGGAGGAAGACGCATTTTAAATTATTTAGATATTCTTCTCAAGAAGAGGAAGAGGAAGAGGAAGCGCAAGAGGAAGAGGAAGAGGAAGAGAAGTAGAAGTAGTAGTAGTAGTTGGAGGAGGAAGAGTTATAACATGCCTTTGACTCGGTCGTCCAGCTGTTTTCCGATACACGAACGCACACTTTCTTTACGCGCACTGACTTATTACCGTGAACAAACTATAATTTGATATTGAAGCAATGCAACAAGTATATGAAAAAACAAGTTTGATAAAACTTGTTCTCTTGATAGTAGATATTAGATAGAATAGTCCATGTTTAAATGCCGGGAGATCCATGGATAGTCCGACACCGACTGTCAAAATAACTACGCGCAAAAACCAATTCAATCATAAGTAGTGCTCATATTTCCAATCTCCTAGTTCTGAATTCGACCGGTAGATGGCTGCAGTTACTGGGTGATTTACAGCTTCAACTTTTACAGACACGCCTCCAAGCTCCGCCTCTCTCCCCTGATTGGTCGGCAATGCACAACGCAGCTAGCTCTGAATTCTGTCATAAAATGGCAGCAGTTACCGGGTCATTCAAGTTACAACTTTATTATTCCGCCGTCTAGATGTCAGAGGTGTTCTACACTCATTCTTATCCAATGGAAAGAACAGATTATTCCTATTGAACATGGATATTCGATATTTATAATAAATAAAATAGTGTATTATATTGTGAAATATTTATTTCAATAGTAGACTCAGATTTTAAATTCAATTTTGACAAAAACGATTAGTTTGACAACTATCAATATTTATGACACACGTAGATTATTCATTCCGTTTTAATCTAATCACTCTCTTTCTTCCTCATTCTTCTTCACCTATGCCCGGTTTCTCAGTCGTTCAATAAACAGTTTATGGATCCAATAGCAGTATTGAATCAATAACAATGTGTTTTCAAATTCAAAAAAATTATTGGTTCAATAGTTTATTGAACAACTGAGAAACCGAGCATTACTCTTTCTCATTTCCTCTTTCTCACTGCTTCTACCTATCTCTCTCTTTTTCCCACGAAACTAAAAGCGAACTACTAAACGTTTCGCGATCTCTTGAATTTGCAGAGCATAAAGTGGAATGAGCATTCGCTCATCTTAACCGTGACAACTTCAGCTCGCATTCGAGCGTGCGTGCAAGTTAACTCTTAATGTGTGTGACAACTTTGTTTCATTCTGGTGATATTACCGCTCTAAAGCTGTATCTTAGATCGTACTGAACACTGAAACTAAGCACTAAATCTTAATTGAATCTATTCATGATTAGTGCGCACAATGGCCTTAGTATTAGGTAGTACTGTGACTGAATAATCACAGTGTGCCCATTGATGTGAAAGGGACCATAACAGTGTGTTGAAAAATTTTTCCTTCACCACCTCCATTCTTTTGCTAAAATTCTTAATCCTGATAATATGGGCTTACAGGAAAATTTGAACCCATTTGTTCTTTTGTTATCACTCATTTTTCAAACTTTCTTCAAGAGGAACGACCTTTTAAATCACTTCTGTAGCGTAGCATTAAAAATAGTTTCTCTACCTTTCTAAAGGTTCTCTGAAAGATTTAAATGATAAACACTAACACTGGCATAGGCAAATTGTAGTTTGGAAGTGTATCACTTAACATAACATCTATTATATTGAAAAAAATTTTGGCGCATTCCTTTCTACTGTGCTTCCACCACTGCGAGATTTGATGTGAAATCTAGAGGAAACTCATACTGATACAAGTCTGTTGCAATGATACTGTATTCTCAAACGATACAGAACTGAGCAAGCAAGCGGCGCTTTGCACTGTATGGGGTAAAGGGTGTTGAAGCACAAACCCTTTCAAATGTATACATAAGGCGATTGATATAGTACTCAGTGTTGCCAGAAGAGAATGAATATGAGCCAAATTAGCTTTGAAGCATGAGAAAGAGTCGGAAAATATTAAGAAAGCTGAAGAAAAAGCTAAAAGCTAAACTCGTACGTTATGATTGAAGTATCTTCACAACGTAAGTCTTATGAAAGTTGGCGAAAGTATGATGGATTTGACCCAGCTAACCAATCAAAAGTGAGACATTCAGTGGCCACACTGTGATTATACAGTCTCTTTAGTCAGTGCCAAACATTGTCATTCAAATCTACTCCATATGAATATGAAGAATTGTTTTTGTGAGTCATTTCTTGGAGGCTTTCACACAAGAAGTATCGAGAACTACTTATAATCATCTCTGAATACAGAAATAATTTTTATCATCTTGTGAACTCATTAAATGGAATAATTATACAAATTATACATTGACAAGCTTTTCCTTCCTAGAGAATGATGAGATTAAATTGATAAATTATTATACAACTAAGCAATGAATAAAACAGTAGTAAATTATGGGGAAAATTACATTGGGCAACACTGATAGTACATGATTAAATTATAATTAATCTTACAATCTTAGATGACACCATATCAAGAATGAAAACTTTAGCAACTCATAAACATCTTTCATGTTTCTTTACAGAAGATGAACCCTTTAAAACCTTTTTAAACCCTCTAGAAACTCTGAAAACCACGGACTGATAATGAATGTTCAAGTGCAGTTGTGCAGTAACTACCAAAAGTGGTCCAAGTTAACTTTGACTGAAATAAACAGTAAAAACCCAATAAAACCAACCACTTTTCATCTAATTATGTACTTGGTCGCATTTCTGTCTCATAAGGATAATGAGGGTCAGGAAAACAAGATGTAACAAAACAAATTATCATCGAAAATTATAGAGAAGTGTTGGATTTACTCGATTCCGTATCTATTTTCGTGTAAATTGTTCAGATTCTGCTGGATAATTAGGGTGATTTCACGGGGTTTTTCTCGCAAAATGAGCATTTTGTGTTGATTATTCAGAATCTGTCTGGTAATTAAGTTGATTTCACGGGGTATTCTCACAAAACAAGCATCTAGAGACTCGATAACTTTTTCATATAATTATATGGCAGGTTTCTTCAGAGTTGGATTGTTTTTGAACAATAATGCGACTGCATTAAAATAGATAATAAGCGAAGTTATTTTTGGTGAAAATAATGTGTTTGTTTTTAGAGAGTTGGATGGTTGCTATGACAAATCACTCCAAATCTAAGTTATGATAAAACTAAGTGTAACCTCATTTGTCATTCTTTACAACATCAGACTGGAGAAAGATCACCTCTGGTCCCTCAACATATATTTCGAGGACAAAAATATAATTAGGATTTGTTTCTGTGAATAAAACAATTATAGGGAATTATGCAGGTATGGATGTACTAATTCATAGTTTGATCGTTGAGCTCCTTGGTTTTTATAAAAAAATATTTAATGATTTGTAAAATTGTATATAATTCCATGATTTTTTAAAGTTTCAAATTATTCATGATTTATTTCAGAATGATTGTATCATATTTTAAAACTTGTATTGGATTTGAGCTTGAAATCCAATTCGAACTTATTAAGAAATATTTAATGATTTTATGTTTTGTAGAATTGTATATAATTTTATGATGTTTTAAAGTTTCAAATTATTCATGATTCATTTCAGCATGATTGTATCATATTACGAAACTTGTATTGAATTTGAGCTTGAAATCCAATTCGAACTTATTGTATGAATAGGACAGATTGAGAGAATAGAACAGAATTGGGAGTTGAGAATGGGGTAACATGCTTCATTTTTCATGCTTGGATATTTCAAGGCTTAAACTCACATCCAAGGCTTTAGCTCACATCAAAAATTAAAGGCTTGATGTAATTAACATGATTTATTCTCACTCTTTTATCATGAAAATTATCTGCAAATTAGAAATTACCAATGCTTTTTTCTGATACTGTATCAATTGTGTTCATTATTAAATTGAAGGTTAATATAAATCACTTATTTATTTATTCATTCATTTATTTTTCCATTCAATTATTAATTTCTTCATTTATTCATTTACTTGATTACTTGTTTACTTATTAATTACTTTATTTATTGATTTGTACTACAGATAGAAGATGAATCAGTCGCTAACAATGAACCCAAAGTACATAAGAGAGATCTGTCATGGACGGAAAAGTTGGCATTCACAGACAAAGCAGTCTATGCGTTTTCCTTCTATTTCACGGCACAAACGATTTTTGTCACCACTAAAGATTGGAAAGTGACAACGTTCAACGAGAAATTGTCTGCGATTGAAACGCTCAACCTCAATATTTATGTGCTGATACTGTCGTCTGAACTATTCGTGATAACTGGCAAATCGTCTATTTTGAAAGAACTGGTAGATTCCAAGTATTTCCAGTATGAGAATGATATGAAAAGCGCTGAAGGTAATGTTGTTTTGGTATGTTGCTATAGTTGTTTGAACCGCCATTGCTGTCATGTTTGTAGAAACCGCCCATTGTGGGAGGAGCTTATCTAGGCCAATGGCAGTCGTTCACCTAATAGGCCATTCAACTGCCAATCACAGCGCTCGGTCACGAGTAAAAATTCTAAATTTTGGATTGAGTAGTTCAATTGATGGCAACTCCCAAATAGATTTATCTCGGGAGTGCCTAATTTATCATTAAATAACACGATGGCTTTTGAGAAAACAAATATTTATTATTATTCTTTACGATTATTTATTGAGAAAACAAAATATCATATAATATAATTATTCTTGTAGTCCAAACGAAAACAAATATTTCTTCAGAAAAAAATCCTCAATGAAATTACTCTTCCATAGAATACTCCTCTGAATTGAGATTTTCAATAGCTAGGTGATTCTTTTCCTTTGATATTCATAAGAACTAATTTATACAAAATAGATACACGATACAATATATTTATTTTTCCAAAAAACACAATACAATACACACAGTACAAGAAAAGAAACGAAAACAAAATCATAAGAAGTTTTTTTTCTATCGTATGGCTTTTATTGGTGGGGAGACCCTTACGGGTAGGTTCCACTTCGCCTCATTGCACAATTTTCTGAGTCTTTTTTGTGTCGGTCACCCATCCGAGAGCGGTCTTGAATGTTTGTTACTTTACCACATGGTTACTCAGCAACCGCTCTCACCGAGTGACCACTGATATTACTAAGAAGTAAAAAATACACAATAATGCATAAATTATAATATGAGGAAAACTAATAATACCTGCATAGGTTTTGAAACCTGTGCGCAGGCATGAGTCGCATACAATTTTTAAATTGTAATGTATAGTTGATCATTCCATTTTTTTAATGGTTTTTCATTGTAATTTCACAGAGAAAAAGACAAAAATGATAAGAGAAATGGAAGACATGGGCTGGCGATTCCTGAAGGTGGCCTTATTTTTCACCAAAAGCCTCTACGCCTGTTTCACAATCGACTTTTTCTACGCTTTCGGCTCCTATGCTCTCTTCAGAGAAACCGCCCTCTCCAATTCCATGTATCTCCCTCTCGTTCTTTATCTCCCTTCCTCTTTTACACCTTCCTCAATTTCCTTTTACTCTTATTCGTTAACGGCAGCCGTGGAATGTGTGTACCTGTACATTGTGTATATGGTTGTGGCCAGAGTTTACCAGATAGGACTTTTGCCTTATAACAATATGCTGATCGAGCTTAAGTTGTACTTGATCAGTTTGCGAGATTTCGATGCTCACTACATTGAAGGATTGGATGAAATGAAGAGAATGGGTGGGAGTGAGGGTGAGAGGGGAGGAATGGTTGATTATGGAGATGAGATAAGGGTTGATGAATTTGAAAAGTACGTGAGACGTACAACGAAGCAGCTTATTGAACATCATCAGTTTATTTTCAGGTAAAAAGAACTATTTTTAATAAGAATATGCAGAACTACTAATCTTAGAAGACTCCATAGTAATAGGCTAGGCGTACACCGGTTAGTCAAGACGAGATTAGTCACGTTTAGTCACAGTACTCCACATAGCTGCTTATGAAACAACACACACCGATTAGTCTTTGCATCGGTGTGTGGTGCTTCATGAGCAAATATGTAAATTACTGTGACTAAACGTGACTAATCTCGTCATGTCTTGTCTTGACTAACCGGTGTACGCCTAGCCTAATAATAAGAAATGAAAGCAAGGTTGAAAAATCAAATAACAACTACAAATGAAAGAATTCCTCCTAAGTAATCATCATTATCATTCATGATTTAATTTCTCTTCACTCTTGGTGATAATCATTTGTGTCTACTTTCCAATTGCTAGTAAAACTTTCGTATTTCAGGAAAATGAATCAATTGAACGAAGGTCTGAGACTTAAAATATTCTATGTGAATGCCTACATTTGTTTACAAATATGCGTCGCAATTGTCAGTTTCCAGGTAATAACTTTTCAATATTCATTTAATGTACAATAATTTAGAGAATTGATCAATTATTGCCGTTCAGTTTAGAATAAACTGAATTTTTCAATAGGGTTAAATGCTTCATTATCCTACTGAAGAGATTCTTTTGCAAATGGGAAATTTACAGACGACGAAGTAATTGTGTATATATCCTGATAGGCACCAAATAACTACATTCAAAAATATGAATTCCATATTTTATATTGGCGAACTTTTCCAATCATGAATTCAATGGTGAATTTATTCAATCATGAATTCAATGGTGAATTTCTTCAATCATGAATTCAGTGGTGAATTTCTTATAAATTACAAATGTAGGGCCTATTCATATCCTCAGTTCATATTTCAAAAATCTATTCAGATTTTACTTACTTGGATGATAAATCGTAAAGATTTCACATTTTAAAGCTTTTATATTTTTTTTTGTTCTATTGCTATTCAATGTTCCAATCTTCCCACTTCATTCTCCATCTTCCCTTCAAAAACTTACAAAATAGACTTTTTATCTGTGTATTAACTGTCTTTTCTAGCATGGCGGATCTTATAAGAAGTTCAAATACTCAATACTCACATTGTTCGTCATCCTATCTTGTCTTGTTTATTCTGAATATGGCCAACAAATACAAAATGAGGTAAGTCCGAATAAAAAAAATTACAGGGAATACTGTTATATTGTCTATAGTCATGTCTCTTTGTCAATTAGTGTGAGAGTAGTCTTTATTCTTCATCAAAAGTAGTCTACAGTAAAGCTGAGGATGTGGCAGGTTATGCCAGGAAACTGTCATGGTACAGTAATTTTCTATCATTTTTAGCTTTATCATGGTACTGTAATTTTAATGGTACATTAAAATGGTAAATCATTTTAATGGTACATTAATTATTTTCTATCATTTTCTCTTTATCATGGAATTATAATTTTGAATTGTTTAATAAATAGTGGTTTGACAACTTACATCTTCATTCTCATTCATTATCAAGAGTGTATTGTCATTGTTTTATTATTTTTTGAATGGAATAGGTTTTACAAGACCTTGACCTAAATAATCAATAATACTAGGAATGCAATACATGCTGCTATTGCAAATTTTGAGCGAAGCGTTTCTTCTTTTTCTTCTTTTTCTCCTCCTCTTCATGATCTTCTTCCTCCACTGCTTCCTTGTACTCCCACCTACCTTTCATCTTTCTGTATCTTTCAGTTTCATCTTTCCGTATCATACTGAAGTTTTCTGTATCATCGTGCAGCTCTCAGCTCGATCTAGCGTTTAAAGCTGTAACTACTTTGAGCTTTCCCCAACTCGAAAATTCCAGTCCGTCAATTTGATTCCAATTTGACACAGATTTTATGTCCTTATTTTTTTTCGTTGATTATTCCTCCATGGTAGCATTGATTCCAAATTTAATTATTCTACAACTTTCCCATCGTTGATATTCATGTCCTAGCTAAATTTCATGGAAATCGGCCTAGTAGTCTAGGAGGAGTTTGATCACAATCGATTTACACAAGTGACCTGTGATTTAGCTCCGCTCGACTACGTCTCGCTCCGCTCAATTATAAAACCTTCTCAACTGTCCATTGAATATAATGTCTTAGTCTATGTAAGAAGTTGAAAGATAATAATAAATTCAAGTTAAAATTCTAGTAAAAATATTTAATAATTTCCCAAAAATCTCCTCTCAAAATACAAGTACTACGCTTATTTAAATGATGATCTCTTTAATCACAATATCATGTTCTTGCTATAAATTATCGAAAAAGTTTTGAAAAGTCCTCAAAAATACTGACCATCAATAACGTTTTCAAAAAATTATGAAAAACAATGATGTTTTCGTATCACAACATCAATTTTCGAATATTCAACACACAATAAAACATCGGATAACGAATGATAGCGAAGAACAATTCTCGTAATTTTCTTTCAAACGATTTTCTAAATTTCTAGCATTCATTTGTCTTGTCTTAGGCCATTAATCACCAGGCGGATGGCTCTCTGCCGATTCAATTAATCAAGTATAATTCGTCCATCTATTATCTTGTTACTCTCTACTTTTTCGATTCTCTTATTATTTGATAAAATCAATTGTTCTCAAATCGTTCTGCATCATGTGCCATCCACTTTGAAAAAAGATTAATCGATTTCATCATCATTTCATACATTATGAGGACTGAAACAACATTAGTGATGGATTTGTTATTGAATTGATTGTATTGATTCTGGTTCTTGCAAAAACGGTTGTCGGGTTTTGAGTGTTTTAAAACAAACCTAATTTCGATCGAGAAGAAAGTGTTTCAAGACAATGAAGCTGAATCGAAATGTATTTTTCCTCTACATAATATCAGCTGAAGTCGCATTTCACTCCTTCGATTCGAGTACCAAAGTAAGTCCTAACAAAACGGGTTGAAGTCGCATTTCACTCCTTCGATTCGAGTACCAAAGTACTACTTCATATCCCATGATATTATCCCATTCATTTTTCTCCCACATGTTTTGATAGTTCAGTCTCAAGTATCGGTTCAAAATGTCAGTGGAGTAAAGGGGGAACAGACTAGTGAGCATGCGCAACTCTCTCACTATGTTTCTCTCTTCATCTGTTCTACAGAGCATCACCATCTCCTACTGTTCCCCCGTATACCGCAGAGCCTACTTCGCTCCAAACCCATTCTCGTGGCTCAACTATCGATAATTGTCGCCCTCGGCTAAGCTATCGGAAGAAAACAGTTCCTCTCAAGAGAAAAATTGTTCGTTAGTTCCAAGATGCACGAATGATTATTTCATATCAAAGTATATTCTACAACATTGGCTAACTTAAAAATGAATGTAATAATACGATAGATAGCAATAGTAGGATAAAAAGGGGAGTTGTGGCACAATTATTCCTGGGGGAGTCTGGAACAAAATGGTCCAGGACACTGCAAAACAGCAAGACTTTGACCTATGACCTCAACCCTGCCCCATCACCCCCCTGCTCATGACTACCCCTCCCCCTCATGAACTCCCTACACAAAAAAAATATTAATAATAAAAAAAATTATCAATGTTTTCAGTGAGCACAGATTAAGAAATATGTACTTAAAGCTTATTTCTTAAAGATATATTGAATTAATGAAAAAATTTCAATTCTATTTCAGTTTGAGAACGTACGTCATGCCCTATACGAAACATGTGTGATTGAGAAACCAAGGTGGCTTCAAAACTCTTTTCTGATTCTTATGATAAGGAACAACACCATACCTCAGCTCTCTCTTTATAACACATTCACAATCAACAGAAAGAATATATCCAATGTAAGTACACCAACAATAAGTTTTGAATTCGAATTGTGGGGTGAGATATGAATTCATCAATACACCGACCAATACACTCAACATGATACGGAATACATTCATTTATTTTACAAAAATGTACAAAATAATGAAACCTAATGGACAGCCCAACAGGCTTACGCCCAAAACTCTTCCTTTTCGAATAATAGAAAAAAACACACACACACACACACACAGTCCAAATCTGGGTTGTGTAGCGTATTCTACAGTCACTTATGATAGTTACCTATATAGATATCGATACAGTCCAAAATTAATCTGGGTTATGAAGCGTATTTTACAGTCACTTATGATAGTTACCTATAGTTAGATATCGATATCTATGTGTATTTGAATTAATCTTCAATTCTTTGGTTAAAATTCCAGGAGTTTATATCTTGAAAGTAGAAAGTATTCTTTCCACTAATTTGTAATGCGATAACTTCAATTAAATTATGCAAAACAATGAAGTTTTGAAGAAACAGTTGTAAACTTCATTGGTAAAGGATAAAATTCAGTCGTTATGAAATCTCTCGTATATGAATATTTTTAGACCAGCCTAATTCGAATAATAATGTAATTTGTATAGTCAGTTCTTATGAATCAGTCAGTTGAAAGGAAATGAGATATTGCAACTATTCAATTGCTCTTGAATCATAATAATTTAAATCAAATTATTATAAATTAGTTATTATAATAATTATTATATGGCATTGAATAGGAATTTCGTTCAATTAGTTATTATAATCAGTCAGTTCTTTGAATAGTTCAGAATTTTTTTTAATCAGTCAAAATCTAGTTATCGTAGTTCATATTATAATAATTAAATCATTCTATGATAATATATTGAATGTTTTAAAATAACTTCTTATGATTCTCAGGTATGTCAAGCAGCATACTCATACTTCAATCTTCTCAACCAGAAAAAATAAAGGACGACCAGAAGCATCGAAGCATCTACCATGAAATTAACATGGTAGAATAATTATGAAGTATCTAATTATGAAAGTTTGATAATGCTACAATATTCGATTGTATCCTACCATTGAGAAGGAAGAGTTTTAGATGACTAATTGTTGAGAAAGTGGATGATCAACTTTATTAACAAGGATTAGCTGGAAGAGCAATGATTGAAAAGACAACAAAATCAAAAGATTGAAAATAAAATTTGATGAAAAATGATGGAAGTTTTTAAACTTGCGAATACCTTTTTGAAACATCTCCTATGATTTCTTATTTCTATCTTGTTAACTCTATCTTCTCGTGTTAACTCTATTCTGAAACTCTTTTGAATCTTTTTTTCGTTGAATGATTGAAATAATAATTTTTTTTTAAAGACAAGTGATTGAGAAGTTAAGGTCTCTGCCCACTACACCGTATCATACTAGGACCGTTATAGGACATCATTGTCAGAATTAAACCCACTTTCACGAACTCACTGGTTCTGTTAACTGGTGCGTCTAGCAACAGTTCGAGACCGATGAAAATGAAATAATGAATTGAGATTGACTGAGTAAGCTATAGATAGGCTATTCTTGACAACTCTTGCAGTCCATTTCTTTTATGACCATCTCGATAGAAACAAGGACAATAATTATGAATTATTACGATATAAATTTGATGCCTAAAATTGATTTGCCATTAATATTCTCATTGAACAGGACAGCTGAAGATCACCTGATTGATAGTTCTGAAGCCTCCAGCGTGAAAATGGAAATTTTGTGCATCAAATTGATATTATCAAGAATTGAAATCGCTTAATTTGTAAAAATAATTATTGTAATTGTAACTGAAATTGTTGATATATGAGGTTTGTAGAACAGCTTCATTCAATTAGTAGTGTTGTGAGGTGTCGATCAAACATAGAATTTTTCAACTATGCCAATAACGCCACCTCTTCTGATTGGTTGAAAGAACATCCATAATGACAATAAATTCATCTTGAAATCCAGATATCCAAGCAAAATGAACCAGCTACATTCGATCCTAACTCTATTAATTAAATTGCGGGGGTGTAAACAATTAATATTGGCTTGTTGAATGTGAAAACAGCACGGAGCATTTAAACCGGGAGCGCTTCCTCTCCGTAAGTCTTGAATGAAATCCAAGAGGCTTATTGAGTAATATCAAGTTGCTGAAAGGAAACTCCTTCATCTTCCTACCAACTAAACTCGCTGCACAGAAACCTGCACGTTGCTTGTTTGGTAGAAGTCTGGAGTTTAAGATTCAAACAATGGCGCAATATTATTGGCTGAAGTAGCTAGAGGTAACGGAAGTTTCTGATTAGCGCATTATTGTCCAAATTTACCTCACACATCCTCGAATACTTGCCTGCAGGTTCTCATTGGGATGAACTTGCACATGCAGGTGATGTCTCATTGGTATTTGATGCTTCGTTATAAATATTTCATTTCACAACTACAGTACTCTCATCTTAGTGATATTACGAACACTATTTTCTGAAATTAACTCAGATTGTGGTGTTGAATCCGGGTTATAAATAATAAACTATAATAAGTAGTGTAAATAAGGAGGATAAATAATACAAATTATGTGGAGTTGATAACAAGACAAGTATCATGAATAATAGCACTAAACGGTGAGGCATTGTAAGGGTAGCGTAGCATAATAATTGTGTAGTAAATAGCTACACAATATTATACATTACATTACCCTGGGTCCATCATTTGTAATAACTCCGCATAATATGATATGCACTACAGTCGAGCTACGTTTTGAATAGAGGTGGCTGGAATGCTAGGAATGTAGAAGCTGGTCGAGTGGGGGTAATTAAGATAGGAAAGACGCAAGCGTGCGAGAGAGAGAGGAATAGCGTGTGAGAGAGACAGCTCCCCGCACACCTCATACCGTACCTCTATTCTCTTCGTAGCTCCACTGTATGTGCATTTAGCTACCTACACAATAATTATAAAGAATAGTTAGTTCTTGAAGTTTGGGCTGCTTTTTCAATATCAAACCAACAATAAAACTAGACAATAGGTAACAATCTAACACTCATATAAATCATTATTATTTGATCTCACAATAATTAGTTACTACACAATTACCTATTAACTATACAATATTAGTTACTTTTCTCTTCTATTATGAAAAATAATTTCATAATAAAAACTGGTCACCTGGTATCGTGTATTCGCAGCTTAAGGCTAGGCGTACACCGGTTAGTCAAGACAAGACAAGACAAGATTAGTCACGTTTAGTCACAGTAATTCACATAGCTGCTTATGAAGCAGCACACACCGATGCAATGACTAATCGGTGTGTGTTGGTTCATAAGCAACTATGTGAAGAAAAACGTGACAATCCTTGTCTTGTCTAACTGATAATAGTAACAGCTAATTCGATAGTATTAAGAAAAGTATTAGTGTACAGACTACTGTAAAATATAGCTACTCAATACTATTAAGTAGCTATATTTTACAGTAGTCTGATTTAGCTTACAGCTCCACCAATACTTTTAATACTGCCAAGCAAATCTGAAACCAAATGTCCCCAAAGTACTTTATTAATTACTACAGCCCGACTGCATAAATCACTCTCTCTCCCACTTCCATTGCAACATCATTCCGAAAGCCTGGGAATGGGAGAGCCTCGCTAGTTATTGAAATGAAGTGTAGCCTTAGTATTGGCTGGCGCTTTGCTGGACTATAAATTAGTAGAAAGCACATTCAGAAGTTTCTGATTCATTTCATTGTTGCCAAACGATTAATGATGATCGAGAATGAGAGGGGAGAAAGAAGAGGAGAGAGAGAGAGAGTGGAAGAGGGAGTGCGGGAGAAAAAGAGGGAGGGAGAAAGAAAGAGAGAGTGTGAGACAGGAAGAAAAGGAAGTAGTAGAAAAGTATAAAAATTGAGAGAGAGAAAGAGGGAGTGTCAAACTAGAAGCCTAGAAGAAGATTGAGTTGGAGAGTGAGAGAAGAGAGAGATGGAGGAAGAAAACAAGAAGAAAATTATATAATTGAGGAAAAAAGTAAGGGGGACGGAGGAGAGAGAGTAAGAGTGGGGGGAACAAGGAAGAGAAAGGGAGGAAAAGCGAAAATTGATACAGACAGTGAGGAAGAGGGTGAAGATTGAGAGAGAAAAAATCAGCGATATCAGATTGGATTGGACTCTACTCTATTCTACTAGTCTACTATTATACTATTCTACTACTATTCTACTCTACTCTATTCATGCAGATCTCAAATGATATATTTCGATAAGAATAAATGTCAGCAATATTATTATAAGAACCTTACAAATAATACATTTTATAATTATTCAGCAATTTGAGTATTAGATACTATGTGATAATGTTCATAATTATATAAAATAATAATAATAATATTCATCAATATAAAACGAGAGAGGTTTGAACACGATTTCAAATTCCATTCTTGGAAAAGGATGTTCGAGGATATACTTTCCAACAGCAAATGACCTTAGTGAAATAAAGTTCCAACTAAAGTAGAAATTGATGGAATTTCATCAAGATTGGGAAGGGATAATGGAGATTATGATAATAGAGAGAGACTAAGAGGAAAAGAGAGAGAGAGAGAGTGGATGGCTGGACAGACGCCAGGCAATAAACAGTAAATCAAGTGGAATACTCTAGCTATTGGCGAATAATGGCGAAAATGAAATGAATTGCAGTGTCAGCTTTTAGAAGAGAAGGAGGAGGAGGATGAGGAGGAGGAAGGGGGGAGGGGGAGAAGGCTATACTTGCTGATGCTGACTAAGTAACTGTTGATTGCCAATTATTCAGTCTCTGGCATAAATTTATTTCTGTCAGGTGTAAATGCCATTTGGCCGAATTTTGCAAAAGTTTCACTGATAATTTTGCCTGAAAGTTGTTGAAAGAGATTTCGAAATTGTAATACTTGCCTTACCTACTTAGTAGTAGGGCAAACTAAGCAACAAAAACAAAAATATAAGTGTAAAAAGAATGTGAAATGAGAAGATTGAGTTAGAGAGTAAGGCTAGGCGTACACCGGTTAGTCAAGACAAGACGAGATTAGTCACGTTTAGTCACAGTAATTCACATAGTTGCTTATGAAGCACACACCGATGCAATGACTAATCGGTGTGTGTTGCTTCATAAGCAACTATGTGAAGTATTATGACTAAACGTGACTAATCTCGTCTTGTCTTGTCTTGACTAACCGGTGTACGCCTAGCCTAAGAGAAGAGAGAGATAAAAGGCGAGACGAATAACGAAGGAGTAGAGCAGTGGAAGAGAGAGCGAGAGAAAAAGAGAGATAGAGAGTGAAGAGCGACAAACAAGAAAATTTGAAGAAAATTGAGAAGAGATTGAAGAGGAAGTAGAGAAATATAGAAATTTAGAAAAAGAGATGGGAACCGGAAGAAAGCTGGAAGCAAAGTACCGTACAGAGAATTGTGGTAAACGTTGACTCGTAATTTAGAAAACTTCATTTGGATTTTATGAATACTGTCTTAAACTATCTTCATAAGATACATCGTCATTAAGTCTACTTCATTATAAAGCAGTGTAAAAATCAATAACACCGTACATGAATGAGAGGTTCTTGTTGTGGGAAAAAGGCCCACTTTTGGCGTTATTGGAATTTCAAATGAAGTCGATTTCAATATCCGATAAAACGTCCTGTGCTGAGGCGGCATCCATCATTAAACGTGAAATAACAAATTTCAAACTTTAATTCACCCGACCGCAAATTGAATCTCACCCTTCCTCCCTACCCTGGAAGTAACACCCCTCCGCCCAAGTTCGAGATATATGATTAAATGATTAGCATCGTCACGCTTTGGATGGAGGAGAACGGTGGAAGAAGAAGAAGAAGAAGAAGAAGGAAGAAGAGGAGGAGAAGGAGGAAGAGGAGAAGAAGAAGAAGAAGAAGAAGGAGGAAGAGGAGGAGGAAGAGAAGAGGGAAGAAGGAGAAGGAAGAAGGAGGAAGAAGGAGAAGGAGAGAAGGAGGAGGAGGAAAGGAGAAGGAGAAGAGGAGAAGGAGAAGAAGAAGGAGAAGGAGGAGGTGAGAGAAGGAGGAGAAGAAGAAGAAGAGGAGAGGAGGAGGAATGAGGAGGAGGAGAAGGGAGGAAGATAGAGAGAGGGAAGGAGGAAGGTCAATGAGAAGGAGGAGGTTGAAGGTGAAGCAGGAGAAGAAGAAAGTGGAGGAGGGAAAGGAAGATAGAGGAACTAGAGAAAGAAGAGGGAACAATGAGGGAGACGAGGTTGGAGATAGAGCAGGAGGAGAAGAAGAAGGAACAAGAAGAGGAATATAGGAGAAGAATAGGAAATAATGAGAAAGAGAAGGTTGAGGAAGAAGCAAGAACGTAGGAGAAGTGTTCAAGAAGAAGACAGAAGAAAAAGCAAGTATTAAGGTGGGGAATTAGGTTGGTAGGAGGAGTAGTAAAAGAAAAAGAAGTAGAAAAGGATGAAGAAGAAACTGAAAAAGGAAGAAATGAGTAAAAAAAATGAAAGAGAGAAGAAAGAAGAAGCAAAGCAGGAAAAAGAGGAAAAAAACAGTTGAAGTATAAGAGGAAATTGAGGAATAGGGGAAAAAATCAATGAAATAGATAGAAGAATAATTGAAGAGAAGGAAGGAGGAAGTGGTGATGAGGAAGAGGAGAAAAATACAGCAGAAAGGTAGAAACGAAGAGTGAGAAAAAGGGAGAAGTAAGAGAATTAATAGAGGAAAAAAGGGAAAATTGAGGATACGAAGAATAAAACGACAAAGTGAGATATGTAGAGGGAGAGGAAGGAAAGAAGGAGTAGAAGGAGAGTGACGGGGAGAAAGAAGAAGATCAGACTGAGAAAGAGGATGTTAGCGAAGAACGAAGATAATCAGAAGAAGTGTATCTCTATAAGAAGTCAGGAAAGTTAGAAGGAGGGAATGGAGGTTGAAGAGGAGGAGGAGAAGGAGGAGGAGAAGGAGGATGAGGAGTAGAGGAGGAGGAGAAGGAGGAGGAACAGGAGGGAGTGGAGGAGAAGGAGGAGGAGGAGGAGAAGAAGGAGAAGGAGGAGGGGGGAGGAGGAGGTGTAGCAGGAGGAAGAGATGCAGTAAGAGAATGAAGACAGGAAGAAGATCTAGAAGGACACTTCTACAGGACATTTCTAGAAGAAGACAGGAGAGTTAGAAGGAGTTTGAGTAAATGTAGGAGAAGGTTAAGTTGTGGTTGGTGAAGAAGGTGGAGGAGCAGGAGGAGGGGGAAAAGGAGGAGGAGTAGGTGGAGGAGAAGGAGGTGAAGGTAAAGAGAATGAAGTTTAGTGAAATATCCCGCAAGCAGTTGATTAAAATTGAGATTGCTTCTGAAAGTGGCTGAAGTTGCCGACCTGGTGCAGAAGTTGAATTTGTGATATTTAATAGTACAGTACAGTAGTTGGTAGACCTTATTTATTAAACTCTTGATGCTTCGCTCTCAACTCTCAATGCTTATAGATAGAGAGAAAAAGAAGGCGTAGTGGGTGGGTGGGAAAGAGAGAGGGTGGGAGGGAGTGTAGGAGAGGGAGAGAGTTCGAGATATTAGATAATTCACTTTATTCATGTCGATTACATGATATATTGGCTGAAATTCCAGATTCTGATTGTTAAAAATTATAGAAGTTTCAGTATCTGATTGATTGAAAAAAGTATAGAAAAAGAAGATGAAGAAGAAGAGAAGAAGAAGAAGAAGAAGAAGAAGAAGAAGAAGAAGAAAGAAGAAAAAAGAAGAAGAATATGGATGTGACAGATCTCTCCAGTAAATATCATCTGTTTTAGAGATCATGCCATCATCTGCTTTAGACACATTGACAACATTTTTCACCCATAAGGATTACATCAAATCCTTTATAAGTTTAGTTTGGAGAAATATTCATACTATTGTGCGTTTCACCCTCAAAGACACCTGGCCAACTTGGTGCATAATCCTTTTTTAATGCCCGGCAATGTTGTCATATTGTGTGCTGTTCAATCATCTGTGCACGCATGCGTATTAAACCGAAATTTCAGTCTGATATCACGACTCGGTGTGTTAACTTGTATGATTTACAAAAAGAGTAGATGATCGGAAATTAAACGTCTGTTCATCACTATTATAGCATATTGGCAACGTTGCAGGCGTGTGATTGGCTATCTCGGAAAGTTGTGGGGTTCTGTTTCTATACTCAGATGTCTTCAAGCATGAAAACACTATAATCATTAATGTCACAAACGCTCATGGGCATCACAACCAGAAACGAAATCTGCCTATTCATCATTCTTCTATAGTTCCTTATCGTCATTGCGAACAACAGAAGATTCAATTGCATTTCACAAAAGCGTAACACTGGCTTGAACTCTCTAAACTAGCTCTTCAGAAATTTGTTTCTTCAGCTATTGTTGGCAGGGCACAGCTTGTATTTATTTATTGAGAGTCTAATCATGACTGCCTGCAGCCTCTCTATTCAACTGGAAACTTTACTCTCAGTACCTCTAAATTCCCCGAGACATTTCAAAACGAATACAATGCTCTTCTCTTCAGTCTCTTCCTCCTCCTCCTCCTCCTGCTCCTCCTCCTCCTCCTCCTCCTCCTCCTCCTCCTCCTCCTCCTCCTCCTCCTCCTCCTCCTCCTCTTCCCCGACTGCAAAATGCCTTCAAGGTAAATTTGAAATTCATTTATGCAACTCAACGGTTTCCATCGTATAGCCTACTCGATGCATATTTAGCGAATGAATTTTTCATTGATTTCTTCTCCACTCATTGGATAAGAGAAAGGATTGAAATTTTAAGTAGTTACTTTTCGCTCTTCTTTCCTCTATTCTCAGGACAATAATAATGATTAAAGCAGCCATAATTTTGAAAATTTCGGCTATTGGAATTTTGTAGAACAGATGTTCATTATTAAACCTATACAATTTCATGGCATGTTTATCCATTATTTTGAATTTAAAACAATTTGAAGAAGAAGGAGTAGGAGGAGGAGGTGGAGGAGGTGGAGGAGAGGAGGAGAAGAAGAAGAAGAAGAGAAGAAGAAGAAGAAGAAGAAGAAGAAGAAGAAGAAGAAGAAGAAGAAGAAGAAGAAGAAGAAGAAGAAGAAGAAGACAAGAGTTCCGAAAAAGAGAAAAAATCAGAAGCGAGAGCTTAATACTGTAACATCAAACTTGAATATAATTATTCAAAAGCAAAAAAAAAAGGTTTAATGCAAATGGATGATAGAAATGAAAATATGTAGACGGAAAGGGAATAAATGAAATAAAAAATAAACAGAAAACAGTCCATGTCGAGAAAAAATGAGACAGAGTTTCCAAGTATATGAATATTCATTTTAGCTTTCACTAAATCACTATGTTCTCAAATTCTACTCGTTAGTCAAATGAGGAGTTTGAATTCGTTTCTCTTATTACTGTAATCAAGAGTTGGAAATCCAAAAAAATAGAATTGGAAACGAAAACGAGAACCTAACTATGGAATCTAGCAAAAAATATAAATGAAACTGGAAGAAAATTATCAATTTTCAGTGAAGAGTTTGAACGATGCAGAGTTTGTTTTTAATTATTAGGTGTTACTAGAGATTACTGAGTAATTATGAAAAATATTAACACGACTAAAATAAAATTATTCAATTCGATTGAGAAATCCAAGTGAAAATTTTAGAACCATGCTGAGTTTGTTATGAATTATAAGGCGTTACTAGAGATTACTGTCTTAATTTTTGTTAAATGTGACGTAATCCCGATTGAGATTAGATAAATGATGTCATTCTACGGTGATTCTCTAATCCAATCTAATTTTATTGACTGTTCTGCAACCGGCCATAAAAAGTCTTCCAATAAAGATGAATTTAATTTAATTTAAGGCAATTTAATTCAATGAAGAGATTACTCTATTGGATCATCAGCGTTTTTATTATTTGTTCAGCGTATGTCCTCTCGTAAAGATTGTAGCATGATATTAATCCTTTGTCAATCTATTAAAACATAAACATATATATACATAGAATATTATTTATAGTACTAAGACATCCCATCCTTCATTGTCAGATATTTAGATGAGGATATCCATATTTTTTTATGCACTCGGCATAGATATTCAACCGTGGCGAAGCGTGGTATACTTATTTGGTCATCGCCAGGTCATTGCTACCAAATAGCGATGACTAAATAACTATACCACGCTTCGCCACTAATATTCAACCACCAGCTCAACGAGATTTAAATCTTATCAACTGCTGTTGTCTCAAATTTTGTAAGAGTAGGTTGTGTTTTTATTGTATCAAACCAGTTGCATTCAACCACCGTAAGATGACGTCATTTTACGGAACATAATAGGGATTTTGTGCATGGATTACGTTAGATAAAGTCATTTTACGGCAGTTGAATGCAAATGGATTTTCTTGCAATTAGCCGTAACAATTAAGTTATTGTTACAAACTCACATTTTTCAAAATAACGGGGGACTAAAAAGAGTTTCTCTTATAGTTTAGTACTATTAAGTCTGAGTTCTTGAGATTTAAGACTTAATAGTTTGGATGTTACACCATTTCCAATCAGATCAACAGCAATATTACTTTAAAACTCTCATTAAACTCACGGCTGTCAACTGCGAAGTTCGGTTATAACAAATCACATCAATTTCCAGTTGAATGAATACATAACATTGTGCTAAGACGTGGTGTTATCTGGGGTTATTCAATGGGCTGGAATTAACACTTTGCAAGAGCTTGGAACAATGTCGATTTCCTGTGCAGCTATATAGAGTATACCAGGTGCGAATCGAGGATGAGGTACTACTGCCTTTAGTAATCTCATTTCTCTCCTATCCCCCCCACCCCAAATCATCCTTCTCCTCCTCCTACTCCTCCTCCTCCTCCTCCTTCTCTTCTTTCCTTCTCCTCTCATTCTCCTCCTTCTCCTCCTTCTTCTTTCCTTCTCCTTCTCCTTCTCCTCCTTCTCCTCCTCCACTCCTCCTCCTTCTCCTCTTTCTCCTCCTTTGTTCCCTGCGTCTCCTCCTCCCCCTCCATCTACTCCTCTTTCTATTTCTCCTCCTCCTCCTTCTCCATCTCCTCCTTCTCCTCCTTCTTTTCCATCTCCTTCTCCTCCTTCTCGTCTTCTCTCTTCTCTCCTTCTCCTCCTTTTCCTTCTCTCCTTTCTCCTCTTCTCCTCCTCCTTCCTCCCTCTCCTCCTTTCTCTTCTCCTTTTCCTCCTCCCCATCTCCTCCTTCTCCTCTAACTGTTGACGATACACTACAATGAATGTACCAATTTTGTTAATTTCTCATATTCTTGTGTTATCATGCCTCTTATTTTCAATTTGACCAATAATATAAATTTCTTTATTGTAATAAAATAAATGAGAATATTAAACAAATTGTAGCCATACAATTGTAACAAAAAATCAATATAAATTGTAACAAAATTGTACAAATTGTAACAAATAGACTTCACTACAAATACGCAAATTTCTTTCATTGTGTCTCTATTTTCTCTATTTTTCTCTTTTTCACTCACTCTCTCACCCCTCCACCCCCTCTTCCTTCCGCCCCAAATCTATTTCTCCCCTCTCTTTCTCTATTCTTCTCTTACTTCTTTCAATTCTATTCTTCTTTTCTTCTCTCTCTTCGATTTGTTGAAGTACACTCTCATTCTAATCGTTATCACCCATATACACTCTTACCGAATTACACACTCCTTATACGAAAATACTCTCTCTTATAGTGTGTCTCAATCTCTCAATTTCAATCACTCTCTTACTTTATTTCACTCTCTCTTTCTTTCACTATTTTCCTCCCTTTCACCCTCTCTCACTCTCTCTCTCTCTCTGCCTTCCGTCTTCTTCTTTATTTAGTAAGAATACAATTCCATTACAATTGTCTTCACCCCTAGCAAACAGTTGCACGAATACGTCTATAAACCAAGAAGTAAGCTTAGTAAGGATGATCCCCTAAGACAATAATTGCAATGAAGATGAGACCTGAATGCGAGAAACTCCAGTTGACTCTAACCTCTGCTGGGAGATGAATGGAATGAAGGAATAGAATAAGGGAATGGGAGAAGGGAATGGAATCAAGGAATGGAAGGAGGAACAGAAGGTGACAGAAGATTTAGAGGTGGAGAGAACAAATGAAGACAAAAAGGTGAAGTATATTGGAATTGGGGATCGGAAGAGAATGGAAGGGGGAAAGAAGGGTATAGGGGCAGAGATAGAGAGGGCGAATAACGAAGAAAAGGATGACAAAGAAGAAGAAAGAGGGTACAAGGGAGAAGACGATGGAGTCACAAAAAAGGTGTGCGGGGAGTGGATCACACGGATAATTGATCACACGGTATAAGCGGAGTAGTGGATAATTGATCACAGCTCCAGGTACCTGTTACTGACTGAATAACTGTTACAGAAGCTATTTCGATAACTTTTTCAAAGTGAATAATCCTTTCTTAAATAACTGGGACGTTATTTTCAAAAGTATTGACATCACTCGAGTCGGACGCAACACCCAGAGTAGAGGGTCTGTTGCTTACCTGCACACAAAATTACAGAGGGAACCCTACTGGAAAGGGTAACCCATTTTTCAGCCGATTTGATAAAATTGGAAATTTGTGACGATCGATTGCAACTGAACGGGTGAATAGATCTTAACGTTTGAGGAGGCATTATATGCTGTATTTCATGCTGTTCAATTTTAGAAGGAGAATAATATTATGTAGGATGCCTAATTTTCGGGTGAGTATTGGAAAAATAACGTGAAAACGCGGTTCGTGAGGTTAAAAAATTAAGCACATGAAATTTTAGTGGAATATGATGATTACAGTGTTCCCTGAACACCCCTTAGTCACCCCTAAAAATCCCAAAGTTTTTCGATTTTTGCAAGCTCAAATGTGCAATTATTGTACTGGACTAAACTGACTGGAACTGAAAAAGGAGTACAGTAACGAACAGTGCTATATCACTATTTATACACTATATTTTTTTTATACAAACAAGAACTCTACAGGAGTTACGAATATAGTTAGTACTTGCCCACTTAACTCTACCACTAGTGTTCTACTATTGGAACCAACATCCAACTGTTAAAAATACCGACTTGATAACAGTTATTCACTAAGTAACAGGTACCTGAAAGTGTGATCAACTCTCCGCCATGTATATCAGTGTGACCAATTCTCCATGTGATGAATTGGCACTCAACGGAGAAGCGGTTCCTTTGGGACTGACAGAGGAGTGGGTAATCTTGACGGGGGTGACAAAAGAGGGGTGTTAAGTGACAGGGGGCAAAAAGGGGGCCATTCGGTTAATGAGATTGCTATGGCATCTTCATCACGGGATGGGGGGGGAAAGGGGGTGGTGAGAGATGCCGTCTCCAAATTCAACTCCACTTGCGACTACTGAAAGCGAAATTAAGTCCCCCCGCTTGATGCTACATTTCAAGACGACTACTGCCATTTCTACTTCATTTTAACCTTTCCTCTCTCCATTTTATTCCTTTTTCACTGTGTTATTCTGTCTTCTTCTGTCTTGCTCTCTCTTCTCCTCCTTCTCTCTTCTAATGTCCCCTCTCCTTCTCATCTGCTTCTCCAAGGAGTGTGTGTTCAATCTCTGTCGTTTCATGTAGATACAGAACAATCATATTATCGTTTGTATATTGAATCTAGTTTCTATAATTATTATTAGATAAGTTGTTATATATTTTTTTATCGTATGGGTTGTTGTATATAATTATGCTTTATTCAATTGTTTGATGAATAGTATAATTATTTATTATCTATTTATTTATTAATAATTACCTTTATTTTTCTCCCTATTTGGATTCTCTCCCTTCTATAACTTCTCATACTCATACTTCTATAATTTTCATTTATTATTTTTCTTCATCTGTTGTTTACCACCCTCTTTTCATCTTATTCATGATAATTTTCTTATTTTTCATGTCTATCAAAGATATCATGATCTTCTTCTCTTACTATGTACTTTCTTTTCTTCTTCTTCTTCTTCTTCTTCTTCTTCTTCTTCTTCTTCTTCTTCTTCTTCTTCTTCTTATTCTCCTCCTCCTCCTCCTTCCTCCTCCTCCTCCTCCTCCTCCTCCTCCTCCCTCCTCCTCCTCCTCCTCCTACTCCTCCTCCTCCTCCTCCTATTCCTCCTCCTCCTCCTCCTCCTTATTCTTTTTCAACTTCACTTCTTATGCTTCTCCATTTTCTTTTTCTTCTCCTTCCTCCTCTTCCTCCCTCTTCAATCTGTCCCTAGTTGTTCTCCTTCAACTTATATCCATTCTCTCTCTTCTTCTTTTCCATTATCTCACCCTTTCTCATCTCATTTATGAGGAAAATATTCTATTCACCTCTCTTTTCATTATTACTAGCATATCATCATCATCGTCATCGCCTTCTCCTCCTACTCATATTTCGTTTTCTTTTACTTTTTTGTCCGTTTAGCCCTGCTCTTTTTCTCGTCCTTCTCCTTTTTCTTTATTCTTCTTTTTTTTTCTCTTCTCCTTCTTCTTCTTCTTCTTCTTCTTCGACTTCTCCTTGTGCCTTCTCCTCTTCTTCCTCTTCTTCTTCTTCTTCTTCCTCTTCTTCTTCCTCTTCTTCTGCTCTTCTTCTTCCTCCTCCTTCTCCTTCTCCTTCTTCTTTTTCTTTTCTTCTTCTTCTTCTTCTTCTTCTTCTTCTTCTTCATCTTCTTCTTCTTCTTTTTCGTCTTTCCTTCTCTCCTTCTCTTTCTTCTTCTTCTCTTCTTATTCAACATCTTTCCTCTTCCTTCTCCTCCTTCTGTTTCACTCTTTTTATCCTTCATCTTCTTCTTTTTCTTCTTCTTCTTCTTCTTCTTCTTCTTCTTCTTCTTCTTCTTCTTCTTCTTCTCTCTTCTCTTCTTCTTCTTCTTCTTCTTCTTCCTTCTTCGTCTTCTCCTTCTGCTCCTTCTCCTTTTCTCTTCTTCTTATCCAACATCTTTCCCTCTTTCTTCTCCTCCTTCCTGTCTCACACTTTTTTCTTCTTCATCTTTTTCTAATCCACTTCTTCTTCTTCATCCTTACACTACTCCTCAGTGGACTTCTTTTGTCGCTACACAAATTCGAAAACTATAGAAACCTATCCCTATACGAAAAGAGAATAGGTCGTGTTCGTTACTCCTACCAGTAAGGTTGGAATATACATCCAATTCACCCAGTTCAGTGGAGTATGCTAACATAGAGGTCTACCAGCTTGTAACAGGCAGAAACCAACTCTCAAAGGAAAACTGTACAATTACTTTCATCCAACAGTGCCTTTGTTACTACTGTATTGAGTCTCCATTATGGGTTTCATAGGATATGGGTCACAACGATCGGCTACAAATTGTGTTGCAAACTGGAAATCTCTTTATACTTCCTCCTCTGTGATATCTCAGGTTAGAAACAGTGACATAACCTCAAAACCCTCCAGCGTGATGTCTAATTATTTCGTCTACTAACGTTGCTTTATTAGTCATATGACCTCAAGACGCCTCCAGTCTCATAATATTGCTTCAATGGTTTATTGGATTGTGGTCTGATAATGTATTTTATCATGACAACGCCTATTATTACACAGTCATGTCACCAAGTATGTAAATGCTGGTCATTGATTATGTTTAATCAGTTGAACGTCTGTTGCATCAAGTAATGCTTTGTAGCATTATTGTAACATGAGAATCTATAATGAACGTACTATTTGTTCAATCGTAAATAATATCATCTATAGCAGGATCATTTCAACTTGTCAGAAAACAGCTGTTTTGGTAGAAAGTGAACAGTGATTTTGACACAATAATCAAAAGGCTTGAAAGTTTTAAAGACATTTAAAGTCTTTAAAATACCTCTTTAAAAAGAAGACCTTTCAAAGAGTATCTTTTTAAAAGAGCTTTTCAATAATCTGCGAGATTCAGCATTTGTAGGTTGAGTATTGTGATACTGGTGACTAGTTAAATGATCCTGCTATAGTAAATGCTCGACATTGATTATGTTTAATTAGTTAAGGATTGCAGCTACGATACGTTCTGAATTAGAAGACTTGATGTCAAACCCACATATTTAATTAAACAACGAGATACTGCAGTTTCGGTTGTTACACCATTATCAAACTCTGGTAACTAGAACTAAAGTTCAGTGCAGCAGAATTTATACTCGTGACCGAGCGCTGTGATTGGCAGTTGAATGGCCTATCAGGTGAACGACTGCCATTGGCCTAGATAAGCTCCTCCCACAATGGGCGGTTTCTAGAAACATCACAGCAATGGCGGTTCAAACAACTAGAGTAGCAAAGAAAGGTTATTGATATTTCAAGGTTAGTCACGTTTAGTCACAGTAACTGACATAGTTGCTTATGAAGCAGCACACACTGATGCAATGACTAATCGGTGTGCGTTGCTTCATAAGCAACTATGTGAAGTACTGTGACTAAACGTGACTAATCTCGTCTTGTCTTGTCTTGACTAATCGTTGTACGCCTAGCCTAAGTGTCCAATTCGTAGACAAAAACAACAGAGCAGTGGCTCAAAAAAAGCGAGTTTATTTATTACAACTTTTTTATTTGTAATTTATAAGTAGGCTATATTTTTTCCATTATAACATTTATTTCATGTAATAAATCTATTAAAAAATCCTATGGGAACCACCTCTGTTAAGGGCATTTTTTCACAAATTTCGTTCCTACAAGCTACAAACTTGAATCCCATATCCGTTAACTATGCGTTCGACCGTATTACGGATCAATCGTAATAACATCAACGTGTGATTGATCCCTGGTTTGATCCCTGACTGAAAGTGAGTTTTAGAGTCCCTCTTTCCCCACTTTACTCACCAAATAACCACTTTCCCTACCCGAATAACCACTTCTCCCTCGCTAATTCAAAGAGATAACATTGTAACGGAAATTTGTCATCGGTAGGGGAGAGGGGATGGATTGGAAACGAAAACAGGAACACGTTCCCTGTTCCGATACGACGGAATTGTTTCCGAATTCGGGGTCGCAAATGTGTTGGGGGACACAGGGTATGTCGAAAGATGAGCGTCCGGTTTGTGTTCCCAGGGTTTTAGGGTAATTACCAGAATATCCATTGTCAGAGTGGGGTGTATGGCTTTTTCGGCCATCTAAATTTCGATTGGGATTAGTTTCCTGTTAGTATGCGAGTTGAAGGGTAGGGGCAGAAAGTGTGGTTGGGAGGGGAGAAGATGAATGAAGATGTGATTTAATACGTTTCAATAGTATTCTCATACTAGCAGCCGCCCGTGCTTCGCTAAAGGGTCTTAGAAATCCCGTTGAGGTTTAGGATATTAATTTGTGTGAAATATCTAATCATTGCGTGCACGATTCTAGAGAGAATTATATAAAGATATTATATTCCAAATTGAAAAAGTGTGAGGCTAGGCGTACAACCGGTTAGTTAAGACAAGACAAGACGAGATTAGTCACGTTTAGTCACAGTACTTCACATAGTTGCTTGAAATGAGACCAAGTACATTAGATGAAAGTGGTGGTCTTGGAACACTTTTGTAGTCTAACATTCATTATCAGTCCGTGGGTTTGAGAGTTTCTAGAGGGTTTAAAAAGGTTTTAAAGGTAACATCTTCTGTAAAGAAACATGAAAGATGTTTATGAATTACTAAAGTTTTCATTCTCGATATGGTGTCATTTAAGGCTCGGCGTACACCGGTTAGTCAAGACAAGACGAGATTAGTCACGTTTAGTCACAGTATTGCTTGCACACACCGATTAGTCATTGCATCAGTGTGTGCTGCTTCATAAGAAACTATGTGAATTACTGTGACTAAACGTGACTAATCTTGTCTTGTCTTGTCTTGACTAACCGGTGTACGCCTAGCCTTAGTTGCATACGCTGAATATTGTGAACATGCCGTCATGCAATACACTCACAAAAGACACACACACAAGCTCACTCGGTCTTTACATTCACTGACTGGTTTCGGTGAACAGACCATAGATATTTTACAATCGGACAAACAGACACGAGTACGATCGCCATAAGGTACTGTCGAGTCCTTAATAATAATTACTAGATTGAATAAAATAAATAAATAAATATTGATTTATTTTCCAAAATACCTATATCTATTACAAATACAAATTCAATAATATTTACAGTTATTATACAACGATTTGTTAGTGAAAAAAATCATAAGCAAAAAAGTTACAATACATGTGATTGTTTGGAAAATTGACCTACTCTGCTATTAACTAGACTAGATTACTAGATTACTTCGATTTACCGCTAGATTACTTCGATAAAGGCCAAAACATAGCAAATATTTGAGATAAATTTAATTACTGTTATTAAATTTCCGTCGACCTATCAACAAAAGTTGACGTTCAGAGTAAAAATTATGATATCATAAATTCAATAACATCTCAAGAATTCAATCTATTTTTCCCGGCGTTGCAATATTTTAATCTTTTGATCCCGGAAATTTCGCAAACTACAACGTTTTTCGTTTAGGCTGACGATGCGCTTTCTAGAAACTGAAACGCAAAACCAAGATTATTTCAGATGAAAACTCTCAGAGCCTGTACAAGCGTCTCAACAAATTGAAATTCATTAAATTAGCGCGGGGTTGCCAGGTTCGCTCTCTTACTCTTATTCAGTTAGGCTACTCTTCTTATTCAGTTAGTGCTGGCCAGTTAGAATAATGAGTCAAACAAATCCTTGCGGCGCTAAGTGGATCTACATCATTGGCGGATTTGAATAATTTTCGGTAATGGAGTTGTGAGAACTCAGATAAGGCGGATGCCAAGGGAAAGAAAAAGAAGAAGAAGGATGAGAAGAAGATCTAGAAGGATAAGGAGAAGAAAGAGAAGAAGGAGAAGAAGAAGAAGAAGGAGAAGGAGAAGAAGAAGGAGAAGGAGGAGAAGGAGGAGAAGGAGGAGAAGGAGGAGAAGGAGGAGAAGGAGGAGAAGGAGGAGAAAGGAGAAGAAGGAGAAGGAGAAGAAGGAGAAGAAGGAGGAGAAGAAGGAGAAGAGGAGAAGAGGAAGAGGAGGAGAAGGAGAAGAATAAGAAGAAGAAGTATTTGAAGGAGGAGAGGAGGTGGAGAACAAAAAGAAGAAAAAGATCTGAAGAGGAGGAGAGAAGAAGAGAAGAAGAAAAAAGAAGAAGAAGGATCTGAAGGAGGAGGAGGTGGAAGGAGGAGAAGGAGAAGGAGGAGAAGGAGAAGGAGGAAGGGAGAAGAAGAGGAGAAGGAGGAGAAGGAGGAAAAAGGAGGAGAAGGAGAAGAAGGAGGAAGGAGGAGAAGGAGAAGAAGGAGGAGAAGGAGGAGAAGGAGGAGAAGGAGGAGAAGAAGAAAGAGGAGAAGGAGGACTAGAAGGAGAAAGGAGAAAAGGAGAAGAAAAAGAAGAAGAAGGATCTGTAGGAGATGAAGGAGAAGAAAAATAATAATAATGAGGAGATGAAGTATCTGAAGGAGAAGAGGAAAAGGAGGAGGACAATAATAAGAAGAAGGATCTGAAGGAAAAGGAGGAGAAGAGGAAAAGGAGGAGACAAGAAGGAGAGAAGGAGGAGAAGAATAAGAAGAATGAGAAGGAGGAGAGGAAGAGAAGAAGGAGAAGAAGAAGAAGAGGAGAAGAAGGAAGAAGGAGAAGAAGGAGAAGGAGAGAAGAATAAGAAGAAGGAGAAGGAGGAGAAGGAGAAGAAGAAGAAGAAGAGAAGGAGGAGAAGGAGAAGAAGAAGAAGGAAGAAAAAAGAAGAAAAGGAGGAGAAGAATAAGAAGAAGGAGAAGAGGAAAAGGAGGAGGACTAAAAAAGTAGAGAAAAAATAGGTTAATCATGGCCTGATTATTCATAGTGTGACACAGGCTTAACGGCATTCGAAACTTCAATAATAACCAATAGAAAAGTGTATGATTGAGCCATTATCGTACGAATTTAGCGAATTGTTTGGTGCATTCCCAGACTTGCCTTGTATGATGACATGGATTGTATTGTGGATCAGCGATGCATGCAGCCAATGATGTTGTACTTCAGTTAGTATGGCGAGTGTGTAAGTGCCTCTCACGGCCTTGTTTACGCTAATAATAGCGCAGCTACGCAAGTGGTTAGGCAATTTGCCACCAACCAATCGATTCTTCGCTCTCTCTTTCTCTCTCCTCCTCTCTCACTCTCACTCCCTCTCCCTCTCAAGGTCAAGTGTTGATGAAAAGGATTTCTTTGTATCTCCTTTTCCAAGAATGGACATTCATATGTCCAAACTTCGCCTTTTCATCTTTTCATAATTATTTATTTGACTACAAAGTATTTTTTTTCTCTCTTTATTTGACTACTTTGTTACTTTTTTTCTCTTATCTCTCTTGTACTATTTCTCTTGTATTATTATATTCTATTGTCAAACTATTATGTGAAGAAAGACTATTATGTCTCCATTGCTAAATAAATAACTCACAATTATTAAATCATCAGTATATTTTTTGCTTTATATCTACTCATGGTATAAGTTATAAGCTAATGTAAATTTGACGAATAATTAATTGTATATGTTAGAATTTAAGCAGTCATATTTGTTATCTATATGAATAAAGTAATAAATCTAAATCTGAATCACTCCCTCTTTTTCTTTCTTTCTAACTCAGTTCCTCCCATTCTCTTCCTCAGCTGAATTAAGCTTGTTACGAAGCATTCTCCTCGTAAACACTACCTTGTATCCTATTTACCTTGCATCAAAGAATGTAGGTTCGTAAAAGTGAAGTTAGAAAAGAAACGCAATTCGAGTATGAGAATTATGTATAGCAGGATCCAATTAACGTGTCATAAATCAGCTGATCCAGTAATAATTAAACAGTGATTCCGACACAATAATCAAAAGGCTTGAAAGTCTTAAAGACCTTTAAAAAGTCTGTAAGAGACATTTTTAAAGAAGACCTTCCAAAGAATAACTTTTTAAAAGACCTTTTCAATGATCTGCGAGATTGAGCATTAGTAGGTTTTAAATATTGTGATCATATGCTCGTTGATCATATGTTTCATGATAAGTTAAATGGATCCTGCTATATATTGTATTGATGGGGTAGCGGATTAAAGGGAAGAAAGAGAATTACTTATTATTGTATCATTTGAATTATTGAGTTATGTATCCATAGGCCTACTTTTTCCACTGATAAATAACATTCAAATAATATTTAAAAACACTTTCAAGTAGAGATACGTGATTCAATAACTTATTTTTTCAGATTGGTTTCTACTTGTTCGCAGATTTGACGTCTAGTGGTATCGGACTGCCCAAATTATCACTTACAAATTTTCGTTTCATCCTGGTTTTCAAAGTATGACATCATCAGACTCATATCATCTGAATTTGAATTAGCAAGCGAGAGTTTTACTCTAAATATTATTCAAATTAGCAATTGCCTTGTATAGCAAGTATGAGAAATAAAACAGTGATAATAAAAATATAAATGAATGAAAATTGCTGTGAATGAACAAATGAATGAAATTTGGTGGAGAAGAGGGGATATGGGAAAGACATAATAATAAAGGAGAAAGACTATAGTCTTTCACTATACTATTACTATAGTATGGTATAATGCAGACTATACTACAGTAAAGTAATAAATGGAGAGACAGGAATACAAAGTATTGGAGTACATTGTGACGAAGTTGTGTAATACTGTACAGAATGGATGAAAAGAAAAATAAGCGAAGTTTGAGGGGATTCAGAAAGTAAGAATTCAAGATGTAAAAGAAGGAAAGGAAGTGACGAATGAGGAATAAGAGAATAATAGGGGGAAAAATCATCTGGCACGGAGGACCACTTTTGTAGTGGAAAATGAAAGAAACACATAATAGAAGAAACAAAATACAGAACGATGTTTATGCGACAATAGAGAAGTAGATGGAATGAAAAGAGGAAGACGTTGATAAGAAAGAGGAAAGAGAAAGCGTTGATAAAACACATGAGGGAAATGTGAGAAAGATTAAAGGGAACAGAAGAAACCAAAATAGAGAATATTGCAGAAAGTGAAAGTGGTGACCGTAGGGGGGGGGTTAGGAGGGGAAGAACCTTCTCAACTGTGAGCTCCAATGACAGCCAAATATTTCATTTCCAGAAAACGGGATTTACAGAGAGCTATTGCTCTTTGAAAATGTGTTTCGGAGAGTTATAAGCGCGGGAGGCCCCAGAGAGTGAACGAGAGAAAGCCGGAGTGAGGGAGAGAGTGAGAGAGAGAGGAATAGAGAGGATGAAATAAATCAGAAAGCTTATAACGCAATAAGGGAAACTCTTTATCTTGTGTTCTGAGCCAACTTTAGTTGCACTTGTGAGGCCGCGGATGATGGAAATTGGCCTCAAAGACCAGATGAGCTGTTTTTCTTCCTCCTTCTCCTCCTCCTCCTCCTCCTCCTCCTCCTCCTCCTCCTCCTCCTCCTCTCACCTCCTTCCCTTCTCCTCCTCATTCTCCTCCTCATTCTCCTCCTCCTCCTTCCTCACCTCCTTCCCATCTCCTCCTCTTCTTCCCCCTTCTCCTTCTCCTCCTCATTCTCCTTCTTCCCTCTCACTCACAGTTTGCTCTCTTCTATTCCTGAAAAACGTCGAGTCAGAGAATTCAACTGTATGAACCGTAGTTGACTGACTCCATCTTTCAAGTAGTATTCACTTCGCTGACTGAATAGAGCTACTTTGAAACCAGCGCTGATTATCTGTAAGCTGTTCGAACATTTAGGGAAGTTATAAAGAGTTATTACTTGTTCTATTGCTTGATAGAACCATAGAGTAGCATACTCTTTGGTCTAAGTATGTTCTCTGCGATAGAGCTCAGTGAGAGAAAGTATTTATTCGAAAGATGTTAAAGCTGCGTTTACACTATGTAACTTGTTTAATAAACGTTTTACTGTAACAAGTTATCTGTAACTTTTGTTTAGAAATAAGTGATATAACTTTTGTTATACAACCAAAGTGTGATAGACAACAATAAGTTTGTAACAAGTTACAAAAACATCAGTTTGTTTTTTCTATCTGCAGTCATCACGGCGACTCCTGATGATGATGTTATACTTGCTGCTGCGGCTTTTATTGTGTTAAGTTCTGCAAAAAAACCCACCCTTACAACCATCTTCAAACGCGTTCTGTAACTTGTTACAGGTTATTAGTAGTAAAACGTTCTCGTAAAAAGTTACATGTAAGAAGTTACACTTTTTATTTGATCTTCACCGACTTCGTGCGGTAAATCTGGTTTCATAACAAGAAATTAAGTTATACAACAAATAGTTACATGTAACAATAAGTTACATGTATTTGTGACATTTTTGTTACACCTGTTATATATCATAATTCTATAAACAAGTTACATAGTGTAAACGCAGCTTAATGTGAATTGTATGGGAGATAAACTCGGTTGCATGAAATAGGATTCAATAAATAGTTTTATAGGAAAGTTTATCTATTAAACAGTTTAGATAGAAATATAACAAGTTTCTGAATTCAGCCTAGAGTGAGTGATTCTAGGAAAATGCAACTGAACAGGACAAAATGGCTTCCATCGTAGTCAAAGCGTCTTATTGGCCAAAAGCTGTTGGGAAGGGGAGGAGCTTGTCTGTAGGAGTGGGAGTAATACACCTATCACAGACCTCTGCTTCATTACAATTCCAATCACTACTTTTCTACATCTCCTTCTCCTTTTTATTCTTCTTCATCTTCTTTTCCATCTTCATCTTCATCCGTAGGCTAAACTATTGTCATTATCACAAACTTAGATTTTCTCAACTTTTTCAAATTTTCCTATTCCTCAAAATTAAAAATACATTTCTGAACATCTGAAATATCTAAAACATCGAATATATCATCTCAAACATAAATTTGAAGCTAAATATCACACTAAATAAATTATTATTACTCTTGAAATTCCAGCTCGTTTCAATTGCAAGACATCACAACAAGATTTCCAGTTATGAAACCACGTGAGTAGAAAGCGTTGTCTGAGAGATAGTAAAAGCTTTTCTGAGGATTTCATCACACTTTATGCGCTCTAGAAGCGGGATAGTGTCATGAGAGCCTTGAGGTTATATTTTTGTTGCAATTTTTCTGTTTTTGTAGGCATTAAAGCTTTCAAGAAGCATTAGAACACATAGTGGTGGGTGAGGGTTTGAGAAGTTTTAAAGCATCGTTCCTAGGAAAATGTATCATCTGTCTATCCTGTTTATTTTCCCTGACATTTTTTCTTATCATCATTTATCTTCTTTTTCTCCTTCTTTTTCTTGAAATAAGAGAAAATTCATCTTCTTCTTTTTTTCTTCTACTTCTTATCTGAATTTTTTCCTTCCTTCTCCTTCTCCACCATTTTTTCTCTCCCCTCTTTTTTCTTCTTCGCCTTTTCCTTTTCATTCCCCATCATCTTTCTCTTCTTCGTCCTCCTCAGCTTCTCTAGGCTCTTTCACATCCTTCATCTTTTTTCACTATTCTTTCGAAACTTTATCATCCTTCTAAACCTGTTTATTCTTCCTTACATTTTCTTCTATTCTCTCTTCATCTTATTTTCCTTCCTTTTCACCTTCACTAATTTGTTCCCATCTCCCTTTCTTTTTCTTCTCCTACTTATTCTACTTATTCTTCTCCCTCTCCTTCTTTCCCTTTTTCCTCCTCTTCTTCTCCTTCATCTTCCTTTCCTCTCTCTTCTCCTTTTTTTTCTATTACTTTTTCTTTCTCATCTTGTTATTCTTCTTGTTCCTCTCTTCCACCATCTTTCTCTTATTATCATCATTCCCCCACTCAGTTTATTGTACTTTTGTTCCTTCTTCTCTGTCTACTTTTCCTTATTCATATTGACCGTCTCCTCATTCTTTCTCTTCTTCTTTCTTTTATCCCTTTTCCCTGTTTTTTCTTCTTTCTTTTCCTCGCCCTTTCCTTCTTCTTCCCTTTCTTCTTCTACTCCTTTTTCTTTCTCTTTCCTTTCGTCTTCTTGTAATGCATTTCTTCTTTTTACCTCCCTCCTATTCTTCCGGTCTTCTTCTTTCTTTCTCCGTCTTCTTCTTCCGCTCTCCATCTATTTCTCTCTCTTATTTTCCTTTCTCTTCTTCCTCCGCTCTCCCTCTGTTTCTCTCTCTTTTCATTTTCTCTGTATTCTTCCCCTTGCACACTCTGTTTCCCTCTAACCTCGTTACATTCTCATCTTTGCCACGTTATGACAGCCTCTTTTTGTGTTTATGACATAAAATTGCTGAATAAAACCGTTGGCGAAGTGTTTCTTCATGAGAAATTCACATGCATACGTCTAGTGCACACTCTCATGTCTGATTTTTCCTGTGACAGTATCACTGTGACGAGAGTATGCATTAAATTTCACAGATCTCAAGGAAAAGAATTGAAAAGAATTTCTGGCCTTGTCGTCTTCTCTATTATTTTGTGTATATTTTTTGCTTTCTTCTTATTATTAGATGAAATCTTCCAACAATAATAATTAATGCATTTTTCTTTACAGTAGAGAAACAGTAATTGTGTTTCTATCATTTTTCAAATAGTTATCATATATTGAATTTTATTTTTGAACATTAAGCATTGAAGATCAATAACCATAGGTACTCCAAGGTCAGTCAATGGGAACACCTAGTGAGCTTGTGTGAGTGTCTGTGATTGCAGTAGGCGTACATGTTAGTCAAGACCACAAGACATCGTGTATTCAGCTGATACTGATTGACTAATGAGAGCAGCAGGATTCATTTAATTTGGTGAAAACCAGCTGATTTGACGATCAGTAAACAGCTGATTTTACGCAGCTTTGACAATAATCCAAAGACTTGAAACTGTCTTTTAGTGACAAGACAAGAGACGAGATTAGCAAACTGCCAGATTAATCATAGTTGCTTGAGAACACATTCACCAGGTTGTGTGATACTGATCGCCAAATCAGCTGGTAATCGCCAAATTAAATGAATCCTGCTGTAGTTATAACATTCCTTTGTCCAGCTGTTTTCCAATGCACGCAAGCACACTTTATTCACGCGCACTGCCTCGTTCCGGTGTACAGACTATAGTATAGCAGGATTCTTTCAACTTGTCAGAAAACAGCTGATTCAACGTTAGTAAACGAGCGTACATCAATCAGCTGTTTATGACAATTTAAAAGAATCCTGCTATAAATATGATTTGAATCGTTACTCTACCGCATTGTTCTCGTAAGTAATAAATTTGATTCTGGATTGTTCAAGTGGATCAGAGTGGCAATGATTATGTGAAAAACGTTGATCATTATTCTCAACCCTAGAGAGAAGCGTAGAGCGTAAAGTGCTCTACTTTACCGAGTTGACACTGATGTTTACGTAGAGCAGGCTAGGCGAGAGCGGAGCGCGTAGAGAGACAGTAAACAAGATAAACATTTCAAGTTTTCGAATCAGAGTGATGTTGGAGGGTTTTTGGTGCGGTCAAGGAGAGAGATAGAGAGAATGAGCGCGAGTGGGAGAGAGTGAGAAAGTAAGTCAGAGAAGAGCGAATGGAAGAGAGAGAGAGAGACAGATAAATTATTGATGAAGAGGATAGAGTGAGACAAAGAGAGAGTGAGAGAGAGGATAATCAAGAGAGGCACTTACCACACTTGTAACCCTTGGCTAAATTATTATCGTGGTGGTGGTTCCGTATTCCGACCTGAACATTGAACAACTCCGCAACATATCACTCTTGATGTTTTTGTAGAAAAAGAGAATAATTGATGTATGTAGAAGAAAGAGGAGGATGAAAAAAAGAGAGAGGAGAAGAAGGGAGATATGGAGTGGTCCGTAGCCGAGGGCGATAAGCGCCAGTCTGATAATCCCAAGGTTCCTGGTTCGAATACAGTTTGGGGGAACGGATTTTGACAATAAAAACGGCCACTCTCGTCTTTCAGAGGAGACGAAGAGCCGTCGGTTCCAACTGCCTTAAAACATTCGTCATGTCTCACAATCACCCCTCTCATCACACATGCACAAGTCTATAGCTCATGTGGGCATCACCATAAAAAAAATCAAGAGGAAAATTAGTACTGATAAACCTAGAAGCAAAGACTAGATGTACTGTCTTCAGATAATCTCTACTTCATTTCAGTTTTCGCTTAAAGGTACTGGTAGCACAAAAAATAAGCCGAATAAACAAAAATAAACTACATGTGCATTCCTTTTTTCAGAATTGTTCCATACTCAATCAATTTTGAGTCTTGTTCTTGTGTTTTGAAAAAGAATAGAGCGGTGCTCTGCTATCATTTTTGCTTTTTGTTATAATAGAGATATCAATTATCAAGGTTCTACTCGCATAATAAACAATCAAATATAAGAATGAATTATTCTAAAATTGTTGATAACTCCTACGAAATGAGAGAATTATTACATAACACTATAGATCAAGCATGTTTGGGAAGTAATTTCTTGAATTGGAAAAGAGACAGATTTTTAAATTCCATCAAGGATACTCCCATTTGTATACTACTGAATAAATGAAGTGATTAATAAATAAATAATTATAATTTTATAATAAATAGTTATTAATTTATAAATTAAAAAATAATTATTATAATAAATAATAATAATTTTAAATGTTCAACTAGGTAATTAAAAGGTACCCTTAAAGTAAAGATACGATGAGAAGTTGCAGACAAACAGACAACACGCAATTTTCCTGAATAAATACGAATGAAATACTAAAACTGTCAACTGGGACAATAACATATTCAAGCTTTTGTTTGTTTATTTTTTGTTCCCTGCACTATTTCCATTCTTTTCACTCTTATTCCATTATTTTTACTCTTTTTTTCAGATGTAATTAGGACGCCTCAGGAGCATTTCAAGCACAGCACTGTGATATAAAACACTCCGTTTTTTGTAACTTGCACGCGTAGTGTAATGCCAGTAATTGAGGTAGGTGGATGATTATGCTGGTGAGGGGAAGGAGTGGTTAAGAATAAGAAGAGAATGGAGGATTAGGAGAATGAAGAGATAGAAGTAGGAGAAGAGGAGAAGAGGGTGGGATGAGAGAAGGGGAAGGAAAAGGAGGAGAAGGAGGAGAAGGAGGAGAAGGTGGAGAAGGAGGAAGGAGGAGAAGGAGGGGAAGGAGGGGAAGGATGACAAGGGGGAGAAGGAGGAGAAGAGTAGGAGAAGGAGGAGAAGGAGGAGAAGGATGAGGAGGAGGAGAAGGAGGAGAAGGATGAGGAGGAGAAGGGAGAAGAAGGAGAAGAAGGAGAAGGAGGAGAAGGAGGAGGAAAGAAAAGGTGGAGAGAAGGAAGGAAGAAGAAGAAGAAAAATAATAATGACGATGATGAAGAAGGGGGGAAAGGAAGAGGAGAACGGTATGAGGAGGAGGAGAAAGAAGAAGAAAGAGAGAAGGTTAAGAAGAAGAAAAATTGTGGACGATAGTCACGAAAGGAAAGGTGTTACACCGACCAGAAACTGTGATATATTGCCTAAAAGCGCTTCCTGTTTCTCGTCTCTTTTTGTTCTTTTATTTTTCTGCTGCTTCTTCTTCTTCTTCTTCTTCTTCTTCTTCTTCTTCTTCTTCTTCTTCTTCTTCTACTTCTTCTTCTTCTTCTTCTCCTTCTCCTTCTCCTTCTCCTTTTCCTTCCTTCTCCTTCTTCTTCTCTTCTTCTTCTTCTTCTTCTTCTTCTTCTTCTTCTTCTTCTTCTTCTTCTTCTTCTTCTACTCTCTTTCTTTTTCACATCGTCCTCCTTCTCCCCCTCCCCTTGCTCCTCCTTCCCATCCTCCTCATTCTTCACATCCTCCTCCTCCTCCTCCTCCTCCTCCTTTCTCTCATGCTGTTCTCTTCTTCCCAAATGAAGTTTACTAAATATTATAAATAAAACCGTAAGCAATTTTCAATTAAAAACATAAATTATGTCAAAAAATTCTAACAATGATGGAGCATGAAAGTTTACTTAACAGCGTCTCAGGCTAGGCGTACACCGGTTAGTCAAGACAAGACAAGACGAGATTAGTCACGTTCGGTCACAGTAATTCACATAGTTGCTAATGAAGCAGTACACACCTATGCAATGACTAATCGGTGTGTGTTGCTTCATAAGCAACTATGTGAAGTACTGTAACTAAACGAGACTAATCTCGTATTGTCTTGTCTTGACTAACCGGTGTAAGCCTAGCCTTATGTAACTGAAGTAATTTAGCTTCAAAAATACAAGTCTACATCGACGTTCCATAAAGCTGCCTATCCAGTGACAGTGAGATCATCCTATGGACATTGACAAGACAGATGCCTGTGTTTTATTTGAAACGAATGAATGGGGTAAGGGAGAGGCGGTCTGACATACCTCACTCGCCTCAAACATTCTGGCATCGATTGAGGTCCCTCAGACCCCCTACAACGCCTCGGACCTCACGGACGACCAATTGAGGTCCCTCAGATCCCTTCACATACCCTCAGACCCATCGACGACCAATTGAGATCCCTCAGACCCCTATTTTTTGTGAGGCCTCATTCTTTCACTCAGCTCGCCTCAAAAATTGTCGGTCATTGCTTTTGTGCTCGATATTTTTTGTCTTTTTTCACTGTCTGTTCCACCCTATCGTTCCAAGTTCATTCTGACATTCTTTTATGAGCCTTTTTTCTTTCTTCACGTGTCATTCCTCTAATTCTCTCAATCTATTTTATTGATTTGACTTCTTGTTATTATTTCTCAATTCTATTCCCACCTTCTTCTTCTTCTTCTTCTTCTTCTTCTTCTTCTTCTTCTTCTTCTTCTTCTTCTCCTCTTCTTCTTCTTCTTCTCCCTCTTCTTCTTCTTCTCCTCTTCTTCTTCTTCTTCTTCTCCTCTTCTTCTTCTTCTTCTTCTTTTTCTTCTTCTTCTTCTTCTTTTTCTTTCTTCTTCTTCTTCTTCTTCTTTCTTCTTCTTCTTCTTCTTCTTCTTCTTCTTCTTCTTCTTCTTCTTCTTCTTCTTCTTCTTCTTCTTCGTTCTCGAACGGTCTTTCTTCTTTAATCTTGAATTCCTATTGTCTCTCTTCCGCTCAAACGTCGCCGCTTCAAGTGGCACATAATACATCCCACATAATATCAGAATTAATATAATAATGCATTTTTTCTCAGTAGTTTAGTTTCTTATCATATTGCATCTCATATTCATACGTCAAATAATTTTTCAATTCACGCTTTGTACAATTTGTATTGCAATAATCTAGATTTCAATTTGATATCCTGTTTGATTTATCAAGTTTGATATCCTGTTATCTCAACGAATAAAGTGAACGAATCTTCTGTCTCCTTGTTCATTTTTCCCCACCTCTCTTTTCAACCAACCTATCACACTTTTCCAATTCTTTCCACCACTCTCAACCTTTTTCACTTTTCACCAACCTCTCAACCAATACTCTCACTTTCTCTCCTGCTCCTCATTTTCTACCTCATCTAGTTCTTCAGTCCTCCTCACCCGTTTTCTCCTCAATCGTGCCTCACATCTTGAGGTCGAACCTCCCTTACTCAGCTGACAGCTGCTGGCCACACCCTATGCGTGTTCGAAAATATTGATATTCTTTCAACAGTGATAGGGGCTTTCAACCCCTAGATGGTTAGATGGTTGGAATTCTCGGCGGAATCGATCTTAACTTTTGAGTTCAGTTTTTTAATTAAAGCAGTTTTCCTTGAGATGTACAAACTTGAGCAGTTTCCCATTAGATGCACTATTTTTATGTTGTTTAATTTTGAAAATTGTAAAATTTTCCAGGATCAAACCTACGATCGAATGAAATTTTCTGTTTCTACTCTCATAGAAGATAACTTTCCTAAATTTTTCAATCCTTCCTGAATAAGGACAAGTGAAGACTATTATTTATCACAGGTTATAGCTTATTGATATTCTTTCAAAAATTTAATACCTTATTCTACACACAAATACATATGACTATAAATCGTTTATGTCAATGGAATAAACTGTAAAGTATCTAGCAAATGAAGTCATAGGCTAGGCGTACACCGGTTAGTCAAGACAAGACAAGACAAGATTAGTCACGTTTAGTCACAGTAGTTCACATAGTTTCTTATGAAGCAGCACACACCGATGCAATGACTAATCGGTGTGTGTTGCTTCATAAGCAACTATGTGAAGTACTGTGACTAAAAGTGACTAATCTTGTCTTGTCTTGTCTTGACTAACCGGTGTACGCCTAGCCATACACATAATCCATGAAACAGAGAAAACATTATGAATAGATAAACTGTGAAATATATATAAAATGAACTTATACACTATAAAACAGAGAAAACACTCTGTGAATAGGATAAACTGTAGAGGATTTGGAAAATAAAATAGTAGGAGTGTATGTATACTATGAAACAGAGAAAAACTACTCTAACAATATTTTCCAAGACGAAAAGCTAGCTTTTCTTGATGAAAAGCTACGTGAAAAACTAAACTGGCAAGCAGTCTTTTCTTTTCACTGGCGAAGGAAGCTATAGATCGTGAGTGCAAAGAACCAATCACAGTAGCGCAGTGATCAGTGAGAAATGATGCGCTATTGAGGTGCTTGAACGAGAAAGAAAAAAGGAAAAATGCAGGAAAAAAGAAGAAGAAGAAGGAAGAAGAAGAAGAAGAAGAAGAAGAAGAAGAAGAAGAAGAAGAAGAAAGAAGAAGAAGAAGAAGAAAGAAGAAGAAGAAGAAGAAGAAGGAGAAGAAGAAGAAGAAGAAGAAGAAGAAGACAAAGAAGAAGAAGAAGAGGAAAGAGAAGAAGAAGCGAGAGAAAGAAAATAATTTAGGGAAGGGGGTTCGTGAGTAGAAGCACCTTACGTGCTCACTCAATCGAATAAGATAATACACTCGAAAATTGAGACGTTGCTACAAATAAAAGTGGTTCGTTCTCTCTAAATTATGTCTCTCTTTCACCTATTCCTCTTCTCCTCTTCCTCTTCCTAACTTCAACTCTTTACTCCATTTCTCACGTCTTTCTTCCACTCAATTTCTACAAATAAGTTGAAAGCTGTTCATTCTTTGTATGTATTTCTTCCACATATTACTCTTCTCGTCTTTCTCTCTCTTACTTCAATTCTTTACTCTATTTTTCACGTCTTTCATCAACTTATTTTCTTTTTCCTTTTCTATTCCTAAATCAAATTCTCCACTTCACTTCTAGTGTTTTTACTTATTCCACTCTTTTGATCTGTCTCTGAATGTCTTAATACTAGCTTGTACTCTTTATCAACTCTCAAATCACGTCTTCTCTAGCACGTATAGCACATTCAGATGTTAGAATACCAATTTTTTTGCTTGCAACTTTTTCAAATTCGACTTTCGATGTTCACAATCAATAGGCTTCTTACTTTATTATCTTCCAAATTTCAAAAGAGTACGATCTTTCGATTGTTAAATGTAGTATAAAACAGTCAGACAGATGGACACAAGTACGATAAGTCCCTGTCTGGTCCTAAATAGTAGTGGAAAATTATTGTAAAAATATGCTTGTTAGAATAGGTTTGTAGCTGATTTGTCATTAAATCAATAACAAATAATAATAATAATGTCTTCATTAGGCTATCAATAAGGGTGCCTTTGCAATTTTTTTATGTTAATATCCACGTCTTAAGCTCTTGGCTTGTGCGTGGGTAATGAGAAGGATGATGAGAGATGGATATACCTACAGATTTATGTGGCTTCCGAACCACCCGAAAGCGATTTTGATTCTCATAAATGTATTTTTGCTATTATTATATCGAAAACAATAAATTCATGAGAATCTGTTCATGTATTTGATTGTCATATTATAGACTCTGTGATTTCAGAATCTTTCACAGCAAACATCATACCTCACTTCTAACCAATCTAGGAAAAGCAAGAGTTGTGCTATGAATACCATTCTCGCCGTGTAAGCATTAATAAAAGATTTAGTGTCTTCAGCAGCGGCGTTAGGGCTAGCCAACCTGATAACCTCTGGTACCTCCGTCCCCCTCTCTTTTTAGTCTTGGGGGGAGGGGGTTTCGGAAGGTCACTTGGTGGGTTAGAGGGGGTGGGGAGAATTTAGGCTACAAACATGGCCTGATTTTAGGCACCGCAGCCCTAAGGGAATTTCAGCGCTTGTCCATAAATTGCTGGTCGGTTTTCGTGATATTATGATACCCCGGTAGAAAATAGACCGACCCCTAGGAGCGGCGATTTGGTTTTTGGGGTGAACCTTGATGGCAATCACGGTTCAGTGTTACACCTTACAGCATGTTTATGAAGATTGGTGTTTTGATTCAGATTCATTTCTGTTGAACCGAAAGAATATCAGACAAATTTATTGAAAGAATCGAATAATGACTAGTGCGATTCACGTCAAGAAGTCAGCATTGCTTGGATGGGAGTTTGCTATCCTTGTTCAGCACAAGGCAGTTGCTGATGTCTCTATCCTATTCGCACTGTGCATAGTTGCCGCACTGTGCATTTTTGTCGCAAACAGTCCCAACAAACACGTTTGGTGCAGTTTTCTCTTTCTCTCTCAATGAAACTTGGCATCAATGCTCCTCATATGAACAATGCTGACTTCTTGACGGGAATCGGACTATATAACTTTAATACTTTATAACTCAACTCCATAACTGCTGTATAAATCGAACGACATCAAATTCTACAGTACACTAACACTACTTGACACACAATTTCAACATTTCAAATAAAATAACTGTTCAACATCAACTAAAAGTTTCATGAATGATTTATGTCAAGAAGCAAGATGGAAACATCAAATTTTCCCTTTTACAACTGTAAATAATCCTGAAATACCTGTGCTAACTTGGTACAGTATTAAGACATACCCAAACTTAACCCTTTACAAACCGATCAAACCTCTTCACAGAGCTTAAGCAACGAATCATAAAATGCAAAACATAAAAATCTCACGAAGCTTTGCTCGTGTGAGCCTGCAGTTTTTATTCCGATCTCACAACTCTGTTTTCATTTATTTCCTAGTTTTTTCCCCACACTTTACCCTTTTCTATTTACTGTGCACTCACATTCTTTACGGGTATGCAACACATTTAGTAAAGCGAAATATACTTGAAGCGAAATGCAATAGCAAACAAAGAGTAAGCCGAATAAGCTCTCAGCCTCGTATACGGCTATAAACAGTTGAATTTCATGAAACTAAACAATCAAAACCCCAGTTTTCTAGCAGTATATCACGCCCGTTTCAAAGTCTGCAAAGCAACTTTGGAGAGCTCATTTTATAGGCGCGGTGCTTAGAGTTGGACTTTATTACGGAATTTTTCATTTTGAGCGAAAATTTCATGTCCGAATGCGTTCAGATGATTACCGACTTGAGAAGGATTACGCTGTGAGTTTGAAGGATTGAGTGTACTTGAAGTTTCAGGAATGAAACGATTTATTATAGAGTATTTTCGAAAGCTTGAAACATTTTATTGTAGAGTATTTTTTTATAACAACTGGGCCTCCAGTTGTTGTGGAGTATAATAAAGAACAGGGCTTATAGTACACCGGTGGTCAAGACAAGACAAGACAAGATTAGTCACGTTTAGTCACAGTGCTTCACATAGTTGCTTATGAAGCAACACACACCGATTAGTCATTGACTAATCTTGTCTTGTCTTGTCTTGACTAACCGGTGTACGCCTAGACAACTGTTATTACCATAATCAATACTCTGAAGAGTATTTATTGTGTATTGAGTATAATCGAAACAACAAGTAAGCTCTAACAGTCATGTTTTTAGCAAGAATTCATCTATTCACTATGTATAGGAACCGAGACTTGAAAAAGCAAGTATTGATGATCTCTTTCTGCATAATATGAATGTTAGTAACAAAACATGATTTAAGGATAGAATTCAATCAAATTAATGGAATATTATTCATTTAATGTTTCTATTTATTATTTACTTGTTTTCGAGGGTTTTCTTGTTGGTTTGATCAAATTCAAATTTACTCAGTAAAAGGATCAAATTGGATAGACTGTTTCTATTCATTCTCATTCAAATCTCAAATTTCATTGTCTCTTTTTAATTCTCTGATATTGACTTCTGAAGTAATCCTAAACATCATGATGCCTTGCTTCTTAAGCTGAGTCTGCACGATCAAATCCAATAATCGGTTAATACGCAGGCTCCTGAGAAAACGAGACATCTGGAATATGTTCGATGATTATAACCGAATAATTATAATTGGTTAATGGAAAGGCTTTTGAGAAAAAAAGGAAGAAAACACAGAAGAGGAATAGGTAAACAAATAATAATGACGACGCGAAATAACGACACAAAAGAAACTGCTTAAAGAAACCTCTCAGTTTTGTTAACAGCGACAAAAGTTCTCACCAGGGCACATCAAAACCTCTCATACGGCGCATGGAAAATAAAGCCTTGCCTCACCACACACATTACATCAAGGTGGAGACGAGAGAACAGACCTGATTGCCCCGTCTTAACCCAACAAATACGTGACGAAAATGTAGCATTGTTTATTTCTGGTACGCGTGAGTGTGTGAGTGAATGGGTGGATGAGTGAGTAAGTGAGTGAGTGAAGAAAATGATAAGTTGAAGATTGTGTGAGTGCGAGGGTGTGTGAGTGAGTGAGAAGAAGGATGAGTAGTTTGATTGTGTGAGTGAGTAAGTTCGAGGACTAATAAGTGAGTGAATGAATGAGTGAGTGAGTGAGTAAGTGACTGAGTGAGCAAGTAAGTGAGTGAGTAAGTGAGTGAGAAGTGTCTCCAGAGATGCTGAGGAGTGGGAGGATACTCAGCTGAGGTGAGAATCTGCTTTGAATTCAGATCAGACCCTCTCAGACGTGTGTTGCTCCAGTTTCCTCTTTTAACCGCCATTTTGTTTTCTGGTTGTGACACACATACTGTGTTGTATACTATGTTTACTGAGTGATTTGTTGAGGATGTTGTGTTTCATTGCAATAAATTGATTTCAATAATGAGTTACTTTCATTCATCCGTTAACAATTTATTTTCTATGCTTAATCGTTGTCACAAAAGATCTTCTTGCATTAAAATTATTAAGGACTATATTGCGATCGTACGCCTGTCTGCACAATATAATTATAATGAACGGAATAGAAAGAAACGGAATAAAGAAATATAACATGAAAATCATAGGTCTACACTTTTGAAACTTGAGATATCATTTCTTCATACGTCAAGTCGATTTTGAACATTGGGGGTTGAATTCGAATGAAAAAATAGGTATTCTAACCTCAAAATGTTCTATGCATGCAGTAGTGCACGAAGAATATAATTTTTTTCAATATACTTCACAATTTATTTTTTCCTCTTTATCTCTGTTCTTTTTTCATCTCTCTTATCTCATCTTCTCTTTCCTCCTCTTCCTTCTTGTTCTTCTTTCGTTTCTCCTTTTCCCCTTATTCTCATATCATCCCTCATTTCCCTTCCTATCATCTTCCTTCTATTCCACCTTTCTTCTTTCTTCTTTTCACCTTTTCATCTTTAATACATTCTCATCCTTATTCCATACAATAATTCATTTTATCTTTTCTGTCTCATCTTCTTCTATCTCTTCTTTTCTTATCCCTCTTATCTTATCTTATTTCTCCTCCTCTTCCTTCTTGTTCTTCTTTTATTTCTCCTCTTCCCCTTATTTTTATCTTATCCCTTATTCTTCATATTTCTCATCCCTTCTTCTATTCCATATCTTTTCACTTTTTCATCTTTGATAGATTTCAATCCTTTATTGATTTTCATTCATAAGAGAATAATTCATTTTATCTCTCCTATTTCTATTACTTTCTCTCTTATGTTTCCTCCAATTTTTTCTAATCTCCTCTCAATCCACTCTCCCACTCACTCTCTCTTTCTTTCTACCTTTCCACCTCTTTCTCTCCCCATCTCTTTTTTTCAACCCCTCTCTGTCCAATCATCCATTTACATTCTACTTGTGAGTCACGTACAATGTATCCTGCTCATCAAGCGTAGAGATTATGAAGCATAAGCTCAGCTCCACATTTGAATGTTCCATTTATCTCAATTTCGAGTTGCACTTGAATATGAAGTGGAATCGTACGTGACCAGCCAACAAAAACCTCGGCACAATTTTTTGTTTCTTTCAACGAGCTGTTGGTTCTATTTTTCTTCCGTAAAACAAGCTGATTCTCCGTGGTATTTGTAGATATCAAGAAAAAAAGGAAAGAAGATATTCCACTACAGAGAAATAGCCAACAAAAGTCTCGGAGCATTTTTTGTTCGTTTTAACATGCTTTTGGTTCTATTCTTCTTTGAAACAACAAGCTGATTTGTTGGTAATTTCTGTTTTTTTTATCGTATGGCTTTTTATTGGTGGGGAGACCCTTAGGGTAGGTTCCACCTCGCCAAATTGCACAATTTTTTGTGTCTTTTTTGTTGGTAATTTCTGTGAATATCAGGCAAAAAGGAAAGAAGATAACTGACCACAGAGAAATAAATCTAAAATTACCAATGGTGGCTTGATGAATGGATGAATCAAATAAAGTTAGATAATTCTCCACCTAAATTGTGAATTAATCGTTGTCTGAACCTTACAATCTCTGGGACCCAAGTACTCCCAAGTATAGCAGGATCATTTCAACTTGTCAGAAAACATATGTTTCGACGAGCAATATCACAATACTTAACCTACAAATGCTGAATCTAGCAGATTATTGAAAAGGTCTTTTAAAAAGTTATTCTTTGAAAGGTCTTCTTTAAAAAGGTCTTTTAAAGACTTTAAAGGTCTTTAAGACTTCTAAGCCTTTTGATTATTGTGTCGGAATCACTGTTTAATTATTACCGAAACAGCTGATTTCTGACAAGTTGAAAGGATCGTGCTATACTGGGACCAACCGCTTCACAAATTCCGAATTATTTATCCATTTCGGAGTTTATTTCCGAGTTCCGCCGATAGAGCGCAGTAGGTACTAGGTGGAGTACAACTTCTCTACCAATCACAAACAAGTTTAGAGCCACGCCCTCAGACACACCTCAAAGCTCCGCCATACTCGAGAATGCTCGAGAATGTATTTCCGAGTTCTGCCAAGAGAGCGCAGTAGCTACTGGGTTGTCTACAACTCATTTTTCCTCATGTGGATGACAGTAGATATTAATTTTATTTTTACTTCTTCGAATGAGAGAAACAAATTTGTACCTTTCAATTGCAATTTAAATGTTATGAACAGTGTTATAAAGTTAATATACATATGAATACAATAAATGAGTGATGCGAATCTTGTTCTTTAATGGAATAAAACAAATTCTTGGATTTTTACATGATAGTGTAGGATAACCAAATGAAATGAATTGATTTTAAAATACAAATAATTCAAAAATCAATATGAAATGAATGAATCATCTCTGATGATAGAAAATTAGGTGAACGTTTTAGAATGTCATTATTGAAATAACAATTAAAGTTGTAATTGGAATTCTAATTACGATTGGATTGAAATTCAATGATTGAAGAGCTCTTTGTTACTGTTGGAATTGCAATAAGTTCTATGAGATGGAACAAATACTCAGGGAACAACTCTGATAGTTGGTTGATTATTTGATATTTGGAAAACTCCCAAATTATACAAAACTCTGGTTAAATGAGTCTCGAATCATTTTCATGGAAATGAATCTGACCTCTTTTGTTTCATTTATTAAGAATATTGTACCATGATTGAGATTGGAAGCAATGAATTTAGAGGAGTCAGTCACCGTTACAACGGTAGTGGTAGGCGCTGTCTCTTATCTAATCTCACCTATTAGGCTAGGCGTACACCGGTTAGTCAAGACAAGACAAGACGACATTAGTCACGTTTAGTCACAGTAATTCACATGGCTGCTTATGAAGCAGCACACACCGATGCAATGACTTATCGGTGTGTGTTGCTTCATAAGCAACTATGTGAAGTACTGTGACTAAACGTGACTAATCTCGTCTTGTCTTGTCTTGACTAACCGGTGTACGCCTAGCCTAAGACTCGCCTTTGCCACTGGGACCAACCGCTACCCCAGAAGAACAAGAATTCAACAATTTAATTTGTGTTATCTCCTTTCAATTGTACTATCATGCATACTTTTGTTATAGTTCGAATAAAACTAGTTGTCCCTTGGCCTGGTGCTCAAGAACCACTCACTAGAAACGTTTTTGTCAGAAAGTTCGATGTCCGAACAGCTGACCATTTGATTCAATGATGCTAACATTGAATCAAATGGTCAGCTGTTCGGACATTGGACTTTCTGACAAAAACGTTTCTAGTGAGTGGTTCTTGAGCACCAGGCCAAGGGACAACTAGTTTTATTCGAACTATAGATTAGTTGATCTTCTTCTTCCTGTGCCTATCCGTTATCGAATGTTGGCAATCATTCTGGCAACGATGATCTTATTTACAGCTGCTTTGAAGAGTTCCGGGGTTGATATTGAGAACCATGTTCTTAAACTCTTCAGCGAAGATAAATATTCGCCTCCTAGTTGATTAGTTGATATGCGTATGTATTTCCTTTGTAATGAATTGAGAATTGATTCGAATTTGAATTTTTTGAATGCCGAGATGATACTAAGATCACTTTTGGGCAGGAAATGCTATATGTCGATCAAAAGTGATAAAATCCCATGCTCGATTTTAGAGCTCACTCAAACACTTCTGGCGGTTTTCAACCGACTGTGTCTATCAGCTGACAGTATTGTTGTGATGCGATCGAGACAGGCAATAATGATTTGAAAGGTGAGCTGCGTTGAATTGAGTGATAGAACAGGGCTGTGAAAGAACGCGGCGGCCTCGTTTGAAAAGGGTCAGAACTCATTAGGGCAAGGGACCGATGGAAAGCCCCCTTTGTGGACTGGACCGCTCACAAATTCCCTCTACTCTCCCTTCTTTCTATTCTTTCTCTTGCTTATTGTTCTTCTTGTTCTTCTTGTTCTTCTTGTTCTTATTCTTCTTGTTCTTCTTCTTCTTTCTTCTTCTTATTGTTCCTTCTTCTTCTTCTTGTTCTTCTTCTTCTTCTTATTTCTTATTGTTCTTATTGTTCTTATTGTTCTTATTGTTCTTATTGTTCTTATTGTTCTTATTGTTCTTATTGTTCTTATTGTTCTTATTGTTCTTATTGTTCTTATTGTTCTTATTGTTCTTATTGTTCTTATTGTTCTTATTGTTCTTCTTCTTCTTGTTCTTCTTCTTCTTGTTCTTCTTGTTCTTCTTCTTGTTCTTCTTCTTCTTCTTGTTCTTCTTGTTCTTCTTGTTCTTATTGTTCTTATTGTTCTCATTGTTCTCATTGCTCTTCTTGCTTATCATCCTCTTCTATCTTCTTCCTCCTCATACGCTTTCTTGATTGTATTCTATCAACTTCTCACATCACATACTTTCCAGTCACACTTGTTAAATACCTCCTTCTCAACATTTCCACACCTTTTCTTTTCCGTCTCCACCAGTTCCTCTTCCTCATCTTTCTCTTCCTCCTCTCCATTTCCTCTTATCTTTGTGATCTTCTCTCCTTCACTTCCATCCAACATCACTTACCACCTATGATCACTGATCACCTATTATCATCATCACTCTTCCAAAATTATTTCCTCTTTTCCTATAATATTCTTCACCATACATCCTCTTCTCATTCGAGTCCCCTCCTTTCCGATAGTTCTCCCTCCTCTCAACTCCTGAGTATTCACTTTTTTCTTCTCTCTCTCTTTTTCTATTATTTCTCTCATTCTCCTCCTCCCTCTACTCCTCCTTCTCCCCCTACTCCTCCTCCTCCTTCTCCTCACTTCTCTCTCCTCCCTCCTTCCCAGCCACAATAAAATCGCCACACATTGTACCTCCTCACTTAAGGACTGACCGCCTTTTTTTCAGGGCTATCAGTGCCACCAACCTTATTCCCAGGGAACCAAACCGGGTCTCCGTCAATTGACGAAGTATTCCATAGAGATCTGGAACGGAAAAACAGGAAAGGTGAGAGAAAAGAAGGAGAAAAGTGAGGGAAAACTCAATTGAGACCGAGGAAAAGCTAGTCACGGCGAATTATGGTGGAAGAGAATAGGAAATGAGGAAGAAATGAAAATGAAAAGTGAGAGGAAAATTCGATTGTGACCGAGAGAGAGCGAGTTGAAGGGAATGAAGAGGGAGAGAACGAAAAACGGGAGTAAAATAAAGAAGAGAAGTGAGGAAAAACTCGATTGTGACCAAGTCGTGGCGAAGTAGAGGGCAAAAGAGAACGGAAAACGATAGAAGAAGAACGAGAAAAATAAGGGGAAAACTCGATTGTGGCCGAGGAAAAGCGAGTCGAGCTTTTGCGAGGGTTTTTCACAGCCCGAGACAGCTAATGGAAAATTAATCGTTTGCACTCAGCATTGCTGCTCCACACTTCAATTATCCGCTTCTTCTTATCAAAGCAACGCATTATTTCGGCTCTTGTTGTTGTCCAGCTGTTTCCAATTGTTGTTCTTGGTGGCTGATTGAGTTGTAATTGATGGCGAGTTGCAATACTAGTAGTCTTGACTTGTTTTGATTTCTAGATTGCTTTTCAATCTTCGAATGAGCTAAGGCAGTATCTAGTTACATACGTAATTTCCTGAGCTAGTTTCAACTAGAACGTTCTAGCTGAGCTACTATACGTTTTCACGTTATAGGTTATAGCTACCTGACCTGAATACTGACCTAAACCTTTTTTGCTGGATTGCACAAAACGGTAGGTTATTGTTAGAGAATAGTGCCTGGCAAATGTCGAATATTCTCGCATCTTCAGTCTGCTATCGCTGCACCGGTCATGGGTTCGATTCCCTTTTCAGTCTGGCATTTTTTCCGTATCATCCTTCTCCTCATTACTCACGAACAAGTGATATAATATTTATGTGGGCATCTTTTTCTCCTATTCCCTTATGAAGTCTTGTTTTCCACCTTCTTCTTTATCTCCTCCATCCTTCTTGAGTCTCTCTTTAATGAGGTCAATTCTTTATTCTGCCCTTCCTCACTCTCTTATTGTTCCTCACCCTCCTTCTTCTCCTTTTCCTTCTCTGACTCCTTCTCTTTCTCTTTCTACCTCCTTTTTCCCTCCTTTTCTCCTTCCTTCTCCTCCTCCACCTCCGTCCATCCCCATCCAACAATTTTAATTCTTCTCTTGTCCAACCTCAATCACCACCTCCTCCTCATCTTTTTCCCCCTCATCCTCCTTCTCCTTCTCATCTTCATCACCATTCCCCTCCTTTTCTCCCATCTCATGTTCCTCTTCCTTCTCTTTTCTCCTCCCCTCCTTCTACCCTCCTCCCTCCTCATCCACCACCACCTCCTTCTCCTCCTCCCCCGCCTCCTCCTCCTCCCCTTCCTCTTCTCTCTCTCTGTTCCTCCCTCCTCCTTCCTCCCTCCTCCTCCTCCTCCTCCTCCTCCTCCTCCTCTCCTCCTCCTTCTCCTCCTACTCCTCATCATCATCCTTCCACTTCTCCTCACATCATGTGTCTTCCTCAATAGATCATCCCAACACATAATACTCTCATAAAAAGGCCTGCTTTCCACACACTCACACGAATTCGCAATGCCCTGTTTTTTCAACAATAGCATCCCGTCTAAAAAGATGATACGCCGTCTACCTCTCGTGCAAAAACGTTCATGAGCGTTTTTTATTTTTATTTTCGGCTTTTTTTCGCCCTTTGTTCCAGTATTTTGAAGGCTCGGAAAGGATTAGCGCATGTACACAATACATCCTGTTCCGAGTTTGAAAAATGAACACATGCTAGAGAGCACAGTCTTTTCCCGGTCTTTTCAACTCTTTCCCGCGCATTTCTGCTCTTCCCGCGCTTTTCAACTCTTCCCGCGCATTTCTGCTCTTCCCACGCTTTCAACGAAATTCTTCCGCGTGTCTGATCATGCTTCTCATGCTATTCCTTTTTTGCAATGGACGCTTCATTCTTCACCATCTCACATGTTTGTGTGTTCTTCCTTTTCTTTTTCTTCCTTGTGTTCTTCCTCCTTCATGACTTATTCATCACTATTCTCTTGTGATTTTGTCTCGTTTTTTCTAGTCGATTCTAGATTTTTTTGGTTTTCTCATCTCCTATATCCACACTTGGTCGATTTTCTGTGCGACTCAAGCATGCTGTTTATGCTTGAGCATTGTGCAGCACACATTGTGTACTATTTTTTCCGTGTACAAGTATTGTGTTCTGTATACTATGTGTATGCAGCTTTCTAGCACACAAAAACGGATGTGAGGACTTATCTACTCTTGAAGATAATCACCATTCATATTATTTTATTCCACCATCACTTCATTCTTCATTATCTCATAATCCTCTCAAGTCGTATAAGATTCAAATATCAAATTCTCCATCAAATTCCACCCAAAAATTTACACCGTGGAGCAGCTTCATAATATAAAAGTCTGAATAAGGTTATTTCAGTGATAAATATTGATAGTGCTAGATATAAGTTAAATATCCATTATACAATTCTTTCAACAATTCAATCAAAAACAACCATATTCTCAGAACCACAGTGACTATATAGAATAAACATTATTTTTGCTATTATCCTAACAATAATTGAATCTAAATACCAACCATATTCTTGCTACTATAGACAGTATTCTACAGTCACAGTACTCACAACTATGCTAATGATAATTTAATCTGAAACAAATATATCCTCGCCTCTATTTTATCAATAATTTAATCTGGAAATCAACAATATTCTCATTATTTTTCAATCAATCATCTATTCCAAAAACCAATCATATTCCCGCTATTATTTTAACAACAATGATTCCAAAAACCAACCATATTGCCGCTATTATTAAAAAATAACAATTTAATCCAAAAACCAACCATATTCCCGCTATTATTCAAATAACAACAATTTAATCTAAAAACCAACAATATTCCTGCTACTATCCTAACAATAATTTAATAATATATGAGCCAACCATATTCCCGCCACTATTCAAACAATAACTTAATCTAAAACAACAATATTCTCACCTCTATTATAACAATAATTTAATCCAAAAACCAACTACATTCCCGCCACCATCCAAAAAACATTTTACTGTGAAACAACCCTTCCCATACGACAAGAAACCTCCGTAAAGCAATCGCCAACTTTTGCAATTTATCCGATTGGTGAAATTTAAATTTGCAAACAGAAAATGCAAACGAGCCGCCGGTTTGTCACCCGCCATCTTTGTTTCTGGCGCGAAAACTGTAACCGAAAACTAATTTCAACTTTGCCGCTGTAACGGCGGGAAAATTAGAATTCAAATAACGGCGAACTGTTTTCAGCTCGGTTCGGAGGTCTCTTCAAATAATTACTGAATTCAATGCCGCAATGCGGGCTGAATCGCTCGGTCACTCGCTGTAGTTTTCACTCGCTGGTCGGCTGCGTTTGAAATATTCAGTTGAAGGGTTCTTTTAAGCCTCTGGTCAAGCAATCGCCATTTGAGAGGGTTGTACTCTCATAAATAGAATATACAATCAAGTTAGGTGTGGATATAAACGGACGTAACGAGGGATATAGCACGATCCTTTTAACTTGTCAGAAATCAGCTGTTCGGTAATAATTAAACAGTGATTTCGACACAATAATCAGAAGGCTTAAAAGTCTTAAAGACCTTTAAAGTCTTTGAAATACCGCTTTAAAGAATACCTTTCAAAGAATACATTTTTGAAAGACCTTTTCAATAATCTGTGAGATTCAGCATTTGTAGGTTAAGAATTGTGATATTGCTCTTTGAAACAGCTGATTTCTGACAAGTTGAAAAAATCCTGCTATAATTATAGAAAGAAAGAGTTGAAATTCATTATTTGTCGTTAGTGTCCCACTCATAGATAAAGAAACGAGTGTTTACTTGTAGCACAGAAAAAGTCTTATGTTGTGGTTGTAAGTTCACATTTGGGTTAAAGTGTTCTTATAGATAAAGAAGCGAGTGCTAACTTGTAGCACAAATAAGACTTATTATATGAAGGATTGTATGAAGTTTGGTTGTTATTTATTGAAGTTTTTCAGTTTATCGATAGATAATTTTGATCGTCTACCAAAATGCTGTTAAGTACTTTCGTTCGTTTATTTTTTTATGTGTGGGGTTAGGTATGTTCACAGGGTTAGGGTTATGTGAATGTTCACATTTGGGTTGAAGTGTTCTCTTAAGCTTCTGGTCAAACATTATTTTGCCGTTTTGCAACTTCGTCATAAATATAACATACACCAATACAACTAACTTGAAGTGTGGATGTAAAAAAAGATGTAAATTTATACATTGTAAGTTTCCAACTGATAGATAAAAAATCGAGCAAAACCTTGTCTTGAAGCTACAAGCAGAGAAGGAGCATTTTAATGTTGTGTTGAACAACCGGGATCAAACTGTAATAAGCTTAAAATTATCCCATTTGCATTGAACTGTTCGTAGCCTATAGATCAGAATGATTTATTGATCTTAAAATAATTTTCTGTGTATAGTAGTGAAGGATATATTGTGGTAGCTATTCGTATTGAATAAAAAGACTTAAAGTTGTCATAACCAAAATTTTTTGGTCCAGCCTATTTATACAAAATCTTATTTGGTACAACCCAACATTAATGCTTTATCTCTGCTCTTAGCTATAATATGAAGCTTATTATTATAGCTTATATATAAGCTTAATAATATTGGGTATTATTATAAATAATCATTTCGATGAGTAACCTGAAGTTGAAATGTATTATTGTATTACCGCTTCCTGAAATGTGAAAAATTATCCAATTTTATATTAATTATTTTCATTAATTCGATTAAATCCAATCTCCTCTTAGGATGCTACAATTCCTCAGTATAATTCATGTATATTCCAGCAAAATTCTCAGTATATTCCACCCAAATACTATTTAAACAGATGTCCATAGTTGAGTGGGTTATTTCCGTTTCTTTCTTGATGTTTCATAGTTTTTCTATAGTTTACATTTTTGTCATCAATAAATTATTAATGTATTCTTAGTTTTTAGTTTCGGAAGAAATAAATTCATTATTTATTTATTCATTTTAATCACCAGCCGCCCCTGACACAATTTATGTGAATATGATTTAGGAAACAATTATTCTCAACAAAATTATCATTAATTCGATTGGACTAAAAAATTTAATGAATGGAAAAACTCACCAATAGTAGTCAGCACCGTCAGAGCATACAGGAACGACTTGGCCAAATTCCACTCGATGATATTCTGATCACCCGCTCTCTGTTCAGCACCACCCTGTATAGCCGCAGCTGTAGACCCCCCTGGCGAATGCATCTCCTCCAAAATCCTCTGCACAATCATTTCCTGAAAGGAATTCAACTCCTGACCGGCTAGTCGCGTCCAATTTTCCCGGTAGAGAATATTCAAACTCACTGTGATGTCCCAGATATTTTCAACCGTGTGAGTTCTCGGGCCATCACCTATCACAGATAACAGTTCCGCGGTGTGGTTATTCACTGAACTATTCATGTTACGAGTACTCATAGCTAGATAACCGTTACTGTTATTATTAGATAACTGTAGATTATCGGGACTATTCACTTTAGTTCGAGACTCTGATCTCCTCACATTCATACCTGAACCACCTTCCACGATCAAAAAAATTATTGCACCAATCAACGTATAAAATATTAACAAAATACTGATAGCAATATTCCCCACACAGTTCCTAGCTATCCGTTTTTTAGTATTTTTTATCCTAATACGTTCCGCACTATCGTCGTCGCTTTCAAAACAAAAACAGTTTTGGCTCTCCTTGTCGAGAGTATTTGAATTTGGCGCCGGCGGGTCAGTGTTGCCAACTGCAGCGCCTGCGTACAAAATTCCCCCGCCGTTTGTGTTTTTGACGGCTGGCGTGGGAAGCTGCGCAGAAGTGAGTGAAGTGGTCAACTGCGCAGGCTGTGTTGTGGCACCACCGGTTGCAAGACTGGTTGCGTTTCGTTTGAATGTGTCCATTGTGGATCGGTGTTTGGATCAGGGTGGTCCTAGGCGTCTCATTTTTAGGTTATCTGGAACAGAAAAGATTGAAAACATTGCATAAATGATCTACGAATTTGTTATAACGTATTTTTTTGCTAAGGGTGATGCCTATTATATGAGCTCAAGGCTTGTGCGTGGGTAATGAGAGAGCTGATGATAATATGATGAGAGATGACAACTATAGTCCGATTCACGTCAAGAAGTCAGCATTTGGAGTGGTCCAGGCAGTCGTGAGTGGTCGTTTTTGTTGTCAAAATCCGTTCTGTCAACTGGGATTGATCCCGGAACCTTTGGATTATCAGACTAGCACTCATTGCCCTCGGCTACAGACCACTCTAAACACCACAGTTCCACAATATTGATGCCAAAACAGCTGTCTTTTCAAAATGCTTCTTCATACCCGTCGCATGGTGAGCACATTATGCAACAGGTTGAACATTATAGCACGGTTTGTAGACCAATAAGAATCCAGCATTAAAGTCAGTTTTGAAGTAAAACTGAAATTAAACTAAAATAACCTGATACGATCAAATTCCCAACGATAAGGTTAGAAGTAGTACTTGGGTTAGTAGTTATAGCAGGATCCTTTCAAATTGTCAGTTAACAGCTGATTTAACGTTAGTAAACAAGCGTAGATCAATTAGCTGTTTTCTGACAATTCAAAAGAATCCTGCTATAGGTTCCTATAGTTGTTGAGCTCTGGCAAGTAGTGAGTTCTAACCTAACAACAATGGGACATGCCAGTTGAGGGCATGAATCAAGGATAGCTTAGTACAGTATTCTCAATTTGGCAGATATCGAATGATTGTAATTCAATAAACAGATGATGTTGTTCTCAGGATAGTCTGTTCCAAACAGCTAACAGCAGCTGATGTTACGTAGCTTTGACACAATAATTCAAAGACTTTTTAAAATCAAATTCTAAGCCCGTTGTAAGACCTTCAAAGTATTTGAAAGACCTTTTTAAAGAAGACCTTTTTTAGAGTCTTTGCAATAAAATGCGAGATTCACCATTTTTAGGTTAATATTGTGTCAAAGCTGCGTAACATCAGCTATTTACTAACCACCTAGCATCAAATTAAATGAATCTGTACTTTAAAAATACAAGGTCAGCTATCCCTTACTAACTTTACCCATCTTTCTCCAACCTTCAAAATCTTTAGAATAAAATTATTCAAAAAATGTGTTCGAATATTTCCAGGCTCCAAACATGAAAATTTCCTAGAATAAATTGAAAAATCTGAAGAATATATTCCAAAATGAAACAGTTCACATTTCCACTTCTTTCTGAAAAAATCTTCCAAGTATGAGACGTCCGATTCGTTTGAGTGCGCTAATGACTCATTAGACGTTTACTTATTGAACTAATTAGGCGATTCCTTGAAACGATCTGTCCAATACTGATGATTTTTTCTCTGTGACACTCTAGGGAAAAAAAGAGAATACAATCAGGGAGCAGATGTAAGAGCAATTTCTGAGAGCGTTAGGTAATTAGTGCTGGAAAAAGAAAAAAGGGGACAGAATTTGTGACATCATTTCCAGTAAAAGGCAGACGAGAGCTTTCACTCTTGTAATGAGCAAAAGAAATTAGCGCCTAAATGGAGGGGTCAGATTGGGGGGGAAGGGTAAGGGTAGGAATTGTGACGAAGAGTCGAGGAGAAAAGGGAGTGGGAGGAGTGCAATAGAAGGGTGAGGAGGAAAAGGAAGAGTGGGAGCAGGAGGAGTAGGAGAAAAGAGACAAAGAAGAGGAAGAAGAAGGGGGAGGAAGTAGCGAAGAGGAGAAGAAGAAGAAGAGGAAGAAGGAGAAGAGGAAGAGGAAAATGAGGAAGAAGGAGAAGAGGAAGAAGGAAGAAGAAGAAGAAGAGAGGAGAAGAAGAAGAATAAAGAGAAGAACAATAAGAAGAAGGAGAAGAAGAATAAGAGTAAGAGAAGAAGAGGAGAGAAGAGAAAAGAAGAAGGAAGAAGAGGAAGAAGAAGAAGAAGAAAAAGAAGAAGAAGGAAGAGGGAGAAGAGGAAGAAGAAGAAGGAGGAGAGAAGAGAGAAGAAGAGGGAAGAAGAAGAAGAAGAGAAAGAAGAAGAAGAAGAAAGAAAAGAAGAAGAAGAAGAAGAAGAAGGAGAAGAAGAGGAGAGAAGAAGAAAATGAAGAAGGAAGGAAAAGAAAAAGAAGAAGAAAATGAAGAAGAAGAAGATGAAGAAGAAAAAGGAAGAGGAGAAGAGGAAGAAGGAAGAAGAGGAAGAAGGATGAAGAGGAAGAGGAGGAAAAGAAGAGTAAGAAGAAGAGGAAGAAGGACGAAGAGGAAGAAGGATGTAGAGGAAGAAGAAGAAGAGGAAGAAGGAAGAAGAAGAAGAAGAAGAAAAGAATGAAGAAGAGGAAGAAGGAAGAAGAATAGGAGAAGAAGAAAGCAAAACCAGAATTATAGGACGATAGAGGAAAGAAGAAGGTAGAAAAAGATAAGGGGAAAGAGCGAGTAAAATGAAACACAAACAGGCTTTGCAAAAAGAAAATGGCTCTTGGTCTTAATCATTGATTTAGTAGTACATAGTAATGTATTGAGTTAATAGTAAGGGTATCGAATTTCTTAATGTTCGCTCTCGTTGCTAATATTCGCTTTGATCTTCTATTCAACGATTTGCTTTTCTCTTTACTTCTTCATCCTTTTTCTTCTTCTTCTTTTTCTTCTTCTTCTAATACTCGTTCCCTTCTCTTATTCTCTACCTTCTTCCCCTCCATTTCTATAAGATGAAAACTTTAATCAAACATCTTTCTTCCGTTATATACTCTTCTCTCCTAGCTTCTTTTCCTTATTCTCCTCCTTTTCCACTATTCTGATTCGTCTCTTCTCCCTTTTTCTCCTTCTACTAGTATCTTTCTCTTATTTACTCCCTTCTTCTCCTTCAAACCACTCCGCTACGCACATTTCAACATTTTTTTTCTGTCAGCGAATAAAATTACTGTTTGGTAGCTTTGACCATCTGCATTCAAGGAATTTCCCAACTCCAGAATATACATTAACTTGCACAAAAGCCAATAGAGTTTAACCGCTGTAAAATGACGTCATAGAAAGAAACAAATGCAACTGAATACCTATCCAGCATCCTAAAATGACGACATATTAAAAAGGTCGATTAGCTTTATATTAGGCTAGGCGTACACCGGTTAGTCAAGACAAGACAAGACGAGATTAGTCACGTTTAGTCACAGTAATTCACATAGTTGCTTATGAAGCAACACACACCGATTAGTCATTGCATCAGTGTGTGCTGCTTCTTAAGCAACTATGTGAATTACTGTGACTAATCTCTTCTTGTCTTGTCTTGACTAACCGGTGTACGCCTAGCCTAAAATGACGACGTATTAAAAAGGTCGATTAGCTTTATATTAGAAATACAGAGTCTGTTGGTGGCACAAAATCGATATTATTATTAAGTCGAGAATCGATTCACTAAACTCAATAATATCTGTTCTATTGGGTGATGACTTTTGGGACTCGACATCGATATTCTCAAGTCGACAATCGATTCGCTCGGCTGGTTTCAAATATCCTGTCCATTCAATGATAACTTTAGGGACCCGGGAATCACTTCTCTCAACCGCTGAAATCAAATATCTTGTCTAATTGTGCAAGTTGAGATCAACAATTTCTGTTGATTCGAGTTTGAGTGCTCTGGCGGCACTTCGGCGAACTACAAGAAACTTCACTTCGCTTGCCAGTGGTGGTGTATTGTTTGGTAAGAATATGCCTACAGCTATTTGCTAGACAGTTTTCAGGCGAATACTGTTCTCCGCCTCTGAAGGCAAATCTTCCTCTGACTCCTTTTCCTTCTTCTTCTTATTTACTTCTGTTCTTCTAAGCATTGTTCTTGTTCTGTTTTGCATTGTTCTTTCTCCTTTATAATTCTTAAATTATTCAATAATTCTTTGTATTATTGTTATTGTAATTCTAATTATTTTCTTCTTCTTATTTTTCTTATCCTCCTTCTTCTTCTTGTCCTTCTTTTACTCGTTTTTCTTCTCCTTCTTCTTGCCCTCCTTCTTCTCCTGCTCCTCATTCTTGCTTCTTCTCCTCCTCCTCATTCTTCTTCTTCTTCTTCTTCTTTTCTCCTTCTTTTCTCTTTCTTCTTGTTCCTAATCTTCTTCTTTTTCTTCTTCTTCTTCTTCTTCTTCTTCATCTTCTTTTTCTTTTCCTATTCCTTCTTGTTCTCCTTCTTCTTCTTCTTCTCCTTCTTTTTCTCCTCCTCTTTTCTTCTTCTTCTTCTCCTTCTTCTTTTCTCTTTCTTCTTCTTCTTCTCTTCTTCTTCTTCTTCTTTTCTTCTTCTTCTTCTTCTTTTATTCTTCTACTTCTTTGAGAGGGAGAGATCCAAAGAGAGAGAGGAAGGGCAACAAAGAGAGAACGAAAGAGAAAGAAAGAGAAAAAAGAGAAGAGAAAGAAAGGGAATGAAAGAGAAAGAAAAGAGAAAAGAGAGAAAGGGTAAGAAGGGAAAATGGAAGAGAAAGAGGGTAGAAAGAGTGAGAGAGGGAGATAGTGAGTCTACCGGAAAAGCTTCTATCAATATTTGCGCGGTAAAAGTCGAAATGGAAATTGAAGAAAAGCGCGGGGTTTGGGAAATCGCGCGCTCAGGTTGAAAAGCGAAGCATCAACAACGGAACAAGTTTTCCGAGGTTTTTCCAGGCTTTTCACGACGTTTTTCATGCACGTTCTGTAAACACACTCGTTCGATATGATGGACATTTCCATCTTCACTCGCGACCTCTCGCACAATGCGATGCTTCGAGATGTCAGCTCGATATATCGATATCAGGCTATCGATCAAGTGGAAATGATCCTTATCCGGAGTGCAATAGGTATTTACTTATCGAATTGGATACCAACAGTGTATTCTGTTCAATTTGTCTAATCAATAATATTGATGTGTTTATTATTCATTTATTTATTTATTCATTTATTGGCAAGATACAATACAATGTGGGAAGAATCAACAGACATTTGTCCAAGACTGCTTCTTCCCCAAATTTTGATAAATAGTCCAGAGGTTATGTTGTTGTAATGAAGAACCAATGAAGGATTGAAAGCAAAAAGATGGAATTATCTGTATATTGAGTGGAATGTATAGGTAAAATAATTCTACTATAGTAGGATTTTCTCAAATAGCACCTAGGGAATAACATATTAAAACCCTACAGTGTAGAACCATTATACACGACTTTGATTACAAGTGATAGTGGGTTATTATTGGGTTAATTGAGATTTTACATGTCTGAATATCATATAATGGCCTGTTTTATTGAATTCAGGAGTCTTGTGAAACAGGAATAGCTGATTCCAAGATGCCCTAACACTACACTATTCATGTATTATTCATTATATTGTCATATATTATTCTAGGGCCTTTCAGTGCATAGAAATTTAACATTTATCTGCTTCTGTTACAGTGGACTTCATGATCTGAATGGAACAGGTCCCAAGCCCTCTATTCCATTGGAAATGTACGGAAAAATAAAATTTGAAACTTAGTTTCTGAGGTTAATACCCTTGGACTTATGCAAGGATGGAGGGTGATCATTACAATAGAAAGAATTTAGAGCTTTTTAAACAAGAACACTGCGGAACTGGGAAATGATCATTTCATTCTAAACGAAACAATTAAGTGGAAACATAGTGGAACAAGAAAATGATGAACTAGGGGATGATCATTTAAGAGAACGCGTGTTTTGCTCCTAAGAACAAGATAAGGTGGGCTCAAAGTTGCCGAATAATTAGGGCAAAATCACCGCCCACAATGCTAAGAGCAGAATTATCGACTTAAGAAACCGCTGGCACTGAGTTCAGGTGAGGGAGAGAGAGCAAAAGAGGAAGATAGGGAGAGAATGTGGGAGGAGGAGGAGAGAAACGGAGAAAGATCAACATAGATTAAGTAGAAAAGTGGAGCAGGAGAATAAGATCAAAAGAGAAGGAAAAATAAGTAGGAGTCGGGGAAGAAATGCAAGGAAGCAAATACAAGAAGAAGAAAAAGAAGGAGAAGAAGAAGCAGAAGAAGGAGGAGAAGAAGAAGAAGAAGAAGAAGAAGAAGAAGAAGAAGAAGAAGAAGAAGAAGAAGACAAAGAAGAAGAAGAAGAAGAAGAAGAAGAAGAAGAAGAAGAAGAAGAAGAAGAAGAAGAAGAAGAGGGAAGAAGAAGAAGAAGAAGAAGAAGAAGAAGAAGAAGAAGAAGAAGAAGAAGAAAAGAAGAGGAAGACAAAGAAGAAGAGGAAAGAGAAGAAGAAGAAGAAGAATTTAAAGCAGGGGAAGAGGAGGAAGAAAAGGACAATAGGGGGAAAATAGAAACTAGTTAATAAAGAAGAGAAGAATGAGCAGGTGATTATGAGGAGCAATATGGAGAAAAAATAAGAGAAGAGAAAGAAGGAGACGTTTATGAAGTTGGAGGACAAAAAGGAGACAAGAGAAAAAATTAAGGAGCAGTGGATGAAATATAGCTAAGAGGATACTCTATTCATGTAGTTTACAAAGATGTATACGTATAGGCTTAAATGCTATAAAAATGCAGCCTACAACTAATTATTCGACAAATTTATTGATGAATTATTGAATTTGAAGATGTGAAGAGAAATGAGATCGATTATATAATTATTATTATCTACACCAAGATTGCGAAGTTCAATCATATGAATGTCATTTTATGGAAAAGGATGACCAATGATATCGTTTCCATTAACACTTGACCTTGGAGAAGAAGTAGGAAGAGAAAGATGGAGCGAGAGAGAGTGGCAAGAAAAAGAGAGAGAAGGCAAAAGAGAAGAAGAGAAAGAGACAGAAGGCAAGGGAAAGAGAGAGTTTAAGAGAGAGGGATGTGAGAGAGAAGAAGTAGAATAAGAAAACTGATTAGAATTAGATGAGGAAGCAAGACCGGCGATAATTATACACATAAGAAGCAGTACTAAGAACAGAGTCAGTAGCGGCGATAATCTGGCAAGTAATGCGTGAAGTTGCGGTCTGAAGGTAGACTTAAGTGAGGGTGTTTGCCCAAGTAAGGCTAAAGGTCGCCCGGCTAAACCAGCCCGGCAGTCCTAGTTCAAACTAATCTTGGTTGACTCTGTTACAATAATGTAGGGGATAGGGAATAGCAGGGCTACAGCTCAAGCATGGAGTCGAAGTCTTGGCATAGAAATAGAGAAAGGAATTAATTCAAATCAAATCAAAATAAACTAATAAATTAAATCGAATGTTAAATGTCAGATGAGGATATTAATAAATGTTCTTTGGACAAGATGTGATTGTAAAAATACAGGGGATCATGAAGTCTCTCTGCATCCACTGCAGGTTTGTGTTGGCATTTTGAAACTATTTGGTTAGAGAACCATTTTACAGGTAGGTTCCCTTCCTTTATGTGGAGTCTCCATGCAACCTTCATGCAACCTTCATGCAACATTCATGCAACCTTCAAGCAACCCTCAACCTTCTTTTGTTGTGTTCATCTCAGCCGATGTCAGATCCAAAGTTTAGTAGTGTAGTTACATTATTTCATATTCCATCACATTTTAAATATTTCACTGCGAAGGGACCTTTTAACTCTGTATAATAACGAAAAGAGCATGAATGCAAGATTGCTTGTAGAAATATGGTTGGAGAAGTATAAATGCCAATAGAAATACAATTCATTGTATAAATTTGTTTTTTGGGATATTCTTGTAATAGTTTGCTTCCTTTTTTACTTTAGTTCAGTTACCAGAGATTGATAATGGAATAACAATTGAAACCGGTGTCTCTTACAATAAATTTCTTATTGTGACAACTTCGAGTCTTCGTATTCAATATTGATAACATTCACAATACATCACCTTCACTATACAAAAAAAATTATAATAATTAATTGAACGAAATTCCAAATTAATGCCATATAATATTCTGAAGACTTCTGCTACTGCAAATATTGACAACAGAATAATAACTAGTAAGGAAATTCGATGAACTTATCATCGTAAAAAATTATGCATGAAAATAAGTTTAACCTTCACTACTAAATCAACCTACACTATTACACAAAAAGTTATTCTTATAAATTACCACATTTTCAAAGATAATTCAGATAGATTGATAGAGTTCTTTCTCCCCTCCTATCCTGTGCCTGTGCACCTATCTCAACCTCTGAGTATGGTACTAACTATCAATATTGAACTCAGAAAACACATACGAAAATGAACTATTAATCCCAAACACAAGCTTATAACTTAATCAAAACTTCACAAAACTCTCCAACTCAATCAATCTGATACCTCCCGATATCTTAACCATGTCACAAGAGTTAATCTCATCATATGGGGTTCGCATGTCACTAAAATAACTAATAAAGCATGCAAGGTGTTTGCACTGTGGGATTATTATAACAACAAGAAGGTGCTGATAGTACACTTTCAACAATATTGTGCGGGGATTTAATAGCGGTCTGGGAGACCGAGAGGGTACAGGGGACCTTGAGGAGGTTGAGGAGAGGGAATTATTCTAGAAAGGGGTAGGAGACGTTTGAGGAGGGGGAGGGAACATTGAGGGTGAGCCAGGAGAGGTGTAAGGGTCTAGGAGACCGGAGGAGGGTACAGGGGACCATGGGGGGGGTTGAACCCCTTACAGTGGGTGGTATACAGTTTAAAGGGGTGAAGGAGAGAGACATCATAAGGGCTGAAGAACATTATGATATGATCAAGGGGGGGATAAAATGAGGTATAAGGGACCTCCAGGAGACCTGGGGGAAGAGAAGGAAACCTCAGGGAAGACCTAGAGGGTGTTGAAAAGCTCCAAGCGGGGGAAGGGGGGAACGTACCCCCAACTTGCTCTTGGTTTGTTGCTAAGCCTCATAAGGTTGCCCCACCCTGCCTTCTTAGTGCAGCTAAGTATTAAAACGGACTATTACTGTTCAAACCACTTTGTCTAGTCGGGAGGCTTGGGAAACTTGACTTTGCCAGTGTTAGTGTGTGTGTTTGTGGTTGGAGGTACTTTGAGGTAGGTTTACTTGGCGTAGAAAATTTAAATCTAAAATCGATAGAGCTGAGGTGTAATTAAGGTTAGATTATTGTGGATGATTTGATAACGTTAGGAAAGCTTTTTTGATAACGATACAGAGAAGCAAATATTTTCAAGCATGTAGCATAGAAAGCATATGAAGAATATGCTTATCGATATTCAGTCGATGGGATATCAATATGTTAGATTCAATATGGCTGATCCAAGATGGCGGACCAGATTTATGAAGTCACAGTAAAGTAGTATTTTCAATTTCAGTACGATCCCCAATGTAACCTATCGTCAAATTACCTTTGTATAAGAAATATTGAGCCGTATCCAAACTTTTCACCCACTCTGTGCATATATCACTATTCATACTTCTATAATGATACAGAAATGTAATAATATTAATTGAATTAGATGGAATTAGTTGGGAATTCTGTAACATTACAGATGATATAAACAGAAAGGACCAATATAATATACTAGTGAACGTTCATAAAATCAATGTGGTATTACGATGCATTGTTGACTTCACAAACATCAATACAAGTTTGTCTTTCATATTTCTATCAGAAATACATGGTTGATGAAATCTGTTGGACAATTTCGTGCTATTATTGTGGGTTCTATTAATAGAATAGAGCTTTGTAATGAGAGTGGGTATATAGTCAGTAATATAACATCAAATGTATTGAATAGATAATAATTGAAGTACACCGAGCTTCGTCAATTTTGCCAGAATTTTGGGTATTGTTTGATGGAGACATGGCAGGTATATAAGTGAGAGAAGAGAGTAATGGCGCGGTTTCACAATACCAGTAAACGTGTAGGTTACTGGCATGCAGGTTGGTCATATGATATTCCACTCTATACAAACAAATAGGGCAATGCACACTGACTGGTAATGACGGAAATTAATTATTAATTATTATTTTTAATTATTTCCATCCAATTGCTATGAAGTCGCATCGTCGCATGTAATAAATATTCCCTCCAAGCCTCATGGTAATTCAATATAATAATATACTCTGAATGAGGATGAACTTCAAATAACAACAGATGAAGAAGTGAAGTATGTGTGTTTACCTTTGCATGCACTTCAATTCTCAAAACAATTTTGCCACAAATAAATAAGTAATTATTGGGTAACGATTTTTTCGTTGTAGAGCTTACACAATATCAAGTTCCATATCGACAGTCAATAATACAGATAAAACACAGGGGATATTATTTCCTGTGGTTACACGTTGAATATTTTTCCTGTCCTTTACCCAGTAGGCTGCAAAAATTTTAATATTTTTCCAGCATACATCTGTATACACTCATTTCTATATTTTACGGTACCAGTGACACATTAGCAGCATTTTGTAGGTTTGCGGGCTGAAATTACATTCCCAGGTGATGTGTGCGAATTTATTTTCATTGCAAAAAGCTTTAATCTTCTAATGAGTAAATGCGCTGGCAATCGTTGTATTTTCCCATGGGAGGCAGCCCTAATGTAAATTTGTCAATGAGGGACACAAATGCAATACTACACCCATCAGTGGTTTTATTCGTTAGGCTTGTGGGTTTGTGTTTCACGAAACCCTATGGGGTTGGAATTATTTTGAGTTCCGTTTTTGGGTAATGCTTTACGTGGAAACTACTAAAACCTTATGTACAGAATCAAATTGCATCAGGTATATAACCTTGAAGCTAACCCTTAACCGATCATTCATTCATCAATTTGATCAAGAATATGATATTAAGGAGAGAAAAAACAGAAGTTAGTCTAAAACTTCTATTCCAAAAGCTTACTGAAAGAAAAGTCAAAATAAATTCTGGTTTTGACCAACATCTACCGATTACATACACAATATATTTGCACTATAAAAAGCGTAGTTCTAACTTGTTAAATTTTTAATTCACTGCTTGGTTTCAACTGAAAATCCTCAGTTTGAACGAGTCTAAGGCTAGGCGTACACCGGTTAGTCAAGACAAGACAAGATTAGTCACGTTTAGTCACAGTACTTCACATAGTTGCTTATGAAGCAACACACACCGATTAGTCATTGCATCGGTGTGTGCTGCTTCATAAGCAACTATGTGAATTATTGTGACTAAACGTGACTAATCTCGTCTTGTCTTGTCTTGACTAACCGGTGTACGCCTAGCCTAAGAAGAGATATCGGGGTACCTTAAATATTTTCATTCAACATTACTGATAATTTTCATTTTTATATTTATTTATGTATTGAATGTAAGAAATTTTGTAAGTTTTGTTTGTAAATGTTGAATAAATGAATTTGAATTTGAAAAAAAAATATTGAGATATCAAAGTATAGCAAGTTTCCAGTTTACTAACAATCCATTTCACTGTCTTCAATCTCAAGAATGGAGCAATTCTTAATAAATGAAACAAAAGAGGTCAGATCCATTTCCATGAAAATGGTCCATGAAAATGATTCGAGGCTCATTTACTCAGAGTTTTGTACAATTTGGAAGTTTTCCAAATATCAAATAATCAATGAATTGTCAGAGTTGTTCCCTGAGTCTTTGTTCCATGTCATTACACTTATTTCAATTCCAACAGTAACGAAGAGCTCTTCAATTTTTGAATCTCAATAGTAATCAAAATTCCAATAAATTACATTCTGATTAAAATGATAACTTTCTAAAACATTCGTTTAATTTCCTATCATCATAAATTATTCATTCATTTTATGGGGATCTTTGAATTATTTGTATTTTAAAATCAATTCATTCCATTTGGTTATTCTATGCTATCATGTTAAAATATAAAAATTTGTTTTATTCCATTATAGAACAAGACTTGCATCACTCATTGATTGTATTTATATATTATATTAACTTTAAAACACTGTTCATAACATTCAAATTGCAATTAAAAGGTACAAATTTGTTTCTCTTATTGTAGTAAACAAGTAAAAAATACAATTAATTTCGACTGTCATCCACATGAGGAAAAATAAGTTTAGACAACCCAGTAGCTACTGCGCTCTATTGGAAGAGCTCGGAAATACATTTACCGACCATCGAATCGAGCAGGGCGGAGCTATGAGGTGTGTCTGAGGGCGTGGCTCTAAACTTGTCTGTGATTGGTCTGAGGGCGTGGCTCTAAACTTGTCTGTGATTGGTCTGAGGGCGTGGCTCTAAACTTGTCTGTGATTGGTAGAGAAGTTGTACTCAACCCAGTACCTACTGCGCTCTATCGGCGGAGTTCTTGTTTTGTGTGATAGTCGTTCTTATTATTCGCTCTCTCTAATTCTGTGGGAAACAGTAGTGACTACAGTGAAACCTTCGTTTATAGAAGTGGAGATTACAGTGAAGACTACGGTGAAGATTATTCACAGAAGTTGATTATTCTGAAAAATCCTCTGCGTTATTGAGCTGTTGTTGTTGTACGTGTTTACTTTTGCCGACGTGAAGCACAAAGTTGTACAGAGAATCTTTTGTTAGAATATTCAATATTGTAAATAACATTAAAATGAAATATTATAATTTTTTGTGCAATAAACGATTTGATTTGATTCGATTTGATATAATACAGATAAATATATTGCAGGCGGTAATTAAGTTCACAATACAGTATAATATCGCGAGCATAGGTGAGTTTATGAGCCAAGGTAAATATAGAATTTTGTAAAATTGATACTGTTGAAAATAATAAGAACGTGAGTATAGTGAGGGTGATAGGCCAGCTTTAAAAAGGAATTTTGAAAATTCATGCTGTCAAAAATATAAAAAATATATAGTTTTTTGAATATTTATAACATGAACTAAGTAGGCCAAAGTACACTCAACAATCACACAATTACAGTAACTAGTGAATTATAAAATGTGAATTTATCATATGAACTACCAAGATTATTATTATTATTAGCTTATGGCTTCCATCGGATATGCTATGGCTTTCTACGGGTCTCCATGGGAGGCTCGTGGGTAGTTCTACCTCACCGTATAACCAATTTTTTTCTTGAAGGGGTGAAATTACTACTACTATAACTACTAAGATAGAAATATGTGTCATAAGAAATGATGGGAGATTCTAAAATTATTATTATTCTTCACATTTTTTATCGACATATCGATGTTCATCAGGTAAATGGGGCGAAGCGCGAAGCGCTCACTATAATGGGGTGAGCCCTGGTGAGCGCTCAGTCTTTTAGTTTATGAAAATAATAATTCTGCCAGGGGTCTAAGGAGCGGAGCCCCCTGGCAAGCTTGCTGGCTAGTGGAGGATATTTTCAAATCATCTCCACTAAAAATCTAATCCTCCAAATTATCCTAATTCCAAATTGAATCTGACCATTATCTTGAAATCTCTTGATCCAATCTCTTAACTTAGTCTACAAATGGCACGAATCAAAGCTCATCAGTAGAGTTAGGTTAGGTTAGCTGCCTCGTTCATTCTACTTATTCAAATGACTCCGTCTGCCTCACAACCTTATCTCGGTTTAAAGTCCAACAATAATATTATTATTATTCTTACCTACTCTTGTCTCTGGCTTTCAGCCTCAATTTCTACTCAACCCCTTTCTTCTAGGAGAATCTTCTTCCTCTATCACTTCTTCTCCTTCTTTTTTCTCCTGTCTTCTTATCCTACTACTTCTCATCCTTCTTCGTCTTCCTTCCATCCTCTTCTCATCACTCTTCTGTATTCGACCTCTTCTCTTTATTGTCGATTCTTTCCCAAAAACAATGTCTACCTCCTCTTCTTCTCCTTCTCCCACTTCTTCTCCTACTTCTCATTCTTCTTCTTTCTCTTTTTCTTCCTCTTCTTCCCCTCTTCTTCTTCCTCATCTTCTTCTTCTCCTCCTCTCCCTCCTTCTTCTCCTCCTCTTCCTCCTCCTCCTTCTCCTCCTGCTCCTTCTCCTCTCCTTTCTGCCCCTCCTTCGCCATATTTTTCTCCTTCTTCTTCAACGTCCTCTCTCATCCTTACCCATTCTCCTACGCATCTCTTTTCCTCCATATTTATTCTGTTACCAGTCCTTCCTTTTCCAATCACTTTCTTCTCATCAATCTATTCCCTCTGATATCTTAGTCTTATCTATTTCTCTTGGTCGTGTTCCTCTTCTTCCTCCAAATACTTTCTATTCTAAAAACTATTTGCATTCCAATGCTCACATTCTCGTGTTTTTCTCCATGTTTCTCATCTTCCTCATTCCACTATTCTTTCTCTCAATCTCATCTTAATATAATTATCTTTTTGCTTGTCATTCTAATTCGTCATTCTTCTTCTCTCAAGTTCTCATCTCCATTCTTCTCCCTAAGTTCTTATCTTTCTCATATTCTCCTCTTTCCTCTCATTATCACTATTCTCTACCTTTATCTCACTATTATCTCATTCACTACCTTTTTCCTCCTCATCTCATCTCCTCCTTCTCCACCTCATTCTTCTCCCCCACTCCTCCGTCCTTAGTTGCTCCTAATTCCATTCCCTGATTTGCATATCCTGGCGTTTTCCCTGGCAAGGACTTGGCAAGCTTCACAAACGTTATTTCACTTCAAACCCCTCCCCCACCAACAATTTCCCCATTTCCCGGCCTCCATTTTGTTTTCCCGGGCTAAAGAAAAATGTATTCCGACTCATTTTCACGCTTATTTCCCTCCCATTTTCTTCTTTTCCCGCTGGTGTTGATTTTCCGTGCCGAAATCTCAGAGACGGGTTCAATGTTGATTGTGATCTTTTGCGAATTTGTTCTGGCAAGCCAATACCTGCAAAAACTTTGACTTCTTGTTATTTTCAACTCACTTTTTAAGCCCAATGATATTAACGTTGATAGTGAACTGTTGAATTAGATTTACGATTCCAAAAATTATCTAAAATTCATCAGACAATATCTGTCTGAATTCTGATTCCTTTCTCCTCTATCTTCTTTATTCCTCTAGTTCCTTCACTTCTTCTCATTCACTTTCTTCTGAGTTCTACATTATCAGCACCTACTTCTTGTTTCCTACCACAGAGAAGGAGTCCAGATTACCTCTGTTCCTACCAAATTTCAGAACATCATCTTCCTTTTTTAGCATAATTTTTTATTTTCCTTTTCCTTTTTTAGTTTTCTTTCCCTTCTACATCTTATCCTAATTATTTTTCTCGACTCAGTGCTTTTTCTTCCTCTTCTTCATCACTGTCTCTTCTTCATATCCTTCTTCCTCACATTTTTATTATTATTTTAAATCTCCTCCTTATTAATAATATGTCTGGGATCCAATTCTCCACAGAGGGATCGTCTCCTCTTTGTTCCTTTACTTATTGTTTCTCCTCTTCTCGTTTCCTTATTTTTTCTTCTTCCTCTCCTTTTTCTTCTCTCTCTTTCTAAATGTCCATTGTCCATGTATTGAAAAAGCTATCAGGTTCTTATTGCGAGTATATTGTTTCTACAAAATTGAACATATTAATATTCACTTCAACAAAAAATAAGATTCTAACAAGAAACTTAGATAAAATTTTATGCTGGAAAGAAGGTAATGTTGAGTTCTTTCAAATATGCTTTGCATGTGTGTCGTATCTTGATCACAGTCTGAAAAGGATTTAGATTTTCTCTCGTCAAGAAATAATATCTCTCTATCTATCTAACGCCAAGCGTCAACTTGAATGAATCTGAAACGACCACTTCTACAACCCATCTTTCTGCATGAAAACATCATTTCGCCAAAAGTTAAGGGTTACAATTTTTTCGCTGTCAGCTATTCTCTTGATGGAAACATGCCCATCAAGATTCTCAAGGCGCTAATAAACCGTTGAAGGTCTGATGGACATTACCAAATAATTGTCACCCAAACCGGGGTCCCTTGACGTCCGATCCCTTTGATTTGACCCGTAATAATTGATAACCCTCAAAATGATTGGTTGTGGTAAGTACTGGACTTCCCAGGGGATTGAGTCGATTTGATCCAATTCATTATAGACTGTCAACACAATCTGGGGTGGCGTCTATACAAAAGGGTTGAAGGGGAATAATGGCATCGGGGAATGATAAAAGGAATAGCAATCCAGTGGGGATTAAGTGCCTTCAAAGCTTCAGCAGTGTCCCCAATCATATCGAGTGCAGAATCGAAGTAATGGTATTGGTAAGGGGGGGAGGGTCTCAAGTAGGCTGTATTTGTTAGGATTCCATTGCAAATAGAAATACGTATATATACACTTCAATAGTCTATCGGTTTTATTTATTCAGTCTATCTGAGGTTCAGTGATAATTCTTAATGTGTAATGAAAGGACTAGCATTTTTCATAACGATTCATTAATTGAAACAAGGACTCCCCTGGTCAAACAAAACTGCGACTTTATTGAACTATGTGAAATGTTTCAGAGGACACGCTAAGCCGTCGGCCCCGGCTGCCTGAAAAATAGTCGTTAAGTCTCGTCAGAGACCCTGAACTGATCAGGAATGATCTGAAAATTCTGACACCAGACCTGATCCAGCCAGGTTACACGGAATTATTATTATGTAAAATGTTCCTAGTTCCTCCTCCTCCTCTTCCTCCTCCTCCTCATCCTCCTTCTGTGTTGAAACACTCAGTTTAAACTGTGAATTTACAGTTACTTGTTTAGAAGTTGATCATGAGTCAGTCTACAGGGTCTGTTCGATCACAATGTGGTTGTTGGTGTGAAAAGATCCATAACAGTGTGTTGAAACATTTTTTATTCCTGCCAAACTTTTGTGAAATTTTTGAATTTTGATATTGAATTACAGGTAAACATGAACCTATTCAAGCATTCAACTTATTTAATACCAAACAGCATCGGAAATAGCTATTCTAAAATTATAAACAATCTCTCTACTATTGGTATTGTTTCAAAGGCATAAAATGATGTAAATCATCACTGGCAAACGAAAATATTGTAGGTGAGAAGTGAATCACTCAACATAACATATGATTGGGTACAATATTATTGTATTATAATAATTTCAATGCAAATCTCATGGGAATTGGCAGAAGTATGGTTGATTTTTCCGAGCTAACAAAACAAAAATGAGACATCAAATGGCCACACTGTTATTATACAGTCTCTGAAAAAAATTCATCCACACACTATTTCGTTTCCCAAATAAATTTCTGCAATCTCTTCATATTTCCAATCCAGTCACGAATCAAAGCAATGGATTGTTTCCAATAACACTACTCCACAGACACAAAACTGCAAGTGGCAGTCAATATTTCTTTATTATTTTTCTCTCCCATCCTATCCTTTCATTCTTCTTCTCTCTCCTGTTTCTCTTTTTTCACTCACTCTCCTTCTCTTCTACTACTCGCTCTCTCTCTCGATATTTCTCTCCTCTTTTCAATTTGCTTTCTCTTCTTCATCCTCCTATCTCCTGTTTCTCTTTTTTCACTCACTCTCTTTCTCTTCTACTACTCGCTCTCTCTCTCTCGATATTTCTCTCCACTTTTCAATTTGCTTTCTCTTCTTCATCCTCCTCTCTCCTGTTTCTCTTTTTTCACTCACTCTCTTTCTCTTCTACTACTCGCTCACTCTCTCTCTCTCTCTTGACATATCTCTCTCTCTACTTTTCACTTTGATTTCTCTTTTTCATCGTTCATCCAGAAAATTATTATTCAAGCATTCAGCAAACCGCGTTCTTTGCTTTGATCGTGTGTTCCGGAATCTGGAAAAATAGGAAGGAAAACAATTTTCCCATTTCCGTCTGAATTCATATTCTATTCCACTTTCATTCTTCTCCTCTTCTTTTCTATCACTCTCTTGCAATTGTTGTTGTTCTTCTTCATCTCCACCTCCTCGTTATTGCTACCACTTTCCTTTCCTTTCTTGATAAGGTTCTTCTCATTCTTCTTCTCCGTCTTCTTCTTCTTTTTCTTTTCCCTCTACGTCTTCTCCTCCTTTTTCTTCTTCTTTTTTTTCTTCTTCTACTACTTCTTCTTCTTCTTCTTCTTCTTCTTCTTCTTCTTCTTCTTCTTTAACATCATTTCTTCTTTTCCTTCTTCTTCATCATTTCTTTTTCTCCTTCTTCTTCATCTTCTACTACTTCGTATTTTTTTCTGCTTCTTCTTTGCCTTCAAATTCTTCATCATCATGACCCTTCCCTTCTTTCGCTGCTTCTTCTTCTCCTTCTTCTTTTCTGCTTCTTCTGCTTCTTCTGCCTCTTATTTTTCTGCTACTTCTTCTTCATCATCTTCACCCTCTTCTTCTTTTGCTACTTCTTCTTCTTCTACTACTTCTTCTTATTTTTCTTCTAGTTCTTCTTCATCATCACCCTCTCCCTTTTTCGCTGCTTCTTCTTTTTCTCCATCTTCTTCTTCTTCTTAATAATCAACATCATACCCTTCTTCTTTTGCTCCTTTTTCTTATCCTCGTCCTTCCACTCCCCCTGCTCTTCCTCCTCTCCTTACTTACTCATCACCTTCATGTTTTTTTGTTTATCTGTTTTCAAATTATTTCTTCTTCACCGTTTTCTTCATCTTTTCCGCCCTCTTCTTCGACTTTTTCTTCCTGCTCGTCTTCTTCATCCTTTTTCTCCTTTCCCCTTTTCTTCTTCAACTCTTCATATCTTTATTTCATACCCCGTTATTTTACTCCACTTATTCTCTCCTTTTTGAATAGCCGCAATCATTCCTTTTCCGCCAAAGCCTTCTACACCGGAATATTGTTCTCTGAACTTTTGAGCTTTCTTTGTGTTTTTGACATCTTTCTGTACGCGGCTGCCTAAATCTGTGAACGAACTGAACCGAAAACCACAGTGTTCTGTAATCAAGTGTTGGCTAAGCTATTTTTCGATTTCAATTCTTTTGTCAAATCGTGACCTGTTTCTAGAACCGCCTTTTCGTTTTCATTCTACTCTTATTATCTTTCCTCTTTTTCTTACTTTCTTTCTTCTTTCCCTTTCATACCTACTCCATCTCATAAACTCAATAGATTGATAGTTATACTGTATTAATATGATAATATTCTAATGGGTAGAATGTTAGACCGTACTTTCCCTTGCATGTTAAAAACATGTATAACATCACTGAATATTTATTTGTACATTTATTACATGCAACTCCTCAATCTCATAATTAATTTCAAATTTTACAAAAATCATTGTATTCTTACGTACATTTGCGTCATCTTAGTTTGAACCAAACCAATTTCACAAATTGAAGTTAATACTTGGTTCAAACTAGGGATTTTTAGTTCAAACTGAGTTCAAACCAGTTAGCTAATTTATTTAAATCATGGTTCTCATTGATGTCAATTTATGTAACGTATCGTGAGAATTTAAATATTACATAAATGATTTTATTCTATTCCATATTTCACTTCTTCTTCTCCCCTCGTTTTTCTATAAAAAGCTCCATCCCCCTTCCTCCCGTTGTCTTCTTTTTCTTCAACAACTTGATCCTTGTTTGATTAATCCATCTCCTGCAGAAAGGATGAATTTTGTTATCCAAACAACTGAACAAAGTTCCAGCAAGTGGAAGAACTAATTTAAAGTGGTAATCTTATAAGATGATTTTGAATCCTCAGTTGTTGAACTCAGCAACAAAGTTCCTTAGGGCGCTCATGACAAACTGGAAAATTCTGCAGCTGCAGGTTCTTAAAATCTATTATCAGAGTGTGGACCACTCCTGCCCTATAGATCAAATATTTAATAATATTTTATTATTGATATTATTATATTATATTAAATTATTGAAAGCCTATTATTCTATTGATATCATTCAATATAGATCAAAGATGTTTGCTTGTACTGTGTTTCACAAAAAGTACTTTAAATTCAAAACCTTAACTGTTTTGAATCCACTGATACTAGGCTAACTACTAAGCATTGGGCTGATTTTGAATTGTTATCACTTGGTACTACTTTTTTATTTATAATCTGTGGTTTCCTCTCTCTTAATATTTTATTATTAGACTCAATATTATATTGGATGATACTAGATAAGTAAAATCTGATTAAATTTTTACGTTTGAATCTGATTTTGGAAATATACTTTCCTTAGTGATAGATTGATACATTCCTAGAACGAATGGAAAAGAATGAGAAGCTCAAAAGCATCTGGCTCCAGGACTTCACTCACTCAGTTCCTCATAAACCCTACTTCTTCTTCACTTTCTGTTACACTTCTTCCTACTACTACCCCTTATATTTCTCCTCATCTTCCCTTCTTCTTCGCCCCTTCCCCTCTCTCCTTTCCATCTCCTCTTTCTTTAATCTCCTCCTTCTCCCCCTCCTTCTCCATCTCCTCCTTCCCCTCCTCCTCCTCCTGAACATCCCCCTGCTTCTCCTCCCTCACTCTTCTCCTTCCTCCCTTTTCACTTCTCCTACTCCTCCACCACATCCTCCTCCTCCCTCCTCCTCCTTCACCTCCACCACATCCTCCTCCTCCTCCTCCTCCTCCTCCTCCTTCCTCCTCTTCTCTTCCTTCCTCCTATTCCACATCCTCCTCCTTCTCTTCCTCCTCCTTCTCTTCCCTCCTTCTCTTCCTCCTCCTTCTCCTTCTCCTCCCTTCCTCCTTCTTCCTTCTCCTCCTCCTCCTCCTCCTCCTCCCTCCCTTCTCCTCCTCCTCCTCCTCTCCCTCCTCCACATCCTTCTCCTTCTCCTCCTCCACATTCCTCCTTCTTCCTCCTCCTCTCCTCCTTCTCCTCCTTCCTCCTTCTCCTCCTCCTTCTCCTCCTCTACAAACCCCTCTCTATCCTCCTCCTTCTCATTGTTCAATCCATCTTCTATATCCTTCTTCCGCATCCTCCAATTGTTGTTCTAATCTCTCTTTTCATTTTGCTATTGCTTTTGACAGTCAGGTGGTATGCTGCAGCACGCTTTCACAGTGAACAAAGCACACGCCAGAAACACGTGACGTCGTGACGTCACGTGACAGCCCAACAAACTGCCGGCCATCTTTCAGTTATATATCTCATATATCTATATCTATATATCCACCATTTATATCTATTTCTATAACACTATCCATCTATTACTCGTGGCAAAGGGTAAACTGAGATAAAAATGAACTCACACATTTGTTGTTAGAAAACGAGAGAATGGAAAGAAAAGATGAGAATTGAAAGTGGAAGAAGGAATAAAAGAGGGAAGAAGATTACAATGCTGGAAAGTAGGAGTAGGAGGAGAAGGAGGAGAAGGAGGAAGAAGGAGGAGATGGAGGAGAAGGATGAGAAAATGAGAAAAGGAAGTAGAGAAGAAGAAAGAAGAAGAAGAAGAAGAAGAAGAAGAAGAAGAAGAAGAAGAAGAAGAAGAAGAAGAATAGGAGAAGGAGGAGAAGGGAGAAGAGGAGGAGGAGGAGGAGGAAGAAGAAGAAGGAGAAGGAGGACGAAGAAGAAGAATGCACAAAGCAGAGTACAACAACGATATATGGAGAAGAAGGGACTGAAGTAGACAACGAAGTAGTGCTATGTGTAAAACTTCACGAAGAATGTGAAAGGCAAAAGAAATAGTAGACTATAGTAGGATGAGAAGCAGCCAATGTAGGATAGAGGCATTGATTGATGAATGAGAGCGAGTTGCTGTTAACAGATTTTCTTGAAGGCGCAGGAATTTTCAAGAAGTTTGTCTGATAGCACCCTGCTGTAGAAGGCGACACAACATGGATCAACAATGCATTCCGGGCCGTTGCTTCACTATAAAAGTCCCCCTTCAGACCCCCTCAAGCCCCCCTTAAGTCCCCCCTAAGTCCCCCTTCACCCCTTTAAGCCCCCCTTAAGTCCCCCTTGAGCCCCCCTTGTCCTCTTTTCAACGTTCCTCAAGTCGCAGGACTCCTTCAGCATCTAGACTTTTGTAGAACTTGATCAATTGATCCTCTACTCCTGTAAAGTTGATATGCAATCAAGTGTGGGGTTTGGGCTCAGCTTGGTTGGAATTTGAAATTGATTGTAGGATGGAGAGAAATGTGTTAGCGTTGGGTGTGAAGTGTATCATGGAAACCGAACTATATTCATTCAAACAAGTACAAATAACGTTTAGTAATGAAACAGGAATTACCACAAAAAATACTTTTTGCAGATTTTATAGTGATTGATTTGTAAGGGCCGCTTTCCCCAACGCTGCTTATCCAACATTTGGCTTAAGCCTCATTCGGAAAATAGGAAAACTACAGAAAAAATATTGAGCGTCAGCTGTTACTTAAGCAGCGTTGGGGAAAGCGGCCCTAAGTCGTATAGAAATACTAAGGCTAGGCATACACCCTTTAGTCAAGACAAACAAGACAAGATTAGTCACGTTTAGTCACAGTACTTAACATAGTTGCTTATGAAGCAACAAACACCGATTAGTCATTGCATCAGTGTGTGCTGCTTTATAAGCATTTATGTGGATTACTGAGACAAAACGTGACTAATCTCGTCTTGTCTTGTCTTGACTAACCGGTGTACGCCTTGCCTAACGGCTAACCTATGCTAACCTATCACTGAATGGAATATACTAAATTCGATATACTTTATTCGATTCAGTGAAACCGTGGCTTAAGAACTGATTTTATTCAGCAAAACACGGCCTAGAAAATAATAGGGCTACAGGGTAATAGTACAGAATGTGGTAACACTGATGTCGAGACTCATTCAATATGGCATCTCAGATAAACATAATGTAAAATTATAGTAGTTTCGAAAACACTGAGGCTAGTCGTACACCGGTTAGTCAAGACAAGACAAGACGAGATCAGTCACGTTTAGTCGCAGTCTTCACATGAGTTATACAAAATGTGGAAACATGAATGTTGAAACTTATTCCATATGCCCTCTCAGAACTTGTAGAATTTCATATGTGAAGGGGGTTGTGAACGGGGGATAACCAGCAAAACAGGCCAGAGCACATTGGAAGCTGGTAAAAAGCGTACCTTACGTTTCTTGTTGCCCTCGTACCCTCATTATTTTTGTTCTGTCGCCTACAGAACAATCTCGAAAGTAGAGGCAAAATGAAGCAGAGAAAAACGAGCACCTGATAATGGGGGGAACAAAGATACATGTGTGGTGGGGGAAAAACGAACTTAATCGAGAATATAGTGGGGTACAAAACAAAGTATTGTTTGGGAGGGGGGGAAAACAAGGGGGAAACAAAAAACAAACCACCACTGACTTGATACATACCTGGTTCCGTTCCGTTTTTGGTCGATCCAATTTTCGCTTACCTGAAATCGCATTTATTCTCATAGCGGCCATTTTCATTTCACACAACCACGTTTTCGCCTTTATTTCCTGTGTTTCTCTCTGTTCTTCTTTGCGAATCTTCCATTTTCCTTCTTCCTCTACTCATTTGATTCACTTCGACACTCATTCTCGACTCTATTTCCATCATTTTCTCTCTATTTCTTTTTTTTGCAAATCGTAGACTCTACAGCCAATAGCAATGCGTTGTAGGCTACAAAGATGGCTGTCCAATAAGATTGTGGGATTTCTATTTCAAAATGGCCGTCTCCACTCCAGAAAATGGCGAACTCATTAGATCACCAATAAACAGAAACAGGTTCCAGACTAAGTGATATATATTTTTGAAGATTTAAAAAAAATTCAATCCAAATCCAATCCAATCTAAAAACATTCAATATCTAACAATCAATGCAATAAATTTAACCTCTTTCAATCAATCATGTACATTCGATTGCTCAAATCCACTTTATAACACTGTATTCGTTTCAATCAATAAATTTCATTCGATTTATCAAATCTATTTTATAACTGAGCTATCGTATCGTTCTTATTCCAATCCAATCTCGAACTTCAACTCATTAACTACCGCAAACATTATTCACCAATAGTAGACAAACTCATTAGTCTATTAACCAGAACAAGGAGTATTTTGGCTGCTACAGTGCATTACATGGTGGGTATAAGATAGAGGCAAGAAATATGAGTAATGGCATTTATATACCCAGTCCAAGCCAGGCTTCGCCTACAAAACCCAAACTGCGGGTTCTATCACTGACCAAATTCACAGCTCAGGTCCTGAACGGCTTTTTCATCAACTTGGCTCACGATACTCAGTTGTGTTCTCTACTATAATTCTCTTCATTTTCTTCTTCTTCTTCTTCTCTTTTTCTTCTTCTTCTTCTTCTCCTTCTTTTTCTTCTTCTTCCTCCTTCTTCCTCCTTCTTCCTCCTCTTCTTCTTCTCTTCTTCTTCTTCTTCTTCTTCTTCTTCTTCTTCTTCTTCTTCTTCTTCTTCTTCTTCTTCTCTTCTTCTTCTTCTTCTTCTTCTTCTTTCAATTATCTTCGAGTTTCTCTACAATACTTCAGTGTTCTTTTGTTTAGAAGTACGTAATTTGACGAGGACAGATTTTATTATTTTGTCAATCATCAATCTAATAGAGATGAAATTTGGAATCATTCACTTAATTTACCCAATAACAACATTCATTAATTATATTACCTAATAATGTAGCTCACTCATGTAATATAATTATAAACAGTTTAAAAATGACCAATTTCTTTATCAAATGATCATCAATAATTCAATTGAACGTATTTACTCACCTATCTGTAAGTCCTATTCATTGGAAAGGCTTCATTGAATCTGAAATAAGAGAGAATCAGCATTACAATTTGTAGAGTAATAATATGAAATGAGTTAGTATTGTTGAATTATTTGGGGATTTAATCAAAAAAATTCTTAAATAATTATTGTTCAATTTTAGATGGTGATTAGATTCAAAAGATCTTGCACAGAAGCTGAGAAAATAATATTGAAGTTCAAACATTATGTGCCAGTTACCATTATTAAGATAATCTACGATAAGTAGAGATATAATATAACATTGTTGATTGGTGATAAGCTTAACAGATCTTTGTGAAACTAGGAATAATATATTTTACTTCCGTAAGCCTACTAGTTTAATAGTAAAAGAAGTAAAATCTGAAGAAAAGTATTGCACAGAAAATATCAGAACACAATTCCTTCTATCTTAGAAGAATCTATTTTCACAACAGCACTCTCATTTCATGTTGTTACCACTATACATAAATAATGGTTTGGAATAGAAGAGGTAGAGAACAAGAGAAGGGGGAGTTTGAGTAGAGGGGATAGGAGGAGACAACCAAGTAGAAAGCAGAAGAGGAAGAAGAACAAGAGTTGAATAAAAAATGAGAAAATATCAGATAACATACTCTCAGATAATGGGAAATAACGATGCTCAGTTACTCAGTCCATATTTTGAGGATATACATATTTTGAGGATATACGTATTCTCATTCTGCAAGAAAAGCATTGCTCCATCGTATTAGTTCTCCACAAAACAGTGAAGAGCTTAGCTCTTCGGTTTTTAGAACAGAGCTGTTCCCAGCTCAATAATCTGACTTCAGAAAATGTCTTTATAGGGCGCGGATCTCAGATATGATATGCAACCCTATTTGTAACTTCGCCTCAGGAACGTAAAGGTCTTCTCCTATTTTCAACTTATTTTATTCTCGTTATCTTCCGTTAGGCTAGGCGTACACCGGTTAGTCAAGACAAGACAAGATTAGTCACGTTTAGTCACAGTACTTCACATAGTTGCTTATGAAGCAACACACCGATTAGTCATTGCGTAAGTGGGTGCTGCTTCATAAGCAACTATGTGAATTACTGTGACTGAACGTGACTAATCTCGTCTTGTCTTGTCTTGACTAACCGGTGTACGCCTAGCCTTATAGTTATATTTTTGGTCTCCTCACTCTGTCAATTTTATTTGTTCACTTCCAATAATTTCGTACAAATTTTCTCTTTGTGATTATTTCTGTCTATCCATTTTCACTAATATGCGTCACTTCAATATATGATTTTCTTCACTATTTTCTTTTCATCATTGAGAATTTGAATTCTTTTTTAATTTGAGATTTTTTTAAACTCAAACCTCTTCTCCTTGATCCTTTAACTTTCTTATCTTATGTATATTACACAACTTCTGTCTTATCATTTACCCTCGAGCTCACATTATCCTTCTCTTTTTCCTTTCTCTTCTTCTCTTTTCATTCCTTTTTCTTTTCTCTTCCTCTCCTCCTTCTCCTCCTTCTTCTCTTCTCCCTGTTCTCCTCTTCCTTCCTCTTCCTTCCTTCCTTTCTCCTTTTCTCCTCCTCCTTCTTCTTCCTCTTCCTCCTCCTCCTACTCCTTTTCCTCCTCCTCCTTCTCCTCTCCTCTCCTTCTTCTCCTTTCTCTCTTCCTCCTCCTCTCCTTCTCCTCTTCTTCTTCTTCTCCTTCTTATGCTATTTCGTATCCATTCATCCATTCAGAGAGAAAATAATAATCTCCACCTTCTCTTCTCCTTCTCCAACACCTTCCTCTGTTATTCCCTCTCCCTTTCCAACTTCAGTCCTGCTAGCCCTCTCTCTCTCTAACACGAACCTCTCTGAGATTTCTCTCCATTGCTGTTGGTTATTTGCATAATTTGATAGGTCCTTACTCGCACCATGCACATTCCGCCTTGGCTGCAGACAAATGCTGCTTCGCCCTATTTTCTCACCTCTATTTCACCCGAGGAACCTGCATTTGCTGCCCTATAGTCATCAAGCGTAATAAGATCTCTCATTTCTTCACTCTTTTTCTTTTTTCATCCCTTCTCTCCTCAAAGTTTTGCTATGAACATAATACTATCCTAACTTTGCATGCTATTTGTCAGGAAGTTGATTGGATGATCAAAATAAGAAAGGAATAAAAACATTTCAATTAATATTGATATAAATATTGTTTTAGAAATAATAACTATGGAAACTGGTCGGATGGCAAATAACCTTATGTTATGAATGATATTTACATCAAAGTCGACAATGCATACTGGTGTAGTGAAATTCGCTAGTACTTCTAACTTCAAATTTTTTTTTTCGAAGAGATGCAGAAATTATGTGTTGAAAAAGTAAATCTGATAGAGTAATGTCGAAAGATCGGCCTACATGGAGTGGTGGTAGCAATCAAACAATTTCGTGATAGGAGTATCTTTGATTGTTATAGTGATTTTATGATTGTAACAGTGATAATATTATTAGTGACATTGAAATATCATGAATTGCACCCATCTGTAGAGTCTGTAAGATAAATCGACTGGATACCTGTTATATTATTGTGACATACTGGAATTGGTGAACTTTGAGTTTTTGTATTACGTTATCGCTTAATTTAGCCTAAATGGCTTCCCAGTGGTTCAGGACCCACCTAAGACTTTAGGTCCCATCATCATCATCATCTTTCTCATTATCCACGCACAAGCTAAGCCTAAGATGGCATCCCCTGAGCAAAATAATAAGAAGAAGAACACGGAAAAGAAGAACATGATCAAGAGGAAAAAGAGAAGAAAAGATAGATGACATAGAATACAGAGAAAGAGATGTAAAGAGAAAGAAGATTATGAGGAAATAGGAAATTAAGAACAAAGCACGAGAGGAAGCGGAATAAGAAGCAAAAGAATAGAAGAATAGAGAAGAATAAGATAAGAAGAAGGAGAAGAAGAAGAAGAAGAAGAAGAAGGAGAAAAGAAGAAGAAGAAGAAGAAGAAGAAGAGAAGAAGAAGAAGAAGGAGAAAAAGAAGAAGAAGAAGAAGAAGAAGAAGAAGAAGAAGAAGAAGAAGAAGAAGAAGAAGAAGAAGAAGAAGAAGAAGAAGAAGAAGAAGAAGAAGAAGAAGAAGAAGAAGAAGAAGAAAGAAGAAAAGAAAGAAGAAGCAGAAGAATAGGAGAAGGAGAAAATGACGAATAACAAAAAGAAGAACAATTGTGGCATGGCACAATTTGTAGATTTGTGGGTAGTGTCACATGAGTGAGCATGCTGTGAGCAGCAAACAGTTTTAGTGAACGATATGTATAATGCGATATGCAGTCAGCAGAGTGTGTGCTCATGACGTGGCCATGAATTCCCACACCGTAAATTCATAATACGCATGCATGCAGTGAGTCTCTCTCTATACTAGCAGCAGGCTGTAACTTAATCAAGTCTCACCCTCTCTCGTTTATTTATCTGTGTTCGAAAGTTCTATCTCACTCTCCACTCTATTGTTGATCTATTCTAGTTCATCTATGACGGTTTTGCTCTATTTTTCTCATAATACCCTTTCCTCAACAGCATGCCTTAACTTCGCTAACAGCACTTTTGTATAGTGAAAAGCTAAACCGACTACTCATGAGTGCTTGATTGTGAATTTATCTCCAATTATTTGTACAGTAGTTTGAAAACAATCAAACAGCTAACTATTTCAGGACACTGATCAATATTCTTCAATGGCATGCATCCCGTACTGTACAATGAAGTTGGTACTTCCAATCTGATATACATGCCATCAAAGTACTATAAAGTGTTGAAGATAAATATTATCATATAATGAAGCTTAGGAAAGGTCGCGGCCTCTACCATTTATCGATGCTCGAATATTGATGATGTTAAGAATATCTATGGTCGAGATCATCTTGGTATTTTTACAGAAGTTGCACTTCAAAAAGTTCCCCGCATAGTATCTAATCGCATATCATCAGGAAGATAACAAAACAAATAACTAACTGCAAAACAACTCTTCTTCAGAATTGGCTATCAAAAAAGTGAAAACTTTTCAAGACAACATCTCGTTAGGCACCTCTTTTCAACATTCGGATTATTTTCTACACTACATTTCTACTGGAAAAGCACAGAAAAAAGTTGCAACTTTCTCCATCAAATTGATGCTTACTGAAAGGTTTCGATTGTAACTTTTGACGGTCTAGAATATTCGGAAAAATTTAACGAACTCACGTAGCGAAGTCTATTAGCCTTTATGATATCCCAACTTCCTTCATCATCTTCTTTTTTTCCATCACTACTATTACTTCTTTCCTCTCTCTCACTCTCTTGGTCTCTCTCTCACACTCTTCCCCCTCTTTCAATCCCTCCTTCTCCCTTTGCCGTCCTGTTTTTACCGCTCGTTTTCCATCCGTTTTCATTGGTTGAAAAAAACCAGACCCACCTTGAAACTACAGATCGTTAGCGAAAAAAAGAGTTTCAAGGGTTCGTCTCACTTAACTTAGTTACTTTTGTAACATTTTCGAATGGCTGATTTTTAAAAGCTTGTTGCCCCTTCAAGAGTTGAATGACTGAAGAAGTTTTCTCATTTCACTCAGCACTGTTTTGTTGCGAGCTAAAAACTGAGAGTTTTGCATTATTTGCTGAAACTACTGGACTTGGGATAAAATATTACTGAAGTTTTTGACTATCAAATACTTGAACAGCTGGATTGGATGTGAAATGGATCCGTTATTAATAAAGTTTCAAACGTTTAAATGAGCTCTGCACTTCCAGAATAATGTATGCAGTTTCATGGATTTGAATTAAAGAACTCTCAAGTATGCAATTTTAGGCTAGGCGTACACCGGTTAGTCAAGACAAGACAAGACGACATTAGTCACGTTTAGTCACAGTAATTCACATAGCTGCTTATGAAGCAGCACACATCGATGCAATGACTAATCGGCTGACTAAATTCAGAAATTTGGCAAAAGCAACGGGAAAAATGATCTCCACATACTGTTATGGAATGCTACACACAAATGGCCACACTGTTATTGTACAGTCTCTGTACTATAGGGAGCTAAGATACTATAGAGAGTCAAGGTACTGCAGAGAATCAAGAGATTATAGAGTTGAGAGTCAAGAGACTGTAAAGAGTCAAGAGACTGTAGAGAGTAAAGAGACTGGAGAGATTTAAGAGCCCGGAGAGAATCAAGTGACTAGCACTCAATCTTAAGAGACAAGAAAGCTCTGTTAGGGGAGCCCGTGATTTGACCTTTTGAATAATTACCGACTTATGCGCTTACTGCAAATTGAATGAAGATTAGTGCAGTGATTTGGGAGTCGACCTTCGTCAAATATTAACCGGCTTCAAATGTACTTTACTCTGATCGAATCACTTTGATCTTTCGGGGCATATTTCCAGTTCAAGCTTGTTGTAGTCAGTGGTCGTCTATTCATAAACAGAGAAAGTTATGAACGAGTGTGCTATAGTCTATGAGAACCCTATAAATGAATAAAGCCTGGTTTTCATTAGTAGAGTTAGTGGTAGAGTTCCCTGGGCGAGTACTAACTATCTTGTGAACTCTCCCAATGAAAACGTTCATAGAGAGTGATGGTAGAGTACTTGTTTTGGTAGAGTGGATAGCACCGTGGATAGTACTCTACCACTTGCCTTCCCCACTCACTCTACTCTACTATTCTAATGAAACAGTACAGTAGAGTAGAGACTGAGATTTAGATTAGATCTGTACTAGACACACATTTAGCCTACTATTCTCAATTGTAAAGAAAAAGCTATTGACCAAGTAAGTAGAGTAGAAATGATTAGTGTGCTAGTTACTCTACCACTAACTCTACTAATGAAAACCAGGCTTAAAAGAATAATGTTTATTCCTGTCAGTGGCGGCCCTAGAAATTGCGGGGCCCAAGGCAAAGCTCAATAGCGAGGCTCTCTCAACTACTTTTACCACTACCTCTACCGTTATTTCATTTTCCAAGCCGTGGTTCACGGCTGTGCGGGGCCCCTGAAAACCGTGAGGCCCCAGGCGCCGCCTTTTTCACCTTCATATAGGGCCGCCTGTGATTCCTGTCCATGAATCAACATTATCAATTTTGTCAAATGAAGGTTTTGCAAGAATAAAAAGCTAATGTACAATATATTATTATTTGAAGGTAAACCTACTACTAAATCTAGCTTCAGTTCAAATACAATAGTGTGCTTCAGATGTGCAACAGTAACAACAGTTGATGTAGAAAGGTCTCTCTACATACTGAGAAATATTCTTACAGAAAGGAAACAAAATCCAAAGTCAAAATACTCTAAGCCCCTGCGCCCACTTCGCAACTGCTATCTGATTTCAGTCAGCAACCCAATGTTGCCAGATGACATTTGGCTGTTTTTCGGGTAATCGGGTAATCTAACCTATCAGCCAAAGTCATCTGGCAACGCTGGGTTGCTGACTGAAATCAGATAGCAGTTGCTTAGTGGGCGCAGGGGCTAAGAAACACATTTATGATCTGCAACCAGTAGAATGAGTAGAATGTAAGTTTTTCAATTTTTTGTTTTATTTTTCGACAAAGTTAACAGTAATTATACACTATACCTTTTTTCGATTTTAAAGTGCCTATTTTTGTGTTTTTGAGTGCCTTTTTGCCTGCCTGTTTAAAATATATTATAAATGCCTGAACAATTGAACATCCGGGCTCTGTATCAAATCATTATATTAATCAACAATTGCACAATCCTCCATGAACATTTCAATAACTGAAGTTCTGCTCACATTGTACAACATTGCATCTTTCTACAAAATTACAATTTTCAAATAACAAATTTCAATTTCAACTATTCTCGTTCTAAATCCACTTATTTAAACCCTTTATTTTTAAGCAATTGACATTTCATAAAAATACCAATTTCAAGAGAATGTTTTTTCTTCTTCTTCTTCTTCTTCTTCTTCTTCTTCTTCTTCTCTTCTTCCTCTTCTTCTTCTTCTTTTTCTAATTTTTCTTCTGTTTCTTCTTGACTTGGAGCAACATTAGCCTTCAGAGTTGGAACCTCGAAATTCAACTTGAATCTTTCTAAACGATAAGTTCACAGCCAGTTGAATAAAATAGATTTTTCCTGTCAACAAGGTATTATTTCTGATTCCATGTTGATATACTTCAGTCTACAGAATAATTGAGAGATGAAAATTTAGTCACTCTCCCCTTTCCGAGGTGAACGATAGAATTCTGCTCAATTTACAAGTAGCTTCCTGCATCAGTATTTATTGGTAACTGCTTTTTCGAATCTTCTTGAGTCTTTTTTTGTAATATCTAAGGGCATATTCCCCCATTTTGGTTTGCTAAGAACGTTCCGATCTAACGCTGTATAATTTTATCCACTAATTTCCCTATGGAGTCAAGACATCCCTCTTCTTTGCTGTCTTTTGAAAGAAAACGGTAGGCTTTCATCCTTTCGACTTTTTGAGCGTCATGTTCTTTCTTTAAGAGTTCTTTCCCTTCTTCCTCTTTTCATCTTCTTCCGCTACATGTTCTTCTCCTATATTTTGTTCTCCTCTCTTCTCTCTCTCTCTGTGAGCAACCTGTTCTTTTTCTTATTGTTCTTCATCTTGATGAATAAGAAGAATTAGAAAAAGAAGGAGACAAAAAAGAAGAAGAAGATGGAGAAGGAATAGAAAAAGAAGAAGTAAAGAGAATAGCAGTAACAAGTAGAGCAAAGCAATAACCCTGGGTACCACTTCATTAACAAAACAACCCGACGAAATTATTCACCAAATGGAACCGTGGCCAAGCGATATAAAAGTTGAAGCGGACAACTTTAGGTCGTCACATTTGCACTTGCGCAAAGACTTCTGCTACACACAAAGGGAGAAGAGGGCATGAGAAAGAGGAAAGAATAGCGATAAAAAGTGGCAAAATTAGTAATGAGCTGCACTTGGTGGCTGAAAATAGCTGTGAAAGAAGAAGTAGGAAAAGAAAAGGAAGAAAAAGTAGAGGAAAAAAAGGAGAAGGACAAGAAAAAGTAGAATAACGGAGGAGAAGAAGAAGATGGAGATGAAGAAGAAGGAGAAGAAGAAGAAGACAAAAAAGAAGAGAACAAAAAGATGAAGAAGAGCAAGAAGCCAAAGGAGAAGAAGAGAAAAAGAATAATGCTGATTGAGAACGAAGAACAAAAAGAACAAGGAGAAGAATATGAAGAGGAAGCAGAAAAAGATGACGGATGATAAGAAGAAGAAGGAGAAGGAGAGGAGAAGAATGAGAAGAAGATTGAGAAGAAGAATAAGGGCAAGAAGAAAAAGGGGAAGAAGAAGAATAATAATAAGAAGAAGAATATCAAGAAGAAGTAGAAAAGAAGAACGTAGAAGAAGAAGAACATGAAGAACGGGGAAGAAGAAAAGTAAAGTAAAAAGGAATGAGTAAAGTACTCGAGGCAAGTCTGGCTGGCTAATAATTGATGGCAAAATCCGTTGCGAACGAACGGCTCATTCTGACACAATAGAGTGAACAACGAATCTGCGTTAAAATTTCACACTGGCAATGTGGTGAATGACTTACTCGGAAATGCGATTAGGCTTGAATTATTTCTTCTCAGTCATAGCGCATTGAAAGAACTACAATGCTGAAAGAGAACTGGTTGCTGAATAATAGTTTATTGAAGTTGATAGTAGGGTCGTTTTATTTCTTTACTCGTTCAATAAGAGCGGAGTTTTGTTAAAAAGACCTGACTGCCATTAATTTTCAAGAATTTATGGTAAAGTCATTAATTGTTAATTGTAGATTTTTGAAAGCTATGTTAAGCAAGCAGTTGTGAGTTTCGATTTGTTGCCTCCAAAGAGATTATAAATAAAGAAATAAATAAAAGATGTTCAGAAGTTTTGCCTCAAGTTATAATATTCTGATTACAAAATTGGTAAAATAACTGAGTTACGATAGTTATTTCAAATACAGTATTGTATGATTGTTACTCAACATGAAACCTTTCTAATTTCAATTTTGAATTATTCAATGACAGCTCGATGTCATGAGAAATGAAGAGGCAGGCATACTTTTGTTAGTAAGAAAGAGTAAAGATATGACAGAGCAAATAAAAGAAATCATTGTCTGTTCCATTATCCACTGCTTCTGTATTCCATTCACATCCCATTGTTTTTCCATGCTTTGGACGTTTTTTCCAACTGATTTCATCTCTGAAAATCATTGTTTTTGTTGAATGAATCTTTCTGGAAATCGAAATTAAAATGTTCGAGCCATATGACTCTTCTGGTACTGACACATAAGGACAATGCAGAATTTTTCATCAACTTTTATTTCAACATGAGTTTTTCAAGAGACATCCTCTAATATCATCCTTTCCTCCCATCATACTATCCATATACAAATACAGTACACAAATGGATTCACCATTATACATGTGCGTGTATTTTCATGCCTTGAGGACATCATTCCTCAGTTTTATATTTGACTTGACAAATGAAAATCCTCCTCTATTTTTTGTAAGTGTTGGAGAAAACTATTGTATTCATCCACAGTTAGAGGGAATTATGTCTGATAATTAAAATATCTTGAAAACCATTTTTTTTCTGAAGATGATGCCCACATGAGCTCTAGGCTTGTGCGTGGGTAATGAGGGTAATGATGAGATATGATGGCTACTTTTTAGGCAGTCACCGACGGCTAAACGTCTCCCTCCGAAGGAAGACCGTATTTGTCATAAATCCTTCCGTCAACCAGGCTCGAACCTGGCCCAATGGATTTTATCCTGACTGCACAGATAACTTAATCAGTCTGACGCCTTAACGCCTCGGCTAGGACCTAGAACTCCATTCACATCAATCATGCTTGAAATGCCATTCATTTTCTTGAAATTTTGTATATCAGAAATGGTTAAAAGCGATTCACGTCAAGAGCAGCATTGTTTAGATGGGGAGTTTGCTGTCCTGGTTCGCAGCACAGCAGACCATTAACAATGTCTCTATCCTATTCACACTGTGCATAGTTGCCGCTATACTGTGCATTGTTGTCGTCAGACAGTCTCAACGAGGGACGTTTGATAGTTTTCCTCTTTCTCTCTCAATGAAAGCCATCAATGCTCACTCATGTCATATAGTGCTGACGTTTTGACGTGAATCGGACTATACCTTTTTATTTAAAAAAATGAAGTTAGATTCAATATGGCGGATCCAAGATGGCGGCCCAGATTTTTGAAGCCACAGTAAAGTAGAATTTTCAATTTGAATACGATCCCCAATGTCACCTACCGTCAAATTACCTTTGTATAAGAAATATCGAGCCGTTTCCATACTTTCTACAACTGAAATTACAATAAAAATCATGGAAATGAATTGATGGTTTTCCACTTTCCACTCAGTGCAACGCAGCAGTATTATATATCCCAAATCACATTCAAAATATTATGGAATTGAATTGATGAATCTCTACTCTCACCAAGTATGACTCAGTCACATTCACCTTCCTAGAGAGGATTGAAACATTCCTCCTTAGGTCAGGCGTACACCGGTTAGTCAAGACAAGACAAGACGAGATTAGTCACGTTTAGTCACAGTATTTCACATAGTTGCTTATGAAGCAGCACACACCGATTAGTCATTGCATCAGTGTGTCATGCTTCATAAGCAACTATGTGAATTACTGTGACTAAACGTGACTAATCTCGTCTTGTCTTGTCTTGACTAACCGGTGTACGCCTAGCCTCAGTGTTGCCAAGTACTTTCTACAATTAAATTCCTCTTTGAATACAGCCAAGCATTGTAACTTCCAAGTTCAACTTCCAAACTAAACGACAATTGGATGATTCCACTGTTAATCAGTCTGAGCGACGATCCGATTCCTGCAAATTCCTGCAATTATTCCTGTAAATTTCCGCGACTCCTCTGCACACGATTAGCATGAAACTTCTCGACGAGGAAATCTCTAGAGGCTTCTTTCGAGGGTTGACTGAGTTAGAGTTGGAGCTGCTCTATATTTAGAGCTGCTCTACGAATACTTAGATCTCTGTATATCTATTTAGAACACCGCTATAGAGAATCATTCTATATATTCAGAGCACCTCTACATATATTCAGAGCACCTCTATATATATTCAGAGCTGCTATATATATATTAAGAGTGTGAGATGGGGCATGATGCATTATGGTCGTTATGGAGATACTGGGAAAGCACATATCACGATATTCCCTGTGGAGTGACCTTCCTCAAACCATCCTTTGACCTCTTCCTTCCAATCTTTCCTCGTCTTTCTTTTGCTTGAATTTCTCTTTCTTCCCCTTCCGATTCAGATCTCACTCTGTCCTGTTCTGTAGTTTTTGCTTCCATTTTATTCCAATCTTATTCAGTATTATTTGCTGTAATAGCCATTTGATAATAAATTTCAATATTGTAAGCTTCTATTGATACATATAATGCCTCAACCCATAGCAGGTGGTCAAGATTTTCCAAACAAACTACATGTACTGAACATTTTTGCTTATGGTTTTTACTAACAAATCTTTGAGTGTGATTACTAACTGTAAATATTTTGAATTTGTATTTGTAATAGTTTTATTGGACCGCAAAAATTAATCATTATTTATTTATTAATTAATAACCTCAATACATTGTTGGGTGTTCACAATAAATTTCATTCAATAAAATGTCCTTGAACCTCCAGAATAAGAACTCTACTGCGCAGAGAGAGCGCACGTTATGCAATGCAGCAGTTTATCTCACTCGCTCACTAGAGTAGTGGTACTATGTGATACTGTATCACTACAGTTATACGATGCGCGAAGGTTCTTTTGTCTGTTGCCAGACTATACTATGTGATACTGTATCACTCCAGTGATACAATGCGCAAAGGTTCTTTTGTCTGTTGTTCCATTATAACACCTAATTAGGTAAGGTAACTCTACATAAGCATTCATTCGAAATTTTGCCTTATTATTACAGTCCATGTCTAATGTAGTTTAAATAATATGTATGTAAAGTTTATGTCACAGTACCTTTAAATTTTATCGAATAAATTTGCATAGAAATTTGATCGTGAACAATTTCTCTTCAAATATTCTCATTATATAATTTATAAGTTCATGTACATTTATCAATTAATTAGTTGTATATTTCAATATTATAATCTAGAATTTAAGCCGTCATATTTATTATCTAATCTATCCACGCCTTCATGAATAATCTAATCTAATTCTTGCTTTTTCCTACTTAAACCATTGCTTCTTGTAGAAATTATATTCAAAATCGAGAATAATAAATAAAAATCATAATGAAATCTGATTTTGAGAATTCTTCTTCTGTCAAATTGAATAACACTTAACAATGAAGTATAACTTTGAGAGTTTCTATTCAATAATTTTTTATGTTCCTCTTCACTCCTATCTGACATACTCTCAGTTTTCGATATCGCGATCAGTTACTGCTCCTTCTTTTCCTTTTCTTCTCTTTGTTTTCCATTCTCAGATCTACAAAAAAATTAATATTCAACACAAATAACACTATCGAATTCTTATTTTGAATGCTTCTTTGAATCTCATATTTTTATTTTTATATTACATTCATAGCAATATATTTTCCTTCTTCTTTTCCCTGTCACTCTCATTCCCTCTCATCTCACATCTTCTGTCCCTTCCTTAGTTCTCCTAATCTTCCTCTAAAAATTTCACTTTCTTCCCGTGCATTTTTCAGAATTTATAAGAGAGGAACAAGTGGCACTCTAGTATGCAGCCGAGGCGACATATGCAGGGAACGTGAATCCTGATATTCTCGGCGATAATTCTTGCACTAACCTGATATATTTGCACCTAAAATTGCACTAACCTCTAACGCTAACTTATCTCGTCTTACATCATACTAACAGTCTGGGGTTTCTGTGCTACATTCTCCATGCTGCTGGAGTGAGAAGGGAAATTAATATGTTTTTCTAGATTTATTTATTTATTTAAAGGACTGGATCTGATATAAGTGTAGAACTTCTGTTTGTTTAAAGTTTTAATGTTATATTATGGAGTATGAATAATAATTATGCTCAAAGCTATATGTAACATATAACTGTTATACTTCACCTCCATTTAATAATAACGTGATATAATGTTGTTATCATTGAATTTACTGAAGATTTATAATGATACTGGAAGTACAAGATAGTTTATTAAATCCGTCAAGAAATGCTTTTGAAAAGCTAGTATCTTATAGCTAGATGCTAGTAGCTTTTGAAGAGCTGGTATCTTGAAAGGTGAAAAAGGTTTTTCATTTGAAGAGAAAGATACTAAAGAAGAAGGAAAATAGAATCAGTAATTTATGATTATTTTCCTCTTGCAAATAGTGTAATAGGGAAAACTGAATTTGATTTTGATGACTTTTCATGCCTTTGAAAAGAGCTGAAAATAGACGTGGAACGGAGGCCCATTAAAAACTAATTGAAACAAAATTAATGTAAATTTTCAAATAATTCGTAAAATTTCAATATCCCTGACTTCAATATCAGAAAACAATCCTGGAAAATAAAAGATTCGAACTATGAAGCTCATGAAGATTCGACAATTCGATTTTATTAGAAATAGAATGTTAAAACTACAAGTAGAATAATTGGAACAAGGATTCGGAAAATAAGAATAAGATAAAAACAATAGAAAACTAAGAAAAAGGAAGTGGTTCGTGTCTAGTGAATCGTGGTCGACAAAAGTTTTGAATAGGAGCACTAATTAGAGCGTCTCGCAAGTTTTATCGATGAGAAGAACATTAAGAAAAAGGTGATTAAGAATGAGGAGAAGAAGAAGAAGAAGACGAAGACAAAAAAGAAGATGGAAAGATGAAGAAGGAGAAGTTATAAAGATGGAAGAGAAAAAGAAGAAGAAATCAAAGACGAAGAAGAAAAAGTAAAAGGAGCAAAAGAAGGGGAAGAAGAAGGGAAGAGGAATAATAAGGGAAGAAGAAGAAGGAAGAAGAAGAAGAAGAAGAAGAAGAAGAAGAAGAAGAAGAAGAAGAAGAAGAAGAAGAAGAAGAAGAAGAAGAAGAAGAAGAAGAAGAAGAAGAAGAAGAAGAGAAGAAGAAGAAGAAGAAGAAGAAGAAAAGAAGAAGAAGAAGAAGAAAGAAGAAGAAGAAGAAGAAGAAGAAGAAGAAGAAGAAGAAGAAGAAGAAGAAGAAGAAAGAAGAAGAAGAAGAAGAAGAAGAAGAAGAAGAAGAAGAAAAGAAGAAGAAGAAGAACAAGAAGAAGAAGTAGTAGAAGAAAAAGAAAAAGAAGATGAAGAAGTATGAGATGATTAAGACAACGAAGAAGAGAAACAAGAAGCGAGAAATGAGCATTCATTTGAATAGAGCCGGCCGAAGATGAGCGTAAAGAGAGGTAGGTGGAAATGAATGGGGAAAGAAATCAATTTATCAGTGTCGGGCCTCTTTTAAATTGGCTGAAACTGCTTTCGTGTGTAGCGGGGTCTCTCATAACAGAGCTGCAGCTGGCTGGCTCGTCTTAAGCCAGCGATAATCGAATCAAATGAATGGGAAACTGCCTTTTATTTTTCTTTTTCTTTTTTTTCTTCTTCTTCTTCTTCTTCTTATTCTTCTTCTTCTTCTTTCTTCTTCTTTCTTCTCCTCTCTCTTCTTCTTCTTCTTTTCTTCTCTTCTCCTTCTTCTTCTTCTTCTACTTCTTCTTGTTTTTTTCTTCACCTTCTTCTACTATCTCTTCTTTTTCTTCTCTTTGCTGTTTTGCTTCTTTTTCTCCCGGTTCATTTCTACCTTCTTTATCTTCCTCTCCATCCACGGTTTTTTTTATCACAGTATCTTTCTCACCCTCTTTATGATTCTTATTCTCTTATTTCCCCTTCGTCTCCTAACATATTTATTTCTCTGCTCCCTCACCTCCTTCTCTTCCTCGTCGCGCCTGTCGTATTCTGTTTAATCTTATCAAGATATTCTAGGAGAGCAATAAGCTAATTCCCTTCTATCTAATTTATTTCTCTCTTCTTTTTTTCTTTATCATCCTTCCCCCTTCCCCTTCTTTCTTCTTCCTCTTTTTCTACTTTTTTTAACCTTCTCATCCTCCATCTTCTCCGCAGTCCTTCTCTTGATCTTCTTCACTTGCTTCTTCATTCTCTGCTTCTTCTTTTCTGCCTTTTTCACAGTTTCCCACTTTTCCGTCCACACAAGATTCTCTTGTCCATTTTTCTCCTTCCTCTTCTTCTCTACTTGTATTACTTTTCAGATCTCGTCTCTTTCCAGCTTTGTCGTAATTTTCAATTCCATGCATTAGCGACAAAGAGTGAAACGGAGATAGAATGAAAATGAGAGTAGTGAACGCATTCAATGCTACACGGCTTCGGGATGAGAGAGAACGAAAATTCAGAGTAGAATGAGAATTCCTTGTTTTAGAGTGAAGAGAGATGAATAGAGAGAAAGAGAAAGAAAGGGACAATTCTCCCAAATTCAAGTCCTTTTCCTTTTGCACCTATTCCTTTAGCATTCTTCCTCCTTTTTCAATTTTTTTCTCCTCTCTCCTTAGTTGTTCTCCATCTTTACCCTTTCTCTCTATTCCTTCATTGTTATCCGTCTTCTTTTACATTTTTTGCACATTTATTCACCTCTTTCACTCTTTCTCCATTCCTTTTCTCTCCTTTCCTGCATGTTTCTCTTATCGATTTCTTCTCCTCCATTTCCCTCCTCTGTCACTGCTTCCTTGTCCTCATTCTCTTCTCAATTGATGTCATTTCTTTCAACCTTCATGGCATTTGAGTGACACATTATATTAGAGACAGGCTGACACCCAGTAATCAATACTGAAGCTTCAAAGAGTTTGAAAAGGATCGAGAAAGTGGGATGAGACATGAAGAATGCTGCAAATTGAAAAGAGAAGGAAAAAGAGAAGAGGAAAATATAGGAGGAGAAGGAGAGTACCAAGCATCCAACGCTTTATGGCTTGAAGATGAGAAAGAGAGAGAGAGAATGTTAGAGTAAGGAATAGAATTAAGAGAAGAATGAAAATTCCATGTTTTAGAGGGGAGAGAGATGAAGAGGAAGAGAGGAAATGAGACAGATACAGAAGAGAGAGACAGATGCATAGAGAGAGAGGGAAGAGACAGGAAAGAGAGAGAGTGAGGAAAAGTGGTAAGAGTAGGATAGGTTTGAAAATAAAATAAGAATAGACGTGAAAAGTGGAAAAGGAGTAACGTTCTCAGTTCATTGACACCTTGGAGAAGAGATGACAGTTGAAAAGTGGAGAACATTCACATTCAATTTGTGGAATAAGGAGTTGCATCTTTGTTGCTGAGGGAACAGCTTTGTCAATTATGAGAATTACTATTTCCAAAGACGTTTTTGAGGATTGAGAAAAAATTGAACGGGTTTGATATTAATGTAGTTCTGAATAATCAAATGGGTCAAAGCAGAGATAATATTGAGAGATAATTAAAAAAATTCAATGAGATTGATATTTATTTAGTTGTAATAGTATATTTCGCACCTAGGGCGGAAAACGTGTGTTTGCCGGCTCGAGATCGCGGTTTTCAAGTTCGAGACGAACGTCGCGATTGAGAGCTGTTATCAACATTTTCGCCCGCGTTGCGAACGCTATTTTTTGCCACACCACAAAAAAATAAACAAAATAACAAAAATATTGCAAAACAAACAATGAAAATATCAACTGAGTAGCCAACAAAACTTTCAGGTTAGGATACTAGCAAGAACACATACAAAGTTGTTAATCGGATAGAAACAGCTGTAATTCAAGGTCATGTTTTCCCGACCTTGAACGATGAAAGTTTACAGGCCTCCAGCTGACCTCGTCGGAAACCGAACATTTTCAGCCTCCATATGAGGTATGAAAAACAGTTCATTACGTCCTAGTGTGGCGAAAACGATTATTGAATGGGTTGAAACAGAGTGCATTCCTCTCATTTTCTGTTGTTGAAGGCATTGCAAGTCCAAAAGCCTACAGTTTCAAATTTCTCATATAAATTCCACATTTTCCAGAGATTAACTTTATTCATGAATATTTCTATCACATTCCAGTTCCTTTGAAGGTTTCAAGTACTCACAACAAAACCTAACAACGAGTAACATCCAAACAAGTTACTAGGCCGAGTAAAACCAGTGACAAATATGCAGGCCACCGAATACGTTTACAACTCACTTACCGTTCATGGAAACTCGATTACAGAAACACACCGAAACTCACACACACATATGAACACTAGTGAGTGTGTGAGTGGATGCGTGAGCTCCTTCTTTATTCATAGGGCAGAAATAGAGGTCCACATGACCCCCAGAATGGCGAGTTACCCAGGTGACCCCCAGAATGGCGAGTCACCCAGATTGCAGCTCTGAATTAGTAACCTCCAAAATACGGCTCTCTCTACGCACCGCGAATATTAATGCTCTTACTCGCGTCTGTTCCAAGTCTGTGTCGCGTCTGTGGTCAGTCTGTTAGTTATCTGTGGGAATTTGAACGTCGTGCTCTTCCTCTTATGCGTTTCCTTTATGTGTCTCCTTCAATTGTTCTGGAGCTCTTTGAACTGAATTGACTACACAACTCCATTACTACACAGAAATATCTTAATAATTTTTTTAATTTAAATATTTTGAACTCTTTCAAAATTTAAATATATCCACTGCTTTCAATATTTTCTTTCATCCTATCCTCTTCTCCTACCTTCTCTATTCTCTTTTTCTCACTCTTCCCCTCCACTCTTCCTCAATATTCCATTGCTCTTTCCACTTCGTTCTCCTTCTTTCCTTGCATTTTTAATCGAAAACCTCTTCTCAATCCATCTTTCTGTTTCCTCACCTATCTTCACCTATTTTTCAAATTCTTATTTCTTTCCCCTTCTCTCCATATTTTCTTCCTCTTCTTCTTCCACTCCCTCTTCCTCTTTCTCTTTCTCTCCCTCTCCTTCTTCTCCCTCTTCCTCATCCTTTCCCTCCTCTTTCCCCTCCTCCTCCTTCTGCTCGTCCTCCTCCTCCTTCTTCTCCCCCTACTCCTTCTCCTACGCATCTCCGATTTTCTCTATTACTCTTCCTTTCTTTTCCTAGCATCCGTCTATTTCTACTCCTTTCATCCTCTTATTCATCATAGATTTACTCTCCCTCTCATTTTACTTCCTGTCTTTTTCTTTTTATCACCCATTTTCTTGTTCCTCTCTTCTTCTTCCTCATTCTTCTCATCCACTCATTCCAGGATCATTTCTTATCGTTGGATTTCCCTTCTCCATTCCCATTTCTCTCTCTCCCGCTGTCCCATCCTCTTTCTTCTCTCTCTTTTCTCTCTTTTCCCTCTTCTCTCTCTTCTGTCTCTCTCTTCTGTCTCTTCTCCCTCTTCTCTCTCTTCTCATCTACTCATTGTTCTTCATCTCCTTTCTCTCAATCTTCTACATCTGAATCGCATAGTTCCATTGTTTTCTCACAGTGTCTGCCTCCCGTCTGTATAATGTCTGCGCTCTGTCTCTCCACCGTCTGTTCACCGTCTGTTCGCCCTCTCCCACCCCCTGTGTTCAGCCCTTTCTCCCCAACACCCACAGCCTGGCTGCTGTGATATACGTTTGCAAATAACTCAATCATATTCGCAAGTGCTTTCCTTAACCAGCAACCTCATGTTCCAAGAGTACCAAAATCGAATCACATTGGTTTGTATTGTCGCTAACTGGCAGGGCGAGTCAATTGGGAGTTTGTATTATCACGTGATCTAATCTTGAGGTAGGGTTAACATTGGTAAACATGTACGAGATGAATGTCTGAGTTTGACAAGTCCAGGAACATATTTGCTCCTGTGTGACCTGAAACGATTTCTTATAACCTATATATTTATACTTTTCACATTTCCCATTGCGGAAATGATTGTGGATGATTCGGCGAAGCGGGACACCCGAATGGGTCTCCCCGCTCGACCACTTTTTTTTCTCTTTTTTCCCCTTCGATCACTCCCTCCTACGCTCTCTCTCTGTTTCCCTCCCTCAAATACTTCCAGGAGAACTCAGCTTTTCACGATCACCTAAAACAAACTTGTTAATTACCACGTGGTGCTCAAACCTTCTCCTGTTACCTCCCCTCTCATCTACCCCTCCACCCCCTCTTCTTCCTCCTCTCTTCTTCCTTCCCCTTCCACCGCTCCTCTTCATCCTCCTCTTCTACCTCCCCTCTTCAATCCCCCTCTTCTACCCCCTCCACCCATTCTACCCCTCCCCCTCATTCACTTATTAACTGCCACATACGTTTTTCTTCTTTCTTTTCCCGGGCCAAAAAAGCGCGCGCGTGAAAAACCAATTTAACGCCTTTTCCTTTCCAGCGGTTTGGAAAATTGACGTCACATTAGTTACAATTTTCGCGGCCGGCTTGTCGATTTCACAGTGGAAAAGCCATGGTAATTTTCATGGGAAAACTGCCATTTTAAACGAGGCGTGAAGGCTACTTTTGTCCAAGTCGTTTTGTTCGGGAAACTTTTGGTTTTGGTCCATATTTTCCCTATTAACTTCATAGTTCTATATTATTCACAGTATCTTAATATTAAGAGTATCGAATATTATTAAAATATCGTTAGACATTCAACTCAATGCTGTCATTGATAAAAACGGTAAAAGAAGATCTAAAGTCAAATTGGGAGGCATCAAAAGGAGTAATTGTCTAGAATGATTATGAATCTTGTTCATGGAGTGAAAAATTCAGTTCAGAGATAGGAAACACGCATCATAAGGCTGACCAACCATTTCTGTAATTCGGATTAATTTAATGTGAATTCCCTGTCTGGTAATTGTGGGTTAAAAAATAAAATCCTCTGCTTCTATGGTAAATATGGTATGGAAAATTGAATGGCTAATTGTGATTATGCTCCAGTGGATTTAGTGCGGGAAAAAAATGTTTCTGACTCATTTAGAAATTGGATTATGAGGTTTCTCTAATTCACATATCGTACGAAACTAATTTGAGGATGAATAAATTTGTGTTCATACCCTTTTGATGATCATATATGATAGATTTAAGATCTATAAATATTATTCTTGGCAATATTGAATATGAAAATTAATATTGATCAATTAATTTCAGATGCTTGAACAAAACATTTATAAAAACATATATGCTTTAAGAAATAGACTGACTGATGACGATTAGTCACGTTATGTGTAATACTTCATAATAATAAATTTTTGACTAACGTTGATTCTTTGTCTTGAGACTTGAGATGATGCTCACTTATGAGCCTTGGGCTTGTGCGTGAATGATGGAGATTGCTCGATTTATCAATTGCCTTTATTAAGGGCGGAGTTAGGACTCCTGGTCCTCTCTGCCAAAAACCTCTTGAAGATTATGAGAGGGTGATTATGAGAGACAACCGTGCATCCGGTATGCGTTTGCAAAACAAAAGTTATATACAATTATGAAGACTTCAATGAATGAGATCCATTCATTTTTATTCATGACAAAATTACAATAGTCTCAGAAAAACATTTTGTGACTCTCTTTCCTTGTCTTATAGATTCAGGCACAAACAAACCCTGCTTTAAGATGATCGTGATAAAAATATTAGAGTGGTTTACAGTTGTAACAAAATCACATTATTCATAGATTCACTTCAGAATAGAATTCAGCTCTTGAAATACGATTGTGCTGATTCGGATTCTTTACCGATGATTTGTCACAATTCCAAGATATGAAAACAAGCGGTTAGTGGCGCTCTGGAAAATTGGAGAAAAGTGTAAATGGAAATGAAGACTTATATCGGTCCCATTCAACGCGAAACGGGCACTCAATCTTATTTCTCTTTTTCCTCTTCCTTCCTCTTCATCTCCTCCTACTCACTTTACTTCTTCTCCAGCTCCTCCTCCTCCTCGTCTTCTTCTTCTCCTCTTCTTCTCCTCCTCCTCCTCTTCTTCTTCCCCTCTTCTTCTCTCCTCCTCTCAACCTTCTTCCTCGTCCTCTTACTTCTTCAACTTCTCCTCCTCTTTTTTTCACCTCCCCCTCCTCTTGCTCTTCTTAATCTAACCTTCTCTTCGAAACGTGTCAAACACTTTTATTATTCGTTTTTCCATCCTTTTTATCCTCTTTTCTCCTTCAACTCCATCTCCTTCTCTTTCTCTCCTTTACCATCCTCATCTCACCTTAATTCTCTGATACACTGATGACCTCCACTAAATTTTCTCCCCCTGCAATTTATTTTTTATCTCTCATTCTTGTAACATTTCTATTCTGGATACTCCATTTCTTATCTTGTTACTAAATTTTTTTAAATTCAGACAATTTTGATGTTTCTTTTGTTTCTCTTTTCCTCATATATATTGAATTATGATAGCCTAGAAATGAACTTATTTGATGATGAAAGATTTACTAAGTATCATATTCGTCGATTCAAGTCTCAGAAATAGAAAAATTCAAAATTCAATAATAACAAATCAAATTCAAAAATATTTAATTCCGTTAGCAGTATATGTATTAATGTATGTCATGAAATATTTATATAGGAAATAAAATATTAATTGGTAGAATTCAACGAAGGAGTAGAATATAACTTCATTCATTTCAACAAATCTAAATTCTACTTCTCTTTATCCATCAAATAAATCATTATTTTGAATATTATCTTCAAGTTCCTCCCCACTAAATTGAATCTCTTCTTCTCTAACCTCTATATTCAATTATTTTTACTTCTATCAATCAACCAATCATTTCCCAACATGTTTTGAAATTGTCAAACTCTACTTTTATTTCAATAAACACAATGTTCACACCAGGACCATGTTTTCATGTTGGAGTTTTACAATTTCAAAAAGTCTCTATTATGTTTCTCTATTATGGAAAGATTCCACAACATCAATATTTTGTTCTACAAATTTTATCATTTCCCAACACTCTCTCACTCCAACCTCTCACAATTATTTTCCCCTTTCACACTCTCTCTTTCTCTTTTTTTCTCTATCCCTCTCTCCAACCCCATCCACCCTTTTTTCATTATGTCCCACAATTGCTTCCTAGCCATTTCTCATTCACGGCCATCCATTCAAAATTCCCTTTTCACACTCATTCTTCTCAGTCACCTTAATCTTCTTGCCGGCTTGCAGAACGAGTGCAGATAAATGAGGCCACAAAGAATTGAGAAGACGAAGAAAATAAAGAAGAAGTAGAAGAGGAAGGGAGAAGAAGAAGAAGAAGGGGAAAAAAATATGTGTAAGAAGGAAAAGAAGGAGGATAATATCATTTATTCGACCTGGTTGATTCATAACCCCTGAGTGCCTTTGCCATCTCCTTATCCAATTTGCTTCATCCTTTCTTGTTCTTCTTCTTTTTATACTCCTCCTTCTTCTTCTTTTTTTCTCCTTTTGCTGAATCTTCTTCTTCTTATTCTTCTCCGATCAAAAGTCGATAAAAGTTATTACCGCCTTCCTTCAGCTACTTATAAATTGATTGCTTTTGTTTTTTCCGTCTTTTCCTACTTCCTCACCTCCTCCTCCTCCTCCTGCCCCCCCTTCTTCTCCTTCTCCTTCTACTTCCTCTTCATCTTCTTCTTCTTCTACTTCTTCTTTTTCTCCTTCTATTCCTCGTTCGTCTTCTTCGTCGTCTTCTACTCCTTCTCAGTTTTTTCCACCAACGCTTGCTTTCCCAGAGCCATCAATTTACAAACTCATCTTTAAATTCTCATTTTCTTATCTGGTTTTCAATTGGTTTCCTGCAGAAGTCGTCCAACAAATCACAGTCGTTCGATTCTATAAAGATCCAGTAGTCTTTTGATTTAGTTAGAGAGTCGGAGTCATTCCGAGATTTGAGTGGTGTTGTGGAAGGAGGCGGATTTTTTCACTGATAACGAGATTACACACAGTCACAATATTATCCTATTTGTAAGAGAAATTGAGAAAACCCATATAACAAATTACACGAGCCTGAAATACAGTTTGGACACCACAGCTTCACAGAATTCCCCAGAAATTCCTATGATTACTCTAAGGCTAGGCGTACACCGGTTAGTCAAGACAAGACAAGACGACATTAGTCACGTTTAGTCACATTAATTCACATAGCTGCTTATGAAACAGCACACACCGAAGCAATGACTAATCGGTGTGTGTTGCTTCTTAAGCAACTATGTGAAGTACTGTGACTAATCTCGTCTTGTATTGTCTTGACTAACCGGTGTACGCCTAGCCTAACAGGGATGCACGTGTAGTTGACTAGTGAAGTCAGTTATCATTCTCTTGATAATAATTCATGATCTACATTCCTAATCAAGTGCTTAAACAATCCACAAGTTCCAATAAAATAGTTCTTCAAAAATGAGTCTTGCATTTATTTACCTTTTTGAAAGTGTACAGAGTGGCGCAAAAAGAACGCATTAATTTAAGTAGGATAGTATCAGTGGAGTGGAGCTGTCTGTGACCGCCGAGCGACACCATTTTATAGGATAAAGTATCCAGTCAAGTAAAAATGGCGCATTCAACCTTGCAATATCGCGTATTTGCTATTAAAGATATCTAAAATAGAATGAATCTGCCTTCGTCGTTCAACGGAGCTTCAGTAGAGAGTTTTAAGTCTAGTGTATTGGCATGTGATTCTCCTTCCATTGAAATTCAACGTTCACTGTCTTAAATATCGTTCAATTAAAGATCTGAATACTGCAATACATGAAGAATTTGCTGCTGTATCATGAGTCATGGACCAGTTTGAGACTTTTAATGAGCATTAACGCATTAAGGGCGCCATCTATTCTACGTAGGTAATTTAAAAAAAAATGTGTTTTGGAGTTTTTCATACAAATTCTCAAATTGGGTTATTCGCTTAGTATTTTGGTGTAAGATAAATGTATGGCAATAAACTTTCTTATAACACTTTGGGAAACATGCGTTCTTTATCATGTATGATTTGAGGTAGTTATGCAAAAGAAAAATGTAATTTCTTTCTTTGTACATGTATTGGGATTATACAAAATGAAAATCGACTCTTCCTTTTTCTTCTCCTTCTCCTCCTCCATCATCTTCTTCTTCTCCTCTCCCTCCTCCTCCTCCTCCTCCTCCATCTTCTTCCTCCTCCTCCTCATACTCCCCCACCTCCTCCTCCTCCTCCTTCTCCTCCTCCTCCTCCTCCTCCTTCTCCTCCTCCTCCTCTTTCTCCTCTTCCTCCTCCTCCTCCCTTCTCCTCCTCCTCCTCCTCCTCCTCATCCTCCTCTTCCTATTCTCCTATTTCTCATCCTCCTCCATTTCCTGTCCTTTTACCTCAACCTCAAACTTCTCTTTCCCTCAAAACCTACTCTCATTCTCCGTCACGGTTTGTGGGAGCGAATGAATGATCTACCCACGGTCCATCTCTAGAAGCTGAAAAGTACAATAATTGGGTTTCTCTGAAATATTCGAGTGACGCCAGTTATTTGCACCCCCACTCTACCCCCTAGCAAGAACTGGGGGCCTCTTACACCTCCCGACCCCCCCACCACCCAAAGCAGCGAAGGGATAAAAAGCGGTCGACGAATATTATTAATTAAAACTCTCTTTTAGTCAGTGGCCATCGTTCCACTCCTACAAAGTAAGGCACTCTGCAAGCGGCTTCATTCTTCACAAATTCTGCCAGCCATGTTACGTAATCAAATTTTTGTTTGATTGCACTTTCTCTCTTTTATCTTCTGCTATTCACTCTATCATCTTGTAATCTCTCTTCTCTCATTTTTATCTCGTGCTTAGATTCCACCACTCTTATCATCTAACTTTTGTCTTCTATTACTTACTCTATCATTTTGTGATCTCTCTTCTTACGTCACGTTCATCTTCTGCTTTGATTCAACCTTTTCATATTTCTATGATAAAATCTTTTTTTTTTCATTCCATCTCCATCCTCTGCTACCTACATTTTGTAATTCATCTCCTATCTTTCTTCTTCTCATTTCAAATTGATACTGTTGAAATCCTTTCTCTCTCAAATTCTGTCTACTCTTGCCTTAATTATTTTTGTTCAGAAATTCGGCCAGACATGTTTTATAGTGGAATTTCTGTTTAGACTATTCGATTTTCGGAAAATAGAATCACGATTTTTAGAATAATGACTCGATTTTCGAAAAATAAAAGATCATGAGTCTAGGAAAATGTCTTGATATGGATTTCATCCTATCTATGATTATCCTCTGCTACTTACTTTCAAGCCTCTTACCCTCTTTCTCCTTTTTTTCTGCTTCCCCTATGTGATGTTCCCACTCACCTACTAATATTCTCTATTCTCCATTTTCTCTGATTATTATATTTTCATTTTCTTATTTTTTTCTTGTCTCTGCATTATTCTGCTTTGCTCCCTCTCCTCCTCCAGCTCCAAAAATCCTCTCCCACCTCTTCTCCTTCTTCTCCTCCTCTTCTGTTTCTTCTCCTCTTCTCGTCCTCTTCGTCTCACTCCCCTCATTCTTTTTCATCCATGTTATCTTTTCGCCTCTTCTATACTTATTTTCTTTTCCCATTATTCTACTTTTTCACTTCCTCCACGACCTCCTTATCCTCCTTCATTTCCCCACTCCTCCCTCTCCTCCTCTTCCACCTCGTCATCCTTTCCACTTCTCCTTCTCCTGCTCTTTTTCCTCTTCTTCCTCTTCCTCCTTCTTCTCCACCTTTTCCTTCTACTCCTTTTCCTCCTCCTCCTTCTCCTTTACATCCTCTTCCTCCTCCTCGTCATTCTTCTCCTCCTTCACATCCTCCTCCCCTTTCACCTCCTAATCATCACCCTTCTCCTCCTTCTCCTCCCACCCCTACTTCTACACATCCTTCTCTTCCACCTCATCATCCTCCTCCTCCTCCTCCTCCTCTTTCCCCTTCTCATCCTCCTTCTCTTCCTTTCCTTCACATCCTCCTCTCTCTCCTCCTTCTCCCCCTCCTCCTCCTCCTCCTCCTCCTCCTCCTCCTTCTCCTCCTCCTCCTCCATCATCCTACGTGCCGTGCCTGCCAAGCTCTCCCCGAATAGCCGGCACCGTTAGCACGTATCACACGAAAGCATGAATGCCGGAAAAGATTTTTCACACTACTACCACTACGTGATATCCGCGCCAAATCTCGCAAAAACAACGCCGGCCGACTGTATATTTCAGGCGGGAGATTTTCCACAGAATGGAGGTGGGTTGCTGACTAAACAAGACGTATGTCGAATTTTCAACAAGTTGTCTACAGTCATCATGCTATAAAATATGATGTTAGGATTGTTAGATATTATACAGGCTTTATGTACTATTGAAATAAAATTTAGGCTATATGTATTGTTCATATATTACATAATGTAACCATATGTATTGTAGAATACTATGTGAATAGTGGATAATTAATCACATAGTCGAGCGAAGCTCAATCTCAGGGCACTTGTGTAAATCGGTTGTGATCAAATTCCTCCTGGACTATCCGGCCGATTCCCATGATATTTGGCTCGAACGTGCATATCAACGATGGGAAGGTTGTATAATAATTCAATTTGAAATCAATGGTACCATGGAGGAATAATCAACCAAAAAAATAAGGACATAAAATCGGAGTCAAATCGGAATTTTGGAATTTTCGAGTTGGGTAAAGCTCAAAGTAGTTACACCTTCAAACGCTAGATCGAGCTGAGAGTGGCACGATGATACAGAAAGATGAAACTGAAAGGTACAGAAAAATGAAGAGATACAGTTTTTGGCGTAAACCCAATGTACTCTCCTATGTAAATTATAGAATCAATGATTGATTATATCGGCTTTTGAGACCAGGATCTGAAAAAAAATATATAAATATATTTTTTTCTTGTAAATTGTTCGATGAAATTACTTATTACATAGAAAGTGAATAACAAATAATTGTAACGGAGAATAACTCGGATATGAATGAAAAGTATTGAAACGTTCTTGTTAGAATATTCTATTTCAGTTCTTGTTAGTGTGTTCTATGTAGAGTATTGTTGGAATAAGGACAAAGAACAACAGTGTATTGGTCGATGAAATGAGAAAGGTAAAGAACTGTAAAAGACAAGAAAAAGCTAGTTGATAAAGTATAAGGCTAGGCGTACACCGGTTAGTCAAGACAAGACAAGACGAAATTAGTCACGTTTAGTCACAGTACTTCACATAGTTGCTTATGAAGCAGCACACACCGATTAGTCATTGCATCGGTGTGTTCTGCTTCATAAGCAACTATGTGAATTACTGTGACTAAACGTGACTAATCTCGTCTTGTATTGTACGCCTAGCCTTAGAGAGAGATAATCTTGATCCAAGAAAACTACGAAGTGAGATGTCACGTTACTCTCGACAACTTTCTTTCTCTCCTCTCCTTCTTCTCCTCTTCCTCTCTTCTTTCTCTCACTCTCTCCACCTCACTCCCACTACCCGCTGTAACGACTCAATTTCATTTCGCAAGGCGTTCCGTCTAATTCGTATTCAGCCTCGGTTGCTTACGCGCCAAGAAATTAGCGAAACCGCTTAGAATTAATTTTAATACCAGCCCGACACAAATCAGCCCCTCCTTGACTTCCTTGCTTCAACATCTTGCCTGTAAAACAGGTGTGGCTTACTGCTTGCTCTCAACTCGCAAACTTTGCTGAACAAATAATTTCTGAGAACTCTGTTTAGTGATCCTTATGTTGACAACGATTGATTATTTATACTTACACACCTGTATCAATGAAAAAATATTGAGTATTATCTTGACTGTGGAGCAGGTTTTGGTTACTGATTGCTTTCCTTTCACAACTTTGCTTGACGGCTTGTTAGAGACTTAATCGAGAAGGCCAGATTTAGTCACTGAGCCTAAATATATCAATCTGGAGGTAGCACAAGCTAGGGCTGCTAGCAGGATTAGTGGTCCGTCTAATTTCGTTAGGTTGGTAATAAAGTGGGGATGAAATATTTTTTTTTCTAATACAGTATGTTGTACCAAAAAATTAAGTTGGCATTAAAGTGGGATTGGAATTTTTTCTCAAGAACAGTATGCTATTAAAAAAAAAAAAAAAAAAAAAAAAAAAATAGGCGGCAACCAGCTTTTTCAATCAGTGCTACCTCCAGATGGATAATATTTAGCTCAGTGGATTTAGTGAGGTGTGCGTATGTTTTGTGCTATGTGGCGAGAGAGAGAGAGATCGGTAGTAGTGTGGATTGCGCCTGACTATGCGTTGTGTTAATTTCATTGATGTGTTTCATAAATATTCGTTTCAAGTCAGTTCAAGTATTATTCATTCATCAGTGAGATACCTCTATAGGCTTAAAATTGCGAACTTTTTTGAAGTATCGGATTTTGTGTTAACAAGATTATACTTCATTCACTACTGTATAAATTATAAATAAGATTGATTATTATCGTTACTGTGGAGCAGGTATAGGCTACTGATTAAACTCATTTCACATCTCTTGAAAAAAATTTCTTTCAAGAAACCTTTCAGCGTTCTCCCTCTAGATTGGAAGAGATGTTAGCATCTAGCGTAAACTAATAATACGTTTCTGTAAGGTAGTTGCAATGATAATATATGTATAAATATTGTGACTTGTAGAATCTAACTGAAAAGTTTTTTTTATGAAGAGTGAACAAGAACAAGAGAGCAAGAGTAACATTATATAATAACATTTATATATAATCGGAAGGAAGCTTACCTTTATGACTAATTGAGTAATATTGTAGTAATAGTATTGGCGTACTGTAAGGTGGTGTACATTAAGTTGATATGAGAAAGGAAGTAGGCCTATAACAACTAACCAAAAATAGAATTAATTACTCTCCTTCTTCTTCCTTCGAATTATCTCGAAGGATTATCTCGTTCATTAGACTTATCATGAGGTTGAAATTAATGGAAACTTGTGCTTGGATAAGTGACGACACAATAATAAGGGACCAATGTTTGCTGACTAATCATGAGGTTAAATCACGGAACTCAAGACTGCCCTTGGATAAGTGACCGACACAAAAATAAGGCGAGATTGAACTTACCCGTATGCGGTTCTTCCCATCAATAACATTCTACATACAAGTATTGAAATATTATTTTTCATCAAGTATCAAGAATTGAGAAGGAAAGACAAAGTAGAGAGAAGGAGGAGTATGAGAGAGTAAGTTTAGGAAAATGAGGAAAGATGATAATGAGAAAGAGAAAAAAGTTGAGAAAGAATAAAATTACATTCGCAGATCGACTAACGGAAATTATTCCCGACTATTAAATCCACTCCCCACCTCCATAGTCACCTCTTTCATTTCTCAGGCTTTTCCTGAATTTCCCAGCCACTTTTCCAAAAGCAATACTCTGTCATTAAGTAGAGCTGGCAGGTCCCATGAAGAGTTTTCACCTTTTTTCCAAGAGGCGCGCGAAAATTCAAATTCTCCCTAAATATTCATACAGTGCTCGTCTGTCTTGGGCGTTGATTTGTGTTCGAAGGTGTTTGAATACATTCAGCTGAGAAGGTATTGATGAAGAATGGAGAAAGTAGGATAGAAGAAGGAAGGAGAAGGAAAGAGAAGGAAGGAGAAGGAAGGGAGAAGGAAGGAGAAGGAAGGAGAAGGAAGAGGAAGGAAGGAGAAGGAAGGAGGAAGGAGGAAGGAAGGAGAAGGAGAAGGAGAAGGTGGGGAAAGAAAAAGGGGAGAATAGAATAACGAAGAATGGGAATAGATTAGACGAAAGTAGTGGTTGTTTAGATGAATTAGATCATTATTTGAAGCTACTCGTAGAGAGAATGAGAAAAGAATATAAATTTTAACGAAGGTTGGAAGAAAAGAAAATATCAGATGAGAAGAGTGGATTGGTTTTTTGAAGCCACGAGTGAAAAGAAAGAGAAAAATAAGGTTAAACGAAGGTCAGTGAGAAGGTAGAGTAGATGAAATGAGAATGAAGTAGTAATTTTGGAGCCAAGAGGACTTCATTAGACTTCTCAGCCCTCGAGTTTCCCTTTCAGCGTTCCAGCTAATCCTTTTAAAGAATTTCGAGGAATTTCTTTCTCTGTGTGACAGGGTTATTTTCGTTGCCATGTTGATTACTACTGAAATTATTCTGTATTATGAATATTATTCGAGAATAATTATTCAATTTCCATATTAAAAAAATTTATGCATATTCATGTAAGTTATACATTTAAATATGAAACTAAATTCAGGAGTTGGAGAAGTTATTCTGTTCCTCTTTAAATATTGTTGTGTTTGCCTAATGTAATAAAGATAACGATATTTTGATCCTATTAAATTTTGTCAACAATATTGCTGTTTTCAGAGCAAGGTGACAGGTTGTAAAACTTGTATATCATACTCAATATGAGTTCCCATTCACAAAAAGGAATCGAAAAGATATTGAAATAGAAAAGAAGTAAAATGATGAAAAGATAAGGGGGTGGGAGGTGAATGAGAAAAAGAAAGTAGAGGAGTAAATGAGAAGCAGAGAAATAATTTTCAATGGGAGAAATTTGATGAGAACCTAAAATAGTTTCCTGTGGCACTATCTGTTGGCATAAAATGTACTAAATTATTAAATAAGCCCCTGCGCCCACTTCGCAACTGCTATCTGATTTCAGTCAGCAACCCAATGTTGCCAGATGACATTTGACTGGTTTCCGGGTAATTTAACCTATCAGCCAAAGTCATCTACGCTGAGTTGACTGAAATCAGATAGCACTTAGAACTTAACATGAACTTCAATTGAAATTCAACGTTTACTTCATAAAATAAAATATCGTTGACGATCTGAATACTGCAATACATGAGGAAACTGTTACTGTATCAAAAGTTATGGACCAATTTGACACTTAACGCATTAATCTAGAGTCTAATTGAATAAGACACTGAGAGAATTGAAAAGCTTAACCCAATCTCATACCTATATTGAATTTTGCAGTAGTGTCTTCAGAATTCTATCCAGAGCCTACCACTTCTGAAATAGAAGTTCATTCAAAGTGCTTCTTACGAAAGTCCATCAATGTTTGAGCCTTGCTCAATATGTAACAAGTACGGTCTGCCAAATGGCCATTTATTTTGAACTAGCCTTTTCTGTTACTCCCTTTTTTTTCCATCTCAGGTTATTCAGGTCTTCCATATGCGGTTTGGTCAATGATGGTGAGAGTTAGTGGGTACTGGTGGGGTGGGGGTTTGTTGGTGGGAGGGGGGCTGGGGTTAGGTTCTAGCACCCTTTGTAGCGTATTTCGGAGTACGTGTACTTTTTCCAGTCCAGCCCATGGACTGGACACCTTTCTCCTACCCTAAAAGCAACTAGAAGACTGATCTTGAAGTTTTGTCACGCACTACACGTATGGCTTTGGTGAAATTCATGTAGTTCACAAGTTACCCCACCTTTCTTCACACTGTCTCTTACCCTGTTTTCTTCTTCTTCTTCTTCTTCTTCTTCTTCTTCTTCTCCTCCTCCTTCTTCTTCTTCTTCTTCTTCTTCTTCTTCTTCTTCTTCTTCTTCTCTTCTTCCTTTCTTCTCTTCTTCTTCTTCTTTCTTCTTCTTCTCCTCCTCTATTTTCTTCTTCTTCTTCTTCCTTCTTCTTCTTCTTCTTCTTCTTCTTCCTCTCTTCTCCTTCTTCTTCTTCTTCTTCTTCTTCTTCTTCTTCTTCTTCTTCTTTTCTTCTTTTCTTCTTCTTTTCTTCTCTCTCTTCTTCTTCTTTTTTTCATCTTGTTCTCCTTCTTCCTCGTCTCCACCTTCTAATTTTCTTTCCTTTTTCCTTCGTTCTGTTCTTTCCATTCTCCTTCCTCTTTTTCGTCCCGATGTCTATCTTTTTCTTCGTCTGGTTCTACTTCCTCTTTGTTATCTAGTCAAGACACTTTTATCAACGTTTGGGAAGAACTCTATTATAGACTTGATGTGTGCCGTGTAACAAAATAATGGTAGTGACATTGAACATTATTTATAAGGTTCTTGATGAGACTGTTCGTGTTGCTTTTTAATTTGAAATATGATTTATAACTGTAAGTTCAATGTAATAAGTATTATGAAGAGTTAAAACCCCGATATTCATTTGTAAAAATCTGTATTTCCCATCACATAAATTCCCAGCGTGTTTTTTCTCAAGTTGGACCTCGAAATACTATTCCCATATCCCATTACTTATATTCAGTTTCAAATAAAGAAAAAAATGTATTGAGAATTCGACGTGTATGGAATGAAAATTGAAAATAGAAGAAGAATGATCTCTCTATTTTCTGAGGTAGCGACTTTGGGATGTCCAGTTGCCCACAAAACCCTGCAAGGGCAATTGAGTCTTATACGAGTTGAAGTGTTCAACTTGCACATAAAACTTGTTAAATATATACTTACTCATATAGCTTCTATACAAGACACTATTTTCACATAAAGTATATCTAAACTCACATTTATATTCACATTAAATTAGCAGTAACTTACATTTTCTGAGAGAGAAGTAGTTCATTGGCTGGATGAATTGGTTTTAACCTACCTGAAAAAGATGAAATCAATTCAATTACTTTTATAAATTATATCATCAGAAAATTCAATTCAAAAATAAATTCAAAATCAATCAAGTTTAATCAAAAATCTCAGCAATCATTAATAATTCAGAAACACAATAAAACTACTAAGAAATTGCAATTAGTGCTGGTTCGCTGTTTATATCAAAACCGACATAAAGTCATCATTTTATGGGTATATTCATTTAATTTGGCGGATGGCGAATAACTTTCATTCAACATTTCTATGGTAATGGGTATGTTATGTTAAATTTTTCACACATAAATACTGTATTTATAAAATGTGAAAAAGAAATCAAAAGAACATTACCTGTTACCATAGAAATGTCAAATGAAATTTATTCGCCATCCATGAAACTAAATGAATATACCTATATTTTTGAAGGTCACTCACATGAGTGCAGTCTAGAGTCTAAAGTGTTAGTGACTCAAGCAATATTCCTAGCCACACACTCCAAACACTCCATAACTCCTGACCAACCACAACTTAGCATAACCGGGCCTGAAAAGCACTCAAGTGCCTAATCTTGTAAACAACAGCTCACACTTCAAATCCATCCCATAAGCACCCATTATTCATGACGTCACACCTCCGAATCACATGCTAATAAATCTCTCCCTAAAATCGGTCGGCCAATATTTGGCAGGATAAGTTATTGTCAGGCCAGCCCTTCAGAGGTCAGCACTGTGTACAAGCAAGGTAATGGAAAGATGCTTAACATGGGTTTTGAAGGGCTCCATAACATGCATTTATACAAACATGCTTGGTTGAACAGATTGAGAGAGAGCGAGTGAGTGAGAGAGAGAGGGTGAGCAAGCGAGAGATGAAAAGAGTGAGAAATCGGGTGTGTTTGTGTTTGTGTGTGAGTGAGAGAGAGGATTGAGGGAGAGATTCAGATTAGATTATTTACTTTATCTACGACCGTGTTATAACGCAATCATTACGATTTCATAATTGAAATCGAAACAATTGCATCGAAATGGAATTGTATAGTAATGACGACTTTATGAAACGTTTCTAGTTCAATCTGTTCCAGTTTTAAAACATTGGAACGTAACAAAACACAATCGCAGCTGATGAAAACACTGTAATTGCTCATGCGTGTGTGCTTTTAGCAGCTTCTCAACGTATAAGGTATTACAATGAAATAGAACAATGGTCGTTTGAATCAAGGTTAGTTTAGAATGATAATGTATATTATTGTTTTTTGTTGGTCGTAGATAAAATGGTTGTAGGCTAAAATGCTAGTGTACTGTACAAGGCTCTTGAAAAGAGACTGTCAATGAAATTTAAAATAGCGTTATTATAATAAGCTAAAGATGAGGTAAATGTAAGACATTGCCTTTATCACACTAATTAGTACTTCACTGTCAATTACCATTAAAAATAGACGAGGTGAAAATGCAATCGAAACTTTTAATTGTTCTTATCTTAAAAGAACACGGGCGTTTACTTTCTACTTTCTCGAGGGGTGAGTTGAATGCTGCTTTATTTCAGACCGTTGAGAGACAAAGAAAATGGAAAGGGTGAGTGGTGGGGAAAAAAGAAGAAGAAGAAGAAGGACGAAAATACGAAAAATGAGAAGAAGGAGAAGAGAAAGAAGAACAAGAAGAACAAGAAAGAGAAAAAGAAGAAAAGAAGAAGAAGAAGAAGAAGAAAGAGAAAGAAGAAGAAGAAGAAGAAGAAGAAGAAGAGAAGAAGAAGAAGAAGAAAAAGAAGAAGAAAAAGAAGAAGAAGAAGAAGAAGGAAGAAGAAGAAGAAAGAAGAAGAAGAAGAAGAGAAGAAGAAGAAGAGAAGAAGAAGAAGAAGAAGAAGAAGAAAGAAGAAGAAGAAGAAGAAGAGAAGAAGAAGAAGAGAAGAAGAAGAAGAAGAAGAAGAAGAAGAAGAAGAAGAAGAAAGAAGAAGAAGAAGAAGAAGAAGAGAAGAAGAAGAAAGAAGAAGAAGAAGAAGAGAAGAAGAAGAAGAAGAAAGAAGAACAAGAGAAGAAAGAAGAAGAAGAAGAAGAGAAGAAGAAGAAGAAGAAGAAGAAGAAGAAGAAGAAGAAGAAGAAGAAGAAGAAGAAGAAGAAGAAGAAGAAGAAGAAGAAGGAAGAAGAAGAAGAAGAAGAAGAAGAAGAAGAAGAAGAAAAGAAGAAGAAGAAGAAGAAGAAGAAGAAGAACAAAGGAAGAAGAAGAAGAACAAGGAAAGAGAAGAACAAGAAGAAGAAAACAAGAAGAAGAAGAAAGAAGAAGAGAAGAAGAAGAAGAAGAAGAAGAAGAAGAAGAAGAAGAAGAAGAAGAAGGAGAACATAAGAAGAAAAGAAGAACGAAGAAGAATAGAAGAAGAAGAAAAGAAGAACAAGAAAAGAAGAAGAAAACAAGAAGGAGAAGAACAAGAAGAAGAAAACGAAGAACAAGAAAAAGAAAACAGAGAACAAGAGAAAGATGAAGATGAAACTGACGACACAAAGAAAGGATGAAATTACACTGAATCAACAGAGCGATCCAACCCCCCAGCACACTGGGAATAAAGAGACTACACTCGAGGGGTGTGGGTCGTAATTATATCTCCTCTCAGAACGTTCTTAGCTGGAATAACCCGTTATTAGAGAGTTATTTTGTGCGAATTTCGGGCAAGATGGGAATTGTTGTGTTTACAATGCAGCAATTTCTTAGAATGCTTTCAAAGGTTATGTTTTGTTGGTCTTACAATAATCGTTTTGATAATAGGATGGTTGAGAGATTGTTAACTCAGAGAATGTTAATTTATGGGTGGTTTAAATAAGTATGTCATTTAGCTGAAGTATGTCTTTGAGTCCTTTACACTTTATTGATCCTATAATGTTTTCATCCTTCATGTTTTAGTAATCTGGTGGGTGAGATACTGTTAACTTTGAGAATAGTTTATGAGTGTCTCTAAGGCTAGGCGTACACCGGTTAGTCAAGACAAGACAAGACGAGATTAGTCACGTTTAGTCACAGTAATTCACATAGTTGCTTATGAAGCAGCACACACTGATTAGTCATTGCATCGGTGTGTGCTGCTTCATAAGCAACTATGTGAATTATTGTGACTAAACTTGACTAATCTCGTCTTGTCTTGTCTAATAACCGGTATGCCTTCATACATACTACAGAAACTGTATAATCACAGTGTGGTCATTGGTGTGAAATGTTCCATAAAAGTGTGTTGGAACATTTTTAATTTCCGCCACCGCCATACTTTTGCCAAATCTTTGAATTTCGATATTGAATTACAGGCAAACATGAACCTATTCACGCATTTGTCAAACTTATTTCAAGACAAAACAACATCGAAAATAACTTTATCTAAAGCAAAATTAAAAAACGGACGTCCGTCCTTCCTTTGCTTAATATCTAACGAACGGAAGATCGTACAGTTTTGAAATTTGGAATATAATTTCTTCATAGATCAAGTAAGAAGCCTATTGATTTCGAACACTCGAAGGAATAAATTTAAAAATGTTACAAGCAAAGATTAGGTATTTTAATCTTCAAATGACTGTACTATGCATGCTATGGAGCACAAGGACACGGGTTCGAATCTCGGTCTTGGCTACTTTTTTTGCAACTGATTTTGATGTTATTCTATTAGTGTTATTCATGTCAGGAACTGTAATTCAATTTTTAAAGTGATATTAGGGAATTTTTCGTGAATAATATTACATTTGAAATTAAATTTGATATAAACTGTGAAAATAAAAAATTAAATATTTATTTGTGAACACTATAGGCTATCATATCGGGTCCTTGGATACATCGTTGTACCGGTTTATTCTTTCTTCTTCTTCTTGTTCTCCTCCTTCTTCTTCTTGTTCTTCTTCTTCTTCTTCTTCTTCTTCTTCTTCTTCTTCTTCTTCTTCTTCTTCTTCTTCTTCTTCTTCTTCTTCTTCTTCTTCTTCTTCTTCTTCTTCTTTTTCTTCTTCTTCTCCACCTCCTCCTCTTCCTCCACCTCCTCCTCTTACTCCTCCACAACCGCCTCCTCAATCTTCATAATCAACAAACTTTACTCATTAGTCTCCAGCAGTAGCTGCCGTAATCCTTTCGAATAACTAATCAGTTCTGATAACAGGATTTAACTCTAACAATATCAACTGCTTTATTGGGTGTGCCGGCATGTGTAGCCCTAATCCTTCTAATATATCATTCTCTTTCCCAATTAATGCTAGATAATATTGTATTTATTGATTGAAATTAAATTCTCCTGAGAAAAAGGTCCCAATTTCACAACATAGTACTGTATAGCAGTTTAACTTGTCAACAGCTGTTTTGTTATAATTAAACAGTGACTTTCATAATCCAAAGGATTAAAGTTTTTGTTTCAGTCGTGAAAACTCTATAGTGTTCACGAAAGGAACTCACTTTTAAATTTTCATAATCTGCGGCGCAGTGGGAGAGTCTATAGCTCGTCAATCGGAGAGTCTAGCTATGAGAGCTAGAACCTGAGTCATTTGGAGTACGTCATTTCAGTCTGACCTTGAATGAACGTATTGTGAACTGGAATTGGACAGAAAATTTATCGAAAACAGCTGTGAGTCATCGCTTTTATACGCACACAAATGCAAACAGCTTGTTTTGGCCGTCTCTCGACTCCGTGAACAGAGTATAGTAATGGAACCTAGAAATAGAACCTGAGTACGGCCCTTAAGAAATCAGAATTGTTTGCATAAGTTTCATCGCATCTTCAACTATGATCTAGCAAAGAGGGAAGGTGTCCAAAATCAAAGCACCCAATAAATACTGCGAACAACATATTTTCCAAAGGTTTTATCCATTCAACATCATGGAAACCTCAGTTTTCTGCAGTATTTCATCTCAGGAAAGTGTTAAAGTGAATCACGAACCTTTTTATTCCCGTTGGACTATTCAACACAGCAATATTCTCGATAGCATCCAATATGGATAGAGGGAAATATTCGGGTTCAGAATACAGCCTCCAGATATTATATTTATATATTTTGCATTCAGCCCAACACTAAAGGGTGTTTTCCTATGTTCGGTGTCGGACCCTCTCAAATTCAATCGAGGCTTTTTATCAGATGCTTTTCTAAAGGAGGAGGAGGAGTGGGGAGAAGAGAAGAGAGTAAGAAGAAGAAGGAGGGGAAGAGGGATATGAATAGGATGAAGAGGAAGGAGGAGGAGTGGGAGGAGACGTAGGAGAAGAAAGGAGAGAAGAGGGATATGGATAGGGTGAAGAGGAAGGAGGAGGAGTGGGAGAAGACGTAGGAGGAGGAGGAGGAGGAGGAGGAGGAGGAGAAGGAAGGAGGAGAAGAAGGAGAAGAATAGGAAGACGATTTGGAAGGAATAGAATAAGACGAAGAAGAAGAAGAAGAAGAAGAAGAAGAAGAAGAAGAAGAAGAAGAAGAAGAAGAAAGAAGAAGAAGAAGAAGAAGAAGGAGAAGAAGAAGAAGAAAAGAAGAAGAAGAAGAAAAGAAGAAGAAGAAGAAGAAGAAGAAGAGAAGAAGAAGAAGAAGGAAGAAGAAGGAGAAGAAGAAGAGGAAGAAGGAAGAAGAAGGAAGAAGAAGAAGAAGAGAGAAGAATTCAAGAGGAAAAGAAGAAGGAATATAAGGAAGGATGAAATATATAATTATGAAAGGATAAGAAGAGAATATGAGAAAGATAATGGAAACCGGAAAGGAATGCAATGAAAAGGAGTAGAGAACCCTCAAAACAATAATGAAGTAGAGAAGAATGAAAGATAGAACCGTGAAAAGAGAAGATGAAAAGGAATACTGGTATAATAATTATTATATAACAAAGAGAGAGAACAGAAGGAGGGAAGAGAAGACAGAAGAAGAGGAGGAAGAAGAAGAGAGAGAGAAGAAAGAAGAGGAAAGAGAAGGGAAGAAGAAGAAGAAGAAGAAGAAGAAAGAAAAGAAGAAGAAGAAGAAGAAGAAGAAGAAGAAGAAGAAGAAGAAGAAAGAAGAAAGAAGAAGAAGAAGAATTCGGCGGAGAAGAATACGGAGGAGAAGAATTTGAAGGAGAGGAAGACGAAAAAGAAGAAGTGGTAGGAGAGACTTGAATAGCCTCGAAGTCGAAAGCTGAGAACCTTTTCTGAAGGTCGATCGGACCCTTTAGGGAAATTATTATATACAGCCAGTCAAAGAGAGGCTTTTCAATACAGAGAAAATAAACGGAAAAGCCAGATGGCTATTGATATTTTTTTGTTGAGGAAATTCAGAACGATATTTTCAATTTTCAACAAGGGGTACAGGAGTGTTTAGAGTCAATATTACATAAAAATATAACAGTTTGTTAATGATCGGATGATTTCCTTCGACTTGGGGAAAGCGGTTTGCTTCGTAGTTGTGTCGGTTTCTAATCCGTAGATTAGATAAGAGAACTGCATCTGTTACTCCCTTTGTAAGTGTGACCACTTTCAGTTCAAGTCCTTACTCCACTAGATGTTATTCATTCATGATAATAATGATTGCTTACCGCTGGTTCGGAACCCACCTAAGGCTGTAGGACCACTCATTTCTATTCACACACGTTAGGCTAGGCGTACACCGGTTAGTCAAGACAAGACAAGACGAGATTAGTCACGTTTAGTCACAGTACTTCACATAGTTGCTTATGGAGCAACACACACCGATTAGTCATTGCATCGATGTGTGCTGCTTCATAAGCAGCTATGTGAATTACTGTGACTAAACGTGACTAATGTCGTCTTGTCTTGACTAACCGGTGTACGCCTAGCCATATGCTCATCACTAATATTAAATCATCTTATTTATTCTAAAAAAATACAGGTACTATCAAAAAAATCTTTATACTAAAAAAATCCACTATAAATGGAAGGATAACAATCTGAAAGCTTTCATAATCTCCTAAATCTCCTAATTTATATGGTATCGTCCGATAAGCATTCTGCATTCATAAAATGATAAAATCATCAATCAATGATGATTTTGGTGATATATATTATAATTTATTATATCGCAATATATTTATTATATCGGTATATCCAGTCATCAAATAGAAGAGATCAAATATTTTGTATTCAAAAGAGTTTGTCCTGTCATTGAATGAGATGAAAAACGTGAAATATCACAGTTTTTTTTGGAGATTTTCCCTCATTTCGAGTGCTAAACACTGACAATCTGAATCTCTTTTTTCGAGGAATTGCGAGAGAGGATTGAAACAATACAAACAAAGGCTTACTGGATTACATTCAGCCAGAGATAATCCAGATTTTTCTGTGATACCAAACGAAAAAACTCCAATAAAAATAAACAGCCCTTCATAAAAGAATACGAATACGCTATCAGTTTAGAATTTAATTACTTGTTCTGTTGATGACAAAGCTGATCACAATGTAACTCAATCCGTTGAGTATTCCAGAGATATTCTGTCACAATATTAATTGTCAATGATTGCAAATAGCAATATCACCAATGAAATAACATCTCGAATTCGCATTGATTGACTTTGTTTTTTGTATGATTTCAATGTACAGTAATTAGTACCAAGTATTGGATTGCATAAATTGACAAAGATAATGAACTGATAGTTGATTAGTAGAACTTCAATTTCATAATTAATGTAGATTTTCAGCGTAATAAAACATAATTTTGAACTAATTCAAATTGAAATAGACTTCAAATTCCATTATCAACGTGAATCATCGATTCAAATAGTAGTTTATGCAATGGTTGTAATATGAGAGCCTTTAAACGACGAGTGAGATACCGAGGTTAAAATACGAGCGGCAACGCCGCGAGTTATTTTAAAGTATCTCACGAGTAGTTCAGAGGCTAAAATACAGGCATTGCATACATCATTTTATCTACAACCAACAAAAAACAATAATATCTACATTATCAATCAAAACTAACCTTGATTCAAACAACCATATTCTATTTAATGTTAACCGTACAGGTTGAAATTGGGTTAAAAAGGTGAAAGGCCGGTTCATGAGCTCGGGATTCAGCTAAGTCCTAGACTAAAACGGGTGGCCACCGTAGCATCAACAAACGTTAGCCTCGAAACTATGTACTAAGGGCTCTCTATGCTGCTAACCCACTAACCTATCGAGACAAACGTTTGTCGATGCTACGATAGCCACCCGTTTTAGTCTAGGACTTGGCTAAATCCCGAGCTCACGAACCGGCCTTAAATGTATTAAATTATCAATATAATAATAAACTTAATTTCAACAAAGGTCTTTTTTGATAATTTTTTTGTGTACAAACAAAGCTTTCTAAGAAGAATTTTTCGCATGTTCGTTCGTTCATCTCGGTTTTATTCCATCAAAGCGATCTCAAACTGTGCTCTATGCTCGTAAATTTCTGGATGAAAAACACCGCCAAATAAAGAGCATGAGTAACAGCCGTGATTTGGATGGAAACCCCGGAAAGCTGTCATTATTTCTGTTCCACATCTTAGTAAGTGCTGCACCCTACGAGATGAAATGAGATTCTTGTGTTCTGCAGTGATTTATAATGCGATCATTATTATGAATCCACTTCCTTTACTGGGCCCTAGTAGTTGTGCTAGCAAGGAGTGAGTGGTTTTAGATGATCAGTGCGAGGATCTATTACTGAGAAAACGAGGGTCTATAGAGCAATAATAGTAGGAGAGAGAGAGAGAGAAAAAGTGAATGGGAATAGGAGATGAAGGAAGAAGAGCGAGAAAGAGAGAGTGAAAGTAGAAAAGAGAGAAATAGATTGTGGTGAAAAGAGAAAAAGTTAGAATGAATGCCTCTATCTTTACTTAAGTTGAATTAAAATGACACAAGATTTGGTTTGAAAAAAATCTTTCATAATTTTTTCGTAGCTTTGTCTAGTTGTCATAAATGTTGGTGCAAAGTTTCAATTCCATATGTTTCATCATTATTGAGATAAAAAATAATAACTGAAAAAAACAAAATGACAGTTGTGTGAGTAACTAAGGACTTCTGGACAATATAAATATGATATTCAGATATGGTTTTTACCCAGGAACAATGCCTTAGAGTAGCCTATAATTGGTAGGGAGTTCTGAAACACCCTGTATAGTTAAAGTTTAATAGTGATTCTAATGACATAGTTACAACATTAATAAAATCGTATGAATAAACAGTATATATTATACAGTTTATACATGTATGAGTTTCACACACGAGCAATTACATACTCACACTAAAGTTAAATCGAATTTTCGCCGCGTGAAGCTGGAGCCTCGTTTATCGAGTTGAGTAACGAGGTTACAAGTCGATACTCGTAATGGTGTCCGCAAACACCTGAACTTATGCCGGACTAGCGACGTGAAGTGCTTGTTTATAAACTCTCTCTTACTCTCTTAATCACTCTCTCATTCTCTCTCACTCTTTGTCTTTCTCTCTCACCCTCTCTCTCTCTCTCATCCTCTCTCGAGAGAACAGATGAGATAAAGAGACAAAGTGAATGAATGAGAAGAGTTTGTGAACTAGTCCTCTATTTCTGAAGCCCCATCACGCCTGCTGACACTATTTCGAAATGTTCCCTTTTTTGCTGACAGTGTGTTTATTCTCTAGTTCAAGTGGTCAGTCATTACGTTGTACTTTTGTTCACCAATAATGACATTGATTGAAATGGGAATTCATTGGATGGAATTGAATCTAGACTTTGATTCGTTAAAAAGTTTATTGAGTAGTTTACATGGAATAAATTTTGGGTTGACACGGTTTTGAAGCTTATCAATATCTCCAAGCTTGGTATCTCAAAACGATTTATTTTCAATGAGCCTACCCAACTACCTTTCTCTATTCTATCTATATTATATGTATATTTTTTATTTCTTTCTTGAAATGGTATGTGAGTAAAATGAAATGTCTCAAGGTGAAAAGTGAACTACTGGATTTCTAGATCGTGATGGAAGTGGCACCTTACGTTGTCTATCTACTTCTAGTAGTTCCAGAATAAATCTATAGATCTATAGTTTCATAGATCTCTGCAAGGTGAATTGAATAAACCTTGTATTCTTAAATCTATTTTAATGCTTACCTTAATAATTCTCAATTATTCCAAGTATTCTTACTACATTGCATCTTTGTATCTCACGTTTTACATGATAAGGAATATTCAAGAGAACATAATTTGTAGAAATCATAACACTATGAGATAAAAATATAAGTATAAGGAAATTGTGATTACAAATTTTTTTTAATTACATGCTTGTAGCGTACTTCCTGTAATTTCAACAATACATTATTAGTATCGAAGTTCGGGATAATAACAGTTTTAGGCTAAGCCCTTTCTTTTCTCCTAAACGAATTGCCACGATTTGTGTAATAATAAATGGAACTGAGGCTCGTCATTATCTTCTTCATCCATTTTTAAAATTCCCAAGTCTTATACACAACAAATTTCAAAATACTGTTTTCTACAAATCCCTGTTGGATTGAAACATTTTGAATTATCATAGGATGGATCAATAAATCCTATTTTTGATAGATTTTTCAAATTAACTGGAATAATTTCCAAGTTTTCAGAGAATTGTTTGATAGAAGGTCAAAAATGAACTTCAGAGGAGAACGATCATTCTAACAATAACAAGCTTTAAACTCTTTCAACAGCCTGACCAGTACGAGACAGCTCCACGTTGAAATTCATCTCGATGCCATATTATTTTCTGATTAAACCCAGAGGAGGCCAACAGCCGCACTGTACCACACTTGCTGCAAAATACGACCTAACAATAGCGGCTCTAAGGTTGACTAATCTAGCTTCGGACCCTGTAATTGTTTAGTATTATTTACAGCTGCACTAAACCCCGGCCTGGATCAGGGGTTGATTAAAGCCCATACCTCGCCCTAAACCCTTTTCAAACCTCCCCCCCTTTTCCTAACATACCCCCCACAATGCCCCCCCAGAATATCCCCCACAATTCCCCCCCCCCCCGACCACACATACCTTTTGTCCTGTAACGCTTTTTCAGGGGCTCTAAAAGCCCTTCAACGATTATAAACAGGGGCCAGATAATGAAACCCTCCCCCCCCCACTCTGGTAGAGGTAAAAAAGGTTTAACACAGCATAAATTGGACGGCCTCCGGTTTTTGATGAGAGTATCATAAGTCAAGCAATAATGGAGTGGCCATGTGGATGGAGTTTTCTAACAGTAACCGCGTTTTTTAGGTGGTTTGGGAATGGGGTACAGGAGTTCGGTAATAAACCGAAGATTGTTTAGTTGAAAGACAATCTTCATCATTGTTAATTTGAGTGTGGAGTCATGAATTTGAGAAAATTAACATTATTAACTCAATGATTAGTATAACTCAATTGATTTCCATGTTCTATCACTCTATTATCCATCACAGATAAAAAATTGTTCAACTTAAACGTCATTATTTTGATACGCACATCCAAGTTTAATTTCGCGTGATATTATCAATGAAATAAACTCGTTTAGTTTGAGTGAAGGTTAACAAGGAACTCAAGTCCTATTGTGGTGTTCATTTTGATTGTTGAATTATTTTATTATTGCAGTAAAAACTGAAAAGGAAGCACGGCATTTTTTAATTACCGGCATTAAACATCTTGTAAAACGTTTTAAAGCTCAGTATTTTTGAGATTCACGTTTTTCGACTCACTTTTTTTCGAGATTAGTTTTTTCGAATATTTCTCATTTTATGAAGTTAATGTTTTGAGATTCCATATCATGATCTCATAAAAAAGCTTAGTAATATGAGGATACGCTTAACTCGAATATAGTTATTTTCTGAAGTTGTTTCTAATATTCTGTCTAATTTTTAATGTTTCAGAAGCTTCTTAGGGACTAATTAATTCCTTCGTGAGGTTGATTCAATATTTCCATCTTATCTCAATTATAATGTTTTGATTCATTAAATCCCAATTCATAAGTTTGAAAAAATTAAATATTATTTATATTCAGTAATGCAGAAGCTTAAGCTACGTCAGTATGTTGGTAAATCACCTACATTTCATCATTTTTATTACCAACACAGCTATAAAAAAATTGACAAGATACTGCAGGATTATAAAATTTGTAGAAGATTTTATTTCAGCAAGATTCATCAACTGCAAGATGATTTGAATAACTAATTTGTAAAATATTCAATTTGATTTATTTCATTGGATCAGAAAAAATAAGCAGAGTCATCTTTATACTATTACTCCGTGACAACCTCAAACTGTAACCAGTTCTCAAGCAATTTATATTTTCATGTAATAAAATCCTCTATAGAACTGTGTGAATAAGATGAGATTAATTATTGATCAATTGATATAACACTTTTCAGGAGTTGAGAATTATTTCCGATTACATTAATTCAGGAGCACTATTGATTGTTCCCATCGTGTTGGAGAGACGGATACCTAGGATTTCCCAAAAGTGTCACTAAACAAATGACTTCTACTCTACTCAAAGTATCGGATCACCTTCTACCTCATCGCTTTTGCCTTCGCATTCCTTCTTCTACCATTTTTTCTTGTTCTCCCTCTTCTTTTCCTTTTTTCCTTCTTCTTCTTCTTCTCCCCTTTCTCCTCGTCCTCCTTCTCCTCCTCCTCTTGAACTCCCTCCTCCTTCTTCAACTCCTCCTCCTCTTCTCTCCTTCTTCAACTCTTCCTCCTCTTCTCCTCCTTCTCTCCCTCTTCTCCTCCTTCTTCCTCCTTCTCCTCCTTCTCCTCCTTCTTCTCCTTCTCCTCCTTCTCCTCCTTCTCCTCCTTCCTCCTCTCCTCTCCTCTCTCCTCCTTCCTCTTCTCCTCCTCCTCCTTCTTCCTCCTCCTCCTCTCCTCCTTCCTCCTCCTCCTCCTCCTTCTCCCTCCTTCTCCTCTCTTCCTCCTCCTCTCCTCCTCCTCCTCTCCTCCTCCATCCCCTCAACTACCTTCTGATCCACTTCCTCCCGGTCTTTCACCTATCTATCTTTCCTACTTCTTCTCCTCCTCCTCTTCAACCACCTCCTTCTGCTTCTTCTCCTGCTCCACCTCTCCTCTCCTCCTTTCACATTATCCTTCTCCATTCCTCCTCTTTCTCAATTCCACTTTTTCATTCCCTCCTCCTCTTCTTCTGACTTCCCACTACTCCTTTCCCTCACCCTCCTTCCCTGATCTTTTGTTGATAGTCGTCTCATCAATCGTGCTCTCACCCGATACGAACTTCAACTTCCAATTCACCCCTGAACTCTGCTCTGTTACCTCCCCCCCCCTCAGACGTCCCTTTGAACACTCACAGGTCATTGACCTTTTATCTTGACTCATTTCTCTCGACACCCAACTAAAGCAGCTTTGATCCTCCATCTTATTCTACTCCCTCTTCTTCTTCTTCTTCTCCTTTTCCTTGTTTTCCACCTCCTGCTATTCCTCCCTCTCCTTCGTCTCCTCTATCCGTTTCTTCATAATTTCCTCCTATCTCCTCATTTTCCTCATTATTTCCTCATTTTACAACTAATTTCCCTAGTCTCATTCTTATTCTCTTATTTTCCACCTTATTTCCTTATTCTCCTACTCATTTCCTTATTCCCATCCTTATTTCCCTATTCTCCTCCTCATTTCATAATTCTTATCCTTATACCCCTATCATCCCCCTTATTTCCTCATTCTCCTACTCATTCTCTTATTTTCCTACTTATTTCCTTGTTCTGCTCCTTATTACCTCCTTTTCTGCTCTGTTACTCTCATTCCTAATTTACTTCCTCTACCTTCCTTCTTTCTCTCATTATCTTCCGTTTAACTCTTCTTTTCTTCGTTCTCCCCCTTTTTTTCTTCTTGCTCATTTCTAATCCTTTTTCTTCTTCCTTTCTCTTTTAGAATTATTATCATCTTTCACACCTTCTCCTCTCTCTTCTTCACCTCCTTCAACTGGAAGAATACTTTCTTGTTCTCTACCTCTATTTCCTTTTCTCATTCTTCCTCTCTTACTTCCTCGTATTGATCTTCTCCAAATTCACCCTGCTCTTGTTCATCAACGTTCTGTCTTCTGTCTTCTCCTTTTAATTCTCCTCTTTATTATTTTCTTCTTCTATAACTACTGCATTTTCTCACTTCATCATTCTTCTACATTATCTTTTTTCTTCCCAGTCTCTATCATCTTCTGTTCCATTCTTTTTAAACGTCTTCCTTATCTTCTTCTCCCTCAGCTCTATTCTTTTCCTTCTCCTTCTCTTCTTCTTCTTATCATCTTCGAGAATTATTTTTCTTCTTCCTCATCTTCCCCTCTTTTCATTCCATCTACTTCTCTATCTTCTTCTGCATTTTCTCCGCTTTTGTCTTTCTCTTCACCGCCTCCTCCTTCCCTCTTACACATTTTCTCCCCTCTCCTTCGCCCCCTCCCTCCCTTCTTCTACTGCTTCTTCAAACCATCCCCCAAATTAATTACACCCCATTGTTCCCCTTTCTAATCTTTCTGCTATCAGTCTTTTCCCCTTGGAATGACTCTTTTCGCCCCAAAAAATACTTTTCTAATCAATGCCTACAAAGGCATCGATGCCAAGATCAATCTTAGTGGGAGTTTTCTCTCAATAGGGGTGCCGTATCTATCAAGATTACTGTCTCTCAAGCAGTATTCTTTTGTTCAAGGTGCTAGTTTCCTTGCGATTCTGACTCCAAGTATTCCTTTGAAGTACTTTTCATTGTCAATTTAATTAATGTTTTGATGTTTTCAACGGCAACAAAGCGCTTATTTCAACAAATGAAAAGTAGAGTAGGCTACTATATTTTTAATTTGGCGGATGGCGATAGACTTTGTAATAATTCAACTGCAGTGCATCTTGAGGTTCAACCCAGAAAACTAAGAAGAAGCTGACAATGAAAATAGAGAAAACTCCATTCGAAAGACAAACTTCGGTCTCTTAACCTCCAGACCTCTCTAGAGAATCTTCGACAGACATTCCCAAATTTTATGCAAACTACTCCATTCATCCTTCTGGCTTTTCAACTCTTTCCTTCTTGCTATTTTTCTCTCGCTTTCTCTCTCTTTCACTCACCATCACACTCTCACCCTCTCTCACTCTCTCACACACTCTCTCGTTCCCTCTCTCACTGTATAAATCTACATTTTCTGTTAAGTAGGCCTAAGCTATTCTCATAGAGTGACTTGTGATGCTATGATGCACTTAGGCACCTATTTTCAACTTTCTCTAACAAAAATATTTTGCAGAGTCAGCTATCATGTCTTCAATTATAATACACTTGTCAGAAAGGCCGTTACACTCTTGCAGATTGCTCGCAGACTATCCTGACAGAGCTGAGTAATTTAATATCATATCAGCTGTTTAATGGATTACAATCATCCGCCATTCCAAGTTGAAACAATTCTCCTAATAACTAAGCAATTTCCAAAGGTTTTACAAGATAATTTTTGTATAATGGTCAAGAGAATAATTATTATTAAGAAGTGATATTATCATGAAGGAAACAACAAAAGTATAATGGACAATTATTGAAAAGTGATATTATTATGAAGAAAACAACAGAAGTATAATAGACAAGTATTAAAAAAGTGATATTATTATGAAGAAAACAAGAAAAGCTTGGTAAATGGGTAGTAGAATAATAATGAACATAATAAAGACATCGAGAACAATAAGGATAAAAGAAGCTGAAAGACAGTAGAAACTAAGCAAACAAACGCTTTCATTTCCACAATACTAATTGTCGCATACGTTTCCACGCTGTACACTAACTGACACAAAGTCTTGTAGCAGGAAATCTTCGAGTGACTTATTAGGAGTTAAGCCTCAAGAACAAGGTGAAGGAAATTGAAACAACAAAGCTGTGCCCTGTGCAATGTAACACGGCCTTATTAATAATATGAGTGAGGAGGGCCTTCTCATTTGGGCTAACTCGTTTTATGGTTTATGGCACCATTAAAACTTTGCTTTGCGCGCTGCGCCGTCTTTGCAACAACGCCGCTTCAAGATGCCGGTGCAGAGCAGAGCATTTGTTGGGTTTAATTTTGGACCGGGAAAATATAATAGTTTTGAAGAAGGAGGAGGTGGGGGAGAAGAAGAAGGAAGAGGAGGGAAAAGAGGAAGAAGAAGGACGAGGAGAAGGAGGGGGAGAAGAAGGAAGAGGAGGAGTAGGAAGAGACAAAGGACAGGAAGAAGAAGGAGGTGGAGAAGACCGAGGAACATAAACATAATTAATAAGTTAAAAAAAGAGAAGATAGGAAAAGATGAAAAAAGAAAAGTTATTGAGAAAAGCCTGAAGAGTCAGTAAAGTTGAGGAGGAAGATGCATGGTGATAAAGAAGAAAATGAAGAGGAAGAGGAGGAAAAGCAGGAGATGGAAGAGGAGGGGGCGATGAAGGAGGAGGAGGAGGATGAAGAGGAGGAAAAGGAGCAAGAGGAGGAAGAGACAGAGGAGAGGAAGAAGAAGGAGGTGAATGAGGAGGTGGAGAAGAACGAGGAACATAAAAATAATTGATAAGTTGAGAAAAGAGAAGATAAGAAAAGATGAAAAAAGAAAAGTTATTGAGAAAAGCCAGAAGAGTGAGTAAAGTTGAGGAAGAAGATGAAAGATAAAGAGGAAAATGATTTGAATTGTGAGATGGAGGAGAAGGAAGAAAAGGGGATGAGGAGAAAAAAGTTCAAGGAAAAAAGGGATACAATGAAAGAGACAGAAGCGAAAGAAGGTTTGGGTTATAACATCTCAAAGATGTTTTCAAATTAATATTGAAAAAACCAAGTATGATGATGTAAAACGAATCATAGCAGAGACAAAGAAGATGTTTTGAATGAACTCCTAAAATTATTACATGTTAGGTGTAGGGGAAATATGTCATGTTTCTTCCATCCATAAAGCCTACTTGAACTTCGAAACTCACCTCACCTCATAAATACTTTCATTTCAAAGATTCGTTAAACAGAATTTGTTAAACTTGCTGAATTTTGTGTATTTGTGAAAAGAGAATTTCAATATTTATAAAGAATATGTTTGGTATATGAAAAAAATGGTTTTATCTGGGAAACTGTTCACAAATTAAAAATGAAAATTCAATCTTGGATAGGTAGACTATTAATAGTCTATGTATTACTTAGTGGCGAAGCGTGGTATACTCATTTGCCGATGACCAAATAAGTATACCACGCTTCGCCACGGGTATTACTACAGTTCCTTCTACGGTAAAATTCATTCAACTTAAAATGAGTATTCTCTGATTACTCCACTCAAAACACCAGAATCCCGACGGTCACAGATTAAAATGAGGAAGGGGTTTTTCGACAATGCCTCTCCGTTCTCTCTCTCTCCCTCTCTTATTCCAAAGCTATAGAGAGGGAGAGGAAGAAAAATATAGGAATAGAGAGAGAGAGAAAGAGAAAGAGGAAATGAGAAACTACTAATGAGTAATTGAGTTTTGGAATGATGACGTCATCTCCATAGCAGTACAGAGCTTAGAATAAGTGAATTTTTCAATCAAAGGTAATGGATTTCTTGGATCTCACGTTTTCTTTTTATTCTCACTCTATAGAACTCTCTCCTACTTTCAGAAGTTCTGAAAAAGGTTCAAGGTGGGATTTTTCTTTTAGTAATGGGTGGGGATCGAAAGATGAAAGTAGAATTTTCCATTTCTTGATGGCAAGCTCTGAAATATGACTATTCACGAATCCCGATTTGAAGTGGATTTTCCTGTTGAGAGATTTGATTCATGCACGAACATCATACTCTAATCTAATTATTCTGTTATTACTAATAGCATAGACCAACTTTAATATCATCTTTGCTAACTGTTAGCTTAAGTTTTTTTCATTTTATTCTAGTTCAGTTTCTTTCCTATTGTTCATCAATCATAGAAAGAGTAATCGTTGAAGAAAATTGTTAATTAAAGCATTTTAATATAATAATAATAATATCATAATGTTATGATTAGAGTTCAGCTGAATGGAATAGAGATTAACCTGCTATTCATATTATCATCAGTTTATCAGTATTTGAAATAGAATAAATCCCTGACATAAAGTATGAATTGAAAAACATTGAAATTATTTGAAAAAAGGCCATAATCGAGATTAAAGCCCGAGTCCTCGTACTCTGCAGCTTGCGCAGCACAATTCAAGGTTAAAATACCTATTTTTGCTTGTAACGTTTTCAAATTCAACTCTTCATGTTCAAAAACGTTCTTTTCAAAATTCAACTCTCCAAAATGTTCAAAACTTCAAATAGACTTTGATAAATTGCGATCGATCTTGTATTTCTACTTTATTGATAAAGTATCACCCATAGCTCATATTTTCCCCTTAAAAGCTAGTACTGTATTCAGTTATGTTATTGAAACATTCAGAAAAAGGAAATCACATTTTAATATCACAACAATGCCAAAACACTCTTATGGCCCCTACAAATTCTATCTTTTTTCCTAAGTCTAGTCGTCCATTAGAACCGTTTTTGTCAGAAAGCTTCCGATGTCCGAACAGCTGGCCATTTGATTCAATTCCAGCATTTCGGATGATCGGTCTTTTTCTGACAAAAACGGTTCTAATGCACGACCAGGCTAAAACTCGTATTTTATTGAGTCATGGTTACTTAAAACAATCAGGAAACTCGATATTAATATCACAGCCTCCCTGAAACAGTACGGCCCGAATGGATTCTTTCTTTGACGCGAGTTGCAAGAGGCTGAAGGATGATGTTCCCCAAAATTCATTCATAAACTTTGTCCGTAACCAAGCCTAGACTAGGAAAAGTTGCACAAAACTTTCGCGAAACTTTCTCCGTAAAGCGCAGATCAAGTTTTCGCTGAAGACAACTTCATTGAAGTACGATGGATGATAGACCAATACTGAAATGTTGTGCTTTGAACTTACTGGGGGGACTTCGCGAAGCCCGTCCCCAAGATTAACCGCATACATTACTGAACAACAAAGTAGTTATAAGCTCCACACTTTGGGCGTTCGGATTATTATTGAAATTTATCAACAAACTGGGCGGAGATCTAATAAAATTAGTTTCATTTGCTGTCGAATGAGTTTCTAGTAGAAAATCGAGAACTCATCATGCTTTCTTATTTATAGATCACTAACTTATTCTCATCAATTAACAGTGATTGATAATTGTTTATCAGAGCATCATGAAAAAATCTCACTTGATATTAATATCTATTTTGAACAGGCTTAGGCCAAAAACGTCCCTCTTCCCTCGTCCGAAACCTAAACAGCCCAAAAAAGTTCCTCTTCAAATTAAAAAAAAAAAAACAAAAAACATCACAGTCCAAATCCAGGTTATCTATAGCAGGATCCATTTAACTTGTCATAAAACATATGATCGACGAGCATATGATCACAATACTTAACCTACAAATGCTGAATCTCGCAGATTATTGAAAAGATCTGTTAAAAAGTTATTCTTTGAAAGGTCTTCTTTAAAAAGGTCTTTTAAAGACTTTAAAGGTCTTTAAGACTTTCAAGCCTTTTGATTATTGTGTCGAAATCACTGTTTAATTATTACTGGATCAGCTGATTTATGACAAGTTAATTGGAACCTGCTATAGCATATAGTCGTCACCAACTTTCACTCCCAAACCTAACACAAGTCAAGGTTACAATAGTCATCTGTTTACGGTAGAATCGCATTAGTATAGCAGGATTCTTTTAAATTGTCATAAAACAGCTGATTGATGTACGCTCGTTTACTAACGTTAAATCAGCTGTTTTCTGACAAGTTAAAAGAATCCTGCTATATGAATGAGCTGCTGTCAGCTGCATATAGGCAAAATAGCAACTAAGTTATCTGATGTAAAAGAGCCTCAATGGGTTTTCATGGATGATGATTTCACTAAGAATTTTAGAAAATTCAAGTGAGCGGCGCTTTGCGCTGCACGGGGTGAACTCGTTCAATAGAATATTCCAGTACCTTACCTATTATTCAACTCAACTTTATAACATACATATCAATCGATAGGAATGTATGTATGATTTGATAAAAAATACATGTATAAATCGTGAGTTATTTTAGAGCTGTGATCCATTTCCCTAGAAATTTGTTTATTTCTCGAACGAAACTATGTCACAGCTATATTTCATATTCGTTCCGTAATGTTGTTTATTCCATAAATCGACAATGCGGTTGTTTACGAGTTTACGATACTCGACGATTCTGTATCGACTTGTTAAACTTTTCGATACTACAAAGTGGAGCGAAGTGGAGTAAAACAAGTTGTCTTGAAAGTTTCGGAGAGGGGAACGAAAATTGGGATTTTATAAAGTTCGCAAGTCGACAGGGGAAGTTTTGGGATGCTCAGCGTCTTATGCGAGTTTGAATACAGAATTTTGTCTTGTGCAAAATGAATCATTGTGGAGTGCCCCACAAAAGAACAGCGTACTAGTGGAGTGACAAGTTTTAAATGATAATTATTGGAGTTTTGTACCGTATTTCACTCACAACGTGGCCAACTTTATCTTGTGTTTGGGTTTGGAGTGAAAATTGGTGACTGTGGAATATGCTTAGATTTGGGACAGTTCTGGGTGTGGGCCTACTAAATAAATAATAATATTGGACCTTCCGTTAGGGTAGTATTTGTACATCACTGAATTAATAACTCAATAGACTTTGGGAATGATGGACTTGGACTTCATATAGGTTACTGGCAAGTTAAAATTTCATTTGGAAATTGATCTCTTGAATATATAAAATTATATAAAAGTAACTTAACTTGATTGGAATCATAGTTTGTTTTAAGGTTTCCATTAGCCCTTTCAATAATGAGCAAGCTTTTGTATTATTCTATTGTAGTTAGTAGAGGAGGAGGTATAGAAAGAAGAAATAGAAGAGGATGAAGAGGAGGAGGAGGAGGAGGAGTAGGAGGATGAAGAAGTAGGAGTAGAAGAAGTAAGAAAAGAGAAGAATCCAAGATATAAAAATGAATAGCCTGAAGAAGAAGAGGAGGAGGAGGAGAGGAGGAGGAGGAGGAGGAGGAGGAGGGAGGAAGGAAGACGAAGAAGAAGAAGAAGAAGAAGAAGAAGAAGAAGAAGAAGAAGAAGAAGAAGAAGAAAAGGAGAAGAAGAAGAAGAAGAAGAAAGAAGAAGAGGAAGAAAAAGAAAAAGAGGAAGAAGAAAAAGAAGAAGAACAAGAGATGAGCTAAGACAGAACTGTGGTGTGGAATATCCTTGAACAAGTTGGTGGGTTGCGAGTTGGTTTCTAGGAACTTGGCTGCTCCATATCCGTTGAATTCTTGTAGCCGACTTAGCTGAAGACGGTTTGTTCAGTTCCTTACGACAAACTAAACCAACCAACAGCCTCAGGGCTCATCACTCTCCTTCCCCTCCCCCCTCTACCACTATTTGCGTTCTTCTACTCTTCTCATTCATTCCTCTTCTTTCGCTTATATTCATCACTTTCACTCTCCACTCTTATTACGCTCTTCTCCTCCTCCCGTTCATTCTTCTTCTTCTACTTACATTCATCACTCCTCTCTCCACTATTAGTAGTTCTCTTCTCACATCTCTTCTCATTCATTCCCTTGCTTTCGCTTTTATTCTTCACTCTTATTCGTTCTGTTCTCAAACGTTTTAGATTTAGAAGCTTTGATAATATAGTCAACATGAAAATGATTCAATTATAATCAGATCTATTCAATTTGAAGCTTGACATTAGATAGATAGATTGATAGAGGAATATTATTTCTTGACGTTGCTGATGACCGTAGAGGACGATGGCAGAGAAATAATATCTCTCTATCTATCTATAAAATATCTAATATCTAATTCCAGCATCAAATTGAAAATGAAACTGATTTAAAGAATTGATTGATACGTTAGGAGAGCTATTTCACTCATGGTGAAGCAGATAAGTGAAGGAGAGGGGAATGGGATTGCTGGATTACTGAGCTTCAAAAACCATGACATGAACCAAAACAAGGGAGAACATACATGTATGATACAATAACATGAATCTACCAAATTCTGCTCTACCGAGATGAAGATTGCAAAATAACCACAGTGGTTATCACCACTTAGCCCCTGCGCCCACTTCGCAACTGCTATCTGATTTCAGTCAGCAACCCAATGTTGCCAGATGACATTTGGCTGTTTTTCGGGTAATCGGGTAATCTAACCTATCAGCCAAAGTCATCTGGCAACGCTGGGTTGCTGACTGAAATCAGATAGCAGTTGCTTAGTGGGCGCAGGGGCTTAGAATCACGTGAAATAAGGTTTTTGACAATACTGTATAACAAAATCACACTAATCGAAATATTATAGAATCATTCAGTGCTCAATGTAAACATCAGGGTACAAGAAATTACACAGAAGGTCGAGCTATTCATAATAGAAGAATCCCTCCACTGCTATAGCAATGTTAGCCCCATTTTTGCAATTTTCATTCCAGAGGGAATATGAAATTAGGCGTCGGACCGCCTACTTTCAATTTCCCTTTGAGTGGAGTCCGGAAGAAAGATGACAGGTTGATAAAGAAAGAGTTGGAAGAGGAATGAGAATGGAGGAGGATAGAAATACAGGAAGAAGAATAGGAATAGGCAAGGAATAAGAGATGAAGACGAAGACGAGATGAAGACGGAACTCAGTTGAAAACGGAATAGAAGGCAAAATTTTCAAACTATGATTTCAATGAAAGCGGGTAATCTTACACAAAGGATGATCAATGAGAAGAAAGAATATAGAGAGAACAAATAATATAGGAAAAAGGTGAATCAAAGTGGGTGTAAGAGATCGAAAAGATAGAAAAAATTAACTCTGGGATACGATAATGCAGAAAATAGGGACAAAAACAAGTATCGAGAAAATCGAGAATAGAATATCTCGAAAGAAGAGGCGAAATAAATCTCAAACGATAGAAGGAGATAGAACCAAGGAGAGAGAGGAGAAGGCCGATCAAAAAACATTATTACAAAATACAGAAAATCAAGCCAAAAATAAACAAATTTGAATACAACAATAGTCAATGAGAAGTAAATTCTGAAAACTGAGGCGACAAAGAATGGAAGGCAGATCAACAAATGAGAAGGAAAAAAGATCAGAACAAAGAACAAGTAAAAGAAAGATCAAGAACAAAAGATCGTTGAAGAGGTGAAATTGAAGTCAGTCACAACATAGCACCAAGTATTTCAATTAAACAAAAGGATGGGGGGCAATCATTCGAGCAAAGACGAGGGGTTGAAACAGGCAATTACAAGAGAACTACCGCCTTCCCAGCCTTTCTCTCACCCCTATTCAGACTCTGGGGTCATATTTCTGATTTCTGAATCCAACTGAGGGCCGGAGCATTTAATTTGAAATTTATGAGAGCAGCTACGGAATACGATATTAGCCTGCAGACAATGTTTATTCAAGACTGCCTCCCGCCTTCCTAAGGAGACGGCTGCAAGCTACATTGATTCAATCAATTGTATCCAATTATAAAAGCGTTTTGCTGTGTTTTATTGTTCCGTTGAAGTTCTTGATAGATTCTACCAGCTGTGTAAGAATGAAGAAAGATTTGTGTAAGGTCTGTCGTACTTCTGTGAAAGTTTTGCTAGTAAAATGAACTGTAGTGTATATATAATAATTTAATTTCCATAATTTATTTATATAATGTGTATGGAATTCCTGTTAGATTATTGTCAGACGTCGTCATGTTGGAAAGTTGTGGAATTTATCAATCTGTAAGATTTCTAAAAAGTCTGTAAGTGGTCTATGAAAACTGTGAAGGAGTTCTGTGGAATTCTATTGTCTAAGGAGTTTGCAGTGTCTGTATAATGTCTATGGAATTCCTGTAAGATTATTGTCAGAGGTCGTGATGTTAGAGAGTTGTGGAATTTATCAATCTGTAAGATTTCTAAAAAGTAAGTGGTCTATGAAATCTCTGAAGGAGTTTTGTGGAATTCTTGTAAGGATTCTGTGAGAGCTCTATGTTATCCTGTAAGGATTCCTCGAGAGGTCTTGGAAAGTTCTGTGACGCTGCAAGACTTTTTTGAAGGTTCCAGAATCTACTCGAAATATGTCTAAAGTCAGGTTATGTCCAAAACCTTCTAACCTAAATCTTCAAAACCTTCTATGTGTGTTTATCACATACACAATTCACACTTCAAAACTTCTTGTATTAAAATATTATACTCGATCAATTATTTGCAACCACCCTCCACTCCACCCTTGAACTAGTTCAGTGTTCACGTTGCGAAGTTAAAACTGCATGCCACGTTTTGAAGAGCCGGTGAAGTTCTGAATAAATTATGGCCGGTCTGCTACCAAATGGCTCACTATATATCGAACGCACCGCGTACCACCGCTGCTTTTACGATTCCGACAGCAATTCGTGATTAAGTGCGGCGGTAATGCCGCTACGTGCCAACATAAACATACAATGTCAACATAAAATTTAGTCGTAACACAACCTAGACTGAGGTTTTTCATGAAACTTTGATTGCTCGAGGTATGTTTCCTTAATTTCCTAACACTGGGAGCTTGAAGGATGTAAACTGAAGGAAGTTTTCTTTTTTTTAACGAATGGAATATTTTATTTGCCATTCTACAAACATCATTTGGATAACTATTCACAATACAATGAGAAAGAGAAAGAAAGAAATCAATGATAAACGAAAAACGTGCACACCTAAATCCAAATTACAAAATAAAATTGTGCATACTTGAATCTAAATTGGGCCTACAGGATAAAAATGTATTATTCAATTAAAATAATTATTATTATATTTTTTTCTCTGCTGGGGACACTACAGCTAGGGATGCAGGGACAGCAGGGATTCCTGCTAGGGATGATGCCCACATAAGCTCTGAGCTTGTGCGTGGGTAATGGGAAGGATGATGATGATGAGAGATGAATGGACCTACAGCTTCAGGTGGGTTCTGAACCACCGGGAAGCGATTTCATTGCTCAAAAATTTTTGTATTTAGAGGAGCCGGTCACTGTTACAACGGGAGTGGTAGGTCTCTTATCTAATCTCACCGATTAGACTCGCCTCTGTCACAAGGACACCGCTTCCCGAACTTTGGTCAATAATGATAGAGAATAAAAATTTCTCAAACTGTCATAGATAATGATATATCCAATAATACAAAATGGCCATTCATTTGATCAAGAATACAATATCAAGGGAAGAAAAAACAGGCATTTACAATTACAATTACATATACAATTTTTGTATTATGAGGATAGTCACTGTAGTTCCCGCCATTTAACACCTGCCTCCACTTTCCCGCTCAAATTCAAAGGCTCCCGCCAACCTCTCATTTTCCCTCCAAATTTAGAACACAAACGCGGCGCTGACAACCAGAGAGAATAGAAGAGAGAGAGAGAAAGAGAAAGTGAGTGAGATAGTATGAATAGGTTCTTCTCTTCTCTACTGCCTCACAACCTGTATAACAGTCTCACACGTTGTTTCAAAGTTTTGGCGCCAAAGTCACACGGTTTACGCGCCAAAACCGTGTTAACTCGCGACGCCATATCGCCGCTATTGATATGTTTGTCAATTATCTGATAACATCTTTCCGCTCGCATCTCGCGACTGGTTGCTGATGAGATAAGCGACAAGTGACAAACGTTTGTTGCCTGAAATTGGATGGGGGAAGATTGAAATCAAGTCTTTGTAGCGAAATTTGTGTGGAAACATGCATGAGCTAATCAATTCAAAGCGATGTTTAGGGCGTACTGAGAAACCAAACAGATTTTTGTGCAGAGATTCGTGTGGATAGGAGACAACTCATCAATTCCAAGCAATGCGTACCAAGAATTCATGTAATCAAAGCAAATTTCTTACAGACACTAAGCAAGCAAACACATTTTTGATCTGAGATTCGTGTGATACTACTTATCAATTCCAAACAGCGGGTACAAAAATTTATGAGATCAAAGCAATGTTTAGAGTTTACTAAGGAAGCAAACATATTTTTCTCTGAGAATCGTGTAGTATAACTTATCAATTCTAAGCAACGCATGCATACCCAAAATGCACGAACTCATCAATTCGAAGAGATGCTTGTAACATTTTGAGAAACGATACACATTTTTTTACTGAGATTTATGTTTAAGCATGCGTAGATCATCAATTTTGAGCAGCGCACGAAGCATTCTGAGAACCAAAACATACTTTTCTTACAAGCTTGTACGTGCAAGCACTTCTAGAGTAACTGAATGATCTTGAGCACCTCATGAGGCATCAAACATTGTCAACTATGAATATTTTTAGCCAGGAACAGGTAGGTATTCTAGGACACATCATGATAATCACATAATCTAGAGCAAATGTATTCAAAGATGGAAGGTAATGAGACATTGCAACAATACAGTTGCTGTTAAATCATAATAATTAAAAGGAACCCATACTTTGGGTAGAGTTACACTCTACCACATACTTAACTCTATCGTGTAAAACGATAGTGTTAAAAGTATGTTAATTTTCAGGCGCTAGCAAATATTTTGGTAGGAGAATATCGAGATAATGAATTGAGATTTGATATTATCACGTATAGTTGAGTGTAGAAATAACGAAAAGCTTGAGTTGTTAGATTGATAGATAGCTGTTCAAATAATTAAAATTTGATTTTAATTCACATTCTTATTTGCTCAGTAAATCTCTTTCCCTCAACTAAGAAATTGAAACTTATTCTGCATGATACTTTAAATTCCAAAGTGTGTTTCTTCACTGATAGTATGAGATCGGTTACACAAAGAGATACTAAACATTAGAAGAAGCTCATGCAATCTTCACAAATACCCAAATAAATTCAGAATGTCATGTCTTCTTCAGTTCATTAGGCTAGGCGTACACCGGTTAGTCAAGACAAGACGAGATTAGTCACGTTTAGTCACAGTACTTTACATAGTTGCTTATGAAGCAACACACACCGATTAGTTATTGCATCGGTGTGTGCTGCTTCATAAGCAGCTATGTGAATTACTGTGACTAAACGTGACTAATGTCGTCTTGTCTTGTCTTGACTAACCGGTGTACGCCTAGCCTTAGACTGCAGATTTTAGTCGGAAGATTGAGCTTTGATTCTCATACATGAGGAACGAAATCACATTTGAAGACTCCATCCACTCATACAGTACAGTACATAAAATTTTGTTCTCTCGATGTTCACGATTCTCTCGACTCTAGAGAATAGATATGACAATGAACGATTTTATACGCGTTTCTTGTACATAAAACTCCATTGACATACAATAAAATACAAACGAGCATACCTTCATGCTTGTTCCTAAATCCTGATTCGAAGAAATCTTTCGATTTGAGAATTCGTTCGAAAATTCCTTCATCGAAATGCGTCTCGATTCAAATATATTGGTGTGAGAGAGATTCATTGAATGTAGCTTAATGTGTGGGATGTAGGAATGATGCATTGAGTCAGAACTTCATTCGATTTAATCTTCTGCTGCAGTGTCAAATATGGGAATTCTGATTTCTAGATACAGCTCAATCGAAGAAGATACGAATTTGTTAATGTGTTGTTGATTTCCCGAGTCGTAACAGGAAGTGGAACCTTCTTCTCCGAAATATAAAATCTGAGAAGCGTGGGATGTTCTATTTGAATATGTACGACATTTCTCAAGATTCAATATTCAGCTATTGTCATGATTATATGGAATCCAGAAGGACGAATTGATTTTATTAAATTCAGTGACTCAGAAGAAAGAATTTTATTCCAAATTCTGTCGAGGCTTTTAACACCCATGTCCCTGTTTGGAATTTGTTACCAAAGAGAGATGTTATCAACTGAATGGGGATGAAATTTTCTTTAATTTGAATGTGAACTATCATAATGATAATCGGAAGAAAGATTACAGTACACTCCTTAATACTCGAGGTAATTGGGACTGGGACGACCTCCGATACGGGAAAACTGATAATGCGAAGGTGAATGTTATGGTATATGTTATGGTAAGAAAGACGTTGTAACTCTCATTACATTTTCATGAACCAATATAATAATAGTAGGAAGAAATATGAATAAAATTACTTGATGATTTCAAATTTAAATACAATAGAGACTCACCTATCAAGTTGTTGAACGTTAGAGAGGAAAGAGTGTTAAAATTTCCAGTCAAAGTTAACGCACCTGAAACAAAAAATAAGTTATCAAATTATGACATTCTGATGGTGAAATATGAATAAGAGAGCAGAAAAATTTCAATTGTATCACAGTGTCAACTAATAGCCAATTAAAATAGCTTAAATAATAGCCAGAATAAATGTAATGTAATGCAATGCAATGATGTATCCAAAATAAATAGCTAATAGGAAGTTGAAAAATCAGGAGTTGATGCAGAGGCGAATGCTCCTAGACTGGAAACAAAAACTAAGCGAAAAGTATAATTCTCAGTTAACTATTTCAAACGTTAATTACACCAATTATAACAATGTGTATCAAGTTGATTCAATTGATGTAGTTTATTTCAATTAAGATAAAGTTAGTTCCATTTTCTCGAAAAATTTATAAGAAAACAGAAGTCGATGTTGTTTTTCATGACAGTGACGGAATACTTTTATAAATTTCTATCAAAGTCACCTCGTATATTTCACTGTGAATAATTAAAATTTTACTTACATTATTATAGATAATGTTAGATGCATTCCACTACTAATGAGGAGCTTCATCCTTTGCCAAAATAATGAAGTATGCTTAATGCTAATGACTATGATGTGATAATGCTCGCATTTGACAAAAAAAAGGGAGTAAAATTTCAATTATTTACAGGGAAATACCAGACGTAACTTTGATAGAAAGAAGAAAACAGAAAAGTCCCATTGAATATTTCCACAAAGAATGTTCTACTTCGAGAACTCCAAGTCTGATATCTCTTTGAATATAATTAAAATGCTATCTATTTTAATTATATCAACATTGATGTCGCCCACTACAGATACCATAAGTACATGAATATAGTTACTCAATGGAAAATTTCATTTTGCTAGTCTAAATACATTGTATGGTTACTCGCTGGAAAATTTTATGTTTCTAGTCTCAAGCTGAAATCTTCATCTCTATTCTCTTGGAGATAGAGAAAACTACTTCATAACAAGATTTGAACTAGATAAGGTTATATGCATGAGAGAAGACGGTTTTCGTCCTCATTATAATGTCACTAGATCAAAGAAAAAACAAGTATAGAGCGACTCCTTTTTTTAGCGAAGCTAAGATTACTCAGAGGATTTTCAGAGCTTTTGCAGATACATAATAGTTATTTATGTACCTAGTGCGTAAAGTAGCACTTTGCTGCACCGAAAGAAACAATTACGCACGAGCCGCAGGCGAGTGCGGAATAGTTTCTTGAGTGCAGCAAAGATACTTTGTGCACGTGTAACATATTAAATTTTTCCTACAGTTACCTTTAAATATGTGATCAAACTTGAAAATCCTAACCTAGCAAGAAGAGTCTAGCAACAAGATAACGAAAATTCTGATAAAAGTACTTCAATCCAATCAATACATTCATTAAAACACATTGAAACCACTAAATAATAGATAGCAATAAAGTATTGATGATACCTTAATGATTTAATTTAATTCTATCTCAAAATCCTGTTTTTTTCCTATCGCGCAATGGTTAAAACCCCCCATGCTGTTCACTCTCTCTCACCTAGAGCCCACTATTAGCTACTCTTCAATAGGTTATGTTAGGTTATGATAGCGGAAACAATATTAGAACATCAGCAAAAATGAAAGAAAAGCAAAATGAATAATTGAAAATCAAGATGGGAAGAAACAGAGAATAATTCAGAGAATATCCAAAAAATAAGAAAAGATAATACATCACAAAAATAATTGAAATAACAATACTGAAAATTGAAAGTGTAACTGAAATGCAGCGACGAAACTCACAGAGGCAGTGGCTACACAGAACACATCCGCAGCTGTGTTCGGCGTTGCCAACATGATTTCAAGAGCTTGATAACCTTATCAGCAGCAAACATTTTAAGAAATTGAGATATTAGGTTGCAAATCTGGAGTGCGATAATTTTCTTTACGCACTAGAGCGTTAAGAAAGCACTTTAGGTACTGGAATCAGTGCAGGAACAGCCACATTATGAGGTAACTGTAGGAAAAGAAAATAACAGTGCTCATTCTTTTCTCCGTGGATAAATCGTGAGAAACAGACTTTTGGAGAGGAGGAAAAAGAATAAGACAGATTTTGAAACAATATAAGAAGAGGCAAAACTCAGAAGAATCTGGAAGGAGAAAAGGAAGAAGAAAAAGAAGAATAAGAATAAGAAGAAGAATGAGAAGGATAAGAAAAAGAAGAAGAAGAAGAAGAAGAAGAAGAAGAAGAAGAAGAAGAAGAAGAAGAAGAAAAAAAGAAGAAGAAGAAGAAGAAGAAGAAGAAGAAGAAGAAGAAAGAAGAATAAGAAGAAGAAGAAGAAGAATAGAGAGAAGAAGTTGGAAAAGAATGGAAAATTGAACGATAATATTATTGAGTTATGAAGTCATGTACAGTCCTTGTAAATCTCTACACTACTCCATCATCACTTCACGCCAACGATAAAATTGCAATATTCTTACATGGAACGAGCTAGAGATTAACACTTCAAGAACAGAGCATAGTCTGGAAAATCTAGTATATGACACTCCTTTTAAAACAATGTCATACATTTTTGAAAGTTTCATCTTGATAATGTCATAACCTATCAATTTAATATATAGCGATTTCCTCAGAATATAATACTACAATTATATTATCAAGTTGAGAATATAAGTTAGGGTGCAAATACAGTATGCTTATCTGCATGCAATAATGCATCGTGTAGACGACTTTCTTCCCGTGCTATTTGAATGATGAAATTCGTTCACACGTTACATTCTGCATGCAAATATTATGCATATTTACAAACATAAATGCAACGTGTGTACAGCCTTTTTTTCGAGACATTTGAATGGTAAAAGTCGTTTACACGATATATTTATGCTTGCAAATATGCATCGTGTATTTGCACACTTAGTTAGTCCGGTATTAGACTATAATAGTTCTGTTTCATACATCTATCATCGAACATATTATGATAATATTATTTTCTCTCTAGGAGAACATATAACATCGATTTTTGATCATAGTTCAACTTTTATAATATTTGGTCCATTGAACTGCGATATTTTTCTTCAATGATATTTGATAATAGATATTATACGACAATACGACAAAGAACTATTATAGCATAGCCCCCTTTAAATACACTGTAGTTTAAAGGAGGCTATGATTATAGTCTATTATCTGCCTTATTGTTATTGAAATTATCGGTTCGGATATTTTTTAACCTTTTTGTCTAGAAAAACAGTAAATATACTCGTAAATTATTTACTACAGTGAATTATTTTTTTATAATGTAGGATATTAATTGTATTGCATCAATTAATATTAATGTAGTAATATTCAAATTGAAACTTTCAATTATTGTTTTTTTTTTCATACTACATTCTTCATAATATAGGCCTATGGGAAAAAATCTGATAAAAAAGTGCTTGAAGAAGACAGAAGGAATCTTGTCTAGACTAGGGCATATAATGTTGATTAACTGAACTTTCCCATCATCAAATTTGATTTATTCTTTGAAAAAACTTGAATTACAATTCCATTCCCCTCAAACCAAAAGGTCGCCTGTTCCCCAAATTGACTGCTATGCACTATTACTGAGCTGGCTGGATTATCTCATCCAGTGTAACCAGCTCGTTGAAACGTTGGCACTCATTTAAAAGTCAAAAACTCAGCTCTAGAATGCAATTTGGCTTGAAAACATTGGAGCCTGTGTACTCTCTAGCCGTAATCAAAACAGGAAAAATTGATTGCTACCCCTTCCACACGATAGATTTCAGGCACTATCATGAAAAATGCATTGCAATCACGAGGTTCTCGATGGAAATCATGAACTGCAGTGCGCAAACTTCGTTGAATGAGAGGTTTGTTGTTGGATGCTCCACTATATTCATCATGGCAAAATCATTATTACTATTTATCATGAACGATTATATTATTATTCATGTACAATTTATTATTAATATCGTTTAAGACACATTTATTATATTTATTCCATCACATTCATGGCTATTTGGCTTTTATTGAAAGATTACATTAATGTTTATGGATAGAGCATTGCACTCAAAATATTTTCCTAGATTCTTTAATTATTGGTATGCAGTGATTTTTGCTGTTCGATCAATGAAAACATAGATATGATTTCAAAGTACAATAAATTAAAGATTATAATGAATATTTGGATCGAATTTCTTACAGGACAGTTCACAGTGTTTTTATTGAACGCAAGTAATTTCGTATTGTTGTTGGGACAGTTCAGTTCAGAAGACTGAAAAATGTATTATAATTAGTTAATAGACACTCGCTAGATAATAGACAATAATTGATAATTCAGTTGTGTATTAATTTTATCAAGTTAAGTATATAAGTTAGGGTGCAAATACACGATCCATATTCGCATATGCAATATCTTGGTGACCCCTGTTTTATTTAATTGTGTATTAATTAGGTTCATAAGCGATCACTTGGAAAAGGTTATTCCATTAACGTGAACACATATTATTAATTTAAAAGTGATTTCTGAGTTGAATAAAAAAAAAACACCATTATTATTGAATCATTACAATGATTTAGAATATCATTTACATCACAGAAGAAGGGTACCTGGCAATAATTTTAACATTGAATAGTTGAGTTTTGAAACCCAATTACAGTATTTACTCTGTATTTTTGAAGTACTCCGTATTTTTCAAGTATTTCTGTTCATAAGTGTGATGATATTCAAGTGTTGCAAACTCCAAACCATATTGTGATGACCTTCATACCAAGGGCGTAGCACCCCCCGAAATTGTTGTAATTTTGTTTCATGTTCGCTTTTTTATCCCATGAAACTATTACATCCTTATCCTTCCTGCCTATTTCATCACCCCCAAAATAAAATCCTAGCTATGCCCTTGCTTCATACGGCTCATTATGTAATCACTCGGATCAATACGTTGCTAGAATAGAGGCAGTAATTTGTTTACACAATTATGGATGGATAATTAACATCAGTGTGGTTGTTTCAAGCCTGAAGCATCCCCAGAGTTTATTGTTTGCAATTGTGTAGTTGTGAGGCAATTTGGTTCGATATTCTCCACCTATAATATCCACCATTCTACCGTTTTATACATGCATCGTATTATAGTTACTGGAGCATGTTTTATGAAAATTAGGAGTCTTTCAATACAGGGAAAAAGCGGACACATTGGGCGAGTGAATTCATTTCTTCCTTATGATTCCTTGCAAAGAAAATATTGTGGTAAAAATTGTGGTTGCTGAAATTGTGACTTACATATCCATGTAATGGGATGAATAGGAATTATTAGAAAGAGAAAAGGAAGGAAAATAGGTGAATTAATGAGGATATAATTATATCAAGGGATAGAATGAAGGAGGAGCAGGAAATGAGAAAGAGGAGAAGAAATGGGAAAGAAGAAGGGAGAGAGGAAGAGATTGGAGTAGCAGAGGAAATTTGGAGACGTGGAGATGAAAATAAGGGGAAAAGAGAATATAAAGGAAGAGGAAAAATGAGGAGGAGAGGAAGAGAAGGAGGTAGAGAGAGGAAGAGGAACAAGAAGAAAGTGGAAAAGAGGTAGATGAAGCAGAAGAAAGGTACGGATAAGGAGTATGGAATAATATTGACTTGTTTATTCTGTTGGATGTGAGTATTTCGTTGAATGACTTTTTCAACAATAATTATTTCATGAAATGCTTATTAAATCATCTCCGTGTTTCAGATCTTGAAGAACAATAAAAAATGAGAGAAGAAATTGGAAAATTTTCGCCATCTTCCCTATTCTCTTAGCACCAGTTGTCGTTTTGGGTGAGAAGGTCTTTATTGGATAAATTTTGTTACAGAGAAAATGTCCCAAGTCATAATGCTGAGCTAGGCACTCCTATAGCACTCAATACATATTGATTCCAATAAGACGCATATGGGAGACCCACATGAAACGTGGAAAAAATTGTGAAAGGCGAAGAAGATGAAGGAGAAAAAGAAGAAGAAGAAGAGGAAGAAGAAGAAGAAGAAGAAGAAGAAGAAGAAGAAGAAAGAAGAAGAAGAAGAAGAAGAAGAAGAAGAAGAAGAAGAAGAAGATTAAGAACAGTAGAAGAGAAGGAGAAGCAGTAAAAGGAAGAACATTAGCCTATATTATTTTTTATATTCTCAGGATATGAATACAGAGACAAATGGAAAGAGAAGAAAAAGGAGAATAAGTTTATCAATGATTCAGGATGATCACAAGGAATAGAATAGAGGAGAAGCAGGAAGAGAAGAAGAAATGAAAAAAAGTAGTGAAAGACTGGTGAGAAGAAAAGAGGGAAGTCGAAGACGAAGAAATAAATTAGAATAATAAGGGAAAGAGAGAACACAATGGGATACGGAAATTAGAAAAAGGTAAGAAATAAAGATGGAGAAAGAAAATTAAAAAAAGAAAGAGGAAGAAGTATAAAGATGAGGAGACCAGAATATGGAGAAAGAAATTTCAGAGAAAGTAGTCGATGTTGAAAAGGAAGAGAATGTTTTTTGCCTACACTATGGCGTCTCTATAGTGAAAAAGTCAATACTATCAGTTCTATTGAGTTGGAATTGTCTTTGGTAGTGATAAGGGAAAGAAGTAAAATGCAATGATGTAACCAGAAGAGGAAGAGATAATTTTGTACAGTAAAGCACGTAATAGTAGTGATAAGAAGACGAAGAAAAGTTAGAAATGCAAGACTAAGACAAAAAGAGAAATAGATAATTTCTGTGTATGGTACAGTACTTGATAGCATTGATAAGAAAATGGGAAGAGGTCAAAAATGCAAGAATAAGACCAAAAGAGAAAGAAAAGAACACTTTTCACGTATAGCAGTAATATCGGACGGTCAGATCGTAAAAGATTACAAGCGCCATTATATCTCAGCACATGGGGCAAAAGGCTCCTCACACCATCAATGAGGCAATATCTGAGTAATACAATGGTGAGGTCAAACCCTCACTCACTTCCCTCAAAGGCCTCAACACTTGCTCCTCACTATAAAACTCCGAGTATAATAATCCACCCACATCAGTAATGCCAATCATAACCACCAGGGGCGCTTCTGGTCAATATCTGGTTTGATTGTAATACGAACTTTATGCCTACTTTACACGTTTCTAGTCAAATTGCGCTAGTCGACTAGTTTTTATTACTATCAGTAGGCCTATACAAAATTGTGAACTGGCAACTTTTGACTGGAATATCCCAATTGCAACGTCTGGACTAGGCATTACGGTGACTACTGGTTGTAGATTACGGAGATAACTATGCAGTTTTACTTGGAAAATACATAAAACACATCCTTGTGTTTTCATTTTAATTATTAGTATTAATTGAATTAAAGGTTTGTTACGATGCATTATTACGTAGCAGCTTCTTCAGGATATCTTGTATCTGAATGTACACAATTTATATTATGTATGAGTTAATTTTATAATTTTATATTATGAGTTAACATTTTTAAAAACTACAGTTATTAGAGAAAATATAGCAGTCAATTGCAGTGATGAGCAGTAGATATGATAAGCCTCAAATCATGTTATACAAATAGTGATTATCAATTAAGTATACCACGCTTCGCCACGGTATACAAAGTAGTTTATCAAAATAGTTTTTAAAAATGCTTTATCAATATTGTTTATCATAATGCTTGTACAAAATAGTTTCATAATAATTGTTATAATGTATACGAGAAGTTATTTTTAATAATATGAATCTTGTACCATAAAACTAGCTGTACTTCGAGAAGTGTATGGAAAAAAAATAAGAGGTTTTAAATCCATATTTTCCTTGGGAGACGATAAAATAACTAGAAAAATGAGGTCAGTAATCAAGATAAGTATGATTTCAAGATTGGATCCACTAAGGAGTTATAGTTTTAATACATATTCGCTTAGCATTTTAAGCTTTTAATACATATTCTAATGGATAGACGATAGAATAACTAGAAAAATAAGTTCCGCAATCGAGCTAATACGATTTCAAGATAGTCAGCAACATACTCGAGAGATTTCATTCCCTTCTAAATCTTCATACATTTTCACACATTTTTGCATCAATGAAATGAATTTTGCTACTGTGAAAGCCGCGGAAATCCAAGGTTGAAGTGACGCTTTTCAAAAATCTCTGAGATTTTATCTAACAAAGTGGATGCTTTAAAAAGGACCATTAGAGAAATCAAAGTTGTTGAAAGGCTGTTAGGTATGAATGGAGTATTTTCATGTCAGTCAACTACTGAATGACATGATGGTATAATCAGCGGAGTTTTTTTTGAAGAGGTGCTGCGAAGCCCAAAGCATGAATAGAAGAAAAAGCGAGTAGAGTTCCTGGAATCATGGAAGTTATGATTTTTGTGATGGGTGATTTTTCCCTGGAAATCTGTCATTTTGGAGATTTATACACACAATCTGTATTTTCTAAATATGTTTTCCCTTTTCAACAATAAAAAACTCTCGATAAAACTTCCGAAGGTATATGGATGGATTTTTTTATTTTTGAGGTTGATTTTCTGGTAGAACATCTCTATGCCTACTTTTGAACCCACCCTATACAATTTGAAATTCAGCAAATTAAAATGAATTTCCAGATCATCAGAATCCTCACTAGTAGAGACCTACTCTCAAATCTACCCTTCATTCGAATTCAAATTCATCTATTGTCAAAAAAAGGAAAACAAACAATTCACTCATACATATACATAATTATATTCATGTGCAAAAATGATAAATTTATTACATTCAGCTGATGAAAATCAATTTCTAAATCCTCACGATCCTCACTATGTACAATCCTACTTTCAAACCTAACTTATATAAAATTTTCCGTGTCTTCCGTGTTTGGAAGGACACCTTTGTCTATACCAGCTGCCTAAAAAGTGGTCGTTAACTCCTTTCTCATCATCAGCCTTTTCATTACCCTCACACAAGCAAAGGTTCGATGTGGCATCGACCTCAGGGAGAAAACTATTACATAAATTATAGACGATTATCAAACATTATTATTGATTTGTGAACTTTATGGAGCAATAAAATATTCATGAGTTTCAGTAGAAGCCTATCATAAACCATTACATGATAAATAGATTCGAACAGGTGTTTATACTTAAGTATGCTCAGGTTGGATGGCATTTCAAGGCAGGTGTGATTTATATCAATCAGTTCTCCCAGGATTTTATTGACAAGACGAAAGTGGCTTGCTTTCAACAGATTTTATGAGTCTTAGTTGCGAGTTGACGAGACGAATTTGAGAGAGGAGAGATAGCAATAATCAAAGAGTGAGAGAGAGAGAAAGAGAGTGAGAATGAGTAGATTTAGATCAGATTATTTACTTGAAACAAAGAGAGACTGAGTTGAAGAGAGTGTGTGTGAATGAAAGTGAGGAGAGTGAGAACGAGTGAAAGGGTGGAAGAGGGTTAGAGAGAGAGAAAGAGAGAGAGGGAGATTGAGGGTTAGAGAGGTGGAAGAGCATGAGAGAGTAAGTGAAAGGAGGTATTATAGGGAATAGAAGAGTAAGTAAGAGTAAAGAGAGAATGGAAAAGCGTGCAAGAGAAAAAAAGACAAATAGAGAAAGGGTGATCTGATTGTTTTCTCCACTTTATTAATTTAGAGAACAATACATTCCACTTACATTCTAGATGAAGAGAGTTAAAAATATAATAATTATAAATTCTATGATTCTCCATTTATATTCACTCACTTTGGCTCTGTGTAATTTTTCTGTAGTTCTGTAATTTTCCGTTCTTATTTTTTATAGCTTTGTGTAATTTTCCACTGGCATTTTTCAGTAGTCCTGTAATTTTCCATTGTTATTTTTGTTCTAGCTCTGTGTAATTTTCCATCGTTATTTATCAGTAGTTCTGTAATTTTCCATAGTCATTATTTCCTTAGCTCTGTGTAACTTTCCATCAGTACTTTTCCGTGGCTCTGTAATTTTCCATTATTATTTTCCCCAAGCTCTGCCTAATCTTCCATCAGTATTTTTACGTAATTCTGTGATTTTCTGTTGTTATCAACATTACTATCCTTTCCAGAACATTTCTATTTATTTTAAGGTGATTCGAATCTAAGCTTGCGTCAAGATGGTAGTTTTATGCCCAATTCATCCTGGATGATGAAGGAATAGGAATTGAGGGAGAGGGCTAATAAAAAAACAGAGATAAGAAGGTGGAGAGGAAAATAAGAGAAAGAATAAGAAGAGGGAAAGAAGAGGAGAAGAAGAAACATGATGATACAAAAGAAACATAAGGAGGTGAAAGAAAAAAAATAATGAAGAGTTCTAAGAGAAGAAGAATAAGTTTGAAAGGGGAGGAGATTAGATTAGATTCATGTAGATAACGGAAGAAAAAGAAAAGCAGAGGAAAGAAGAAGCAGAAGAAGAGAGCCAGAAGAGAAGAATAAGAGGGAAAAGGGACAGAATTTTGGAGGAGGGGTGGAGAACTTTCAAGATTAGATTACTTCATTCATGTAGATGACAAAAGAGATAGAAGAGAAGAAGAAAGAAAAAGAAGCAGAAGAAGAGAGTCAGAGAAGAATGAGAGAAAACAGGGACAGAATTTTGGATTACTTTATTTATGGAGAAAGATAACAAAAGAGAAAAAGAGGAAAGAGAAAACAGGAGATAAGGATCAGAAGAGAAGAATAAGAGGAAAGATAGACAGAGAATGATGGAGTAAGGTTGAAAGGCTTTTGACTGGTGTAAGGGAAAGCTATAGGCGCTTTTCCTGACTTCGATTTTCGATTTTCCAATACATAGCCGGCAACGGTTACACATTACACGGGGTCTCTCAGTTGCGCCTCGCCTTGTGAAAAGCTCTCAGCGTCGAATTTTCCACCACTTGAGGGAAATTTGCGTTGGAAAAGCTGACAAATGACGCCACTAAATTGCGCCTCAATCGTCACATTTTCTATTGTGTTTTTCGCGCGCGCCCGCCAAAATCAAATAAGGCGGGAAAAAGGCCTTGACTTTGCCGCCAAGTATGATGTATGCTTTTTAGAACATGATGTATGCTTTTTAGAATACAGAGTATGATGTGTTCTAGAGATTACGGTTCGTAGGGGGGGTTATAATAAAATAATCTAGGCTTTATTCAGAAATGTAACTTAAAGTTGCAGTAACATGAGAATTCATCTAAATGCAATCAATTTGTGCTCTGGTGCCACATGCAAGCAAGCATAGCAAGACTGCTATAGCCATTAACATAGATTTTGTGTGGCTACCTTTTGCTCACAACTTGTACATTCAATTTTACTATGGCCCTATTGTGAACGAACAAGTTCTAAAATATTTATTATATTGTATTAAGAACTTAAATAGTAATGGACGGAATTGGTGAACTTTCAATTACCACTACATATTGTAAAGTAAGTTTTGTAGTCCTGTAATGGACTTTCAAAAATCACTGTACATTGTGAAATGAGTTTTACAGCCCTGTAATGGACATTTAATAGTCATTTAATATTGTAGAACTTTCGCAATTATTACAATAAATCTGAATTCGTTGGACTAAAATATATTATATTCTACACTCCTCCAATCAATAAAATGTGGAAGTTATTATGGGTGAGTGGTTTTGATCTAAAATGTTCCATCGTGAGACAGAACTTGAATTACGAAACTTACAGTGAATGAATGCCAGAATAATTGTAACACTATTCATTTTTCATTAAGATAATAATTAGGCTGTTCTTCTAGTAGTTTGAGTTTCTAAATCTCTGAATTTTTCCATGATATTATGACTAGAAAGAAACCTTCAGAAAGAGAAAGACATCAGAAGTAAAACCTCACTTGTCATTTCCTTCCCGCCTTATTTGCCCATTGCCGCCAAAAGGTGTTGCCAACCTTCCCACTCATAATTTCTCTGCGCCGGTGGGTCGTTTCTCAACTTCAATTTGCCATTTGCGAGCAATTGATATATTTGCAACGTCGGCTGTTTCCGCCAATGCAAATATCGGGAAATGGCGAAGTCTGTTCCCCAGTTCGACTACTCAATATTTCAATTTCCAGCCTTCCGGAAGAAGAAATATTCCAGGGGAGATTTCTTGTGTTCTGGATTGGTTCAGTATTGGACAAATGTTTCTCTCTCCTAAATAATATTGTAGGGCCCACTTGTTCAACTGATTATTCGTATTCAACTGATGGTTTCTGTATTATTCATTTAACTGATCTATGACATCATTCTTGAAATTCTTGATTACTTAACTTGAAAAAATGTATCTTCGAATTTGAAGAGTATTTTCGTTGTAGCATTGGAAACAGTATGAAAACTTTTTTTTTGAAGTGAGAAGATCGTGAAATATTTGAACATGAAGATCATCCTCGTCAGAATACTTGCTATGTGTCCTACTCTTGAGTATATCATATGTGTAGGAAATTCATCGTGAATGATTATATCACTTCATGAATTGATATTTATTTGTCTCACTTTTGAACATGTTGATGCATCAAGACCATTCTAAAGTTTGAATTAGCATATTGTCATGGAGATGAGATCATACTATGTCATTTCTTTACACTCTTAAGGCCCGCTCTCCACAACGCTGCTTAAATGGAACAGCTGAAGCTCAATATTGACTTTTCCTATTCTCCGAATGAGGCTTAAGCTAGATGTACAGCTTGAGCAGCGTTGAGGAAAGCGGGCCAGAATAATTATAATTCAATAAAAAATTTCAAGTTAAAAATTATTGACATGTTATCGTCTTATCTTGGAATTGGAAGTTGAAGAACAGAAATCATCTCCAGATCATCTAACGATGCTAAATAGCAGGATCATTCACAATAGTTCTTTTCAAATGACATCATTCTACGACTGTTAAATTCATTTGGCTCTTGTGAAATTACCGTATCTTTTGTATTATGCTCTTTCAATTATGTATAAAGAGCAAACGTTTACCCATGTCATTCCTTCTCTATCTCTTACTCTATCTCTTACTCTCAACCCAAACTGAAGAAATTGAGTAAAGAAATTGACTCTTTTACTCCTTTTATTCCTCTCACACCTCACTTTTAAAGACACTCTTTCATGCCTAATGTTTTGGTCTATCTATTGAATCTCCTTTTCAACCTCTCAGCTGTCTCTTCCATCTCGTCTTCTCTCTCACAATCTCATTCACTTTCTCTCTCTCTCTAGCTGTATTTCTCTGTTGTCTCAAACCTAACCTCAAAACTACTCGAGTTCAGAAATTCCTTCAGCTGATTACCCCGGTGGCATATAGCAGCAGGAGTGAAGTGCATGCCTGGGACAGCCTGGCATATAGTTTTGGGAATTGTGAATTTGTCACCAGGGCTGAGTACGGGATGGACAAGGATGTTGCAATTCAATTCCGGAACCAACCACAATGCAGGTTACAACAGTGCTGTGTCACATTTGACACCAAATTGCAATTGACACCAGAATGCACCAGATAACACCACATTTCACGCCACAATGTTGTGTCTTGTCGAGATACACTGACATTTGGCCTACGTCTTTTTCTTGACAAATTTATTCCTTTCTCCTCCTCTCCAACCATGCTCTGTTCTTCCTTTATTCTGATAACTTCTCTGTCTTTTCTAGCAGGAACTCAGTCAATTGTCTTTTTAAACCGTTTCGGTTTTAAATTGATTATCTACTAGTGGATGGAATTCTCAAATGTAAATCATGTTCCTTTGTGAACATGACATTTTCAAAACAACTTGACTTTAGACATTCTTCGTGTAAATTTTGGAACAGGATTAGTTTTGGATTTTAAAGCCTGTTTTTTGGTTCCATTATGAACTTCATGGTGATTTAATATACGAGAAGTAGAATACTTCTACTTCTTGTATTATTTATTGATAAAATAAATATATATGAATAATTTCTACGAAGTTATTTTCCTCTTCTGTACACACATTTTATCCTTTATTCGCGATTTTCTTTCTTTCCTCCCAAATTCCACTTCATCTTGTTGTTGTTTTTTATCTCTTTTGGACCCCTCCCTGTACTACTTCTTCCTCAATTTCTTCTGATTTTCTTTTTTTCCACTTCTTCTTCTTCTTCTTCTTCTTCTTCTTCTTCTTCTTCTTCTTCTTCTTCTTCTTCTTCTTCTTTTCTTCTACTTCTTCTTCTTCTCCTTCATCTTCTCCACGAAGAAATGCCTACTGTTCAAACTACGCCAATTGAGGAAAATAAATAAGTCATTCTGTTTTATCTATTTGATTCCAGATTCCCCCGATGTAACTTCCAATTATTCAATGTTCGAATTTTCCTGTAATCCAGGAATACGTTCATTTGAAACAATATTCTGCACAGGGCAGACCAATCTCGTAAAATCAAGGTAATAATGATTTCATAGTAGACGATTCTGTTGAGCTCCGGGTAGAATCCGGAGTGGCTCGTATTGCAGAGTGATTATTATTTTCAGAGCAATCCAGAGCCGAACAATAAAAATAGCGGAGCCGTGATCACGTGACCATATGTAAAATCAGGGCGGTGCAGGGGAGGGGCATGCAGAGTTTATGCTCTTACATTGTGCCGTCAGGGCCGCTAGAGACTATTTATTGCTTGGCACTTGGGGAGAAAGAGAGCCATGAGTGGTGGAGAAGGAAGTACGAGAGAAAGAAGAAGATAGAATAGGGAGAGATTGTGTGTGTGGGTGTGAGTGTGTGTGTGTGTGAGAGAAAGAGATTGATTGATTGATTGATTGATTAATTGCCTTTATTATGGGTGAGTTAGGACTCCTGGTCCTCTCTACCACACAACCCTTTACAATATATACAAAATATACAATTCATTTTACAAAATACAAATGAATAGAATAATAAAAAAAACAGGATATAGTTAATAGATTAGATAAACTTCATAATAGTAAGTAAGTACATTATAGTAATATTTAGAACAGAATTCTACATTATTTTCAAAATTTAAATTACCATTCACTCACACATGCACACAAGCAAATTATTAATACTCAAGCTACAAATTTCAATTTCCTATAGTGAATCTTGACATCATCTTAATGGGAATGAGAGAAGAAAAATGTATATAAAATCAGCTAAGGAGAGATGTCAGATAATTAAAATATCAATTAGATAACCAAGCTCGGCCCACGCCTAAACCGCGCCACCCGCTTCCAGCCACTTCAATACCGCCACGCCAAACTGAGCTCGACTATTAAGGGTCTTTACAGGTGAGGGTAATCGATTCCATATGCGACAAGCTGTAACATGAAACGATCTATTGTACATGGATGTTCTGTGATTGGGAATAACCAGTAATTGAGATCCATGCCTTGTACCTCTGCCACTTCGTTCTCTTATGAAGACAAACTTATTCGCTAAATATTCAGGACACTTGAAATTGATTAAGTCATAGAGCAGCATAAGTGTGTGATACGCCCTCACAGGTCTGAGCTTCAGTGCTCCAAGCTGCTGAAAATAAGGAGTGATGTGGTCATCCCTTCGGAGGTTGTAAATAAAACGGACACAGTAGTTCTGTGCTCTTTGGAGACGTTCGGACAAGATAACGGACATGTCATTGACAACAATGTCGCAATAATTAAAATATGGGAAAATCAATGACTTCGCGGCCATAACATCACCTTCACCCTAAACGGAATCAAGTCACTAATCTTTTTTTAGGGTGAATTCCCCGCAAATACCTTATTGCATGTTATGTTGATTTGTTCAGTCCAGTCAAGTGTTTTGTATCAATAATCAGTCCTAGGTTTCGAACAGAATCATTTGTAAGGTAAGTATTTATTATTTATTCGAATAAAAGGTCCATTACTGAAGTCAATTCCACGGCGAGAAGTAAGCTTTGTGTATCCTATAATAATTGCTTTGAATTTTGTTTCATTGATTCTTAGTCCATGTCTGTAAGTCCAGTCAGTCAGAGCGTCAAAGGTCCTGATTCATTTTGTCAACTGTAGCTGCTAAGTGATTCAGGTCAAAGTGTATATACATCTGAAGGTCGTCACATAGAGGTGCAGTTGGAGAATCTAAACAAATTGAGAGAGAGAGAGAGACAGAGAAAGAGTGAGCGTGTGATGGAGACAGGGGGTGAGAAAATGTTGAGAGAATTAAAAAGTGGAGGGAAAAGATGGAAAAATAAAAGTGAGAGAATTGGTAAAGAGAAGGGAAGAGGATTTAGAGAAAGGAAGAACCAGGGGGAAAGCGTGATGAGTGGAGATAGAGGAAATAGGAGAAATATAAAAAAGAGATACAAGAGAGAGAGGAAATTGATGAAGAAAGAGAAAGGAAGAAGAGAGGAGAGGGAATTGATGGTGAGGATAGAGGAGAAACCGCGAGAACGGGATAGCCCTTCTCATTTTTCTTTGCACTCTTCCTTTACCAATTCTCTTGGTTAATCCTATCTTTTCTTCCTCAATATCCTCTTCTCTTTTTCCCTTCAATTTTCTAAATTCTATTCATATTTCTCTTCTATAAAGTTCAATTTAATCTAATCCCCCACCACTTAAGAAAATAATACAATAGCAACATTTGCGGATGACACAGCAATATTGGCTGTAGATAGCAACATCAATTTATAGTGCAACAGCAAAACTTCGAAGATCTCTCAGAAAAATTCAAGATACACAGCTAAGTGGAAGATCAAACTAATGAAGCAAAATCTATTAACATAATTTTTACCAATAAGAGGGCTGAACCAATATACCAATAAATTACCATCAATAATCAGGTTGTACCATATGCTAATGATGACAAGTACTTTGGTATGACCTTGGATGCAAAGTTTCGCTGGAAGGTACATGACAAGAAGAAGAGAGAGGGAGAGAGAGCTTGAAGTATTGAATCTTCATTGAAATGAAGAACTAAACTTGTTTGTTCATTGAATCTGCACTTCCTTTTTGTCCTGTTGTCAATGTCTGCTGTTGAACGGGTCTTCAAAAGCTTGCTTTGCATAATTGTTTCACTGATTATTATCGCCATAAGGCTTTCTACTGCATCCCAGAATACAACTTCCTTTCCACCAAACTCTATGTGTTCTATGGTTAAAGACTCTGTTAGCTGAAAAATGGTTAGCTAACAGACTTCTACAAGTTAGCTTTGAATACCAAAAGATAATCTCAACCAAATTTCTCAAAATATATCCCTAAAATAATGCGGGGCGCAATATCAGAGAATGCCAGGAATTTATAACCCGAGCGATAATATATTTTTTCTTTTAAGCCGGCTACAGCATAATATGAAGGCAAAGGATTCAATTGCTAATCACCTCAGTCAAGGGGGGCTCGTACCTCCCCCCTCCACCCAAGGGAATAGGAGGTGTTCCCCCACCAGTTATCTTTCCACTTAACAGGGGATTTTGGGGGAATTAGAGGAGGGTTTTCGGGAGGTTGAGGAGAGTTATCAGGGGGGTTTTTAGTAAGGTTTTGGGAGGGGGGGGGTGGAATGTGTGGGGGTGGAAGAGGGTAAGGTCAGCTATCCAGGGGCAGCTGCAAAATTTCAGGCCTAAGCCGTCATTAATCGTTCCACTATAGCTGATGCTCTCAGATTTCTCCGGATCTTTTTTACTTTCTTAACCAGTCATGAGTCTTATCCTACTTTTTATTTATCCTCCGTCTTCTTCATCTTATTATCCTGTCCTCCTTCTTTTCCTCATTCATCTTCTTCATTCTCTCTTTTTCTTCTTTTACTCCTCCTTTCATTTCTTCCTTTAAAACTTTCTCTTTCCCTCTATTTTCCTCCTTCTCTTCTCCTCCTTCTCCTCTCCCTCCTCTTCATCTTCTCCTCCTTCTCCTTCCTCCTCCTCCTTCTCCTCCTTCTCCTCCGTCTCCTCCTTCTCCCTTCTTCTCCTCCTTCTCCTCCTTCTCCTCCTTCTCTTCCTCCTTCTCCTCCCTTCCTCCTCCTTCTCCTCCTTCTCCTCCTTCTCCTCCTCCTTCTCCTCCACCATTTTCCCTTCCTCCTATCCTTCTTCCTCTGTACCTTCCTCTACTTTCCCTCTGTTTGAACTCTTCCTTCTTTTCCCAATCGTAAATTATAAATCTTCATAACGCAATTAAATTTTCCATGAAATCACTCCAATAAAAAAGAACTGAGAAGAGAACAGCTGATTGAATAAGGTAGCCATGTTATAGACATAAATTTCTCCACTGTAGCCTATACACGTGTATGTCCATATCCAATCAGCCGTTGATGTGTTTTTCTATTGGGTGGTATTTGATGAGAAATGCATTTTCAAACTTACGACTTTATAATCCTTCCAGTTATTTCTATATTCTCTCTCGATTTTTCCCTTCCTTCATTACCTTCGTTTACCCCCTCACCTTTCCCATTCCTCTCTCTCCATATAATTCCTTTTTTTTCTCCTCCTTTCTTTCAAACCTCTTTCCGCTCTTTCCTTTCCTTCCTCTTCCCTTCTTCCCTTTCATTCCATTCTTCTCTTTATTCCCCTTTTCGTCCCTTCTCCCCTTTTTCTCTTTTTCTTCCCTTCTTCCCTTTTTATCCCTTTTCATCATTCATTCTCCCCTTTCCATCATTGATTCTTCCCTCTCTCTTCTCACATTCCTCAACTCCAAGTCATACACTCTCCTCCTCTCTCAAACCTCCCCCCTCTTCACCGCTCCTTCCTCCTCCATCATTCATTAATCCCCCCCTTCTCCCTACTCCCCAACTTTGAGCCACTCCATCACTATCACTAATCCCAAAAATCCACAACCCCCTCTTAACATCCCCCCTACCCCGTCCATCACTAATGAAAGCCGGTCCGACTTCTTCGCGCGCATTTTTCAACGTGAATGGCCCCGTCTAAATGCGGCTATTACATTAATGCCCCACCCAGAATTACATAAATCTAAGCCTGTATGCGGCTGAAATAATGTTTGCATGGTAAACTATGAATTATCATCATCATCAATCACTAAAATATCATCATTATAATCATTATCTCGTTTATCTTCTCACATATCACATTATGGAATAGAATAAGTTTTAGGATAACGCCTGTTATTTCTTTCCTTGATAATGTTTTATTGATCAAATAAATTAATATTATTTTTTTTCTATGTATCACATCAATGCCCCATCCGTAATTACATAAATCTCACCCTACGAGGCATACGAGGCAGAGTCAAGATACCAAAAACTGTTGAGCAAAGAACTACACCATTTCTATGAGGAACTCTTATTCAAGTTATACGACATAACTCACAGATATAGATATTCTCCAAGTGTACTCGATACAAAATTATATTCAGTAAAAGACCAGAGAAATAGCTATAATACTGGAAAACTATATAGGTATAAAATCCTCGCAGTCTGAATCAAATAAATCGTCGAGGAAACAGTCCTCCAAGAAACAGAGTAGAGCTTTTCCGGTATCCAAGGAAATATGGTCTTCGAAATGAGAACGATTTCCCAATTTTCCAACGCAGGATACGAGTCGTCGAGTGGATTTTCAATTTTCCCGAATTTCCCGGCCGTCTTTCAAGTAGTACCCTACGAATGGCTTTGATTATCGATTTATAAATTTATCGATTTTCAAAGTACTCGCAAGAGTACGGTCTGCAAACGACTTCGATTATTCGATATATCGATAGTGGGCGAAGAGTGATGGCATTCTAAGAAGCCAGAAATGATGAACTCTTTGAATTCGAGATCTCGTTCTGGGAGATGGATAGGATGTAAGATTGAGTTTGGAGATTGATGGATTGAAATTGGGGCTAAGAAATTCTGATGTGGAAGGATTGGTAGGGTAAAGGTTATTGATGGTGATATGACTTCAAATATCTGTTCGGTTACTGGAAATGAGAGATTGAACTGATGTAGTATACTTAAACCCCATTCACATCTTATGACATCAGATAGATTCGTACCGATATTCAATTCGGTCATTCAATTTGTTAAGCCATCACATTTCTGCGTCTTCGGTCAATAAGTAGTGATAGATATGAATATGCTTATTCGAATTAGGATAATTAGACCACAAAAAATCATATTACGATTTTTGTAACCGTATAAATGAGAAAAATAATCAACTAAATGCAAAGACTAATTTTTTGTCTGGAGATTAAGGTTTTGTGACTGACTGCTGTCTGTGTAGGTGACCGCTGGAGATTAGTTGCACTCTTTTTTACTGTCTTTGAAATAATCTAAAATCGCTTACAAATAACATGCAAAGCAAACGGAGACTGTTGCATTGTTGTGGCAGACTTTAGCCGCATGCCTTGGCATGCATTGCAACCAACCTACAGCGGTCACCTATCACTAAAGCTGTCATATTATTATCAGTTATATTTTTTATATCGTATGGCTTTTATCGGTGGGGAGACCCTTACGGATAGGTTCCACCTCGCCTAATTGCACAATTTTCTGTGTCGGTCACCCATCCAAGAGCAGTCTTGAATGTTTGTTACTTAACAATATTATCAGTTAATATACGTCCAATCTTGAAACATAAGGTGTCAATCTATTTTTAATTGAGGGCCGTCATGGTCACGATTTCTGTCTTCGCATTGGAATTAATGTCCTACCCTACAGCAAAACATTTTTCTTGACAGGTTTTTTTAATCAATATTTGAATCAGTAAAGGAATATCTGGTTTAATGAATTTTGCTTTTGTCTAATGTGCTTGGCTTTAGTCTAGTTTCTTCAATCACGAGCTCATGAATCGGCCCTAAATGTACTAAAATAAGTTATTCTTATAATATTTTTTTTTAATCAATAATTTTCTAGTTATCTGAGAAACAAAATTTCAAATGGCCGCTATTTTATTTTATGAATTTAAAAAATTGTCATAATTTTTTTGTAGCTCTGTCTTGTTGTAATAAATAATATGAATCTAATCAGATCTAATCTCACTTTTTCTCATCCAATTCCCTTCCTTCCGGTTGGAAACAGTAGCTTAGAAACAGGCCTACTCCAGTATTCAACTAATAATATCTAATATCAAACAGATAATCTGAATCTAATCTCTCTCTTCCCCTTCAAATTCTTCTCCGCAACAAGCATCCCCGCTCGGACAGTCTCCTCCTGGAGGAGAAGCAGCAGGAAAAGCAACCAGTAAGCGAAGAAGCCATTCCGTTGAGGTCTTATCGTTGTCTTGGCCGTTTACGAGACACAGTAAATTTGCTGATAAGCCCCACAGGCGAGCTGGAGCCGAGGCTACAGCTGTTGTAAAGCACTATCTCCATCACTAACCCTGGGCTTACTGCGCCAAAGTAGAATCCCTAGAAAAACAGAGGGAAAGGAATACAAAACAACAACAAAAGAAGAAAAGAAATAGGGAACAAAAAAAGACGTAGAGAAATACGAAACAAATTCTTCTATCTTCACCCCTGGAAGCTAGAGACGGGTCTACGTTGATTCAGTGGCGGGAATTTAATGGCTGCATCTGTTGTGTTGAAAGTCACAATGTCGTCCTTTTCTCGTTAAAATTTAGCGAAACTATTTCAAAGTTATTGCAGTATTTGTTTGGGGTTTCAGGTTTGAGATTGGTGTACAATTTTATGGAGGTTACGTATCTACATTTTATTTTTATTTATTATTTAAGTATCTACATTATTATTATTCAATGTTATTATTTCAAATTAAATTATTTTAAAATTTAAATTATTTTATTATTCAATGTATCTATATTTAAGTATTTATTATTTATTAGTCGTACATTTTATCCAATTGCTACTATCAGGGAACTGTCTTATAGAAAAATTCAGAAACCTTTTGATATAGAAAGAAAATAGTGCAAGTACTATAATACCTGTAATACAAGTAATATTATACAAGAGATACAAGTGGAAGAGAAAGCGGAACGAGAATAAGTACCTATTTATTAGTTAATAGTCGTACAATTGATTCAATTGCTACTATCAGGGAACTATCATGTAAGAAAATTCAGAAACCCTTCGATACAGAAAGAAAATAGTGCAAGTAATACAATTTCTGTAATACAAGTTTTACTGTACATGTGATACAAGTGGAAGACAAAGCGGATCCAAGATAGACTCATAGGTTTATCAATAAAAACCAAGCAAATTCATAGTACCATACATTATAACATTCTATGTTTTGAGATGTAGTATTAAACTAATTCAAACACGAATTAGATAGAATAGAATTAGGGCTTAATTTCAGCCGGAGATCACCGTAGCGCAGCTCCGGTACTTTTTTGGACACCGGAGCGGATTTTTACTAAAAATCTTATAAAACCAGCAAGGTTTCAAGTCTCAGGATACCTATAAAAACGCATATTGTAGTTCCCAATTCTTAAAAAAAAATTCCGGAGAGCCCCGAACCCCCCTCTGTATCTGCCCCCCTCTTAAATGTGAACATATTTAAGGCCCAAACTAAAATAACATCATGAAGAACCCACAATTCCAACACATACGAGGCCCACAACAATAACTCCCTCGAGCGGCCAAAATGAAATTATATTTCAAGATGAAACCCGATCCGAGCCATAAGAAAACATAACGGTAATCTGGCTGGTCGGATAAAGAGCGTGAAGAAGAAGAAAGAAACATTGAAGGAAATTGAAAAAGGCCCGCCGACTCTAGCTCATAAAATTCTCGTAGGAACAATTCCAAAGCGCAGAGATCGTTATTCTTTGTTGCAGCGAGTTCGAAATCCCTTCCAGGGGGGGTCTGGGGTGGGGGGAAGGGTTTAGTGAGTGGGGGGGGGGGCAAGAACTTTTGTTTGGTCTGTTCTCTTTTGTACCTAGAAGAGTAATGATCTGCTTGCAACATAAAAGTACCTACAGCAAAAATAATACAATTCCCCACTGTTGTAGGCCTGTACAGCACAATAGGAACATAGGGTTGGTGAATTAGTGAGAAGATGATCTTGGGAGGATCATAGTTACATTTATTTTTTCGCAGATCAATCAGAAACAAATTCATCAGCAACAACTGATATAATTTTCCACTGTCTCAGGCCTGCCTATAAATTACAGACATTGGTTTTGTTACTTGAGAGATTATTAAGATGATTAATATTACGCTGAATCCAATAGGAAAAGAGTTGTGAGAAAAAACTATGAGCATCTCTTGATTTTAGTGTTATTTTTCATAACTAGTGTATATCATATCTAGTATGAAGTGTTTTGTATCTGGTGCATGGATGAATCACGGAAATATTGGAGAAATTACTATTTCCATTGACTTAATAATCCATTTATCTAGAACATACGTTCCAATGTAGGGAGAATCAACAAGATAACTGCTGCTATTCTACATTTATCCGGTTGCTCATTTGCTAAAGGAGAATCAACCTCAAGTTCGTCAGCTTAATATGACAACCACTGTGACAGTTATAAATTAAAACCAATTTAGGCTACATGCGATTTGCGCCACAAGGAAGGTACCTATAGTGCGATTCACGTCAAGAAGTCAGCATTGCTTAGATGGGAGTTTGCTATTCTTGTTCAGCACAAGGCAGTTGCTGATGTCTCTATCCTTTTCGCCCTGTGCATAGTTGCCGCACTGTGCATTGTTGTCGCACACAGTCCCAACAAACAGGTTTGGTGCAGTTTTCTCTTCCTCTCTCAATGAAACTTGGCATCAATGCTCCTCATATAAACAATGCTGACTTATTGACGTGAATCGCACTATACTCGCTTGACAGTCTCAATGAATTTCATAAACGTAATGCCTTTATCTTACTATAAAAAAAATATTTAGAAATTATATAACATTATGTAATTTCTATATTATATAGATATATTCCTATATTACATTATAAAATATTATAGAAATATATTGTAATGTGAGCTGTTATGTTTTGAAATATGATGCACTAGTAAGTTGGATCGATATTAATAGTCTACTCTCGCATATTGTTCGCAGACTATCCTAAGCTGAGCAAACATAAGCTTTTAAATTGAATAATTGAATAACAACCATTCGTCATCCACCAAACTGAAAACAATTCCACTACCATATACAGTTTTTTTCTGAGCGGATTGCTAGCAGATTATCCTGACAGTGCGATTCAGCGTAACATCAGCTGTTTATTGAAAAATAATCATTCGCAATCCACAGAATTAAAACAATTCTACCTTCCTTGGTACATGTATCATATTCCTTGCTACACAATAATATTCATTGATACACGTATCATCTTTCTTGATACATTTAGGGCCGGTTCATGAGCTCGGGATTTAGCTAAGTCCTAGATTAAAATGGGAGGCTACCGTAGCATCGACAAACGTTAGCCTCAAAACTATGTACTAAGGGCTCTCTATGCTGCTAACCCACTAACCTGTCGAGACGAACGTTTGTCGATGCTACGATAGCTACTCGTTTTAGTCCAGGACTTGGCTAAATCCCTAGCTCATGAACCGGCCCTTACCATCTTACTTGCTACACGTATCTCCTCAATTGGTACAAACGTGTCTTCTGTGATACAAACACAGTCGTGTGTATCCTCTTGGGAAATTGCGTTTCCGACTAGAATATTTAAAGGATTAAATAGACAATCCTCGTCAGCCGGTGTTCATTGACATTTTCCAACACGCGCTACTGAAAATTGGATCAGCGTCCGTCCAATTTCCAATTAAAACTTGGATGAGATTACTTTGACAGCAGAAAAAACGCCAATAAACCCCTTTAATCCCTGTTTGTTTACCGAACGTGACCGAACAGACGACACTCAACTAATTTTTTCAACTTGAAAACTTATTTGTTCAACTTATCAACTCATTTTTCTCATCAACAGGTCACAAAGAGAAATGCCATCAATAGTGTTATCAACCAATAGGACGAGTCCTTTATTCAGTTGGTTGTCGATTATTAGAACTTGTGAGTTTGAGTTTTAAGTCTCTCGGGTTTTCTAGACAGGTTTTTGAAATATTGAGTTTTTTAGACAGCAAAAGTATTGTGGTTATCTTTTTATATGAACAGAGCTGTGATTGGTGTAATTATAAAAGAAAATTGGATTTCAGAGCCCTTTCTTGTGAAGCTACCCGAGTGTCTTGAATAGCTTGACTATAATTGTAGTAATTTTATAAATTAATAATTGTAGTACTATAATTGTAGAAAATTTGTTTTTCTTCATTTCTGATTTTCACCATTGGTTCTCATCATACTACTGCTCAACTAAGGCTAGGCGTACACCGGTTAGTCAAGACAAGACAAGACGAGATTAGTCACGTTTAGTCACAGTTATTCACATAGTTGCTTATGAAGCAACACACACCGATTAGTCATTGCATCGGTGTGTGCTGCTTCATAAGCAACTATGTGAATTACTGTGACTAAACTCGTCTTGTCTTGTCTTGTCTTGACTAACCGGTGTACGCCTAGCCTAAAAGTTATTTAATTGAATGGAATTTAATGAAGAATATGATAGTGGACAAAATAGTAACTGAGGTATATTTTTGTGTAAGCACATCATTCATAGAGGTACCTGATATCTATACTTTCGATAGCTATTTGAATTGATTTTTTTTTTAAATTGGAGGAGAAATCTGATAGAAGAAAATTTACTAGAGATTTCCACTGAAAGACATGTTTGAGATGCATTGATTTCATGTTGAATGAATCAATTACTCATTTGAACGAACAACCTAGTTTATTACTTCCCTTGATTTTATTCAGATAAAATACAAGTACTCTTTTTGTGAAATTATAGCATCCCAAATCCGATTCACGTCAAGAAGTCAGCATTGTTTATATGAGGATCTCGGTATAAATTCAATTCACAGAGAAAGAGAAAACCTGCATTTAACGTTTAATTTGGCAAAAAATGACATGTTCAACTATGCACAGTGCGAATACTCTCGAGGAGTAGAGATATCAGCAACTTCGTTCAAATTGCAATGATTTATTCAGACAAAATACAAAACATGTCTTTTTAGTGGAAATTATAGCTTCTAGTGAATTGTAGTATCTGCTCCTATTTCATACAAATATTCTAAATCTAGACATTCTAGACTATTCAAGAGATTTGTGAAAAAGTATAGATGAAAACTCAATGAAATATAGGCTATTCAATAAATTTGTCGAATAATATAGTTGAAAAAATGCAATGGAATCTATATGACAATATAATTTTATTTATACTGATGACAGTTAACATCCGTCAAGATAACAACCAAATACTCGTACTTTTGCTCCAGGAACGTATTCTCCTATCCCTACAATCTTTCCCTTATATGAGCGTCTTCCTCCAAACCACAGCCTTCTATATCCATCACCATTACGTTAATGTTTCAAAATGCGACCTCTCTATACAACCACGACTGTCGACGCTCGCCATTCCACAACAACACAGAAGAGCAACGAGCAACAAGATAAGATAGAGAGGCATACGCTTAATGTTCACTAGGAAATTACTACCGACTGTGGTGATGGTGGGGCCTTGTAGAACCCCACATTATATAAAGAGTAGTGAATTTATAGCGCCCTCTACAAGACCCTGGTTCTTTGTTACAGCGTCTGTTGTGTGAATAAATTCAAACAAGCTAGGTTAGGTTACAGCGTGCTTGGAGGCTACTCAATGCCTTCATCGACATCTTTGCCTCTTAGCGGGCTCAATTTATCTTAATGTGGTCCTTTATGTGATATTCTATGATTCGACGCCACAAATCAGGGGTTGTTCGAGGTAGGCTACGCAATTTCAAGTGGCGTCTCCACTCTAAATGGAGTCGTCAAGTTTATGAGTGATCATTGATTGCACAGTGCAGTTAACCTAGAACAATAATTATTATTACTTGCAGTTGAACTGTGAGATCACTGAAACCGTTTACATCCGAAAACGTCTGAACGTCCGAATTGCTAACATTGAATCAAATGGTATATAACTTCCATAGATTAATGTTTAGTTGGTGACTAGGGGTGCGTTCATGTCGGAGCTGTGATTAGCTATAGTGCGATTCACGTCAAGAAGTCAGCATTGCTTAGATGGGAGTTTGCTATCCTTGTTCAGCACAAGGCAGTTGCTGATGTCTCTATCCTATTCGCACTGTGCATAGTTGCCGCACTGTGCATTCTTGTCGCACACAGTCCCAACAAACACGTTTGGTGCAGTTTTCTCTTTCTCTCTCAATGAAACTTGGCATCAATGCTCCTCATATAAACAATGCTGACTTCTTGACGTGAATCGGACTATATCTCAGCTGTGATCCTAGCAACGCGTAGATAATTTATTATCGACGTGCTTTTTAATAAGCTTGTTTAAGTCGAAGCTTCGTTTTTAATCGCATTAGGCTAGGCGTACACCGGTTAGTTGAGATAAGACAAGACGAGATTAGTCACGTTCAGTCACAGTACTTCTCATAGTTGCTTAGAAAGCAACACACACCGATTAGTCATTACATCGGTGTGTGCTGCTTCATAAGCAACTATGTCAATTACTGTGACTAAACATGACTAATTGACTAATCTCGTCTTGTCTTGTCTTGACTAACCAGTGTACGCCTAGCCTTAGAAAGCACGTCAATATTATCTATGCGTTGGTCCGTATTATCTTATCAATGGTCCGGCAAACCAGAGGTGCTGGGTTCGATTCCCGCCCGGGGAAAAGTATTTTGTGCAGCAGCGTTCATCGAATTTCCTTACTAGCTATTATTCTGTTGTCAATATTTGCAGTAGCAGAAGTCTTCAGAATATTATATAGCATTAATTAGGAATTTCGTTCAATTAAATTATTATATCTCATTTGTATTAGCATTCTTTCGAAATTGGATTTATAATAAACCGGTCTTATTCCATTGAACCTTCAACAAATTTCAAACCAATTATCCATGTCATTGGCTCAGTTATAGCCTCTAACTTTATATGCAAACTAAGTGAATGCAATTCTCTCCCTCAAATGGCGGGTGACGTAAAGAGCGTTGCAAACAAGTTCATTAAGTTTCCAATTAAGTTCTCCACTGCTTGCTTCAAGTGCATCAAGCACAAAAGACTGTGCAGCCACAGAACTGCTGAAGACTTTCACAATTTAGGTCAAAAACTTTATCTTCAAGTCAATTAAAGATATTTCCTCCAACTGGATGCGTTCGCAAAGCTACAAATTTACTACAAGCTAGAAATACAACTATCGCGCATGCTAAGTCTGGTACCTTCTACCGCCGCTCGCTCCCGCAACGAAAGTAGGGATCATCACGGCAGAACAAGACAGTACGTCCTCTGTGCTCCGGAAATAAGGGATGGGTATCGATAGATCGATGTTTTTTCCATCGATGTTCATTCTTTGATGTTTTTTAGACGTCGATGTTTTTTTCTATTTCCGATTTGCTTATTGGTTCTCATTGCATTGGCTGCGTTAGGCTAGGCGTACACCGGTTAGTCAAGACAAGACAAGACGAGATTAGTCACAGTAATTCACATAGTTGCTTATGAATCAACACACACCGATTAGTCATTGCATCGGTGTGTGCTGCTTCATAAGCAACTATGTGAATTACTGTGTCTAAACGTGACTAATCTCGTCTTGTCTTGTCTTGACTAACCGGTGTACGCCTAACCTTATAGGTGACATAATTTCACGGAAATTCAATTCAATTTCGAATTCTCATACAACTGTCATAGAAACTAATAGACTAATGACTCATATAAATATTACCAACTATATTCTATATTATCATCTATAGAATACTGAATATGTTATAATATGTACTAAATAATATATTACAGAATATATCATTGTGTTATAATATATACTGAATAATTATGTTACTTGTACAAATGTACATTTGATACAAAAATGGATCTTAAATTCAAGAATCTAGGAAGGAATGTCTTGTAATCTACAGTGGATGAAGTGAATTTTTTTTTCAGGATTGGAGAAAGGGGTTTCAACAACGTTTTATTGGACAATAATCAGCAATTACTGACTCTAATACTGATATTCGTGAAGTTTAAATTATATTTCTAGCTAAAAACTACCGAATATCATCGGGAATTCAACAGGAAACTGTCATGAACGCCTCTAATCTATCAAACACGTGCACAATAACTCAAATCCACAAGATAAACTAACACCCATAAACTAGTATGCACAAAATGATGAGAAAAGTATCTATGAAAGATAATAATACAGCTTGGCAACTCAAATATTGTAATCTTGCCAGGATTACAAGCAACAAAGTACTACACAAAACTAACTCAATTACTGCTGAATTCCATGCGAAATTATACCAGCGGGCTTACGGGTAGCGATGCTCCCGAGAATAAACTTGTTTTAAAACTTGAAATGTGTTTCTAGCTCATGAGGTTCAGTTTGTTGCTCATGAGCTATTGTGTGAGCTACGCTCAGATATGCTTTGGAACAAAGTTGAATTTCCCCTGCGCTCAAAAGGGCAACTTTCTACTATTCTTCTGTAACTTGAGTTGGGATTACGATATTATAAGTGTAAAGTATAGAATATTGTGCGTTATAAGGTGAACTAACAATATTGTATTAGCGGGTTCTGAAGTTCTAAATCTAGAGGAGAAAGAAAGAGTTCTAAATCTTGAAGAAGGAGTAGGAGAGGGAGATGAGAAGGTAAAGGTTGAAAGAGAAGGGGAAGAGGAGAGGAAGAAGAGAGGGAGAGGTGAGGAAGAGGATTTGAAAAGGAAAGGAACAGGAGAGGAAGAGGAGAGGAAGAGGTGAGGAAGAGGAGAGGGAGAGGAGAGGAAGAGGAGAGGAAGCGAAGAGGAAGAGGAGAGAAAGAGGAGCGGAAGAGGAGAGGAAGAGGAGAGGACGAGGAGAGGAAAAGGAGAGGAAGAGGAGGAGGAGGAGTAATTGTATTAGATGGACCATTTGTAAGAGAAAGGTAGAAAGATGAAGAGGAAGATAAAGAAAAAATAATAGAAGAGGTGGAAGACGAGGAAAGAGAGATAGAAATGAAATTGGGAGTGTTGATGGAAGAAGGAGTGGAAGAAGATGAGGAAGAAAGAGCAGAAGACGATGAAGGAGAGGAAGCACACGCAAGAGGAGAAAGTGGAAGAGCTGAAAAAAAGAAGAGAGAGAGAAAAAAAAGGAAAAGAAAAAGATCAACATGAAGAATAATAAGGAAGAATAAATGAAAAATAACAAGAACAAAGGATAGAGAAGGAAAAAGAAAAAAAGGTGAAAGAGAACAATAAAAAAATAAAAGAAAGTGTTGAAGGAGAGGGAGAAAAAGGAAAGAAAGATGGAGGAAAAAAAAGAATGAGAAGAAGGGGAAAAAGAATAGAACAGAACAAGTAACAGTTTAAGCAAAAGAAAAATAAATAGGTTTTTTGTGGCTAAATAAATTGAATTGGATTCAATTGAAGATGTAGAAGATAATGAAGAAGTGGGATTGGTTATGGTGAAAGAAGGGAGGTGGGAGGATAAGTAGAACACACCGCAAGTGTGGATTATCACAGGGTACCGGCAGGATAGTAAGTGTTCCTTAGATAAGTATACCTTACCCCAGTTACAGGGTGGGGGAATAGGGTGATGGGTATGCAGTGGGGATTCATTTCGGCTTGATATTGTTTCCAGTATGTTGGGGTAGGGGGGGAAGGGGTTGGGATTAATCATAAATTTCAAACTTGGAGCCGCTCAAAACAAACGCCTGCTTGCCTCAAATCTTGAATATTGTTTGAAACAAAGTTTCAGGGGGGCCTCCCAATTTATCTCTTGTACCTTCACACACGGGAGAGAAGAGGGAGATGAAGAAGAAGAAGAAAATGAGGAAGAAGAAAGAGAAGAATAAAAAGAAGAAGGAAGAAGAAGAAGAAGAAGAAGAAGAAGAAGAAGAAGAAGAAGAAGAAGAAGAAGAAGAAGAAGAAGAAGGAAGAAGAAGAAGAAGAAGAAGAAGAAGAAGAAGAAGAAGAAGAAGAAGAAGGAAGAAGAAGAAGAAGAAGAAGAAGAAGAAGAAGAAGAAGAAGAAGAAGAAGAAGAAGAAGAAGAAGAAGAAGAAGAAGAAGAAGAAGGAAGAAGAAGAAGAAGAAGAAGAAGGAGAAGAAGAAGAAGAAGAAGAAGAAGAAGAGGAAGAAGAAGAAGAAGAAGAAGAAGAAGAAGAAGAAGAAGAAGAAGAAGAAGGAAGAAGAGAAGAAGAAGAAGAAGAAGAAGAAGAAGAGAAGGAAGAAGAAGAAGAAGAGGAGAAGGAAGGAGGAAGAAGAAGAAGAAGAAGAAGAAGAAGAGAGTAGAGGAAGAGGAAGAAGAATTGAAGAAGAAACTAAAGAAGAGTAAATAAGAAGAGAAATCGAGTATAGAACAAAAATAAATTGAAGGGTTTCTAGGATGTAGGAGTATAATCAAGGTGTGGTAAGATGAGAAAATGATAAAGAGAAAAATAAAAGCAGTAGATGAAAATGGAAAGAAGAGGAAGAAATGGAATGATAAGAGGAAAACCCCGCGAAATAATAAATCAGAGGTTTCGAAAAGAAATTCAGGTAGAATGATAATGACTATGAAAATGTTTTAGTGATGCAGAAAAAGAAATAGAATTTTGTGAGAGAATGAAGGAAAAAAGGAAGAGAAGAAACTAGAAAGTGGAGAGGATGAAGAAGAAGTAGTAGAAAATATTATATAGAAGACAGTGATAACGGGAGGAGATAGAAAAAAGGAAATGAAAATTCCATGTCAATTTCTTAGTAGAAATGTAGCTTCATATTTGCAAAATTTAAACTGCAACTGATAACAAGATAAAGAGCTGTTAGTACGAAATCCACTCTTTGAACCAATATTTTTATAAGAATCCAGATTCTACTTGCCATATTATTGTCATCTTGACTTAGCCTAGATGCCTAGTCGTCCACGAGAACCGAATTGTCAGAAAACGACCGAAAGTTCAAAATGCTAACATTGAATCAAATTGCCAGCTGTTCGGACATCGGACGCTTTCTGACAAAAACGGTTCATGTTGACGATCAGGCTCATTGTAACATCGATTGTTCATGACCAAGCTACTGTTTAAGGCTAGAAACCGAAATTTACTCGACTCAGGAACGTCCACAAATGCAGCCCTAATCTATAAAAAAATATATATTTGCTAAAAAATCAACACTTTCCTGATCTTATCATTTCAATATTCAGTTCGGCATCAGGTAACCAAAGAATCTTGATACGCTACGCTAAGAACCCCAACTTTTTGTTGGTGTTAGAGAAATACTTTCTCACCCTCTGTGTTATTGCAGCTGTTTTATCTGCCAAAGAAAAACTTTCCAATGACCTGATTCGAAAGATACATTCAAGATTCCTGATGGAGGGCGCTCTAAAAAATTTATTCCACTCTCTCATTCCACAAGTCTTCTTTTCTTCACCCTTCCACTTCTATTAGTTTTATTTCTCTTCTTCTGTCTCTTCTACTTCTTATCCTTCTTCTCCTTCTTTGCTGATAATTTGATTTCTAAAATTTGTGTAACTGTTCTTTCCCTGTTACTGACATATTGATTGTTTATTTAATACTTCACTTCGCGGTCGAGCTATCTCTTTTAATCTTCTTCTTCTACTTTTCTTCTCCTTCTTCTTCTCATACTTCTCCAACTTTCTCTTCTCTTTTTTCTCTACTTCTCTTCAAGCTTACTACTTCTATCTTCGACTCCTTTCTTTCTCTTTATCTTTTTTCTTGTTATTCCATTCTTTCTTTTATTCCTCTCCTTTATCCTCTTCATCTTCTCCTTCTTCCTCTCTCCACTCTTCCACTCTGTTCTTTTTAACTGGTCATTCTATTTTCCCGCGTCTATCTATCCTTTCCGACTCCATTTGCGCCTAATTCTTCCATATTCCGCCCCCAACAATTCTTGCTCATTAGCTTCGTCTCAATTCTTTTACAATTTTCACTTCATCATCATCTAATCTTACTATACCTTAAAATTCTCCTTCTTCTCTTACATCATAAATTCCCTTCAATTTCTTCTAGTACTATATCTTGATTTCTTTTTTTATTTTATATTCTTCATTCGCTTCTTCGATTCTTCATTCTCGTCTTCTTATTTTTCTTCTTCTCCTTTTTATTCCACTTCTCATTCATCATACACTTCCCTCATTCCACCCACATTTTTTTTCAGCGAGATTTTCTTCCTGGAATCAGTGCAGCTATTCTTCTTCTCTCTCATCTTGTTCCTACTCTCACTTCGTCTGATTTTTTATGTCTCACTTTTTCGCACAACAGCCATCAACATACATAAGGAATGTAGAAGGTATGGCTTCTTATTCTTCTTTTCCTACTTCTGCTTCTCTCTATTTCTTCTTCTTCTTCTATTACTTCTTCTTTTTATTCTTCTCCACCTTCCAAAGGGTTTGTATGGCCTCATAAAAGACCAGTTCGACTCGAGCTTTCCTCACTGAAAGTTTAAGGGATGCCTCTTCAAATTGAAAAACAGATCTGCTTTTATGGTACGTGAGGGTTCTTCACATTTTCTTCTTCTTCATCCTACTCTCTCTTTTTCTCTCCCTATTCTGATTCTCTCTTTCCTCTTCTCTCTCTAGTATAATCTTCTATTTATTTCTAACTCATTGATATTCTTAATCTTCGTAATTATTTTCTCATTTAACATACACTCCTGATTTTCCAATTTAATTCATACCACTATTTTTCAAATACTCTTAATAACCCACTTTTCGAAGGTGAACAGATTAGTATTCAAGTTCAGGCAACGGTTGTATTGTGAAAGCCTGAAATAATTATTTCATTTTATTTACATTCTCAACCCAATCCTTTATCAGTTCCTTACTACCCATTTTTCGATCACTTGGTCTCCTCCCTTCTTTCACAAACCATTCTTCTTCCTTTTCCTCCTCCTCCTCCTCCTCCTCCTCCTCCTCCTCCTCCTCTCCTCCTCCACCTCCTCCTTCTCCTCCTCCCCCTATTCCTCAATCTCCTTCTCCTCCTCCTCCTTTCTTTTTTCTCTGTCACCCATCACATTTTCATCGGGACAGCGGCTATAAAACAAGGTAAGTTGACTCTCAAAATCTCTGCGCCTCTCCTATTTTATTTTGCATTGGATGCCTTTCACTTTCCACCCATAAAACTTTGCTTCGATACACACAAGAAGAATGTCGACCAAAGGAGCGGGGAAGGGAAAGAAGAAGAGAAAGAAGGGAAGAAGGAGGAGAAGGGGAAGAAGAGAATGAAGAATAGAAACAGCTGGGAGAAAAACTGTAAAACTGAAGAAGGAGCTCTGTCGTGAATTATTATAGTGAGAGGATTCCGTCGAAGTTGATGAAGGAATTCTTGAAACTTTCTAAAGTACTTCTTTATTCACGAGAGCACTTCTATTTCTAAAAGAAGAGTTACATTCACAGTATAAAATGGTGAAGAGGGTTTACTAACAGGTTGAGACGAAGTGTATGTTTTTAACATTCTTGTTACGTTAATGAATGTTGTACCATACTTAATTAGTAGACGTAAGTAGTATCATATTTTAAAAATATTGTTTTCTATCCTCTCATATTCTTGAGTAATCAAGGCCTCTTGATCAGGCATTATCGTCCACAAAATCCATTAAGATAACAAGAGATTAGTAAGATAAGTAAGATAACAAGAAGATTCAGGGAGAAACTGTAAAACCAACCTATTACTGGAGCCTCTTGAGAGGCCTTTCATACCTTTGGAAAAAGCATGAGAACCCGCACTCCTTCGTCGGTTGTTATTTTTGAATCTAGAGTTGTGGGCATGGTCTCAAATTGAAGATAAACATTGATAGAATTGCTGCATTGCTTAAAAATTTCATTATCTCTCATCAATTTCTTCCAATATATGAAGAGTAAAATGAGTGAAATTTGCTCCATGTTCATCGACTTCGAAAATCGAATTTTTAAGGTTATAAAGAAAGTCTAAAAATATACGAATGATCCAATACACACCATACTATGACTAGTTTAGTAAAGTCTTGATAATAATTAGGCCTATGTTACAATTTAAATGAGTAAAGAAGAATAGAGAAGAGGAGAGAATGGTCGAACAGAGAGAGAAAAAGAGAGAAAGAGAAGGAGGAGAGGAAACGAGAGGAGTAGATGACTATAGATAAGATGGATAGATAGATGGACTATAAATAAGAGAATGGTAGGAAGAAGAGGAAGAAGTATGGGGAAGAGGATGCGAGGTGAAAGAGCGGGGAATAATGAGAGAGGAGAAGAGAAGGATGAGAAGGGAGATAAAGAGGATGACAGGAGAACATGCAATGATTTCATCCCACATGGAAACGTTTCTCGATTGAACTCAAGTTAAACACTCTTCGAATACAAGCAGCTTTAAGTTTGACTTGAGTGAGCCTAGCCTGAAGTGTGAATGTACAGTCCCTGACAGAAATTGACTGATTCGCATTTTGCCTTTAATCGAGATCAGAAATTACAAGCAGCAGTCGAAGCCTGGTCTATTACTGAAGTTAGGAAGCTACATAGTAGTACTCACAAGCAGTAGACCAAGTTTAAGTACTGTTACGGTGAGTTAGTGGATGTGCACGAGTATCATCATCATCAACATTATCTTCTTCTTCTCCTTCTTCTTCTTCTTCTTCTTCTTCTTCTTCTTCTTCTTCTTCTTCTTCTTCTTCTTCTTCTTCTTCTTCTTCTTCTTCTTCTTCTTCTTCTTCTTCTTCTTCTTCTTCTTCTTCTTCTTCTTCTTCTTCTTCTTCTTCTTCTTCTTCTTCTTCTTCCTCCTCCTCCTTCTCCCCGAGCTTAGAGCTTATTCGCCAAGAGCTTATTCAAAATCTTTTGTCTTTTAACTTCAATATTCTTCAAGTTATCAAGTTATCGATAATTGTAATCAGTTTGTAGCATAATGCTGCTGATTAAAACATGAGAATGCGTTCTCTCTAAAATTTATCTAAGATGAATTTGATGTGGGTCGAATAAATCCCCCCTCCCGAACCACTGATATTTATAAAATCAAATTCGAAATTTGCTCAGAATTTATTGAACTTTAACGTGATATACAGAGTTCACCAAAAAAGCACAATCATACTCGGAGTTGTAAGTAGTAAAATCGCAAAGTTTTAACTAATTTTTAAATGTTCAAAACTATCCTTTTTTGGGCCATAAGTAAGAATATCATATACGACCACTCATTTCTCAAGTAGTCTATTTTTTACTTTAATTTATAAGAAGTACATTTTCTCATATCATAAAAGTCAGTTATCAATAACAAACTTTAAAACTAAAAAGCACAGAGAAGTTGTTTTTTTTTCTTTCAATTTTTGGGGGGTGAAGCCGCACCCTGACGTTCAAGGACATTTCAGATTCGGTTTCAGTGCCCCAAGATACCCATGTAACCAAGGATAAAAAACTTTCGCACCACTATTTGACTGGACTGTTACATATAGATTGTTATCAAGTCCATGATACATTTCTATAACACAGAGAAGCATTACAAGAGAAAATTCCCCAGGTTATTAACTAAACCCTTAATTATAAACTAATTACACTTAATTATAAATTCAGGTTATTAACATAACCTTAATTTGGACTGTTTGTATAATTTTGGATAAGGAACAGGTTTGGGCGTAAACCTGTTGTACTCTACTAATGTACAAATTCCTAAATGATTGATTGAAATATTATTCTATCCTGAAGTTCTTTAAACAGCGACAATTAATACAACTTCAAAAGCAATCAGTGGTAACCAATCCAGTCACAATTGAGCGGAGCATCTTTTCAATCCGAGTCCGTTGTTCAATCAGCCTCAAAACAAGGAGTGGATGTTTGCCCTGGAATTGGTTGGAATTGCAGAGACAATGAATTTGAACTCAATTGTGTCACCGTATCTGCCCACTTCACATCAGATGCAGAATAGGATCCAGAGTGTTCCAGTGTGAGTAACTTTGATTGTGAACTTTGAATGTGAGTGTGAATGTTGTTAGCATGATTGCAAGTATGCATCATGTGTGTGTATGTGAGATGCTGTTCGACTCATTTCCAAGTTGCCACAGACAAGTAACGAATTCTTCACTAAAGGGTCGATTACATGTGGCGAGTTTACTAGCTACTATCCGGCTTTTTGGGGAGGCCACCGTAGCATCGACAAACGTTAGCGTCGACATGACGTAGCATCGACAACCTACAAATGCTGAATCTCGCAGATTATTGCAAAGACTTTAAAAATGTCTTTTTGAAAGGTATTCTTTGTAAAGTCTTCTTTAAAAAGGTCTTTAATAAGACTTTAAAAAGTCTATAATACATCGACGTTTGTCGATGCTACGTCGTGTCGACGCTAACGTTTGTCGATGCTACAGTAGCCTCCCCAAAAAGCCGGATAGTAGTTAGTAGACTCGCCACATGTAATCGACCCTTAAAAGTAAAGAGTTCTTTACTTCTCTGTGATCCAGCTCAGTTGTTAGATAAATAGATAAATGAATTTAATACGTTTTTGGTTTCTTCATCACAATAATACTGTAGACGAAAGTGAGGCATAAAAGCGTCCTCTCTCATACAACCCACAAATTTTAGTTGTGAGGAATAGTTTGTCCTATAATAGTAGTTCATGCAATAAACTAGTAGTTATGCTACAATAGTGTTCAGTTCTATCATAACACGACATCACATATCGTCCTCCGGAGCATAACATGCTCCCGTTAACATGGAAAATGTTAAATAACGGTTATTAGCCATTTCCAAATTGAGAAATTTCTACTGTAGCTATAGATATTTCATCCGGTATGTACAGTAGATATATAGTAGGAATTCTATTTTGGAGGTAATTCTACCCCCTAAAATTTTGTACACGGATATAATATTAGGTACATAACCAGTACATGAATCCCAAATCAATATGGGATTCTATCAGGATGTATTTTATTGGCAGAGCACTGCTTTTGAACAATGAAAGAGCGCATTGAGTTGGCAAATGAAAGCGGGCAGCCGAATTTTGTTGGGATAATATTGGACATGACACCTGTAAATAAGTGAACGGTCACGGGTTGTTTGGCGCTGGTCGATTTGGTCTTTGCCCGTCCGTGTATTGCATGGGGGTCCGATTGTTAAACGTCACGTGTTTGTTGTTTGAGCTGCTAGCAGTCGTAGAAAATGTGCAATTGTTTGATGCAATGCTGAACTTTAGTAGATTTAGATTCTGTCATGTATTTTTACTTTTTAACTCTCCTCTTCGTTTTCCTTTTTCTTCTCCTTCCTATTCTTCTTTTTCTTTGTGTCTTACTTATTTTTTCTCTTTTTCTTCTTCTTCTCCTCCTATTCTTCTTTTCTTCGTCTTTTACTTCTTCTTTCTTTCTTCTTCTGCTTCTTCTTCTTCTTCTTCTTCTTCTTCTTCTACTCCTACTTCTTCCTCTACTTCTTCATCTCCTCCTCCTCCTCCTCCTCCTCCTTCTCCTCCCTCCTTCTCCTCCTTCTCCTCCTTCTCCTCCTAATCTGCCTCGTCTTCCTCCTCCTCCTCCTCCTCCTCTCCTCCTCTCCCTTCTCCTCCTCCTCCTCCTCCTCCTCCTCCTCCTGCTCTCCCTCCTCATCCTCCCTCCTCCCCCTTCTCCTCCTTCAACTCCTCCTCCTCCTCCTCCTCCTCCTCCTTCTCCTCCTCCTCCACCATCACCATCATCACGACTGAAAGTTTATGTTAGAAGAATATATTAGAAGATATGAAAAGAATATCCCCCCATACATCCTTTTCCCAGAGTAGGCATTATTCTGCTGCATGTACAGTAGTGATAAGATCATCATCACATTGCATCTTATACCCATAAGTAATATCGTGATTTATCTGCAGGGTTTCTTATATTATGTGAAAATCAAAGAATAAAATTCTTATATTCATAAACATAGTAATCCAAAATCCATAAGAAAACTCATATTAGGTCAGCGATAATGAACTCAACTTTCTATTTGGATGGATCCAAGATTATTGTTTGAAATAATAGGATCGAGTTCACAAACTTTTCACTCAATACATCAAATTCAGAGAAGCAACATAATTATACATTATCAACAAAATCGATCGGATACTCACATTCCATCTTGTCTCCCAAGAAAGTTGATACTGTATCTTGATATAACTTAGCACTGACCTGCAAAAGATAACAAAGTTGTTTAATGAAAAGCAGTACATGACATGAAAAAGAGACAGAAAAAAATGGATGTTATAGAATGATGTCTAAAAACTCTCACACACAAGTAACACACACACTTTCCTATCCACACAGAGCTTGAACAGTTTTAGAGAGAAAGAGTGTTTCACACTGAGCGTAAAAGTGGCGTATAAACGAAAACATAACTAATGAAATCTGAGGCACGAATGGTGGAAGGGGTGGAGAGGAGGAGAAGAAGAAGCAGTGGAAGGAGGGGGGGAGAAGAAAGTAAGTGCAGTGTAGAACAGTCAATTTATATACAGCGTATCTGCGGCTATGAAAAATTCATGGATGGAATTGAAAGAGAGTGGCTGTACGTGTGTTGTGAGGCAGGCTGGAGGGAAGGGGAGAGAGAAAGAGAAGAGAGAGAGAGAAGAGAAAAGAAGCAAGATAAAAGAGAAGAGAAAAGAGAGAAGTAGAGAGGGACAGGTAGAGAAAGAGGGAGGGAGAGAGGAAGAGAAAAAGATAGAGGTAAAGAAAGAGGTGGTGAGTACGGGAGGGAGAGAAGAACAGAAGGAGAAGTAGAAGAAGAAAAAGAAGATGGAGCAGAAAAAGGAGAAGGAAGAGTAGGAGGGGAAAAAGAAGGAAAAGAAGAAGTAGCAGAAAAAGGGGAAGAAAGATAAGGAGGAGAAGAAGAGGAGAATCAAGTATGAAAAGAACAAGAAAATGGAGAAACTGTAGATGTAGAAGAAGAGAATGAGTAGAGGAGAATTATAAGAGATTTAAGAAAGTTGAGGAGGCAACGAAACAAGAGTAATGTGAGAAATAGAGACAAAAAACAAAAAAGAGGTGAAAATAGTTCAAGAAATTAATCAATGAATGAAAATAATGAGGTAGAGAAAAAGAAGACGAGATTGAAGAAGTGGTAAGAGAGAAAGGAAGAAGAAGGAGAGGGTGCAGTTGATTTGGAAGAGAATGAATTAGAAGAGGGTGGAAGAGGGTGCCAAGAGTGTGAATCAGAATAAAACGGTAATGGTGTAGTAGAAAATTGCCATCACCATTGTAGGGCTTTTAGTTTGATACATTTCAAAGCCTACTGAGCAAGCTTCACACATTCTCATACATATAATTATACATACCAATTCAAGTGAATACATAACCATACATACATATGTATACTCATGTTTCCCTTACATGACTGACGTTGTTAACCTAAATATGAAAGCGGTAATTGGACCATTACGTTTTGAGACGTGTGAAGGAGCCACTCATCGGGTTATATAGGGTTCTTTTCTCATTTCATTAAAACAGAGGGTTTTTGTGTGCACACACTGTTGTTAGCCTCGAGGGGATTTGTGAAGATTCACTCGGTCAGTTGCAAGAATAGACAATAGAATTTAACCATCGTAGAATGACGTCAACTAACGAAATCAATGCAACAAATAACTTATCGCTATTGAGCTTCATTATATGACGTAATTTTCAGATTACCAGGAGGCTGAAGAGGACGAAGTCTTTTGAACTGTTTTAAAATCAATTTATGACAGTGTGTGCAGACTACTTTATAATGGGTACTGCTTTTAAAACCACTCAAGTCATCGATAGGTGCATTGGAGTGATACAGTTTTTTGAGGTTCAAGAAAAGTATGAAAATCAACTTTTCGTTTCCTGAAACTAGTATTGATGACTTGCGTGAAAAATTCTTCGGATGAGGATTTGGAAGGTAGTGGATTTTGTAGAATTCAACACAGATTTCTGAGAGAGTGCAATAATATCTTAAGAAAAAAACTATGATCGCTAAAAATCAAGAGCCAGTCCACGGAAATTCAAATAATTTGACGCCAATGCAACGATTTGAAAATGATCAAATTCCGTGCAATTAGCTCCTGGTACGTTGCTATGGAAAATCTTCTAGAACTATTTATCACTCCACAATATTATTGCACTTCAACAAGACCCATTTTGAATCCTAGAAATTCACTACTTTTCAAATCCTTTCTCGGAAATAATGCACTACTCATCAATAAAACAGTGATTTCCCAAGAATCACTTCAATCCTACAAGTACACTATTTTTCAAAAATGTTCACTCAGTTTCCCGTGTGTTCCCATGAATTTACATGAACATTTTCCCGAGAAAACTATCCAGTCAGCCAGAAAATCGTTCATTTACCAACGTAAAATGGTTTCTCTGCAGTTTTTCCTGCGGTTTGGTTTTATTTTGAATCAGATTCCCGCTGTTTTTGTGGCTGACATGATTCCATTTCTTTGATTCTAGAGCGTCGATATTGTGAAATATTGACAGCACTTTTCATACTTCATACTTTTTTTGCATCGTACATCATACATTCTGGTGTGATCATTCACAATATAATCTCGAAATCTCGATTCCAAATAATTAAAAAAATTCTCTTATTCCAATTTTTTCCTTGTTCATTTTTCTTTTCTTCCCACTTTCTTCTTTTTCCTTCCTTTTTCATTTACATTCTCCCATCCATATTCTTCCTTATTTTCTATCCCATGTTACCCAAAAATCATCAACAATGATCAACAGATCACCCAATCAATATTCAGTTCAATGCAATAGTTCTATCTACTTCATTGATATTCGATTATTCTGAATAAAAAGTAAACAGAGAAGTCGAAACCGAAATCGTTTCAGAGAATTTTATTATAACATACTAATTTTCCCGATAGAAAACTTAGTAAAAGAACAGGATATCATAAGAGGAAAAGAGGAGTAGTAGAAATGGAATCAAGCTTAAAGAAAGAGCAGGGTATCATAAGAAAAGAGAGGAATGATAGACTAAATAGCAAAGGAGGGAGATAGAGAATGGTGAGTGAGGGCTAGATAAGAAGGAGAGACAAGGTGAATATCAATCAAATAACATTGAATTAATGAAGGAGAACTCCTGAAATGTTTGAAACATATAGGAAAAAAGTGGAAAAGCAATAAAGAATAAAGAAAGAAGAGAATAGGTAGAGAGTGAGAGTAAAGAGGAAAGTTTTAGAGGGAAGCAGGTTTGAAAAAGTGAGGAAAATGATCACGTTTTGCAAAAATCCGAAGTGATCTTTGCTTGTGTTAGGTTAGATGCCCAAGGCCTTGGTATGAGTATTTGGATTTTCCGGGGAGGCTACTACAGTATATTAACCGGAAATTGGGAAGTTGATATAAGCTGATGGTCTACTGCATGTTTTCACTGTAGCGATGTAGATAAAATCTCAATTGCCTTTCACTCTCACTCACTTCATGCCTCTTTCTCTTTCTCTTCCTCTCTCTCCATCACCCTCTCCCTCTCTCTCCCTGTGGAGAATATCGTATAAACGGACAAACAGATGTATACAGGTACAATCACAATAAGGACCTTTTTGGTCCTTAATAACAAAGTGTCTACACCTTTTCCAGTTCTATTTGAGAAAGTATGAATTGTAATTGAGAATGGTCATTTGTAATTGAGAAACATCAGTTGTAAATGAGAACGGTCAATTGTATTTGAGAAGATATCACATGTAATTGAGAATGGTGAATTATTGTAAATGAGAAAGTATCATTTGAAATTGAGAAGATGTCAGTTGTAATTGAGAAATCAAATTAAAGAATCAGCTGACCTTTTTCACGTTTTAACTTCTCATTGACAAGTGACGATTTCTCATTCACAATATATTCACCATTCTCAATCACATGTGATAATTATCTTCTCAAATAAAATTGACCGTTCTCATTTACAACTGATGTTTTCTCAATTACAAATCACTATTCTCAATTACAACTGATACTTTCTCAAATTGAATTGACACTTTCTCAAATACAGTTGGAAAAGGTGTAGTATGATAATTCAATAGAAATTCAAACATTCACCGTGTCTGCCTACTGACCATTCTACAAACGTAAATATAGTCTTTCTTGCTATTGGACAAATAACCATAGAGATGTATGATATTTTATAACTTTGTGTGAATGACCAATGTTTTGTTCGCTTGTAAAGAAGGCCTGTCATGTCCAGTGCAGTCTAGAAAAGAAGGCCTATTCAGTATTCTGTTTACACTAAGGCTGAGGGCACAAGTGAGGATGTTTTATTCCCAGGAAAACATGAACCAGAGAGGCCTTTCCAAACCCTGTATTATTCTACTTCCACTTCCCCTATCTTCTTATTTCTCTATTCCTTCTCCTTCTTCTACTTTTTTTATTTTTTCATTCACTTCATGTTTTTCTTATCCTTGTTTAATAATCAAATTTTCTTCTTTTTCTAATACTCTTCTTCTTCCTCTTTTCAACCTCTTCTTCTTTCTCTTCCTCTTCCTCTTCATCTTCCGCTTCTACTTCCTCTTCTTTTCCTCTGCTTCTTCTCTTCTTCCTCCTTCTCCTTCTTCATCTCTCTCAACTTGTTCTACTCCTCCTTCTCTTTCTTGATATTCTTCTTCCACTCCTCCTACTTCTTCTCCCTCTTCTTCTTCTCTTTCTCCTTCTCCTTCATTTTCTTTCTCCACTTGTTCCTGACTTCTCTCCTCCTTTCCTTCTTCTTTCTTCTTCTTCTTTTTCTTCTTCTTCTTCTTCTTCTTCTTCTTCTTCTTCTTCTCCTTCTTCTTTTCTTTGTATCTCCTTTTCCAAGAATGGACATTCATATGTCCAAACCTTTTCATCCTCTCACAATTATTGAATCATCAGTATATTTTTGCTTCATATCTATACTCATGTCATAATTTATAAGGTAATGTAAATTCGACGGATAACCAGTTGTATATTTGTTATTATAATCTAGAACTAGGATTTAAGCCGTCATATTTGTTATCTACATGAATAAAGTAATAAATCTGAATCTGAATCTGAATCTCACTCACACTCTCTCTATTCCTTTCTCTCTCTCTCTATCATTCATAAATGGTTAAGTGTTTTTGAGAATGATGTTCTTGTATATCTTTGTACCAAGAATGGACATTTATATGTTTGAGCTTCGCCGTTTTGTGTAGATACCAAACCATCATATTACCGTCTATTCAGTGAATCGTATATCATTGTAATCACTTCTATTTCAAAGAACTTTCATAGGAATAACTATCATAATCAAGAATTTAAGCCAATGTGCTGTAATCTACATGAATAAAGTAAATAATCTAATCTCACTCACTCCCTCTCTCACACACACACTCTCCCTATCTATCTCCCTTCCCCTGAAGCTGACTCCCGTTCACCTCATTCGCATTCGCTGGCTTCTCTCCAGCCTTTCCACACCACACACATATTCTTGCTTTCTGTCCCCTGGGATCTCCTCCTTTGTAGGCCGGCCCGGTGGCAGCGTTTTATCCTCGCAATTCCCTCATCACCATACGTCACCAACATAACTGACCAAACAATCTTTGAATAATGCACAAGCTTTCTTTTTTCTTTTCTTCCTTTCTCTTTTTATACCTTGTTTTCGCCTTACTATTCTTGATGTTATTGTGGACATTGTCTTTCTCTCCTCCTTCTTGTTCTCCTTCGTCTTTTTCTTCTTTTTTCTCTCCTTTTTCTTTTTCTCTTCATCTTCTCCTTCTTCTTCTCTTTCTTTTTCTTCTCCTACTTCTATTTCACCTTTCTCTCCTCCTACTTCTACCCCTTTCTTCTCCTTCTTCTCCCCCTCCTTCACCTTTTCTTTTTATTCTTCTTTTGCTCCTTTTCCACCTTCTTCACCTACTTGTACTTGTTCTTATTCTTCTTCTTCTTCTTATTTTTTTCTCCTCCTTTTTCCCCCTCTTTCTTCTTCTTTCTCCTCCTCCTTCTTCTTCCTCCTCTCCTTACTATGCTCAGTCTTTTCATTCTTCCCTTTTATTTTCTCCTCTTACTTATTCTTGTTCCTATTTCTTCTCCCCCTCCCACTGTGTGTGAAGAAAATAATGTCTTCTTCATTCCCCTCTCTTCTCTTCTTTTTCTTCCTTTCACCCTCCTTCTCCACTTCCTCCTAGCATCTTTGATTTTTGTTGTTTATGCCGAGCGTCCACAGAGTATAGAAGAAGAAAGTGTACTTTTGTATCTTACTTTTCACTTCAAAATGGAATTCTACTTCTAATTCCTTTGTGTTGAAAATCGTCATCATGTAGTTAACATCAACCAGTTCTAGAAGCAATTTAATTCTGGATAACATGAATTTATTCAAAGAACATATTATTCTATTATCAGTATAGAATTCAATGTTATTTTTGAATCAGTATAGAAACACCCCATTCCGACCTTATTCTCCTCTGCCTGGTTTTCACTTCTACAACGAAGTAAAAAACAATTCAATTCATCCAAAACATCTACAAGCAACAGGAAAATACCAATTTTTGCGCCCGGCAATATCTCTCGTTCAATTTCAACTACATTTTGACAGCCATTAATCAATCATCGAGCGTCAATACTGATCGCCGTTAACCGCCAGCGAGTGTAGAATATAACGGCACTCTATCTCGGAGTTATAAAAAAATGAAATACTGAAAATATCGAAAACCATTCATCATAATGGAGAACAAGCTAAGTGAAAAGTTTCAACCCGAACTCTCAATAACGGAGGGGGGCAATTTGGTTCGGTGGTGAACTCACAAATTAGAAGATCAATTTGAAAACCATCGGTCATCGAGTTCATGATATCATAAAGATCATCAATCATCAGTATTATTCTAGGTTATATACATCAGTTCATGAATAAGATCTCATGTGAATTCTATCATGTTTAATAAATACTGAGTACAGTATACAAGTATAGTAGAATTTTTTTCAATTTGGTAGATTGTTATTCAATAATCAATGGTATGTACAGTTCTGTCAGGATGATCTGCAAGGAATAATACTGTGAGGTGGGTATGGATTGACAGATAATTGATACAGATATAGCAGGATCAACTTAACTTGTCAGAAAACAGCTGTTTCGAAAATCAATATCACAATACTTAACCTATAAATGCTGAATCTCACAGATAATTGAAAAGGTCTTTCAAAAAGTTATTCTTTGAAAGGTCTACTTTAAAAAGGTCTTTCAAAGACTTCAAAGGTCTTTAAGACTTTTAAGTCTTTGGATTATTGTCTACATCACACCTTAGCTGGGTAACAGCTGTTTTCTGACAGATTTAATTGATACAGATTATGTCTGTCATATTTTATAACTCAGCTGCAAATCTTTCAAGAACGATCATACCACAATTGATTGTTGTATGATCCCAGGGTTTGGGATTGTTCAGATTGTTGGGATTGATCCCAGGCAATGAATGAACCAGAAATTTTGAGTGACTGATAATCCTAAAAATCCACATCCCTTCTAACCTGAAATACATCACAGACCTCCACCGCAATCTAACCTAAAATAAAACACCTTTGTTCAGTCACAACGCCACATTCATATCCATTTTGTGAGCCCTTTGTCATTTGTGTGTTCAGAAAATGGTGCCTTTTATGTTGCACACTGCTCTTTTTACACCAACGTAAAATCGATTCCGATGCTGGAACGAACTCTATTGAAGGAAAAGTGGGTTTTCGCAGTGGTGCAGGGGTGAGGGGTCCCTCTCTAAATTCCCCAGCTGTGAGGGGGCTCCCCCCGAAACCCTTTTCAACGTCAGAATCTATGTCAATGTTGAGACTCACTTGTCTTGCTCTATTTTACAGCCTGCCAATACTGGAAAAAGATCCCACCATCCTTTTACAAACTGTGAGGTATTTGTTCCAATGATATTCTTCTTTTTCCTTTTATATAGTATCGGCCAGTTACACAAAAATCCAAATGAATATAGCCGCTTTGAAATGATGTAATCTGAACCACAATGCAAGGAGGCTCAATGATAGAATCTTACGTCAATGCAATGACGTCATTTTACGGTGGTTAAATTCAATTGGAACCACAATGCAAGGAGGGTCAATGATAGAATCTTACGTCAATGCAATGACGTCATTTTATGGTGGTTAAATTTAATTGGAACCACAATGCAAGGAGGGTCAATGATAGAATCTTACGTCAATGCAATGACGTCATTTCACGGTTGTTAAGTTCAATTGGAGTTTCGTGCAACTGGGAACTGGCCGAAGTCTCGTGATTGACAATTATTATTCTCTTGACAATTCATAAATAATATTCCTCTTGAGTTTGTGAAATACTTTTGGATGTGGTTGTACTCATCAGAATAATATTACGAAGACTGAAATAATTAGTGTTCATTCTGCTTTAGATCTGGACCGACAATCACTAATGAATCTCCTCAATTTAATACAGCATTTTACATCTTGTCAAATTCTATAATAATTAATTTTTCTTCTGTGATGAAGTCATGTTCATATTGTATAGAGAATGAATTCTTATGACCTTTTGGTTTTACTGTTCAAAATTTTCGAAAATCTTCTAAGAAATCTTTAAAATTGAACGGATACATTTTTCAAAAAATATTTCGCTAAATAATAAATCTAGACGAGCTTGATTGAATTAATCAAAGAAATTATTTATTTGTTTTTTATACATTTCATTCTTCACCCAATCATATTTTGTAATCATAAAATATGACTACTATTTCTACTTTCTAAATAGCCTACAAATTATGCACATCAAACCTTGCCATTCTTATTTTTAGATTGACCCAAGTTGACAAAAACTTAGTAAACTGTCAATTTGTTCGAAAATTCTCGTGTCTTCTTGATAACAGACTATTCCAAAACTTTACCATAGAATCTTCTCATTATTTAAATGTACAAATTCAATCACAGACGTATTCACAGGAAAGTAGAAAAGGTATACTTTGTGTAATCTAACTTAACGCTTCTCTTAATTTAATGTTATACTTTCAAGAGATCCTTGAAATTTGTCCAAGTTTTCAAACCCTTGCCCCATATACGTTGCTTTCCAATTCTAAAATTGAATAATTGGAATAAAAAGTTGAATAAACAACTATCTGATCTATTTTTAAAGAATCAAATTCCTTCGACTGCTCTTAATATCACTGTATCACTTTTGGGACTTCATTGAAAAATGTTTTGAGTAGAAACATTGAGTAACGCCACACTGAGTTATCGACTTCAAAGTGGAATTTAATGCTACCGGCGTTGGAAAAGCGACTGGAAAAAAGAGACGTAGAGACTAAATGGAAAAGTTTGATTTTCAATTTGGAATTCAATTAGTGGAAAACTCTGAGGACTTTTCCACGTGATGTTAGTAAGTGAAAATTGGCCAAGCGAGGAAAAATGCGATGTTCTTTTTTCCAGCTATCAATTTTCCCACATGTGAGGTATCACTCGCCATGTGTTATCATGTTTCAACTTTCAAAGAAATGACTTGTAATGAAATTGCTTGTGTCGCTTCTCACCAGTTGGTAGATATAGCAGGATTCTTTTAACTTGTCAGAAAACAGCTGATTCAACGTTAGTAAACGAGCGTACATCAATCAGCTGTTTTCTGACAATTTAAAAGAATCCTGCTATAATTAACGATGACAGAAATAAAGGAATGATTGCAAGGTTTACAGAAGTCTGTGAGCATAATCTAAATCAACAATGTAAATTCTTTACAGCAATCAAATTGTTTATTTGTTGGTGAAATTATTACCTTTTGTCACTCCAACTCTAATTATTCACACAGCTCCAAGAGTCTTTCAGAATATTATTATATTATATTGCTTATTGCGTGTTGCTAGTTGCTTGTTGTTTATTGCTCCGGTGTGCGAGTCGCCATAATGAAATACCATTATGTATCAGTATAACTTTATAACTTATTCACCTTTTACTTATTTACGCAAAGTGCGCCTGTTGGAATTTTTACCATAATATCAAGAACCAGTGGCGGCTCGTGCAAATACTCATGGGGGGTTCACATTCCAGGAATATATTAATCTAGTTCTATAAGAATTTGTTCTGAAATGAATTTTGTTTGTTACACCTTGTAGAATGTAGTTTTATATTTTTAGGACGCTACTATCATGTAGCAAAATATTTAATGTGTTAATAAAGAAGTGTTGGCAACCTACAAGATTGGGGTGAATATCCCATTGGATAATCTATGATGTTTTTTCATAGTGTTGTTCTTTAAAATCTCTTTTGAAAGTCCTAGATTTTGATGTAGTGGTCTGATGTCAATTAATTGGCGGAGTAGGCCTACCACTTTCCTTGATTGATATTTTGCCTCAATCGACAAATTGGAGAATACAATTTTCTCCAATTCACTCACTGAAACCTTTCTTAAACCCGTCATTCTTTTCTTGGAATGAAGAAACAAGAATTAACCTTAAAATCGCCAACAAAACTGAGCGCGAAACTGAGTAAAAGCCAGCTCAGACAGAGCCTACAAGCAATGAGAGAGAGCAGGTAGCTACTGCAGTCGCGACAAACGTTAGCTTCGACACGTTACCTGTCAAGGCCACCGTTTGTCGATGCTGACAGGAGCCTCCGGAGCACATCTGAGATGTGCTCCTCATTTAACTAACGCAAATCGTTCCACCCCCACGGGGAAGAAATTGAACTCGCCCTTGGCTTCCATTTGAACGCATACTAGCGCTTGGGCACCTTCGAAGTGTGCTCCAACATTGCTGTCAGGCGTGATAGCGGTAGCGCGTAATTCAAATGTGTATCTCAGTTAGTGCGCCTCCTTATGGTATTGATAAAATAAAATTTAGCATTATTTCAATCACTTTATTGTTAATTAAAACTGTAAGTTATTGTAGCAAATTCATAGGGGGTTCACGTGCTCTTGTGCTCCCATGGACGCGCCGCCACTGTTCTTGACAAGAACTAATGAGAAACATCTAAGCAGCCTAATATATTGGTGAGATACAAAGCTGGAAGACTTGGAAGTTAGGAAGCAGCACATTATCAAAAATCAAGAATCAGTAATCTAGAATTAGAAATTGAGAACTGAATTACTGTGACTTAACGTGACTAATCTCGTCTTGTCTTGTCTTGACTAACCGGTGTACGCCTAGCCTGAGAATCTAGAATCAAGAATCGGGAATCAAAATATGAAATTTGAAAATAATTGAATCAGTCATCATTATATTTTGAAGGCATGTTCCCTAAAGAAAATTTCCCCCAAAAAAGAATAGAACAAACAAAATAATCCCAAACAAGAGTGCAGCGCAAAATAATATCAAGCTATTCAATCCTTAAACGTATCATGAGCTTTGAGAATAGCATCAAGGATATAAGACCATAAAAAAGCTGGATAATGGAACTCACCAACCAGGAGAATGAATTATTGTAGAAAAATACCGTAAAAGATTTAAAGATATGAAAAGTATCACAGAGATGGAGAAGGAAGAAGGAGAAGGGGAAGAAGAAGGAGAAGAAGAAGAAGAAGAAGAAGAAGAAGAAGAAGAAAAAAGGGAAGAAGAAGAAGGAGAGGATTGAGACTGTACAGGATAAGAAGGGAGTGAAGAAATGAAAGAAAAATAAAGAATTCATTGTTCAATCAACTGGAGTGGAGCTTAGGATTTATTGCATTAGCTATTGTGTATGTCGCGCAGGGCTTATTCCTTGCAATCGTATCTTGTGACCAGGCTCAGAAAGAAAAAACGCTGTAATGGAACCACACAAAGGTGTGGAGTAAGAATAGGGGATGAGGAAGAGGAGGAGAAGGAGATGAAATATTGTGGTGATATGAGTGAAGAAAGCAGAAGTAAGAGAAGACGAGAGAAGAAGAAGAAGAGGGTGAAAGAGGAAAAGGAGGAGAAGGAGGTGTAGGAGGAGAAGAAGAAGGAGAAGAAGAAGGAGAAGAAGAAGGAGAGAAATAAGGAGGAGGAGGAGGAGGAGGAGGAGGAGGAGGAGGAGGAGGAGGGAGGAGGAGGAGGAGGAGGAGGAGAAGAAGAAGAAGAAGAAGAAGAAGAAGAAGAAAAAGAAGAAGAAGAAGAAGAAGAAGAAGATGACGAAAGAAGAACAATAACAGGATTTTATGTGAGGATTAGATAAGGAGAGGATTAAATGGAAGAATTGGGGAGAAAGAACAAAAATTAAGAGAGAGAAGAAGTGGAAAATGGAGAAGAGTTATGAGTAAGAACGAGGAAAGGTCAAAGTAGGAAGGAGGACAAGAAGAGAAAGAGAACACGGAGAAAGAGTGATAGAAAAATTGTTGAATGACAAGGTAAAGAGGAGGGAGGAAGGAGGAGAGAACAGAGCTCGGGAAGAAGAAAAGGAAGGCGAATTGATATGAAAGGAGGAAGAAAAAACAAGAAGGAGATGAGGAGGAGGAACAAGCAGGAGATGAGGAGGACGAGGAGGAGGGGGAGGAGGAGGAGGAGGAGGAGGAGAAGGAGAACAAGGAGAAGAGGAAAAGAAAACAAATAATGAGTAATAAATATAAAAACGAGACAAGAAAGGGTTAGAGGTTAAATGCGGGAAGTCCATGAGATTAGAATTTATCTTGAAATGGTTTAACGGATATTAGAATTGATATTTTAAAAAAGATACTCTATCATACTTCACTCGAATATTATATTTATATTATATCACTTTAGTGTGCATTGAAAGAATATGAAGTAATATAACATTATGAAGAATGACAGACATAATGAGCATGGAAAGAGAAGCAAAGATAACTATGAGGGATAGAAGAAAGAAAGAGGGAGAGAAGGAGGACGAAGATAAATTCCAATCGATAGTTGATACGCTTTCAAATTTAAATTGAGAAAGAACAAGTAGCCTATAATATTTTTATGACTACAATACTCACGCCAATTCATTCAAGAGGCAAGACTACCACAAAAAAACATTCTTTCTTCTCCCCCCACTTCTTCTTTCTCTCTTTATTCTTTTCCCCTTCTCTTCCTTTCTTTCGTCCAACCTTCCCTCTCACCAACGTTCTTGGAACTCCATCTGAATTCAATTTGAATCCAGAATATTGTTACGATTGGTTCGTTATTGGGAAGAGTGATGGGAGATGTAAAAACATTATTCCTGCAGTTATTACGAAGGGAATGAGGTTTCCGTTTATGTATCGATTGCCGGCCCTCAGAGCATTGTGTTCTATTCTCTTTGTAAGATGATCCAGCAAATTATTCTGCTTGGTGCAAGAATATCGTCAAAAGAATACAATATTAGTCGAGGGAAATAATAATCCACGATATTCTCAACTGAATCGTTCTTGAAGTATTCTTCTGTTAGGAAAAATGCATTTTTAATATAGATCTGAACCATCATTATTTTGAATAAAAACTAGACTCCATCAAATCTTTCTCAGTTTCTTAATCTTCAATTATAAAATTGTTCGTTTGGGCAAAATTATGAATTATCAAAATTCATCGGAATTTGGAGAACTTGGTCATTTTTCCATTTTTAGTAGTAATAAACAATATCTGAGACAATAATATTGTCTTTTAACATGATCTTAAAATTGTTTCAAAATGAATCTTAATATAATTAGAGTTTATATAATAATAAAGATCTTTCATCTTGACATCTTTCCTCCAAGCAAATACGTAATGTTGATATTTTCCCTTGTCTTATTTTTCTTCTACTTCTACTTCATATTTCTCTTCTTCTTCTCCTTCTTCCATCTTTCTTTCCTCTTGAATCCTCCTTGCTTTCTTTCCTCCCTTTCTCTTCTTCCTTTCTTTCCTTCTTCATCTTTCTATTGTACCCCTTCTTCCCCCTCTTTCTTTTCTTTCTCCTTCTTACTCCTCTCCATTTTCCTCCTTCTACTTTTTCTCTTTCTCCTTCATCGCTCTCTCTCTCTTCTCTACCTCCTATTTACTTCTCCCTTATTTTTCCCTTTTCTCCTCCTCCACCTCCTCCTTCCCCTGTCACTACTTCTCTCTCTCCTATTTACTTCTCCCTCTTCTCCTCCTCCTCCTCGTCCTCCTCCATCCCCTGTCTCTCCTTCTCCTCTTTCTCTCTCTCTCCTCCTTCCTTTCCTCTCCTCTCCCTCTAAGGTGGTTCAGGATTGAATTAGGGCAAGCGTTTGTTGTCTAGCAGGCCACGAAAACATTAATCTAATCCATGCTCTACACTGCACTCTGGTGGCAAGTCTAGTGTGAATTTGAAGAAGTCGAGAGCTCAGCTCTGTTTGCTGGCTTAGAACGCTTTTTGCCGCTTACAACCGATCTCACTGTAACATCTGTTTCAGCCCATCCCACCACGAAGAGACGGGTAATGAGAGAATGTGCAATTGGTTTTGTTTTTCCCTCAAGATTTCCACCACTAAACATTTCCTTCTCTCCTCTTATTCCTCCAAGAGAGAGATCAGATAAGATTAGATTAGAATATAATGTGAATGGCAAAATCTCCTTGATTGAGAGAGTTTATATTGAAGGAAGTGGATGGAAAATTGACAATTGTGAAGAGAAGAAGGGTTAAGGTGGAAAAATTTCAAATGTATGCACTCAAATACTTTAAATAAAACTGTAAATATTGGAGATTAAGTTGGAGAACTAAGAGCTTTGTAAGACAATAAAGAATAATAAGTAGGAAGAATACAAGAAGAATAGTAGTTATAAGAAAAAATATTATAGTTCGAATAGAACAAGTTGTTCCTTGGCCTGGTGCTCAAGAACCACTCACTAGAAACGTTTTTGTAAGAAAGACCGATGTCCGAACAGCTGACCACTTGATTCAATGTTAGCATCATTGAATCAAATGGTCAGCTGTTCGGACATCAGACTTTCTGACAAAAACGTTTCTAGTGAGTGGTTCTTGAGCACCAGGCCAAGAGACAACTAGTTTTTTTCCGAACTATAGGTGAATAAGATTATTAAAGAAGAATTTTAAAAACAATTATGATAAGGAAGGATAGAGAAAGAAAATAGAAGAGGAAGAGAATGAGAAAAAAATTAACTGTAGGAAGAAGAAATAAGTAGAAGGATTTCACGTCTGATGAAGAATTATAGAATATGAAGAAGGAGAGGATATAAGGGAACGTTGAGACAAAAGAGGGGAAGAAAGAGAGACAGAGAAACACTGATGAAACAAGAAGATTAAAAAATATATAAGGGAGGAACAAGTGAAAAGAATACTTGGATCGTGAAAAATAATAGTCCGTTATTCTTGTACTAGTTTTACCTCATTTCCTCTTTCCTATTCTCTGGGGTTTCCACACTTTTCCTAATCTGGAGCAATGAAGAAGTCATTTGTCTTCTTCTGGTCTTTTCACTCATTTCGCCCTGGCCAACAGCCAAAAACAAGTGATAAAATTAATGAGTTTGTGGAAACTATTACGTTAAAATCTGGTAACGTGTTCTGGGGTAACCTCTTCTACAGCGGAAAGAATCGCAAAGCTATTATGCTACTTAGTTATCTGCTCTGTAACCACTGCATTTCCTTGAGAAAACTCGTACAGTCTTTGTAATTCATTGCCAAATAATTAATGTATTTGTTTGGAATAGGAGTATCTTAATTAAAACTTAATACAGTATATTCTGTATAATATATATGAGTGATTGAAGATCAAGTAATTGAAGAATTTAGGAAGGAATTTTATTTCATTAGGAATTTCGTTCCATTAATCATTAATCAAGTAATTTATTGTTTCCTATACAATAATGAATTAGTTGTGTTGTCGACCCTTTCTTCTGTTCAACGATGAGGTTCCATTGTATTCTTAAAGAAACTTGTATTAAAAAGAAAGTAGAAAACAAACTTTCATCGTTTTTATGTAGTAGTAAAAGTTTTTTGTAGTTTTTATAAGGTGATACAGTGGAAGTAATATAGAAGTAATTATCCATATTGGATAGGAAAATTGAAGTTGTCTCAACCCCAAATTTATTGAAGTATCGATATGCTGGTTCCGGTTAACATCATTATCGATCTCTGGTTAACTGTTCACTGGCTTACTAGATTGATAATTATCATTCATTGATAAAATCATTATAATGATTTAAAAACCGTAAGTGGTATCTCGATACCTCAATAAATTTGTGGATGAGACAACTTTGAGTCTTCTTATTCAACCTTAAATCGTAGGGACGATTGTTTCACTCGTGGTTATGCCATCAAGACATAATGTCTAAAGTCTGAAAGTCTAATGTCTAAAGTCATTAAGTCTGATAATGTTCAAAAACGAGTCGAAACGATCGCCTACTACAATTATTCAAGTTTGATTTCATACTTTGAAGGTTTTTATATAGGCCTGATCAGTCTCATGAATTTGTGATGCTCAACCATAGATGCTCATCAATCACTTGCACAAAACAGACGGATAAAATACCGTTAGCACAAAAACTAAACAATTATTCAAATCGTAGAATTGCGTTATCTAAAGAGGTTTTAAAGAGGAATCATTGAATTCATTCCTTCAAATGACTTCAATCAAAATGTCTATTGTTTCGTCTTCCGACATTTTCCAGAATTAATCAATTCCTACAAATATTAATCACACAGGTGTCAATGACCTCAGCCGTATTTCATACACATGAATAATAATTGGACGATCTAGACGATGGCCGGATTAAAACAAGGCCGGTTGAGTGACAGTTACAATTGGACAGGCACTTTTTTCATTATCAGTTGGTTGTCATTGGTGAATATTGGATTCGAATCCACCTAATCCTTGGTCACGTGACGACTGTCCCAATCCATTTTTCTCCTTTCTTCTCTACTTTCCTTCCCGCTTCACTACTTTCCTATTCTTACCAAAATTCTTTCTTCTCATTCATCTCTCTCTTTCTCCCTTTTTCTTCTCTCTTCCCCTTTTCTCTTCCTTCTCTCTTTCTTTCCATACGTTTTAATGTCCTATGAATCCCAAAAAAGTGGGTTTTGAGTTATCTGTGAACACGATTACACCTCTCCCAATAAAGAAGTTTCTAGGTAATGCTGTGTTAATCTGTGAACATAATACAAATCTTTCCTCCTAATTGACGAAATTACTTTGAATTTAAAGCTGGAGGTCCTCACATTATAAGTATCCAACAAGGACAATTTTTATTGAAGGAATTAAATATGTACAATGAAATGCTGGAAGTAATGTCAAAAACAAGAATTTTGCGATTTTCTTGAAAATTGCTCGATTTTCAACATTCATTGATATTCATTCATTCATTACACAAAAATTAATTAGAGCGTTCTATTATTATACCTTGCGTTAAACTACTACTACTAAACAAACTTCTCCACTTCTTCTGATATACAAAGCTCTTTCTATCAATATTCTTTTAATTTGGCGGATGGGGACTGATGGTTCTTCAATGACCAGCTGATGTTACACTCAGCTTTAACACGATAGTCCGTAAATAATCTGCGAGATTCAGCATTTTGTAGGTTAAGTAGGTCAAACTGTTTTCAAGCTATAATTCATATGAACAATAATTAGGAATTTAAAATGTTATAATATGGTTAATTTCAATAAATATATTTATAATGTACTTATTGCTTCTACTTTTAGAGTAAGATAAACTTTTAAAGTAAGTGAGACGCAAGATTACTAGACAAATCCTGTCTAGTAATTGACAAATTCTGTCTAGTATTCTTGAGTGAGACGTATGTTTTTGGCGACAGACAAGAGTTTGTCTTCTACGCGTAGCCAAAGAACATTCATCTGTTTCTGAATTTTTAATCAGCTGATCCAACCGCCAAAGTAAAAAAATCTACTATGACTTATGATGACGAGCTGTGTTGAACTGAGCTGACTCATCACATTTGGCAATACCGATCGCAATTGAGTGGTACAATGAGAGTCCATTACCGAGTTGCAACTGCAGTCCATTGTGGAGTTCAGTGACCTCTTGGGAATTCGAATGCTTGTACAGTCCATAATAGCGACGCAGTTCTCATAAATGCCTGCCATAATGATGAGTCAGCGTTATTAGAATGACTGCAGGGTCAGTCGTTTTGTTGGTACGCGTTGCTTCAATTTGCCATCTACATTCATAACACGTATTTACTGCATGCTAGTTTTTGGAGTGGAAGTGGTACTTTGTTTTTGGTTAGGGTTTGAAGAGTGAGGGGTAGGGGGAGAGAGTGAGTGAGAAAGAATAAATTATTCACTTTATTCTAGTGGATTACAAAATATATTAACTCATTTTCTAGATTAATTATGACTTATGACAGTTGAAAATTATAGAAATTTAGGGGCGTTCAATTAATTGAATAAAGCATACGACTTTAACAGCTTATATACGAGTATAAAAGATAAGAGATTCAATATAATAAACACAAATATTCATAATAATTATTAAAGTGTGTTCTTCCAACTATGTAGTATATGGAAATATTTCTGATTAATTTTTACTACTAAGTATTATATGTTTATAATAATAGATATATAAGATTCAATATACTAACAAATATATTATTGAGCTGTATCTAGAAAGAGAGTCATATTATTATAAATGTCTATTCTTGAATCAGATTACTTTTGTTCATGTAGAAAAAAAATTGTTTGTATTCAAGATTACAAAACTTGAAAAATAATTGCTTTGAGGAAGAATTTAAGCAATTAACTTTGACTTTTTAGCCAAAAAACTGCTTGCTTTTTAATATCAATGATTCTGAAGAGAAGTATTTTGTTAACTAATCATGTTCCCACTATTGCAATCTCAATGTATCATAAAATAATCAAACTTCCTAAAACGTCAAACGTTTAATTAAAGCACAACACATTCATGTTTATTTCAATATAGTTCAGGCGTGGTACACTGAAATACACAAGACAGGAATACTTTGCCAACACCACAAAACGGTTTCAGAAACACACACCGATTAGTTTTTGCATCATGCTGCTATACAATATTAAAACGTAAAATACAATAGGCTGTCTTAGGTCTTGACTAAATTCTAGCCCTATCAGAACATGTGATGAATAATTTTCAAATCAATAATATTTACTTAGTGAATATTACACTTTTTTAGATCATTGAAACAATTAGATTATGCAGAACCAAAGAAAAAACAAACAAAGAAAAAACAAACCACAGATCAAACAAGTCTATGAACAGCTAACGAAACTGCTGCATAAAACTAAAGAATAGCTGTTCTTGAAAGAATAGCTAGTTAGTAAAGAACAGCCAGTTAGTAAAGAACAGCTATTTTAAGAATGAAATCAGCTGAACTATCTCATTTCATTCCAATATCAACTTTCAATAACAAACAGAACTTTGTCCTATGTAAAATACTATTTCATGTGGTATATTATTTGATTGAGTCTTGATGGCAATTATATAAGAACAAACAATTCTATTTATATTATATTCTATCACAGACAACACATATAGTTAGTCTATGATTGTATAGTTAGTATAGTTATAGCACTATTAATAGTTTATGCCTATAGTTATTTCTATTTATATACAATAGGAATATATTTTTATTAAAGTTAGTACGTGTACTTCACTGTGAATAATTAGAATTTCACTTACATTATTTTAGAAAAAGTGGGTTGCATTTCACGTTGTAGCTTCAATTATTGTTATCTATACAAGTATTTCGTCAAGAAAAACGCCATCGAAGAAATGATAAATATCTTGAAAAATTGAAAAATTTTATATTGCAATATTGGTGGAATGCTGGAGTAATTCCATAATTTTCCATTCCTTCCTTGAGCTCTTTCGTATATTTTATAGGCTATTAATATATTGAGATTTTTGAAAGATTTCCATTTGAATTCAATCCACCTCAAATAATAATTATTATTGTGGGTAAAATTGTGACAAATTCAAAACAAACTTGAAGAGTCAATAATTTCTTCTGCCTATAAGGAAACTCACATTTAATAATAATCAAATGATTTGTTCTGTACTTAATAATCATTTTGATTTCAATTGTGATTTGAGATGAAGAAAAATCGATTGATTTTCTAGCACTGAAGAATCTTCAATTCAAGGAGATCATTAGTGGCGAAGCGTGGTATGCTTATTTGGTCATCGCCTATAGGAAATATACCCGGCGATGACCAAATAAGCATACCACGCTTCGCCACAGGAGATCATAATTATTATTGTTGAAGAAAATAATAAAAATGGGAATAATCTTGTTTATTATTTCAGAAATTGTATTTTCCATACAAAAAAATATATAAATAAATTTGGATTGTCAAAAGTGTATAAATATAAAAAATGCCAGCAATAGTCAGTTTAAAGAAATACAAGTTCATCTGAAGTGAAAATTATCATAGTATTCTTCAAAAGATGACTCACAAAAAAATCTGTTCACCAAGGTAACTTCAATCACACAATACTTCTCTTAACTCCTCCAAAAGTCACACAAATTATATTCGACCTATACACAACTTGAGTACCTATATAGATGTAGAACTACCAAATTAAATTCACCCTATATCTATACACACAAAATGAGTAGCCTACCTATATACGACACTGCCAAATTAAATTCGCCCTATATCTATACATTGAGCATGAGCACCTATATACATTGCCAACTCTCACAAACAACGCAAAGGCTCGGTTATTTAAGTTCTTTGTCTTGGTCTCATACATATGTATGTTCACATGAATGAAGTTACATGGCGTAACCACGGCGCACTGCGAATTATTTGCTGAGCATGCAAATTTTCGTGCTTTACATTAGAATAGACTGTAAATAGGCCGTTGCTTTAAATAACAGCGATGTGATATTTTTCCCTTCATGAAGCAGGAGGTAATTTATTCATAGTATTTTGTGCTTTATTTTGTTTCGGGCAATTATTGCCCATATCTAATTCAATTTTATACGAAACTGGTTAATATTTTTCCATGGAAATTATTCATAAAGCCTTTGAGGTTTATTTTGTTCTGAGCAATTATTGCTCGTATCTAATTTAATTTTATACGAAACTTATTCATATTATTTTCTCATGGATATCATACATAAAGTTTATTCAATACAGTATAACTCATGATGTTTTTAGGTTCATTTTGTTGTGAGCAATATGCCCATATCTCATTCTATTATGTTATAAATGATCCAAAACCAAATTTTCTTATAGATATCATTAATTCATTACATAAGCTAGTCCATTACTGTGTAATTCATACTATTTTCGGGTTTATTTTGTTTTGAAAAGATATTCTATTCAGATTTATACCATCATAGATAATTTTTTTTCGTAGATATCATTTAAGATTGTCTACTCCATTACAGTAGGATTCATACTACCTTGTGGTCTATTTTGTTTTGGGCAATCATTGCTCGTATCCAATATCCAATTTTTCACAATACTCACTCATATTATTTTTTTCTTGTTTATTATTCATAAAGCCTAGTTCATTATAGTATAATTCATAGTTTGGAATTTATTTTGTCTTTGACAATATAATAATGCATATTAAATTGAATTTTATTCAATTCCATACCATATTTTCCTATGGATATCATTCATAAAGCCTAGTTCATTTCGCTTAGGCACTTGGACTGATAATAAATTGGGTTATACCTCAACCGGAAGTTGGAAATTAAGGAACAGAAGTTAATAACGGACAAAAAATGAAAGAGAAACACTCAAAGTTAATGAAAAACCAATGGAAAAAAAATCATTACACCTTTCAACATTTATTAAAATGTATAGGGGTCATCCACTTCAATTAAGCCTTGTGTGATGTTGATATTGTTCGATGGATTTATTCTTCGCACATTTTAAAAAGTGGAAAATAAATGTTTATGACAATAATTAATTTTCAATATAGGTGCATTAGAAAAATTGAAATAAACAGAGTATTGTTATTTTTATTCAGCGTACGGCATTTTGTATAAGCCAGCTATTCAATATTTTTAATATGTTTCCCCATATAGAACAGCAATGAGCTATCAGCAATCAGTATTCGTTTGGTTCCCATTTATTGGAACTTCTCATATTTGATTAAATTTATTTCGTAAAGATAGATTTTTCCATGTAGAGGGTACGATTCTGTATCATATTTATCTTTTGCATGGAACAACATACAAAATACATTTCATGGATGAAGTTCTACTTCACTACTAAAAAAATTAACAATTTGATTTGATGAATCATGAATATATAAATTGAAGATTCTTGTCGTAAACAGACATTTTTCGAGTAAATTTTGAAACAGAAAAGTCTATTACTCACGTCTGTTTTTTCCTCGATATTGTATCATTGATCAAGAAAATTAATGTGATTTCGAATCCTGATTCAGCACTCTCGAACAAATTATTATGAGGGGGGCTTTTCTTTGAAAGTGATAATGTTCAGCTCGGTATCCTAGTACAGTACATATTTTGATCAAAACACTGAAGAGAAAAGTATGAGAAACTTTTCACTTTATTGTTAATCGAGTTCAATAAAATTGATAGATATTTCTGAGACATATAAGATTATTATTGTGTACAAAACTCACCAAATATTTTTGCAGACTGAAGGAAAATATTTCATGCACATCCGTACCTGAAACAAAGACAACAATAATGTTCATACTACAAGTAGTTTCTTTATACAAATCATAAAGTAGTTGTTTATTACAAATCACAAGCAATTAATTAAAGTAGCATACTACAATAATACAATACTTAACTACATTCATACTACATTTTAGTCTACTTCTTGTGACTTCGAGTAGTTTCTTCTAATCAAAAAGTACTAGAAGGAAATGCACATGTAGTTCCTTATGACGAATAACGAAAAGAAAGTCTATTTTTATATTTTTATTATTTCAAATTACAAGAAAGGACAAGTAGTTTCTATAGTGCTCTTCATCCTTGAAGAGATCTGAGTAGAGAAACATTACCTCACAACTTTCTGAGCTAGCCAATCACACGCCTGCAACGTTGCCAATACGCACACTTCTATAATAGTGATGATCAGATGTTTAATTTCTGATCATCTGCTCTACTTGTAAATCATCCAAGTTAACACACTGAGTCGTGATATCAGACTGAAATTTCGTTTTAATACGCATGCGTGCCCAGATGATTGAACAGCACACAATATGACAACATTGCCATGCATTCTAATTGGATAACGCACCAAGCTGGCCAGTTGTCTTCAAGGATGAAAAGCCTATAATAACAAATTACAAGGAGAATCACATGGAGTTTCTTATGAAAAATTGTAAGAAAAGTAGAAATATTCTCTTATCACAAATTGTAACAAAAAAGTACAAGTGGTTTCTGATAACAAAGAAGTTTCAAGTATAGAGAGAGGATGAAAATTGTAGAACGTAGAACTAGTAGCGAGTAGTAGGATTATTGGAAAGTTAATAGAACAAGCCATCATTGATGAGTTCAACCATTATCCTAGCCATGCTTCGGTGGTGAAATACTTGAGGTGTGGCTAAGTTCTAAGTCCACGCTAAGTTGTAAGTTTGCCGATGCTCTCTCGCTTCTCAATCAGTTCACGAACGCCCCTTCAATTCGCTCCAAACACCCCCCACCCCCCAAACACCTTCCCACCTATCGGATTCCTTTTTGGTCGCTGCTTCTTTGGAGAATTTTCTCTGACATTGCTCTGTCTAGGAAGAGAGAACGACTTCCAAAAAGTTCTATTCTACTGTTCTTCGATTTTCTCTTCCTTTCAGCTTCCTTTCATCCTCTTTTTATCATTCTTCTGTCTATACTTCTTCCTCTCTTCTCCATAGTATCATCATTACTTTTTATTCCCACTCCTGAAGGTTCTATTCTCCAATTCCTCCTTTCTTTCCCAATTCCACTCTCTTTCGTCCTTCTTCTGCCATCCTTTCCTTCTTTTCTATTATTCTTCTCGCTCTTCTTCTTCCTCTCATTCTCCTAGTATCATCAACTTCCTTCCACTCCCCCTTCGCAACCCTCCTCATCCTTGTCTATCCTTTTCTCTCTTTCTCCTTCTATACCTTCCAACCAAAGACAATATCAATTAACTAAAGACAATATTAACATTTTAACATAAAGTAGTTTTATCGTCTTTGCTTCTACACACTCTCCTTTTTCTACCATTCATCCTTTCTCCCTCTCCTTTTCCTCTTACCGCATTCTCTCTGCTTCTTCTTTTTCTACTCCTTTCCTTTCCCCTCCTTCTTTTTCTCTCCCTTTTTCTCACTCTTCTATTCCTACCATCATCCCTCTTCCCTCTCGTCTTCCTATTCCCTTTTCCTTTTCTCTCCTTTCCTTCTCTCTTCCTTTTTCTCACTCTTCTTCTCCTATCATCAACCCTTTTTCCCTCTCGTCTTCCTATTCTTCTTTCCTTCCTTCTTTTCCTTTTCTCACCCTCTTTCTCACTCTCCCACTACCATTAATCGTTTTTCCCTCTAATCTTCCCATCTTCTAATCCTTCTCGTTTTACCTCTTTTTCTCACTTCCCTGACATCACTCATATTTTTCTTGCTCTACTTCTTTTCTTCAATCCAATTTCTCTACTCTACCTATTGATTCTAGATCTTGTTGCTGTCTGATTCTCAGTTACGTCTCCTTCTTGGTCTCTACATAAATCATATTTTTTCATGCCCTTCCTTTTGTATCTCCTTTCCTATTTCCTTATTTCTTCTCATTTTCCTCCTACACGTGTTCCCTTCTTATTTATCCCTTCTTCCTCATGCAATTCCGTTTTCTGTCATGTTCGTTCTACTTTATAATACTCTCTCTCTCTTCGACTCCTCCTCCTCATTTTGCCTTCCTTCTTCTCCAAGCCTTCATTCTCTTTCCACCCTCTTTCTGCCGTCAAGTACCTCTTCTCCCTATTTTACCTCACTTTAACTCAAGATTACTCCCACTCTCTCTCTCACTGTTCACATTTTGAGTGTTCTACGACCCTTCAGTAACCCCCCCCCCCCCACCAATTCCTTCGATGCCCTACAAAACTTCAACAATTTCAGTGAGTAGAGCGTCCTCACTCCATGTCTCATTCTTTCTCTCACTCGCTCTCTCCTTGATTTCGAAGCCTTCTGCTTCATCGCCTCTGAGAACGATGCTCACTTTTCGTTCAGAAATTTCAACAGTCCACGTTCTCTTATCCACTTCCTCAATACTTTCTGGTTTCAGCCTTTCTAATAGTTTGTAACCTATAGTTTGTTTTTAATTAATAAATATTGACGACTGGAAAAATAATGTCAATTATTTCTAAACAACTTTCTCGCTTCCGCCACCCACTTATCTTTTAAAACAAAAACATTTCTCGAATCTCGGAAATTTCATGTTTTCTGGTTGAAATGGCTCGAAATTGACGAACATATTCATTAATTAGAAAAAAAGCTATTGATCGGATAAGAAATATCTAAAAACCGTTAGGCTAGGCGAACACCGGTTAGTCAAGACAAGACAAGACGAGATTAGTCACGTTTAGTCACAGTACTTCACATAGTTGCTTATGAAGCAACACACACCGATTAGTCATTGCATCGGTGTGTGCTGCTTCATAAGCAACTATGTGAATTATTGTGACTAAACGTGACTAATCTTGTCTTGTCTTGACTAACCGGTGTACGCCTAACCTTAGAAATAAGACATTTTCCTCGTCATTTTGATATAAATAAGTTACTTATTACTTCATCTCATGATTCTGAGAGAAGTGATATTCGAAAGAAAAACATATTTTCGCGATTTTTCAATTTTATCATAAAAGTTAAATTTCCTTTGAATCCTCCGATCCTGGAGCTTTTTCAACACTACTGGAATATCAAGGATGATATTCTACATACAGATCTGTGGTTTAATTGGAAATTTGAAGAAGTTGCAATTTCACACAATCTGACAACGCCGATATTTCGTCGGCTGGAGGCTCAAGTGACAACTAGTTTTATTCAAACTGTAGTCCATTCTTGACCTGTGTATAACTTCGAACCTGTCCATTTTCATAATTCGATATAATTTTTAAACATAACTATAACATTATTTGAATACTCTCAACGCTGTTTAACCCGAATACGTATCTAGCAGAGTAGTGTGCAACTAAATACCGTCTTTCATGCGCCATCACCTATGACGCATATTATCACAATACCCTTCCCACACACGGCGGTATTCAGTTCATTTCATTGATTAAAGCGCTGTTCAATACAACAGTCATGCGAGTGGTAGTGACTGCAGCGCACTCTCACACGCGCAGCCACAAGCGTGTCTAAATTCGGCGCTGACCTTTGCCCTTGTCAGCTGGCAATTTGAAACGTGTGCTTATGAATGCGGGCATGCACAGAAGATGATTTAGACGCTTGTGTGACGCAGAGGAAGGTATAAATACTGGGAGGTGGGGACATTTTAAAGGAGGGGGTTTAGAGGAGGAGTAGGAGGAGAAGGAGAAGAACAAGAGAAGGATGAAGAGGAGTAGAAGGAGGAGCAGGAATAGAAGGAGGAGGATGAGGAGGAGGAAGATGAGGGAAAGGAGAGGAGGAGGAGGGAGGGAGGAGGAGGAGGAGGAAGAGGAGGAGGAAGAGGAGGAGGAAGAGGAGGAGGAAGAGGAGGAGGGAGGAGGAGGAGGAGGAGAGGAGGAGGAAGAGGAAGGAAGGAAGAGAGGAGGAAAAGGAGGAGGAAGAGGAGAAGGAGGAGGAGGAGGGAGGAGAAGAGGAAGGAGGAGGAGAGGAAGAGGAAGAAGGAAGAGGAGGAGGAAGAGGAAGAAGGAAGAGGATGAGGAGGAGAGGAGAGGAGGAAGAGGAAGGGAGGAAGAGGAGGAGGAGAAGGAAGAGGAGAAGGAAGGAGGAGGAGGGGAGGAGAAGGAGAAGGAGGAGAAGAGGAGGAGGAGGAAGAAGAGGAGGAGGAGGGAGGAAGAGGAGAGGAGGAAGAGGAGGAGGAGGAGAAGAAAGAGGAGGAGGAGGAGGAGGAAGGGAGGAGGAGGAAGAGGAGAAGAGAGGAAGGAGGAGGAGGAGGAGGGGGAAGAGGAGGAGGGAGAAAGGGAGAAGGAAGAGGAGGAAGAGGAGGAGGAAGAAGACGTGAAGGTGAAGGAGGAGGAGGAGGAAGGGTTGAGGGGATGGAATTAGAGGAAAGGGAGTGGTGAAATTGAAGAAAAAAGAAGAAGGAAGAAAAGGACAAGAATAAGTGTGTGAAAGAAAACTTTTCACGAGAATGATGCAGATTTGGAGAAGATGTAGATTTAACCTGTTTCAATTGTTATAGAGTTGAGCGGTGTTATACAGCGGTGTATCTTACTCGATGAGGGGGATCGGAATGTGAGGGGTGCTAGAAGCATGTTAGGCAATGAAACGGTTAACTCCCCCCCGGATCACAACACGATTAACATCGTCTAACACATGTTCTAATTTATTATGTAATGTTGCTCTTGGTGGAATACTACTGGTGTTCAGGTGAATTTTAACGTAGATTGATTAAACTGCTACCAGAAGACTAAAAAGAAGAGATTGGGAAATAAGAAAGAGGAGAAAAGAGAAAAGTGAAACACGATAAAAAGAAACATTAATAGAATAGATAATGCCACAGTTTGAAATGAATTTGTACGCGGTATGAACACGATCACATTTTTCAAAGAATTCTAACCAATAAGAAAATAATGTTCATCTCACGAGCCCCATCTTTAACCAGATTCAGCTCAATTACAATAATGACATTTCAAAGCAGGTTACAGGAAAAAATCAATCCAATCCATTAAAATACCATATTTTCACCTCATTCCTCTGAGGATCCCTCATTCCTCTTGAGATGAAAACGGAGAAAAAGCATTTTCCAATATCTTGTTTTGCAAGCCTAAACAGAAGTAATGCGGTGTTTGTGAGATTACTGGGGGTGTACTTTTGAGGGTGAAAAAAATGATGAGAAGAGAAATGAATAGAATAGGAGGAGGAGAATGATGAAGAGAAGCAGGAGGATGAGGAGATAGAGGAGAAAGAGGAGAAAGAGGAGAAAGAGGAGAAAAAGAAGAAGAATAATAAGGAGAAGTTGAAGACGTGGAAGAAGAAGAGGAAGCAGAAGAATTAATAATTGAAGAAGAAGAAGAAGAAGAAGAAGAAGAAGAAGAAGAAGAAGAAGAAGAAGAAGGAGGAGGAAGGAGAGAAGAGGAGGAGAAGGAGGAGAAGAGGAGGAGGAGGAGGAGGAGGAGGAGAGGAGAAGAAGAAGAAGAAGAAGAAGAAGAAGAAGAAGAAGAAGAAGAAGAAGAAGATGAAGGAGAAGAGGAGGAGGAGAAGAAGAAGAAGAAGAAGAAGAGGTTGAAAAGAAGAGGAGGAAGAAGAAGCATTCAAATTCGCCACATGCCTTCACTTATTCAGTGCCGGAAAAAGCATTTCCCAATTTTCCGATTACCGCATTGGTGCCGAGGGTTGATTTTCCCGCTTTTTTCTCTCTTCCCCATTTCCTTTGCCGCTTTCTCTCTCTTTTCTGTCTTCTTCCGTTCCGCGCATCGAATGACAGAAATGGCAAATCTTTCCTCCTCACGCGTCAAATCAACAACAATTTCTTACCAACACTTTCTTGTTTTGTTCTTGTTTACTTCACATTTTTTCTCCCAAATTATCCCTATACATCTGATGGAAAATAATTGAATAGACAAACAATAATAGCTTTGAAGATGGAAGGAAATGAGATATTGCAACTATACAGTTGCTGTTGAATCATAATAATAATTATATGGCATTAATTAGGAATTTCGTTCAATTAATTATTATAATAATAGGTTTATTGAAAATAATATTTTTAATGAATACGAGTTTTGTATTTTTTTCTTTGCGTTCTGATGGGAACTCTTCCCTCTTCCACTCTTATGCCCATAAAAGGAAATTCTTCATACAATTCATCTATTCTATATTGTAATGTATTTTTATTAAGAAAATAAAAAAATTCAAAATTCCATCCAATTTATAATATGAAACGGAATTAAATAAAATGAGAATATTATGTTCTATTAGGCATAATTTGGACTATAGTGCGATTCACGTCAAGAAGTCAGCATTGCTTAGATGGGAGTTTGCTATCCTTGTCAGCACAAGGCAGTTGCTGATGTCTCTATCCTATTCGCACTGTGCATTGTTGTCGCGGCACAGTCCCAACAAACAGGTTTGGTGCAGTTTTCTCTTTCTCTCTCAATGAAACTCGGCATCAATGCTCCTCATATAAAAAACACTGAATTCTTGACGTGAATCGGACTATAGAAAGTTAATTCTACCACTCAACCTTGACAACAAATAAAAATAATAAAATCAAACAGAATAATAGATGGAGAACATATAAACAATACTGACTTCTTGACGTGAATCGGACTATAGAAAGTTAATTCTACCACTCAACCTTGACAACAAATAAAAATAATAGAACCAAACAGAATAATAGATGGAGAACAAAATTTAATTTTCTTCATGATTTCAACTTCAAACCCTTGACATAGCAAGCTAGGTTGACCCAATAACCTAATGTAGACACTCACTCACATACTAGTGCTTAAACTTAATCGAAGTCAAAGTTCACAAGCGTACAGCATTGACCCTTCAGAGTAAACTCAGGACTTTGTACCAGAGCAGAAGCACCGGTCCGAATTTAAACAGCCCCATTAGGGACTTCAGCCATTACCCCGTATTCCAAATTCCTTGCTTCAAGACTGGGTCAGCTGTTAATGGGTGGTGAGAGGGGAGGGGATTGTTCCGTAGAAAATAAATTCGGATAACGGTCGTGTCTTGAGTACCCCTGATTTCGTAAGATAGTGATAATGGCCAGTGATAACATCTCAACTGTTTCTGGTATTTGCCTGTGAAGTTCAGGGATTTCTCGAAGTAAAGGGAGAAGAGGATTGTTAAGAACGTTTTAACTAAAAATTGAAATGTTTGCATCACGGTCACGAAGTACTGAATTTGATAAGGTATTGAAAAGAATGCTTTATTTTAATATTCATTGAAGAAGTGAAGAGTGTTTTTCATGATTATTAACATTGTTAAGATCAATAAGAAGAAAAGATTTTAAGTGATATTTCTCTTGAAACATAATGTTTTCTGAAGAAATGATCCTGCTATATCTTGTAACATTTCATATAAAATATAAGTAACAATACACTTCTGTTAAACACTTGAAACATTATACATTGCAAGTGTACTTCTCGAATATCACATTTTAATCACAATTTATAATTTCCTTTCTAAGTTCTATCACCCTTTCTCTGTCTCACACACACTCTTCCTCTTTCTCTACCTCTTCCACTCTATTTCTCTCCCTGCAGACTGCTATTTCCATCTCTCTCGCACCTAATTTCAGATTCCTTTGATGTTCAGTGATCCTAATGTCATTGACAGCCGAGAAGCGCACAGTTCACTCTTGCTAACGAGTCGACATTTTGAGTAGCTAGTCTACTTCTTCTCCTTCTTCTTCTCTTTTTTCTCATTCTCCTCCTTCTTTTTCTTTTTTTCCTTCTTCTTTTCTTCTTCTTCTTCTTTTTCTTTCTTCTTCTTCTTTAATTTTCTTCTTCTTCTTCTTCTTCTTCTTCTTCTTCTTCTTCTTCCTCTTCTTCTCTCCTCTTCTCTCCTTCTTCTTCCTTCTTCTTCTTCTCCTTATTCTTATCTTCTCCGTCTCTTCCTACTCCCCTTACCTCTCAACCTTCTTCTATCATTTCAAATTCCTGAATTTTCCTACTTCTTTTTCTCAGGATAGAGAAATAATTTTTTACTTGAATCTTCCCTTTCCTTTTTCCATTCACTTTTTCTACTATTTCATCACTGTATTGTAAATTTGCAGCTTATTCGTCAACTTCTTTCTCCTTCCTAAAATTTTGTCTTCTTACTCGCATTCTTCTACTATTCCTATCTAGATACGTTTCGTCCTTCTCTTCCTATTCTCCACTCTTTCTTTTTCTTCTCTTCATCATATTTTTCTCCTCTCCTTTTCCTCCATCATTTCCTCTCCTCCTCTCTCAACCCCTTGCTCTCTCACCAACCAATTATCAATTCTTATTCTTCTTCTTCCTCTTATAATTCTATCTCTGATAGAGGATAATCTTTTCTCTTCTCTTCGTTTTCTACAGGGTGCGGCAGGGTGCCTTCTATTCAGTATCTATCTTTCTCTCCTCTTCCCCTTTCCCTCTCACTCTCTTTATCTTTCTCTCTCTGTTTTTCTCCCTCTTTCTCTTTCTCCATCTATTTCTCTTTCTTCTCCTCTTTCGCTTTTTCTTCGTCTTTCCTTCTCTCCTTCTTTCGTCCTCTATCACCTCTTCTCATTCTCTATTCATTCTCTCACTTCCCGACCTCATCTCTCTCCTCTTGCTTCTCCCTCCAACTCTCACAAGTCCCTTTCAAACGTGGAAGGAGTTTTTTTAGCATTTTAGGTCTGTTCTCGTGGCACGCCAAGTGATTCCCACAGCTCTGTATTCTATCAACTTTGTCTGTCTCTGAACAGTATGTAAATTTCAGCAGTTGCAAAACCCTCCAGTTGATTGCTGAAAGTCGACTCCAGACTAACTTGAACTTGTCAGCAATTCTCTTTTGTATGTTACTTTACAACGAATATGTAACAAATGAGTGTGGTACTGGGTTATCGTCATATGGCGATGATAGAGATAACGAGGATGTGATTACTTGAGACTCAATGAACTAATTATATCATAATTGATGCAACAGTGTTCTTTTTATAATGATAATTATGGAGATATTACATTCAAATTCAAGTCTTTCCAGACCTATTACATTTGAACTCTTTCTCGATTTATACTACAGTGTGCTATTTTCTCATGATTATCACATTCAAAACTACATGGTACAGAAAAATGTCAAAGCGAGAGAAGCAGACGATCAAGAAGAAGAAGGGGAAGAAGAAGAAGGAGTAGATGAAAAAAAAGGAGTAGAAAAAAGGAGAAGTAGAGAAAGAAAAAGAATATAATGATGAAGAGAAAGAAGAAGAAGAAGAAAAAAAAAGTAGAAAAAAGGAGAAGTAGAAAAAGAAGAAGTATATAGTGATGAAGAGAAAAAAGAAGAATAAGGAGGAAAAGAAAAAGAAGGAGAAAAAGATAAAACGAATATTGAGTAAATAAAGAGGAAATTAATGGGAAAGAGGAAAATACCTACCCGCTCAAAGGTTCAAACCCATAAGTAGCTTGCTATAAAGGCTAGTGAATATGAATAAGGTGGTAGCTTCAATATCACATCATTAGCCTTCTCTGAAAGGGAGGATTTCAACATATAAGTTTTGGAGGAGCTTCATCAAATCACTTACTGCATCCACTTCATGAACTGACTTCTAATGGTCCCTTTCCATATATAAATTCAAAACAGAGACCTATTTCATAGAAATTGATGTCATGTAATAGTGTTTTAAAACTGGAAGAGATTGGACTAGACTCGTTTTATAATGTTCAATCCGTTTTATAGAATTGTCTTTACTATACAAGTATCAAATTACATTTCGAAAAAGCTACTATTTTGATTGCTATTATGAAACTGTAATGATTGCGTTATAACACGGTCGTAGATAAATAAAAATGTGACAGTATAATAGTTTCATTATTTCATTACGGAACAATTCCACAACATTTTTGAAAACAGATTATACAGTATTTATTTCAGGTTTCAATCCATTACGGCTGTGAAAGTCTCTTGATCGGCAAGCTCTGTAGCCACAAAGCCCACTCCAAAGTGAGTGGGAGAGTATACAAGAAGGATAGAAAATAGTACGTAAGAGGGATAAAGAAGAGTACATAAAAGAAAAGCGAGAAAATTAAACAACTGTCGCCGGAATAATCAGTTTTTGTTCAGCAAGTTGTAGTGATGTGGGAAATTAATCGAATGTGTTACTGTGAACAAGAGAAGAGCAAAAAATACTCATTTCCCAATATAGAGTAAAAACAACTCGTCCTTTATATAGAACAGAGTGAAGTGGGAGAGTTAGTGCTCTAGCTAGGGATAAATAAAGTGGAGTTTGCTTATTATTTTGCATATTGAGGTTGAATAAGAGCCGGGAAATTGTGATGTGAGGATGGTGTATGGTGGAAAAAATTATTAAAAGGGAAAGGGAGTTAATAGATGGAAAGAGAAAAGGAAGAAAGAGGGAGAGGAGAAGAAATATGAGTAGGATATGAAACATAAGAATGAGAGCAATGAGTGATAATGTATGAAAATGTGGATGAAAAGGAAGTGGAAATGAGAGTTTGGGTGACGAGGGGAACGGGAAAAATTGGGAAGAGAAACATAAAAATAGAATACGAATGGCATAAGGAGGATTAGAGAGATAATGGGAGGTAGAGAAAGGGAGAGGAAGAGAATGAGAAGAAGCATGGCGGGAGATCGGAATAAGACAGCAGACTAAGAGAGAGTAAAAGAGATAGCCATACGATAAAAAAAAGAGATAGAGAGGAAAAGAGAGAGAGATAGAGGAAGAGGAAGGGAGAGAGAGGAGAAGAGAGGGAGAAAGAGAATAAAAAGTTGAAGAAGGAGGGGCAAATAAAGAATTAAAATGTAAAACATTTGAAGAGAAGAGTGGTGAGGAGCAGAATAAAAGCATAGCGGAAAAGAGTAGCAGTAAGAGATGAAAAATGAGGAGAAGAGAAAGGGGCAAGAGGAGGAGAGCGAGAGCGAAGATTAAGAGAGAAAATATAAAGAGGAAAAGTAACATTTGAAAAAGGACCAGTGCATGTGATGAAGGAGAATCAGTTGTAGCAAGCGGTGGTAAGTAAGGAGAGAGAAAGAGAGAGAGAGAAGAAGCGCATTGGAAAGAGTAAGTGTGAGAGGAAACAGAGGAAAAGAGTGGATGAAGGATGAGTGAAAAGATTAGTCCTCAGAGTGAGCCCCCTCTCCACTCGACTAGGTTTAATTAAACGGAACCAACAGCCGATTGAAATTCAGTTGTTTTTATCACTATCGGTCTGTTCATTTCCACTTACTCTCTCTCACACATACTCTCTCTCTCCTCTCTTCCTCTCTCTACCTTTCTCTCTCTCACACACACTCTCACACAAACAAAAGTGTGACGTATGCATATTTCATGTCCGCCCTCCCCAGCTTACCCAGTGAGTTGTTTAAATTGCGCTTTTTTGTGTCACAAACGTTTCTAACTGCTGCTGTGTGTGAGTTCCATTCATGGAAAAGTTATGATAAAAATTCGAAAAAAAATATCCAAGCCACATTCACATTCAATAATGATTATTTTGATTTTTGTAAAAACGTTTGAGTGAGTTACAAAACCACTGTTTTGTCATAAAGCAATGGTAGGGTGGAGTTATGGTTTCCTTGCAATTAGCAAACTAGGTCGTGTCTGATAAAATGCAAAATAAAATAATATAATCAAAATACAAAATCCATTCTATTGAACTCTGTTCTTACTCATTCGATTTGAATTTGATAATGTTTTTAGTAAGAAGTTACGGGGCCTTCGCTACTGACGATAAATTGAAGATCTTTGTAGCTATGTAATCATTTACTCTGATGCAATGAATTTGAGTAACTTGAGTAATAGAATGAATTTGAGACAGATTAAAATCCTGTCATTAACCAAGCATTCTCTGCTGTGGTGATGCACACTTGAGCTCTTGGCTTGTGCCTGGTATGGCCAATAGATGGGATGATGATAAAAGATGTATATAATATTTGCTGATTTTCAATATTTTATTTTATTTGATGTGCTTGTTGTGATTTCTTGTATTTCAAGAATCTTTATAAAATATGTAATTTTGTATGTTTACTGCATTATGTTGAATTGCTTGGGAAATAAAATTGAATTTGAATTTTGCTGAAGAGAGATGCATGGATCTACAACTTTGGGTGGGCTCTGTTTTTAGAAGGAACATTTTAGAAGGAAACTTATTTAAGAAGACAACTTCATTTTATTTCATTTGAGAAGACAACCAGTTCAAAATATATAAATAGGCTATTGAAAGTTTATTTAGAGTTTGTAAATATTTTAAAGTAGAAAGAAATCGTAATCTTCTAACAATCTAACCGTGGATCGTGGATTTTCTCGCTAAATTCCGAATCTCAGGAGTGACAAGGAAAGATAGGAAGAACACTGGCCCAGTAACAATGAAAATATTAAAAATTAACAACAATTCCAGGTGAAGAACAATGAAAAAGTGAAAGTTCTTGAAGAAAGAGGGGAACTGGAATTGACCCCTTAAAAGTTTGATGAGAACTCAGAGAATTTCGAACTGTAGTCGGCTTGGCCTAATGCCATATTTGGCTTGATTTTCACAACAAACATATTTTGAGAACAATTGGGAGGGAAGATAGAGAGTGAAAGGGGAAAAGAGAAAGAGGAAGAAAGAGAAAGAGAGAATGAAAAATTGGGTGGATAAAAAACAGGAAGGAAATATCCAAGATTCATAAGAGTTGGGTTTCCAAGCCTTCTCGGAGAAAGACTAAAATATTCAAAAACGTTTTTCTTCCTTTTAAATGTTCAACTGTAGATTTATCACGTGGAAAAGCTTAAAAATTGCAAAGTTTAATATTCATTCAAAAGATTCAGTCTCAAAAATAATTTTCATGTCTTTTGAAAAAATTTTATTTTCTTATACTTTCATAAATATAGAGACATATTATATCTAGTGAGTATGATCAGAGATATTTCATTTTCTCTTTTATTTGGTTGGTATGTGGTTTCATATTGTAGTGAGCTGCAGTATTAGTAACAGTTTAGTAATAAGTGGTTTCGTTTTTTACAAATACAGTATTTTAATTCAAATACATTCATTCCCAAAGTTTCCCAATACCAAAATATTTTAAGAGTGTCGATTAAAAAATTATGAGTGTTGATAAAATCATAACAGCACAACTATTATAACAGTATGTTGATTATAACATATTGGCGATTTTTAGAAGATTAGTCTCTGCATGCAATGCTTGTCTAGCAAGCAACACGTGACTTGAATTATTTACTAATCTCGTCTTGTCTTGTCTTGACTAACCGGTGTACGCCTAGCCTTATTCATAGCTCTAATATTGTTAAAAAATCTATTCTTCTCTCTAATGCCCAATCTTCAATTTGCGATGTTTCCAAAGTCATTTAGCATTATTTTCTCACTCAGGATTACAATACTGTTCCCTCAATACTTATCTTACTCTACTATATCTTACAATACTGTAATCCTGACTTATTCCGTAAAAAATCAATTCCTCCCTCTCATGCCCGTCCACCAATTTGTGATGTTTCCAAAACCATTCAGCAACACGTTTCTACTCTGTGGTCCTGTCTACTGATTTATCTTAGTTTTCTCATATCCCTGTCCTGAAACGAAGACCGGGAAATAAATTTTCATCAACTACATGAAGAAAGTGCTTTGTCTTACTTGGCTTCATTCTAACACTATCCTGCCGTATATTTCTTCTTTTCTACACTCGAAAGAAAGACAAGAAGAGAAAAGGAAACAAGAATAAAAAATAATGTATTGTGAATTACATATTATCATCTACATTTACATTTATCAATTACATATATTAAGTCATATCAAGAAAGAGAGAAAGGGAGAGAGAGAAATTGCAGAAGAAGAGAAAACGGAGAATACACACTCGGCTGAAAAGAGCGGAATGCTGTTATACCTAAATCAGTTGCAGAAAGGAGCATCTGTTCAATATTTTCTCACTAGGCGTACGTCTGTCAATATGTCGTAGCTTCAATCATGATCTACGAAACGAAACTTCTGAGAACGTCGAAGGAGGAGGACAATGTAAGAAGGAAGAGAAGAATAAAGGAGAAAGAAAATTGAAAAGGAGAGAAAGGGATGGAAAGAAGTGATTTTGAAAGAACCGGGAGGAAATGAATTGAATCGTGGATAAATATCTGTAAGAAACCACGAAGAGGAGAAGAAGATGAAGTAGAAGAAGAAAAAGGAGAAGAAGAAGAAGAAGAAGAAGAAGAAGAAGAAGGAAGAAGAAGAGAGGAAGAAGAAGAAGAAGAGGAAGAAGAGAAGAAGGAGGAAGAAGAAGACGAGAAGAAGAAGAGGAGGAAGAAGAAGAAGAAGAAATAAGGAAGAAGAAGAAGAAGGAGAAGGAGGAAGAAGAAGGAGAAGAAGAAGTAAATGTAGTGAATGAAGATGGGGAGGGAGAAGAAGAAGTATAGGAAGGAGAAGATAAGAATACGTGAGAAAGGACGGGAAAGAAAGGGATAATAAGACGGAGGATAATAATAATTATATGAAGGAAAAGAAAAAGAAAAATGAGAAGAAGTAGATAAAGAAAAGGAGGAGACGACAGAAGGAAGAGGAGGAGGAAGATGAGGAGGGGAGTGGAGGAGAAGGAGGAGAAGTAGAAGAGAGAGGAGAAGAAGAAGAAGAAGAAGAAGAAGAAGAAAAAGATGAGGGAGAAGAAAAAGAAGCCGAAGAACAAGAAGAAATAGGAAGAACGATGGAGTACAAGAGAACTAAGGAGAGGATCCGTGGCGAAGCGGATATAAGAAAAAATACCAGGCGATGACCAAATAAGTAAACCAAGCTTCGCCACTAGAAAGGATGTAGATGAAGCAGAACATGAGGAAAAAGAAAGAGAAAAAGGATTAAAAGTAGTGAAAGAGAAAGAGGAAAATGTGAGAAGCAGGAGACGTGATTAGAGAAAGGAAAGGAGAGAGAAGGATAGGAAGAAGAGAAGTAGATTAAGTAGATTAAGACGAAGCCAGAAAAAAGATAAATGGAGAGAAATAATATATTTCAATATCAACATGATTGTAGTGTCAAGAGAAAGGAGCTTCCTTCCATATTCCCAGTAGCTTTGTAATAATAATATGTAGAGGAAAATGACACTATGACAGCTTTCGTAGTGTCATATCATGGAGGAAACTGTCAATCACAATAAACTGAGTTCTCGAAAAATATAATATCATATTCTGACATGAAGCTCTTCGCTCTGTTCTTATTTGACACTTCTATCGTTATTTTATTCTTTGTATACTTTCGTGACAAAAGGGTAAAAGATATTATTCCTATTACAACCATATATAATTATCACAGTTACTAATAGATAATTACTATTAATAAATAATATTGGGAAGTAATAACATATTTGGAACAAAGATCCGTGTTCACTATGTTTGTTTAGCGGATGGCGGATCGATAGGATTTCTTCGATTGTCCGCCATTTTGTTTTGTACTCCTAACGCCATTGGTTGGCTCCTCCCATTGTTGAAAGTGGGAGGGCCTGGCTTTTGTCACCGGCAAATGACAGAGCAGCACACTATATCGTCATATTAATCCGCTATTTTGTATTTTTGTATCCATTTCATGATCTGTTGCGTTTCAGTCAGAATAATTCTATTGTAATATTTTGACACGGTGACTGGTGAGATGTTGTGATATTCATAATACACGATGAAAACACTTGGATGTTGTCAAAAATATCACTGTATTTATATGAGAAATTCGCAAACATCATTGTGCCATCTTCAATGTTCTGGTTTCAATGAAACTGTTTTTTATACAAATACAGATACAGTGATATTTTTGTGTTTTATTATCTATTGTAATAAATTATGTTTTTAATCTACACTTCTAGCTGAGGCCTGTTGCATGAGAAAATACAAGCTAGTAATACTAGTTGTCACTATGGTAACTTGCCATCTGACAACTAGTACTGTATTACTAGCTGGTATTTTCTCATGCAACAGGCCCCTATTATCTTTATTTCCAACGTCCAAAATAGTGAACCATAATTTCAACTACAGCATAATTATATAAAAATGTAAGCTCATGGCGTATAGAAGGTTAATTTTGTTAAAAAGGCACCTGGATTGAAAATGGATTTACAGTTTTTAACGATCATGTTCAAAGTATTAAATCAGTTATATTTCTTTTATGATTTTCTTACATTGATTTAATGTCAGTTCAAGGGGCCTGTTCCATTAAATTTAGAAGTTTCATAAAACATGGAAATGGCGAACTCACACTATACAAAGTACAGTATATCCAAAGTATAGTATAATTATGTATATCCAAAGTAGGTTATGTCCAACATCTATATGATTAGAACTATATGATGACGATTAGAACTCTTGAAAGCTAACCACAGTAGATACTTGATTTTAAATCTTGAAAGGTTGTAAACAAGCCTGAACAATGATCAACTGAAAATATTAACAAATATGAATAAAGCTTTAAAATTTCTTAGTATTTTACTCCGGATGATCTGTGTGTTTTAGTGTGAGTTTGCCATTTTCTTGTTCTATAAAACTTCTAAAAATTAATGACTTCAGGTGCCATAGCAAATTCAACCTAATGAATGGCTACAAAGTAGTACACCGCCCATGTTTTAATTATTGATATCTGATTCCTTTTTCCTATGTTGTTTTTCTGGTGCAAACAAAGGGAAGTGTTTACTTGTCATAATTAAATACAAACTCTTTGTTGGTTCATTTTTGATGAGTCAGTTCGTATTCCCATGTGGCTTTCAATTCAAACTCATTGATAGATGTTTATTTTTGCTGACTGGCTTTTTAAACCGTTATAAATATTCAATGAGGTCATTGATTGCTTGCTGTTTAGTATAGAGTTTTACAGACAAACTTTTCCTCTCTATTATTCTGTCATTGGCTCTTTGTCTACCTCATTGTCATTCGATATCATCCACCACCTCTCTCTCATTCACTCTCTTTCTCCTTCCTTCAACAGCAACCTTCCAACCAATCTTCTCTATCTTTTGTACTCGCTTCGCTTACTCTTTCTCATACTATTTCTTTTTTACTCACTCACTCTTTTCTCTCATTCTCTCCCTCTCTCTCTCTTACTCACTCTTTTTCTCATATACGATTGAATGCTTATGGAAAGGTGTCCTTGTATCCAGCGACCACATAATACTGTACAAATATTATGTGGTCATAATACATTTGTATTATGTGGTCGCTGCTCGTATCCTACTTGAAATTTAACGTTTTTTTTTTGTAGTAGTGAAGGTGATATTGTGGTAGTTATACATATTGAATAAAAACACTCGGAGTTGTAATAACCACAAATTTATTAGAATAATAGAAAACACTTTTTGAAATTGTCCAACTCCACTTTAATAAACACAATGTTTACAGGACCATGGCTCCATTGTGTTTATTGAAGTGGAGTTCGACAATTTCAAAAAATGTTTTCTATTATGGAAAGATTTCACATAAATATTTGTTCTACAAATTTTATTATTAGAATAACTTTCTCATACTGTTCTCTAATACACAATTCTGGTAAACTGCTCTGTTAAACTAAAACTAGAATAAAGAGCAGCAGAATGGCATAATCTTCTGTCTACACTCTGAAGATTGATAATTGTGTAACAACCGAGATTATCTCGATATTTTCAAAATTTATGATTGTGACAGCTTTGAGTCGTTTTTTCAAATAAAACGTTGTTGAATAATTTTATTTTTGAATACGTGACCGCAGCCGTTCTCCTGTATTGATGAAACAAATATTTTGAAACTCTCATGTTTGTAGAGATAAGTGGAGATTAAATATATCAAAGAGCTCTAAAGCATTGAATAACTCAATAATCTGATACGTTGTAACTGAAATAGTATAGAGTTTCATGCAACGGATATTGGATTTGCGTATCACTTGAACGGAAAAACAGTTATTGAATTAACTTTTACTTTATCAAAAAACAGTTTATTTCAACCAGATATAGATCCGTATTCGATTAAATATCCGATATTCTTCAATATAAAACATTTGTACAGGGGAAATTGAATTGATTTATCAGTTTCAGTTGTAACTACTAAAAATCACTTTTTTAATATCATGGCAGCTAGTGATATAGCTTGTATGCTTTTGAATCAATTCCGTTCAAAAGCAATAAATGATGAAAATAATCAAAGTTAAATTTACATTTTGATTTGTTAAAAACGCTTCAAATTAGAAAGATCAATGCTTATGCTTTAATAATTATTATTTATGGTAACAAGAGTGAATAATAAATAGAGGAATAGGATCAAGTAGGTTAGAATGAGGATGAATTACTTACTGCAAATTATATTAGAAATTTGATAATTGATATTTGCAGAAAAAGCATGGGAACTTTGAGAAAGTTGAATTTTGATGATAATCAATAGCCTATGTAATAAAAACAGAGAGAATATGAAAAGATTTTTGGGAGTGATGGCCACGAGCATTAGAAGGTGATGGAAAAGTAGGAGAAGAAGGAGAAGAAGGAGAAGAAGGAAGGAAATGGAAGGAAAGGAGGAGGAGGAGGAGGAGGAGGAGGAGGAGGAGGAGAAGGAATTCGAAAGAAAGAAGAACCAATTCAGAATATTATGTAAAAGTATTGAGAAATTCTAGTTTTGCGTTCAAAACTCTATCGGTCAAAATGATAAAATGACAAAATCATACTTTTTTGACGTTGGCTACCATGATAGCTATAGAATAGGGAAGTTAAACATGTCAAATGTTTCAAACAAAAATATCACATGTTCGATTTTAAGAGAGAAACATACAAACATTCCTGTTTTTGCGGGTTGAAATAAGTGCAATTCCTTAAGAGCTTAATAAGCAAGAAAGGTCAACGAGAGCACTTACAAAATACACAAACCACGGGACCGATTTAATTTGAAATAAGATCGCAAACAAATTAAATTCTCTATCCCGACGCGGCAAACAATGATATCAACTTTCAAAGTGAAGCAAAGTGTAGAGAAATTGTTCTTTGCCGCTTCATGTCAGGTGCAAGACAGAATCAACCTTTGACTACTATTTCCTTGCTCTTCCATTACTTCTAATAGGCTCAAAATGATCCTTTTAGCCAAGATTTTCACCAAGATTTACTAAAGAACTAAACATAGTTTAAACTCGGTTTTTACTATAGTAAACCGTACTTGGCTTGAACTATTGTTTGGTAAACATAGTTTAAACGAAGAAACGGACCAGAAAAGAGTATCTAGATATCATCACCATATTCTAAAAACTGTAAATCTATTCATGTAAATGTCAAGTCTTCCTTAGTTCTCTTGTTTTTCACCATCTTGATTTTTTCTTGTTGTTATGAAATACTTGTTCGGGTATGTAGAAAGTAGAAATGATCTCCCATAAAATTTGCAGTTGAATTAAGGTGAAGTTGTAAGAAGTCTTAGGCTAGGCGTACACCGGTTAGTCAAGACAAGACAAGACGAGATTAGTCACGTTTAGTCACAGTACTTCACATAGTTGCTTATGAAGCAACACACACCGATTAGTCATTGCATCGGTGTGTGCTGCTTCATAAGCAGCTATGTGAATTACTGTGACCAAACGTGACTAATCTCGTCTTGTCTTGTCTTGACTAACCGGTGTACGCCCAGCCTTATGTTTTTTCTTTGCTGAGGGTGATCTCCAAATAAGCATCAGGGTTGTGCGTTGGTAATGGGAATGATGACAATGAATGATGAATGAAGCCATTGTTGTAGGTTCCAAGCTTGATTCACCAACGAAAAATTTGATTGCGGAAACAAAGCTTAATAATGTGAAAACACATGTTTACATAGAGAAAGTATTTGAGTAGTATTGAAAAGGATCGGTGGAAGAAGCAAAGCATAGTAAGTCCATCATACACAATATTTCAATGGTATTAAGACTAACTAACTGACCACTGGCCACTAAATATTCGCTGCAGATGGGGAACTTTGCTTCAAAAGACAAGTTAGCAACCGCGTCAACCATTATTACTCAGCAGAGCGAATAAAGGAGAGGATAAGAGAAGAGGATAGAGAGCGAGAGAGAAAGAGGATTGAGAGAAATACAGATTTGAGATTTGTGAACGGATGAGGAATGAGAGAAGAGAGAAAGAGTAAATGAGAAATAATGATGGACAGACAGAGTAAAAGAGAGAAGGGGGTAGAGAGGACGAAAAGAGGAGATGGGAAAGGAGAGAGGAGAGAATTGAGTGAAAGAGAATTGAAAAGAAGGGGAAGAAAGGAAGAAAACGTGAGAGAGGAAGAGAGAATAGAATTATTTAAAGAAGAAGAGAAAGAATGATAAAGAGGAGAAAGACTGGATTCGATGAAAAGATGGACTTTGTGAGTAGATAAAAAGGAATGAAGGAGAGACAAGAAGTGAGAAAAAAGAAGAGAATAGGAAGAGTTTCATAAATGGCAAGATAAGGCAATAATAAAGGAAGAGAAAAAATACAAGAGACAGAGAAACTAGAGGAGAGAGAAACTGAGAGTTATTTGATAGAGAAGTTATTATGAATAAGAAGAAGAGGAATGATCAAGGGGGACGAAGTGGGAGAGTATGAGCGGAAAGATGATTGAAGAATGAGAGAGATATAGAGTGAGTGAGAGAGTGAGAAAGAAAGCGAGAAAAGTAGAGTACATCAGAGAAATATTGAGAAATAAATTTAGAATTCATTGAGAGGAATTCAGAGAATAAGAAGAAAATAAACAATAAAGAGAGATGAATTAAGATAGTATGAGTGGAAGGATGATTGGAGAATAAGAGAGATAGTTAGCGAGTGAAAGAGAGAGAAAGAGAAGGAGAAATATTGTGTCAGAAATAAAATAATAATATTGAGAACTCAAAAAGAAACGTTGAAGGAATAAAACGAAGTGGGCAGCTGAAGGGAGATGAAAAGAAAGAGTATCATCGAAAGGATTAATGGAAGATGAACAAGTGAGAGAGAGTGAGACTGATAAAGAGAGAGAGAGAGAGAGAGAGAGAGAGCGCGTGAGTTGACTAACTGGTCAGTGGTTCAGTAGAGTATCACTGAATGTGATTCATTAGGAAAGTTTATCATTGGGAATGCAATGCAGGGATTCTCAGTGCCTCATTCCCACTGTTCTAGAACACAAAACCAACATCTAATCCAACTTGCAACTTGAATACCAGTCATATTATGGCTGATAGCAACTAGAAAGTTTAAAATTATTCATTTCTGAAAATGAATAGTGTCTAGTAACTCCTTTAGTAACCTTTACCTCGTTATTCTAATTATGGTTTGTGACAACTCACACATATAATTCAGGAAAGTCGATTAAATTTAACCAACGTGAAATGAAGTCAATAAACGAGAATTATCATTTTTTGCTGTTATGATTGCTCCCTTGAAAGCTCTTGGCCTACTGTTTTAGTTAGGGCCTGGTCACATACGATTGTGGTTTGCTTTACTTCACTTCACTAGCAAAGAGCTACTTTGATTTACTTCATTTCACTTCACTAGCAATAGAATCTTCCTTTAAGTGAAGTAAAGTAGGCTAAATCAAAGTAGCTCTTTGCTAGTGAAGTGAAGTAAAGTAAAGCCGTATGTGGTCAAGCCCTAAGTCTATTAAGAATAATGATGAGAGATGATCTATACAACAAAATCCATATTGAGCTGTTTAAAATTACGTCATTTTACAATGATTATATTTATTGAATTTAAAACATCAAATTCATATATTTGAGGTCACTAGCACTGGAATTTGATGTTTAACAGGAGATGATAAGCCTTTCTTCATACTACATACTAGACCTAAACACCATATCAAACATTTTCACAAATTCATTGTTTTTGCATGAACAAAACAATCACATAATATCAAATCATTTACCCTATAAATTAATCATTTAATTGTTTATTAGAATTGAATGGGAATGTTTCGGATTTGGAGCAGGAATGTGGTCAAAACTTGGAGTTTCCGCAATTGAACTAACCAAAAGGAAGAATTTATTAACAATTATTAAATTTATTAAAAATAAACCAACAATCATGGATGAACTCGTTTGGTACTTGACGAGAATAAAACTTGAAGAGATAAATACATATAGGAACACAATAGAAAAAGTGCCTTAATAATGGTATTGTATTAATGAGAAAAAATAATTCATATAAATTTTTTGACCAAAAATAATTCAACAATCAAGGATGAACATTACATTAGGTAGGCCTACTTAATGAGAACAAAACGAGACAAAATTTATTGGTAGGTACTTTCTTGGCAAACATGACTGACCATATCTACTCATGTATTCATATGTGTACATACACCACCCTCGCATTAGTCCATACATATTGCATACATTTATGTGGTGTGTGTTAGATACACATTACCGTATATAATGGATGGGCCTAATGGGTGACAGAGCGTCCCACATTTTCATGCTGACTATAAACAATGCATGACACGTTATGCGTTCCCCGGCTCCATTTCATGCTGTATTTACGCACTGTGGTTGCAACTGTGATTGATCTCCCTGTATTTAGCGGCAAGGCTTTCAGTTTGGTGGAAAAATTCTACAATTTCGAGAGCGACGAAATTGATGGGCAAGAATTTTTGATGAAATGCTGGAGTGAAATGAGTGTTTCTCTGAAAGTGTTGGAGTAGAATATTTCGAATGGAAGCAGATTGTTTTAGGTGTGAATTACACAGCATTCATGGTTTGTCTATTGTTTCAGCAAAATGTTTCTAATGGTCCGAAGTACCGAGTACAATGTAGGGAGTACTGATTGTATATTAACAGTGTGGTCATTGGTGTGAAAAGTTACATAAGAGTGTGTTGGAACATTTTCTATTCCCGCCACCGCCAAATTCTTGAATTTTGATGTGGGATTACAGGCAAACATCAACCCATTCACTCATTTTTCAACTTATTTCAAGAGGAACAACATCAAAAATAACTTTCCTTACATGAAAAATGATTGTCTCTCTATTCTTGGTATGAGTTGAAAGTATAAAATAATGAAAACCAACACTGGCAAAGGCAAATTGTAGGTAAGAAGTGAATTACTCAACATAACGTATGATTTGCGTATCATCTCAATGCAAATCTTATAGGAATTGAAAGAATAATGGTTGATTTGTCCAAGCTTGACCAATCAAAAGAGTGACATCAAATGGCCACACTATGATTATACAGTCTCTGTAGTATAGAGTATTAATGGAAAATTACTGAACTATGGAAAAGTACACGAATGTATTTAAAAATTAACAACGGAAAATTACAGGACCACGGAAAAGTACTGACTGAAAATCAAACAAAGATAAGAAATAAATAACGATGGAAAATTCCTGACTATGGAAAAGTACACGAATGAACTTTAAAATTAACAACGGAAAATTACAGGACCACGGAAAAGTACTGGCTGAAAATTAAACAAAGATAAGAAATAAATAACAATGGAAAATTACTGAACTATGGAAAAGTACACGAATGAACTTCAAAATTAACAACGGAAAATTACAGGACCACGGAAAAGTACTGGCTGAAAATTAAACAAAGATAAGAAATAAATAACAATGGAAAATTACTGAACTATGGAAAAGTACACGAATGTACCTAAAACTTGACCACGGAAAAGTACTGACTGAAAATTAAACAAAGATAAGAAATAAAAAACAATGGAAAATTACTGAACTATGGAAAAGTACACAAATGTAGCTGAAAATTAACTACGGAAAAGTACTGGACCACGGAAAATTACACAAAGATAAGAGAAAAAAAAACAATGGAAAATTACAGAGCTATGGAAAAGTACTGAGGAATTAAGCAGAGCTATAAAATTAAATATCTACTGAAATTGAAGAAATACGGTAAAATATTTGGATTAGAGATAACAATCAGAAAAAAATCAATTTCATTCCCAGCAGATATATGAATCAGAACCGGATTTGATTTCAGAATCTGGTCAAATTTTGAACCAGATTCTCCAAGTTTTCGTCTTTTAACTCATCTCTCAACTCATTACTGAATCTTTATTTAGCCAACAACTTTGTATAAAAATTAAGTTCAACTGATTTATCTAAGGCTAGGCGTACACCGGTTAGTCAAGACAAGACAAGACGAGATTAGTCACGTTTAGTCACAGTAATTCACATAGTTGCTTATGAAGCAGCACACACTGATGCAATGACTAATCGGTGTGTTGCTTCATAAGCAACTATGTGAAGTACTGTGACTAAACGTGACTAATGTCGTCTTGTCTTGGCTTGACTAACCGGTGTACGCCTAGCCTTAGTTATAATAACTAAGTTATTTACGATCCAAATTATTCCTCTCCTTTGTAGTGAAGCAGTCTCAGGTGTAACAAAAGTAGAACCATACAAAGCAATGCTTTGTTTCACACACACAAATATATCCTCACACACTGATAATCGAAACTGATTTATTAATCACAGCTTTTAAATGAAAATAAACCCCTAGCTAGAAACGATATACAGTGTACCCCTTCTAAAGGCATTACCAATAAGCATACATTCTCTCAAAGAATTGTGGTACAGTAGCACACTTGCCCTGAGTGAATTACCGGGGCTTAAACCCCATTAAGCCCCCCGCCGGAGTAAAAGGTTTAAGCAGGAATTAGGGGCTTGAGGATCCCCGAAGTCCGGTTTGCTCTGAATCGTTCACTCTCCAAAGTACAACCCAGTTCGGGAGAGTAATCAAGTTCGAGATTCGATTATTCGAGACTCGATTATTCGAGATTCGATTGTCGGATACTCGATTAACACATGTCTGTTTGTTTTTTTTTTTTTTTTGTCTAGTAGAGGGTGAGCTGAGATAGCTGGGATCTAAGATTTAAAGGATCAGTCAAGAACGCTCGGATCTACAAATTGGTGGATTTAAGATTAAAGCAGGATCAGTCAGAAAACAGCTGATTGATGTATCTACTAACGTTGGTATTCTGACGATTTAAATAGGTTTCAATCGTTTTTTTCAGGTTTTTTAATTGTCAATCAGTATTCTCCTAGCAAGGTGATATTCAAAAGTTTTCAAATACTGTAGTTTCTTCTTAGCTGTATAGTAGCCATAAGGCGTTTATTATGTTTAATAACTCGCCTACTCCAAGTTAGAGTAAACTATTATATATGAAGGATGTTCAGATGAAATTGGAAATTCAAAACCTAAAATCTCAATCAGTTTTCTTAATAATTATTCCAATAAGTAGCAATTGGATCGAAAATTGGTGTTTAGAATAGACTGGGGAAATAGAAAGCTTTATTATGAAGTGCGTTGTATACATATTCAACATATAAAATGTTATTCACATTATTAAAAAGTACTTCCTCTCTTTTCAAAACGCTCAGCAATAAATTCTAGCACATCAAAGAGATATTTCCAGTAATTAAAGTGAAAAGTGATACAAAACTGATCAAAAAGCAGGAATTCCTTAATAAGGAAAAGCAGCAATGATTGAACTTGGTGTGGATAGGCGAGAGAATTTGGAAAATGAGAAAAAAAGAGAAAAAGAGGAAAAGATTGGTAGACAGTGAAGAGAAAAATGATCTGGAATCGGATATAAGTTGCTAAGAATAGCTCAGTGTCAGTCGGATCGACCTATCCGGCTGGATAATAAGTAAACTTCTGAGAAGGTTTCTTCAAGTGAGTCGGAAAACAGGAAAATTGAGGGAGTGAGACTAGGAAACAGGAAACTAGGGTAAGGGAGGGATGGTGGGAGGAGAGAGAGGAGAAAAGGAAAGGAAGAAAAGAATAAGGATGTGTGAGGAGGGGAAGTAGAAGGAAGGAGAGAAGAAACAAAAGAAAGAGAGGAGAGATAAGGAAGAGTAGATGTGGAAGGAGAAGGAGGGGGCGATGTGTGGGAGGTGGAAGAAGAGGTAGGTGTATGAGGCAGTGAAGGAGAAAGAGGAGGAGGAGGAGATAAAGGATTCAAAGGAAAAGGAGGTGGAGAATGAGAAAGAAGGAGGTGTTCAAGAAGGAAAGTGGAGGATGATGTGGGGGAGAAAAAGGTGAAGGAGAAGTAGAGGAAGTTAGAAAAAGAAAAGAGACAAAAGAAGAAGAAAAAAAGAAGAAGAAGAAGAAGTATTAGAAAAAGAAGAAGAAGAAGTAGAAGAAGAAGAAGAAGAAGAAGAAGAAGAAGAAGAATAAAAAGGAATTGAAATGATAGAGTAGTATGGGGAGAGAACGAGGAGATGGAGGAAAAGCGGTAAGTAAAGGAGAAGAAGAATAAGACGCGGAGGAGGAAGAAAAAGGTAAAGAAGAAGTTGAAGATGAACAGAAAGAAATCTTTGGAACGATTTTGCCTGAGCGGACGGCCTCCTGGGAAATCACATTCAGGTTGAATAAGACGCGAAAATTGTGTTTAAAATTGTAGAGTAATCCAACTGAAGTGGCTTTCCACGTATTTTTCTCCATTTTCTACACTTTTACTTCTTTTTCTTCTTTAATATTGGTTTCATCCTTTCTTGCCTCTGTTCTTTCCATTTCTCCATTCTCCCCCTCATCGGTCTCTTTTCCACCAAAATTTCACTAATATCCATTTATTTATTTATAACAATGTGTTTCGTACTTTTCAACTTGCAAATCTCCTGATACTTGTAATTTTCATAAAAAAATAATTCCCAACTTCCTCATTTTAAATTGAAGAGCGCCACTTATCTGATTTATTATTCATATATGTTATATATGATCTTGTGTGTGATGGAGCACTCACAATATTGTGATATAATTCTATGGAACAATCTCCTGGTAACCAACAAAACTCATCATCAACTTTATAGTAACCTTTATCATCAGAACAATAATAGGTCGCCCCTGAATAATTGAAAGTCCCATTGTCATTCAGAAAGTGACAGTTACTTCTTAGTTCTCGATTCATCCGACAGATGGCGTTGCTCTCATTAGAAAAGTGGACACAGCAAAGACAGCAGCGGATCATGTTTAATTCATCCATTCATTCATCCATCTTAGCCATTGCTCCATTAAGAGCCATCCATTATTAATTGAGATGGAAATGGATTGGATGGTCTGATACGGCTGTCTTGGGCTGACTGTTCAAGTCAGGATGGAGATATTATGAAGGGTATGATGACGTCAGACGAGTGACAAACGTGGGGGACAGTTATGAATGGAGTTATGAAATAATTCTAGAGGAGAGATCGACCTAGTAGGTAATGTGTATGTTATTGTGTGCATTTTGAGGATAATAGATTATATCCAGTTCATAATAATTTATTCACTGTCTAAATTCCTATATCAATACTGTAACTTAATATTAAACAATCCAAGTAGGCCTAAATATTAGTAAAATGACCTTCACTAAATGTTTCAGACATCATTTCAAATCATAAATGAGATAAAATTATGAATCATTTTACTAACGACTGGGTGAAAACAGCCTAATGAAATATTATATTCAAGTAATTTGACGGTAGGTGGAATTGAGGTTACTTCTCAAATTTGTAACACTATATACTACCATATGAAATTGCTTTTTCTTCTTTTAAGTGTTTTCTGTAGAAGTGAGATAAAATTTGCGATTATCTTTATTATTCTATTAAAAGATAAGAAGCTGTAACCATAACCAAGCTTATCAACCAAAAATTTATCAATACATTTGGATAATGGCTTGGAATGAAAACGAAGGAAAAGAAGAGTGAAAGAGAGAGAGAGAGAGGAGAAGAGGATGAAGAAGAAGAAGAAGAAGAAGAAAGAAGAAGAAGAAGAAGAAGAAGAAAAGAAGAAGAAGAAGGAGAAGAGAAGGAAGAAGAAGAAGAAGGAGAAGAAGGAGAAGGAGAAGAAGGAGAAGAAGAAGAAGAAGAAGAAGGAGAAGAAGAAGGAGGAAGAAGAGGAAGAAGAAGAAGGAGGAGAGGAAGAAGAAGAAGAGAGAAGAAGAAGAGGAAGGAGGAGAAGGAGAGAGAGGAGGAGAGGAGAGGAGGAGGAGGAGCAGGAGGAGGAGGAAGAGGGAGGAGAGGGAGGAGGAGGAGGAGGAGGAGAGGGAGGAGAGGAAGGAGGAGAGAAGGAGGAGGAGAGGGAGGAGGAGAGGAGGAGGAGGAGGGAGAGGAGGAGGAGAGGAGGAGGAGGAGAGGAGGAGGGAGAGGAGGGAGAGGAAGAGGGAGAAGAGGAAGGAGAGGAAGGAGAGGGAGAGGAAGGAGAGGAAGAAGAAGGAGGAGAAGAAGAAGAGGAGAGAAGAAGAGGAAGAAGAAGAAGAAGAGAAAGAAGAAGAAGAAGAAGAGAAAGAAGAAGAAGAAGAAGAAGAAGAAGAAGAAGAAGAAGAAGAAGAAGAAGAAGAAGAAGAAGAAGAAGAAGAAGAAGAAGAAGAAGAAGAAGGAGAAGAAAAAAGAGGAGAGGAAGAGAAGGAAGAAGAAGAAGAAAAAAGAGGGAGAGAGAAAAAGGAGAAGAAAAAGAGGAGAGAAAAAAGGAGAAGAATAAGAAGAGTAAGGGGAAGAAAGAGGGTAAGAAAAAGGAGGAGAAGAAGAAGATAACAAGAGAAGAATGAAAAGAAATCATTCCAAGAATGAATACAAAGAAATTAATAAACAAAAATGGAAGAATTACTATTATGACAGACTCAAACCGAATAATAAAAATTATATTAATTGAAAGGACAGTGGTGAATAGAGGAACGGACAGCAAGCAAAGAAACCAGAACAAAAATAGAAGCAGGGAACGATGAAACAGACAAAAACTTCCAAAGAAAAAGTAGAAATTTGACAACACCGCTTCAAGTAAGTTGTTGCTGGTGGAAAAGTGTGGTGATGACAACACAAAGCATGATATCTGCGAGTTGTCCCCAACTTTTAATTGGAAATTCGGGGCCCCGAGGAAGGAGGGGGGTAGCCTTGTGGGGGTTCCCATTAGGGGGAACACTTGGGTGTAGTCATTTTCCAGTTTATGGTTGTGGTAACATTCAAACGCAGTTGTTATGTGTTGAATTGTACAATTTGTTCAACAATTGCTGGGGCCTGTTTTACTCGAGTCCGGTACTTTTGATTTTACTTCTTCCTGGTCCTCTTTATGTTTTCCTCTTACACTTACTCTCTCTCACTCTCTCCTCTCTCTCTCTCTCTCTCTTCAATCTTTCTCTCTTCAAATATTTCTTTCTTTATTCCTCTTACACTCTCCTCTCTCTTCTTCAATCGAAAAATATTCTGTAATCTAAACGATAAAAGTGAATAATTCAATCCAATCCGATCTCTCTTTCTTTATTATTTTTACTGCACTATATTTCAGCATCCCTCCCTCTAACTATATCTCTCTCAATTCCATTTTTCTTCTGTTTCTCTCTTTCCCTGAGCAAATATCATTCTGTTACTACTTTTATCCAAACGTTTAAAGTAAATGATCTAATCCAATCTGATCTAATCACTCTCTCTTTCACGCTCACATTTCACTCTCTCTCTCTCTCTCTCTCTCTGTCTAGCGCACTTTACTTTATAGCGATATTGGATCCCTGGGTCACTTGTGGGAACTCGCTTAGTAAACCACTTATCGAAGTTTAAAGGAGAGAATATTGAACAAAAAATATGAGGAATCAGATGCTCTTCCCTCTCTCGCAATTTTGCGTTTGAAATTTCAATATTTTTGGCCGTAAGTGGGGATATAACGGTCGTCAAGAGAGAATTTATGGGGATATGAGAGAAGGAATTATGAGGATATAAGAAGAATGGATTATGGGGATATGAGAGAAGGGAATTATGGAGATGTGAGAGAGGGAATTATGGGGATATGAGAGAAGGAATTATGGGGATATAGAGAGAAGGAATTATGGGGATATGAGAGAAGGAATTATGGGGATATGAGAGAGGAATTATGGGGATATTAGAGAAGGAATTATGAGGCTATGAAAGAAGGAATTATGAGGATATTAGAGGAATTAAGGGGATATGAGAGATGAATTGTGGGGATATGAGAGAAGGATATTTTACCTAACATATTTGAATTTTTGTTACTTTTTCCAGTGTCTGTAGCAGCTGGAGAGAGGAGTTTCAGAGGGGTGAAGCTCATAAAACCCTATTTGAGGAATGCTATGCAACAGAAAATACTCACAAAACTGATTATCATCTCAATTGAACACGAAAGGGTTTCAATGATTTCTTTTGATAGCATAATTCAGAAATTTGCGGCAAAAAAGGCAAAAAGTTTAGATTAGATTATTCTTTATTTGTAAATAATATCCTTGAAATCAACACTAACTAATCATAGATATTGTGTACCACAAACTGAAAATTATAAGAAAAGTTGAGACCTTGAATGAGGTGTAAAAATATTAGAGGGATAGTGATTATGATTTATTAAAATTGACGAAATTATAATTTATAATTATAATTATTGATTAAAAAATTATTAGACTTTGGATGAATTATTAAAATGACAAAAATTATGTTTACAATTGACAGGATTAATTTACAGTGGTAAAGGTTACGAATTTTATTGGGAGGTATTAGATGTGGCAGTCCAACTGATATGAATGCATGAATTGTGCATAGAATCGTATATTACATAGCTTTTTGGATTTTTGTTTCTCTAATAATAATATTATGATGTTTATTACTAAGATTTTATTTTATTCAAGCTATTTGTTTTATGATCAATGAAACAGGACAAGGGATATTTTGAAATCAGATAATTTTTCACTCTATCTTACCTAATTTTCAATATTTATTTTGTATGTAAATATTTAATTTTGTAAAATGTTATTTTGGCAAATATTAATATTGATGTACAGTTTATAAAATTATAGCTGTTTATAATTTATAGTTTATATAATATATATGTACTGGGAAGTATGCTCATAGGATACGTATATCTACGAAGTCAACCTACCTGAGATTAATAATGATAGATATCGTTTGGAATTGGGCTCTCCTTCTGCTAGGAAACTGGCTTCTTTTGTAGGCTTCTATGATCTGGCTCTCTGTAACTCAGTTCTTAATTGTAATGATCGTATTCTGGGCCTAGTATTTTCTAATATTGATATCAGGGTTGAGCAAAGTGATTGTTCCCTGGTTCCTGAGGACGCTCATTATCCTTCTCTTGTTGTCACAGTACAGGTATGGTCCACTGATAATTCTCAGTTGGTGCATTGAACTGTTTGACTTTAGGAGGGCTGACTATCTCCTGCTTTATTATCAGTTGAGAGCCCATCGCTCGGGGCTTATGGATAATTTAAGTAAAGTAGATGCGGCTGCGGATTTATTTTATAACTTCATTTATGAGTGGTTTGACAATTGTATTCTAAAGAGCATGGTTAGGCCTGGGGGTACTAAGTATCAACCTTGGTTCAATGCTGAAATTATTCTGCTGTTGAACAGGATGGACAGATTCGCTATGAGCCAGCACTTGTCTCTATATCACGGTAAGCAATTCAAGATATTGCGAAGTCGTTTTAAGCAATTTATTTCTCATGGATATCGTAATTATTTAGATAGGGTTGAGACTAATATTAAGAGCGATGCTAAGAGCTTCTGGGGATTTGTCAATGCAAGAAGAGCTAACAGTTCTACACAGGAGGGTATGCATTGGGGTGATCAGATCTTTGGACTTCATGATTTGCCCTAATGGTTTTGCTCAGTATTTTCTTCAGTATTTTCTGATGAGTCGCAGTTGGATGTTGACAATGAGGTGAACCTAGACAGTAGACTGAATGTACCTTCTCTCTCAATCAGTTTTGTTGATTTGAGAGCCATAATTGCAGCAATAGGTGATTTGAGACTTTGTACTGGTTGTGAACCAGATAATATTTCTTCATGTAAGGGTTGTGCTAAAATTTTGGGTCTCTCCGCGAGGATCATTTTGATCTGTCCTTGAGATCCTCAGTATTCCCTCCAGATGGAAAATTGGCAGGGTTACTCCTATATTCAAATCTGGTAGGAGAAATGACATATCCAACCTAAGCCCAATATGGGACTAACTCAACTGTCATCCTTTAGTAGTAGTAATATTCGACCTTTTGTATCATAATTATATTAGAATTGTGTTATCCTCCTTCAGTTAACTCCTAGCCTTCCACCTCCGGGATAGGGTTATCATACGTCAGGATTCTGATGCTACGTTAGATAAATATTTAACAACTATATTTGAAAAAACTATGATCGATACAACCAAAATGCTCCATGCAGATTTTTCAAACAAGTGTAAAATCTATTGAAATCTTGTGGAATCTTTAATGAGACTTAATAAGTCTTCAAAAGTATTTTCAAATTGCTTTGAATTCTTCAAAATTAGAGATAAAAGATAAGTAATGTTTTTTAAATATTGTACAAGATTTGAGGCTTATAAAAATAAAACTTACCTGTTTTCTTACCATCCAGTTTCAATTCAACTAGATAGCTGTAGGCTACCATATTTGTTTTGTAAAATACAAATTGTTTACTCGCGCTTTGCGGCGCTCGCAGGTGATTACACCCTCCGCACCCCCGTTGGGTCCGTACAATGGTTAGAAAATGGTAAATTAGTGCTGTTTGTGCTGTAGTGCTGTTTTAAAATAATTGGAATAGCTGTTGAGCTTTGCTCCTACAGGCTTAACAACAGGTATCACATGGAAGACTTGGAAGCTGTGATTATTGTTTGAAAATTTTCAATTTGTCTATAAATTATTTAAATTCGACAAATGCAGAAAATTTAATGAGATATGTGGCATAATGAGAATAATGAGAATGATTTGTGGCATTTGTTTGTATTCAAAATCGGATGAACCTACTATCAAGTTGGATAGTTGAGAGTACAGCAATGGCTAGCATTATTAGGGCCGGTTTCTCCAACGTCGATTGAACCAATTTTAGTTTGAACTTGGGGTTTTACCACTCACTAAAAACGTTTTTGTCAGAAAGTTCGATGTCCGAACAGCTGACCATTTGAGGCTAACATTAATCATAGGATAGTTGTATGGTGTATGATTATATATTCTTTTAGATAAATAATTATTTATTTTCCAATAAAACCTATAACTATTACAACTATATTTGGTGTATCCAACATTAAAAAGTGTGACGCTTGCTTTACCACGCGCTGCGCCCCTGGTTCCAACTAGTGAGTCACAGTGATTTAGAGCTCGCTTCGCTCGCCCATTTTAAGATTTTACCATGTTTTACAGGCTTTTGATCATTGAATTTTCCTAATTTCAAGCCTTTTTTGAACATTGTTTCCCCTCTAGTGACTTAGGGGTGCTATATAATATACCGTACCCAGAAAACAGTTCTTGGCTTTCTTTTGCATCTTCATAACGAGTAAATCACTGCTCACCTCATCCCTTCAGAAAAAGTCGAAATTTGCATCAAACAATAAAGTTTATTTTACACTGTGCCCTAGACTTTCATGAAAAATAGATTTTTCAACCCTAACTCTTTTTCGCGTGATTTTAAAGAATTAAATCAAACAGTGTTCAACACAGTTTTTGGAGCCGTATCCGATGCAAAAATTCATTTTTCGAAAATATCAATATTTTGATTTACCCCCCTATCAAACCCCTCTAGATTCCGCCATTTTGAACCGAGAAACGTGATTTTTTCGTAATCTAATTCAAATGTAGTTAAAATTCACCTAACAGTGATAAAGTACAAAAAAAACTTTCAAAAAAGATTTTTAATCAATAATTTATATAGTAGAGGCCTTTTTCCAATATGGCGGCTCAAATTTTCATCCGAAAACGTTTCCCACATACCATCTCAATCAGCTTTCGAAGCTCTATACAATGGAAAAAGAATTTTCCAAAAATTCGAATATTTAAAAAGTCGAGAATTTTCACCCTAGACGCACTTACCCCAATCACCCGAAAAGTTCAAGTTTCAAAAACGTCATCTACTCACTTTCTTTTACCATTTCCGGTCGAGAAAACCGAAATTTTCCTTTAGACTCAGATTCTCAATAATTGACCACTATTTCGCGCACCACCCTGTATCTATTCAAAATAGAGAAGAGTTCAAAAACGAAAAAATCTCCTTGAAAACTGAATCGATTGGCATTTGAAATTTTCAAATATCGCAAAGAATAGAAAGTTCATTTTTACCTTCCCCTGTACCTGAAAATCGCCCAAAAATAAAAACAACAATGCAAACCTGTAAAGAATCCCTTCCTCTTCAATTTTAAGCAATAAAATAAAATTTAATATTTCACAAAAAATAAGGGGGTTTTTCGCGGTTTAAAAAAGGGGAGTCTTTTCGAAACGTCAGATTTTTCCTGACGGTTTCAGCCAAAATCGAATCAATCCCACGAAACCCCATTATCAAAATCTTCAATATCGGTCTCTAGGTCTTCAAAGTTATAAAGCATATTAGACAGACACGGGCACTGGACCTGGACGCCAGGAGTTATGAGATTGTCAACTTGGCAACAGCGAGGCGCTGTTGCCAGTCTGCAGTCTCACAAGTGACCATTGACACACAATTATTCTCTCTGGAATTCAAATGAGCCAATCACAGCTCATCTCCCATATGGACCATTTTCTTCTCTCTTTTGAAGAGATAAAACTGCTTTCAGCGCAGCCCTGGCGGTTTATACCCCAACTTGGCAAATCGTCTGAAAAACACTTATGAGGATATTTTTCGATTTCGATAAAATGAGTTTATTATACTTCCAGAAGCAAATATTAACGATTCCAGCTATAAAACAGCTACGTCCATATGAGGACATCCCCATAGGGACATATAGCCCCACAAGTGCTTCTGAGGCGAGTGCATATCCCCATATGACACGGGGCGCTAGACCTCTCTTTCTCTCTCTTTCTCTCTCTCTCTCTCTCTCTCTCTCTCTCTCTCTCTCTCCTCTCTCTCTCTCTCTATCTATTTGTCACTCTTTCTCTCTCTCTATCTCTGTCTTCCATACTATATCAGCTTTATTAATTCTAGGTTGTAGTAGAAAAATGTACAACTAATTATTCGACCAATGTACATAATTAGTTCTTTAATTTGGAGACGATAAGCAAAATGATACTGTTGACATTATAATCGTGATAATAATAGTATTGTATGTGTTTCTACAAATGAAATGTTCATACTTGGAAAATAACGTATTTGTATTAAAAGTAATACAAATATAATAAAATAACATGACGTTTCTATGATAAGGGTTGATGTTATGTTGGTTTTTTTTCACATAAATACTGTACATAAAAAGTTAAAAATATATTGAAAATTAATCAACAGAACATCACTCATTACAATGGAAACATTAAATGAAATTCACTCTCCACCCGCCAAATTAAAATAATATTATCATTGCTTGTTAACACTTTACCGTGTTGAGAGATTAGATGAGATTAGAGAGAGAAAGATCCAGGGTAAGAGAAGTGCATATTGATGAGAGAGAGAGACATATTTCAGGAGAGAGAGCGCGATACCCAGCTGAGAGAACACCGTTGAAGAAAAATGATGGAGTAGGCTACGTGTGATTGAAAGGTATAAATTTAGTAATAGCTTTGGCAGTGAATTTCGGACAGGTTTTCATTTCAAGTTTGATGAACGCCTTTACGGTGTATTCAGCCATTCGACAGCGATCCGTCATTTTGGGCGTGAACACACACACTCGCACGCACGCACGCACACGCTCCCAGGACACTCATCAATTCAACTTACGTCTCTCAGCTGCAAACACAGCACCGCCCCCTTCGCGGGGGAAAACCTCCAAAAACGACACTCGAAACCATCCAAAAATGTCCGCAAACCCCCCTCACAAAACCCCTGATCGGCTGGAAATTGTCGGTCTCCCTTGCAGGCCCAAAGTAGCGGATTGTGTATTAAAAATTGACAAGGTATGAATACAGTACAATCTAGATAATCTTTGTCTTTATTGATAAATTAATAAATTTTCAACTTAATAATATTTGAAATAATTATAATAATAATTTAAATTCGTAACTATCTTTTTAATGATAATTAAGTATACAATGCTATAGTCTGGCAACAGACAAAAGAGCCTCCAAAATAAGAACTCTACTGCGCAGAGAGAGCGCACGTTGTGCAATGCGGCAGTTTATCTCACTCGCTCACTAGAGTAAATTATGTGATACTGTATCACTAATAGTGATACGATGCGCGAAAGTTCTTTTGTCTGTTTTGAGACTATAATGTTTCAAGGTAATATCAGTGGTCACTCGGTGAGGCAGTTTGCTAAGTAATCATGTGGTTAGAAACAAACATTCAAGACCGCTCTCGGATGACCAGATTTATGCAATTTGGAGGTGGAACCTGTCTCCACCGATAAAGCCATACGATAAAAAAAAAAAATGTTCAAGGTATAAATACAGTACAATCTACACAATCTTTGTCATCATTGATAAATAAATTAATGAATTTTCAACTCTTCAATAATATAGCCTATGAGTCTACATAGAAGGATGCTAGTTTTTACCTAATTACACCTCATTCAACCTTTTTCATTTCTGTAACAATAGTCCAAGCCCCTCCGTGACTCCCCTTCAAACCACTAGCCACCCCTCAAAGCTTCCCCATTCATCCGCCAGGGTGTAACACATGATTTAGTTGACTTATTACATAGCGACGCAGCTTACCGCTGAATGGAAAACGTATCGTCGCCTGGGGAATTTCACATCAAGCTGAAGTTGTCACAGAGAAATTGAATGAATACATCATCGTTCATTCAGTTTTTTCAGGGGACAACATTTTTTAAGCTAACCTGAAAGTCTGATAACACCTGTGTCTCTAAACCTCTCTAAAGTATTGTGTGATGCTCGTTCTATTATAGTCTAACCAATTAGATGAATGGATTATTTGTGGTTCTATGTTCAGGGGCTTTCACATTTAAAAGTCCTGTAATAGAGAAAAAACGCATACGCACACTGAACTAAGAATTATTTTTCATAATACGCTGTGTAGTGTGTATCTGTCTTGAACGCCTACAAATTTCCTCATTTTATTCAATTTCAGGCCTTTGAAACAGGAAAAAGGTGAACTCACATTGGACATACATGAACTAGTGACACGGAATAAATTTAAAAGACTGGAGTGACTTTTCTTGTGGAGGGTGATAATAGGAGATGAGTAGACCTACAGCTTTATGCGGGTTCCGAACCACGGGGAAGCAATTTTGATTCTCATGAATGAATGACATAGCCATTCTCATAAATAATGTCAATTAGCGGAAAACGCTTCAAACTGAAAGTGGTCACCCTTACAATGGCAGCAACAGGTGCAAGTATCTTATACAATCTTGTGTTCAGAACCTGCTCGTGCAAGAAGCCAACAGATTTCCTGAACAGAACAACTTAACATATAATGGAGGAAGGTAACATCAACCGAAGTTAATTCTTATTAAAAATATGTAACAAATGTATTGTTGTGGAACTTTTAATCCTATTGGAGATTGATTTTAAGGCCATTTTTCATCCTGTAATATTATTTATACAACATGAAAAAAGGAGTATTGACTTTTTAAAAGATTGGTCAAGAGGTCACATGTATATTACCACTTTTTTGTAGCTACTTGTACTCAAATTATGCCATCTCCCAAATAGTTTATGAATTATTATTAATGTGGGATGAATTCATGTTTTTAAATCTCTTTCAAAGTATATTTTGATGCTAGTTACATTAAAAAGCCAATTACAGTTACAAGTTGAGAATCAAGTTGAAAAATATACAGGATATCTGCAAGCTGAAGTTACTGTACTAAGATTTCATCAATATCGATTCAAGCATTGCCTGAACTAATTTTGTACTTGATGTAGATGTGAACTAGATTCTCATTAATGTGACTTATTCCCGTATAGTTTTCTAGCTCGAATAACCAGTAAAGACTCAACTGCAAATACCGTAGAGAAAATAAACATCCCCGTTCTCAGAATTTTATTGGGAGAACGATACTTGGCACGACTACTCCTCAATAAAATAAACAACAGCCATCTTGGAGCTTCCAGGAAACATATATGTGAACAAACATGTTTCCGAAACATATATGAAAGCTCACATGTTCATAAACTTAACACATGAACCACATTCTAGCATGCGATGATCAAGTTACTAACGTATATAATATTGTTAATCGTCTAGAGATGGAAAATAAAGTTGGAGATTGCGGAAAATGATATCTTGCAGACAGAATATCTCCACGTACAAGTTTCTATATAGTTCACTCTTGATCATTTTTATTCCCATCTCTGCAAAAAGCTCTGGCGAACACGCAACTCGTGTGTTGAAATCCACAGAAACAATCGTTGTGGAAACATGTTTCCTTCTAAGTCTAATCAAAGACGATAGGAAACTATTATTCTATTTTACTATTATTTAACTATTAAAGTATTCTAATTGTCTCTGGTCTAATTGATTATTCTTTTTGGTATTGTTCTAACTACCTCATTTCATTGTAATCCTCTCTTCTCCATAGTTTCTAAGATTTCTATAATTATCACTTCCTTTTAAATATATGTTTCTATAATTTCTCTATAATTTTCGCTCTCTTTCGAATTTGGTCTTTGGGTCAATGCTTGTGAAAGTATGTTTAATTCCTGATAAATTCAAGAGTACTAGAATATGAGAGTATTTAACAAATAGAAATGTCTTTTCTCTAATCAATAAGGCTAAGCGTACAATGGTTAGTCAAGACAAGACGAGATCAGTCACGTTTAGTCACAGTACTTCAAACAGATGCTTATGAAGCAACACACACCGATTAGTCATTGCATCGGTGTGTGTTCATAAAAGCATATAATTACTGTGACTAAACGTGACTAATCTTGTCTTGTCTCGTCTTGACTAACCGGTGTACGCCTAGCCTAAAGGTTTATCAACTCAATAATCGATGGCGATTAGCAAGAGTACTCTTATTATTATTTTTTTGTTTGCGATTGATAAATTCCTATGAATGAAAATATGAATGTGAATGAATATAAAAAAAACTCTATTCATGAATATGGTCCTTAGGATACATCGAATTTGAAAAAATCTTCAAAAAAATATTGTTATGATATTCATAATAATTGTTTATTTGGAACAGTAAAAGCTTTCAAGATGTTCAGTTTGATTTGATTTAATCTGTTTGATGAAAATAATTATATTGTTATGAGATTTATAATAATCCTTGCATTTAAACATGATAGCTGTTAATTTATTCATTTTGATTTAATATATTTGATATTGACATGCTCCAGTGAAGTGGTTCAATCAGTTTAAAAAAAGAATTCTAACACGTAGGTAGTATCACTTTGATCTGCTTCAAATTCCTGAACAGCTTTAACACCAGTTAGGCTACTCTATTAAACTTCTCAGTCTCTCTATTGGTATCTAGAACAGAATCAGCCTAAACGTTACCTCGCTTATCATTTCGATACGAACCAAGGAACTTATGAGATAATTATAACTATTACCATATTAAATCGACACATCAAACGTGGAACATTAACTCCCTGCCACGAATTAATAATTATCATTGGAATTTCCTTCAAAAGGCATACGCGGGTGCTTTCACGTGAGATAAATTCCATCTCCCCAACTTCAAAATAAGCCAGTATAATTCTCTCAAAGGGGTGAAGGAATAGGAAGACACCGCTTTGACCTGGCGAAGAGAAACTTGTGTTTTAGGGGAGGTTATGAGGGGGGGATGTTTTAGAGGGGAGGCATGGCTTAAGGGGGGAAGGTTTAGGGGGGTATGGTTGGTACCCCTGAGGCCGATAAAATATGATCGATGCCTAGAAGTTGCACTTTGCTTCCAAGACAAAATAATGATTTTCCATCCTTCACAATCATCCTCTAACTCCCTATCTCTCTCTCACTCGCTCCCTTGCATGTTCTCTTCTACGTTTCCGTGTACCTTCTTTATCCTCCTTCCTTTTTTTATTTCATTTGTTCATGAAGTAAAAAGAATTATTCATCTTACATCTACATCATCTCACGTGGCATATTTAATTTTCTATTTGTTTTTAGTTGTATCCTAGTAGACCTAGGTGAGTAGGCTAGACGTACCTAGACCACTAAACTTAGATAAACCTAGGTTTAGACTACTAAACCTAGGTTCAGTAGTTTTAGTAGACCTAGGTGAACCTCTCCATAATTCAATTCTATTCTTCCCACTCTCATTCACTTCCTCCCCAAACCACTCCTTGGACATCCTTTTTAAAAAGTACTCTATCGTTTTTATGTAGATTAATCTCAGTAATCTTAGTAATCGAACCTCAATAGACAAGGTACATAGAGAACCATTATTGTACTCTCTATGTGAGTATGATTCAGTTAGTATTTAAAAGTAGTAGTCAAAGAGATAAATTGATAAATTTATTTGACTAGAGAGAAATTGCTTATTAGTCTTCTAAGACAAATTTATAATATTCATTAGGAATTTCAAGGGATTTGCAAATATTTACAAAACTCATTAGGAGAGAGGAAATATGAAATAAGCCAGGAAGTAATACAGTCTTATGGAAATAATAATTTATACAGTATTTCAGTGAAGGATTCAACAAACAAAATGCAACTTAGTGAATTGTACAATACAACACGTTACATTCAACATGGGGACCGCTACAGATAGTGAAATGAGAGATATATTCAACACATACGATAGAATAGACTGAGAAAGGGTATTTAAAAAAAATGAAAAGAAAGGAAGAAAGTATAGACCTGAGAGCTTCAATAATGAATAATATTAATTTGTAGAAAGAATTATCATGATAAAGGAAGGCTTCTTCCCTTCTCCTCCGTCACCTCCTCATACTTCTCTTCCTTCTCCTCCTTCTTCTTCTCCTCTTCTCCTTCTCCTTCTCTCCTCTTCTCCTCCTCCTTCTCTCCTCTCCTCCTCCTCCTCCTCTCCTCCTCCTCCTCTTCTCCTCCTCCTCCCTCCTCCTTCTCCTCCTCCTCCTTCTCCCCCTTCTCCTCCTTTTCTTTCTGCTCTTTCTCCTTCTCCTCCCTCTCCTTCTTCTCCTCCTCTCCTCCTTCTCCTCTCCCCATTCTCCACCTTCATCCTCTCCTCCTTCTCCTCCTTCTCTCCTCCTTCTCCTCCTTCTCCTCCTCCTCCTCCTTCTCCTCCTTCTCCTCCTCCTTCTCCTCCTTTCTCCTCCTTCTCTCCTTCTCCCCTTCTCCTCCTTCTCTTCCTCCTCCTTCCTCATTCCTCTCCTTCTCATCTCCTCTTCCCCCCTACTCCACCCTTCTCCTTCCACCTCCTCCTTCCCCATTCCTTTCTCTCCCATTCTTTTTCCCACTCCTTTCTCTCTCTTCCCACCCTCTCCTTCCCATCATCCCTCTCCCATTCTCCCATTCTCACTCTCTCCCCAAAACTGGCGTCCGCCCTTTGTCAGATGAAGTGTGAGACACCTTGCAGACAGTTGAGGGACACTGAGAGTTTGCCAGCCAGCCTTTGGTCAAAACTGGCCTTCCCCAAACAGCATATTCACTTCCTTTGCATATACCCAGGGTAGAAATATGAGGACCACCTTACAGGTGGTTAGGGGACACTGGGGATTTGCCCTGCAATATACGGTCAAATATATGCAAGCCATAAAACATATTCAACATACATATACATACATGCTTCCTAACATTTGAGTATGCATATGTTCTATATTCTTCGACGTCCACTTAGATAGTGACGTATTGCATGGGGTTTGGTCTGGAATATTCTAACAACTTGGTTTAGATTCATCACAGAGTGTTCAGGAACGTCGAGTATATACACTGAAGTGCCAAGTTAGTTTGATCGAGATTACAAACTTTTGTGAACCAAACAGTGGAAGAAAAGTAATCAATCATTAAACAAGATTTAGCAACATAAGAGGCGCAATAACCTGCACATGGTTGTTAGAAGTTTGTTGACAGTTTAAAACATTACTTATCGCCTGTACCACAGGCCCATTCTTTAGGAAATGGAGATTCTGAAACCTAGATTCACGTAGTAATTGAAACTTTAACATAAGGCGCAATAATATACTTTGGTTGTTAGAAGTTGATGACGTTTAAAACATTGCTTATCAGATAATACCTGAAATATTGTAGGCCTTGGAAAATAATGGTTCAATGCTTTTCCAAAACAGGGTGGGGAGTAAGAGAGGAGAAGAGAAAGGAGGAGGAGGAGGGAAGAGGAGAAAGGAGGAGAACCATGAGTTCTACCACCATAATCGTTGGAAGGTATCATTTTATTCTACTTGAACAGGTTCTTAAGTGGTGAAATTATCAATATTGTTATTGGAGGATTAGTATGGAAACTTAGACTGTTTTCTCCAATGATTCAGAAGCAATTTTAGTTCAACTTATGTTTTACCACTCCTGCACTAAAACTTTTTGTCAGGAGAGTTTGGAATGTCCAGACTATTAGCATGTGATTCAATGTTCACCAAAATTAATATTAGATTATACCGTAAAACTTTAGTAATTAAAGATATAACTTTAACATCTCAAACTGTAATATGAAAGCCTAATCAAACTCGCAGTTTCAATACTTTAGAACTAAACGTTTTTCAAGCATAGTTGAAATTTTCATGTTTGTTTCAATTGATAGGAGTATAGTTTCAAGGATGGAGGGGAGGAGGAGGAGAAGAAGGAGAACGAGGAGAACAGTTCTACCACTCATAATCGTTGGACAATTAATAATTTTATTCTACTTGAACAGGTTCTTGAAATCAGTGTGATTATCAATATTGTTATTGGAGGATTGAAGTATGCGACTTAGGGCCGGTTTCTCCAACGACAGTTAAACCAATTTTTAGTTCAAACTTATGTTTTACCACTCACGCAAAACTTTTTTGTCAGAAAGTTCGATGTCGAACAATAACATAGTTCAATGATGCCAAAAGTGTGCTTGTTCGCCACATGAAACGCTGATAAAATATATGCTTGTCTGTGCCATGTTTTGAGAATGGAAAATTATCAAACTTGTAATATTCGAAAAGGTTCCTCATTCAAACGTTTTCAAGCATAGTTGTTTCATGTTTGTTTCAATTGATAGAGTAGATTTTTTCAAGGATGGTGCGAGAATCAAATATAGCAGGATCCATTTAATTTGACATAAAACATATGATCGACGAGCATATGATCACAATACTTAACCTACAAATACTGAATCTCTTAGATGATATCGTGAAAGGTCTTTTCAAAAGAAGTTCTTTGAAAGGTCTTCTTTAAAAGGTCTTCTTTAAAAAGGTATTTAAAGACTTTAAAAGGTCTTTAAGACTTAAACCTTTTGATTGTTAATACACGTTATTGTGTCAAAATCACTTTCCTTCCAGTTTTAATTACCTATGGAACCCAGCTGATTTCTGACAGAGTTAATTGGATCCTGCTATAAACATGGGGTGGGGTTTTAGCACAAACATACATGTTAATTGACCAGAAACAGGCTAAACACATGTTTGTTAGTTACAAAGTAATAACATGTTTAAACAAACACATACTGTGTTTGTTAGTTACAGAAACAACACCTGACTACGACTCTCTCGTCGATCTAATCGATCTCGGAAGAATAAAGGCTGTATTACGTGGATTCTTTTTAAACTGTCAGAAAACAGCTTAGCTTGTGTTGATGTACGCTCGTTTACTAACGTTAAATCAGCTGTTTTATGACAAGTTAAAAGAATCCTGCTATATTTAACTAGTAATGGACTGTAATGTCAGCAGTCATTCTTTCTAAAAAAAAACTGCACATGTCAGCTGCACCAATCTATTATTGCTTCAATAGAAGGTTTATTCCCACTGAACAGCCAGACAATAATCGACCTACTTTTAATCTGTAATTTTGTGTATGATATTGAAAAGTAAAGGTAATTGTCACTGATATGCTTTTAGCACTGATGAATGATACAAGATAATTGATCGTATGGTGATACATTTGCTGAAACATGTCTCAACAACATTATTGATCGTATCGATAATTGATCGATATGCTTTTAGCACTAATGAATAATACTATAGCCTCCTCTAATACCTCCTGTATTAGAGGAGGCTATGATAATACATGATAATTGATCGTATCGTGATACATTTGCTGGAATATAACACTAAACAACTAATTCAAAAACCATTCTCTGAAATTTTGTATGTGAATAATACTAGTATTAAATATGTTATGCTACTTTATGTCACTGACTGAGGTAATAAATTGATCGATATGTTCGCTAATGCATTTTATCAACGACCGTGTTATAACGCAATCATTACAGTATCATAATTGAAATCGAAATAGTAGCTTTTTCAAAATGGAATTTGAAACTTGTAATTACGATATTATAAAACGGATTGAACCAAGGCTACCGTAGAACATTAGCTACGGTAGTTTTGATTGAACATTATAGAACGTTCCTTGTTCAATCTGATCCAGTTTTAAAACACTGGAAAGTTCCTAGCCTATACGGTAAGCATTGAAATAGAACATAGTCGTTTGAATCAAGTTTAGATTGATAATGTAGATATTATTGTTTTTTGTTGGTCGTAGATAAAATAGTGTATGCAATGGTTGTGTTTTAGCCTTTAAGCTACTCTTGAGATACCTTGAAATAACTCGCGGCCTTCCCGCTCGTATTTTAACCCTGGATCTCACTCGTGGCTCTCAATAATAGGCTCTCATAATACAACCATTGAATAAACTACTATTACACAACAGTTATAACACGCCTTTTTTCAACCTCCAATTTTGTATGTGAATGATATTGTTATTAAGCATGTTATGCTACTTTATTTCAATAATCGATGATACATCAAAATCGAATATATTTTTATTATTCTACATTCACTATCGATAATAGATGAATGATATATCACTAATGCATCATTAACGTGAAACGTGATGACCCATTCATAAATTCCAAAGCCCCCCGTATTGTCTGCAATAATGAATACAGCTTTCACAGAAGTCTAGATCGAGTGAACATGATCAATGTCCAAAATAAACCAACATACATATTCACTGCTTGACTTTCAAAAGATGATTTCCAATTCTACCACAAAGGTAACTCTCGTTAATGAAAGTGCACGGTGAAATATTCCAATGAGCTGCTTGCCTTTGTAATGATTCCCAATGGAAATAATGATGATCACTTGCCTCGACATCCCAATTAATCTTTGATTTCTGATGTTACTGTACCGATAATTCCTGCACTCGACTCCGGTTCTGGATAATTCCAGTACACCCTTCATCCTAATGACAGTTCCTTTCCTTTTGTCATTACAGTAATTTGACATTATTTTGATACACTTCGTCTTCTCATTAAACTTTATCTTCTTCATCATGTTATGCTTCTACTTGTTCAGTTGCTGTTGTTGTTTTTCTTCTTCTTCTTCTTCTTATTTTTCTTCTTCTTCATCTTCATCATCTTCTTTATCGTCTTTTTCTTCATCACCTTCATCTTCATCTTCAACTTCATCTTCATCTTCATATTCATCTCCATCTTTATCTCCATCTTTATCTCCATCTTTATCTCCATCTTCCTCTACTTCTTCTACTCATTCTTCTTGATTTTCCTATAGTTCTCCTTCACTTTCTCTTCTTCCTCTTGATCTACTTCTTTTCCCTTGTCCTCCTCCTCCTCCTCATCGTTCTTCTCTCCCTACTCCTAATCCTCCTTCACCTAGTATGTGTTATTCTCTCTTCTTCTTCCTTCTTCTTCTTCTTTTCTCATCCTTTTGTTCTACTTTTCTACTTATTCTTCTTCTATAATATATAATATTATTATCATCAGTGGAATTATCATGATAGATATGATTATCCTCGTTCTCCTCTTCCCCTCCTTCTCTTCTTCTTCTCCTCCTTCTTCTCCTCCTTCTCCTCCTTCTTCCTTCTCCTCCTTCTCCTCCTTCTCCTTCTCCTCTTCTCCTCTCCTCCTTCTCCTCCTTCTCCCTCCTTCCTCCTTCTCCTCCTCCTCCTTCTCCTCCTCCTCCTTCTCCTCCTCCTCCTCCTTCTCTTCCTGTCCTCCTTCTCCTCTTCCTCTTCCTTCTCCTCCTCCCTCTCATCCATCACCTCCTCCTCCTCCTCCTCCTCTCCTCCTCCTCCTCCTCCTCCTCCTCCTCCTCATCCCCTCCTCCTCTTCTTCTTCTTCCTCATTCTCCTCTTCCTCCTCATCCTCCTGCTATTGCCCCTCCTTTCTCTTGATCTTCACCTACCACAACATTTCTTCTCCTCTTCCTCCTCCTTCTCATCCACAAACCTTCTCCTCCTCCTCCTCCTTCCCCTAATCTCCTCCTCTCCATCATCCACCTGTCACCTTCTTCCCATTATTCTTTCCGCCTCGTCATCACCTTTGGCCCCGCTGCCAACCTAACAGAGCGAAAGTTCCCTCTGCTCCATTAGCGGAATTAGAGCAGAACGCGTTTTGAAGCAATTCGCACTAATGGATCATGTCGATATTTTGTTGAAGGTGTATTGCAACACTACACACTGTGAGCATTCATGTGGATGGCAACTCACTCGAGGGGGGGAGATGAGTGTGAAAAATAATATAGGAGAGGTGTGGAAAGAGACAGAATATCATAGAAAAGGGAGATGAAGAGAGAGGTTATAAGGAAAAATAAGTAGATAGGAAGATAGGTGGAAAGAGATCATATTTGATTATATCATTCAATTTTTTTATTTCGAAAAACGGCTCAAATTCTAGATTTTATGATAAAATGTACGTGATTCACCGTGAGAAATATTATGATGAGTAAATGTCTGGAGTTATGCTCCATAATCATAGAATTTGAAATAATCTGGCGATTGAATAATTAAAACTGTGATAAATACCATGAGAAAATCGAGATATTAATTCTGCTGGAAAATAACTAAAACGTTGCTAATAACTTCGTGAGAACAGAATCTTGGCTTTACTAAATAAATTCTGTCTTTAATAATATGGGAATGGATTTAAATATAGAAAATCAATCAAATTTTACTGTATATAAAACAACTAATTACTGTATTCGACAAATTCACACACGTTCATTCTGCTAAGGCGCCTGGACTAATAGTGAATTTTATATTAATGCTTTCTTTTTGACATTATAGCTTTCTAAGAAGTTGAAAGTATGTAGAACCACAAAGAACAGTTTAGAATAGATTTCCCATCGTACGTTGAATTTTGTGACCAGAAATCAAGGGGCCGATCCTAGCGACATCTCTTAGAACTCAGAGTAACTGGAAATCGTAACTGTAAGGCTAGGCGTACACCGGTTAGTCAAGACAAGACAAGACGAGATTAGTCACGTTTAGTCACAGTAATTCACATAGCTGCTTATGAAGCAACACACACCGATTAGTCGTTGCATCGGTGTGTGCTGCTTCATAAGCAACTATGTGAATTACTGTGACTAAACGTGACTAATCTCGGCTTGTCTTGACTAACCGGTGTACGCCTAGCCTAACTGTAAACTGGCAACTGGCGATTAGACAGTGAATGGCAGAGCAAATGAGAGTGAGTGAGCGATCCATTGAGAGAGGTACGCCAGCGTCAGCGCGATCTTACCGCCTGGCACATGAACTACGTGGCCAGCACTATTTTACGGCACACAAAACCGGATCACAGTTCCCTATTCCTTGAACGATCTACTAGAGAGTATCGCTTCTCTATGGTAGAACCTATGAACTGTGATGTTAATAGTAGTAGTAGTTGTACTAGTAACAGTTTTCATACTCTTTGAACATTTTAAGAAAATCTTATGAGATGTAATGGATCTTAATGAGATGTAATAAGATGTTTTCATACTATTTGAACATTTTAAGAAAATCTTATGAGATGTAATGGCAATATTCATTCACTCTGACAATATTAAAATGCCATATTTTAGGAGTGAAAATTTGTGATGGATATTGTGAATGTGAACATAACCCTCATTTGAAATTTTATCAAAATCAGGAAGAGAAGACGTTTTGGACTCTGTCTGTGTTTTCATCCTATAAGTTATATTTTGTACTCGATCAATAAATAAATATTCATGACTATATTCAACTCATTTCAATAATAAATTTTCAATCACCGTACTTTGGCAAAATGAACCATCCATACAACAGTAAAAAGCTTGGAAAGCTTACAAGTTTTGACTATTCAAGCTTTAAACTATCGTCATCCATATATGAAAGAAAAGATCCAGTCTAATCAGACATAATTTCAACAAAAACCTCCAACCCAATCTTCTATCTCATTTGAAGACCACATGTAACAACAACCTTTCTACCAGATACAATCAAACAACCCCCACTTTATATACGGGATCTGACCACGATTGCAACCATATTTCAGCCATCGCTGAAACAGAGAGCTCAATACAATCAGAAAATAACTTCTTCATCTGAGATCGCTGTGTCGAAACAAGATGTTCTGCTTGATCAATGTTCTTGTGTGCTCCAGTGGTCTTCTTGTATAATATATTGTGTGTGAGAGAGAGAGTATCTATACTTGTGTTCATGTATGCTTGTATGAGCTTATAGAATATCAGTCTATATGAAGGTAAAAATCACACGGAAACATCTTTATCTCAAATCTGTGTCGAAGCAAGATGTTCAACTTGGTGTTCTTGTGTTCTCCATGTATTATGTTTCGTTTGTGAGTGTATCCTTGTGTGTGTTTATATATATATTCTTGTAAGTTTATATAGTATGTATCTGTATGTAAGTAGCTTGTGTATATATATCTGCGTCCGTTTACTACGCATTTCTGTGTGGATGTATATTTTCTTCTTGAATCCGTATATTCTTAATTAAGAAGATAGGCAAGTTGATTGTTCTTTCTTCAAGCTACGATTGTTTCAATTCTCTTCTTAAGGTAGTAATTATTATACTCTCTGATGACCATCCTTCAGTCCTTCTATAGCTTACTTTTTGTCAATAAATAATCATAATAATTATGTGTTCCATCCCACACAGGCTCTATTATAGCCAAGTGATACTCTTGTTTTTTTCATTCATAAGATGCATACAGACTTGCCGCTCTTGAACTCTATGTTAAATATGATTTTGTGTTAGTGTATTTCTACTTAAATCTACATTTGTGTGTATTCACCACGTTTCCAAGTTTACGCTTTCCTGCTCAAATCTATATCTGTATAGGTCTACTATATTTTTGTGTGCTGGTGTTAGATTTTATATCTGCTTGAATCCATATCTGTGTTTGTGTGAATGTTTTTCTGTGTGCCTGTACCACTGTGTATATGTTTTCTCCGGAAACGTCTGCTATCCCGATAGTATCCATATTTCACATGGCTTGGACGGTGCTAGTGGAGATGTTACAAGATGGTTGCCGTGGGGGGTGAGGGTGTTGGTTGAGAGGGGGAGGGGGTTTAAAGGGGGGTACAGGACATCAATATTTCATCGGAGTATGTGATTCCGTACCATACAGCCGAGGCTATTCTCCAGCCCGTATCGTTTGATAAGTGAGTTTTGGTCGGCAATCTCTATATCCGAAGGCTTCATTCTGAATTTGTACATGTGTGTGGGTGTTTGAACATGTGTAGTAGTTTGAACTGAGCATGTTTGTGTGAACATGTAGGAGCTTGATGGTTCAGAAACACGTTGAAAGACTGAAGGTCTTTGTAATCTCGGATAATGATCATGTGCATGTTATGAGTTTGATGTTAAGGATTCAATTTGAAACTAACAAATCACCTGAATACTGTTGTAAATGTGTGAGATTTAACGATAGATATAGCAGGATTCTTTTAAATTGTCAGAAAACAGCTGATTGATGTACGCTAGTTCACTGACGTTGAATCAGCTGTTTTCTGACAATTTAAAATAATCCTGCTATACGATACGTATCTAAGAACTGTAAAGGTACGTTTCCATTTATACAAATCACATATGCCCGACAAAAATCTTCTATTACTACTATATAAGATTTGTAATATAGTAATAAAAGATTTTTGTCGGGCACATGTGATTTGTATAAATGGAAACGTACCTTAAGAATAATTCACCGGATAGCTCCCATCAGTTGGTAGAGCATTAGGTTTTTTAAAAGTAGAAAATGTAAAAGATACTACTAACAGTATGGTGAACGCTTTTCCTACTCTCTACTCAAATTTCCACCTCACCAATCAGGCCTTCTGAGGATGAGGGATGGACGGGACGCCTCCACGAAATTTCAGGCAATCTCGACTTCATGATGAATATAAAATTAATATTATGCTATAGCAGGATTATTTTAAATTGTCATAAAACAGCTGATTGATGTACGCTCGTTTACTAACGTTAAATCAGCTGTTTTCTGACAAGTTAAAAGAATCCTGCTATAACTTTGTTTTTAAAATAGGATGGCGGTAGAAGACCTTATTCACTAACGCACGAGATTTACATTGATTTAACACAGAATAAATCAAAAATAAAATATCACAGTGTAATTATACAAAGCGTCTCTCACTATTCTGACGTCATAAAATCCTCCATATCATTATCCTGACTTAGAAGAATTCTGCTTGATGTTTTTCTTAGATTGACTCATACCCGGTTTTTAAGTCGTTCAATAAACTTATTGAATCAATAACTTCTTATTTGCATTTGAAAACACATGGTTATTGATTCAATAGTGCTATTGGATCCATAAACTGTCTATTGAGCGACTGAAAAACCGGGCATCAGTACCTAAACCTGAATTTCAAGTGGCGATTCATGTGAAAAGTCCTGTTTCAAATAAAACAGTGTTGAAGAATGCCTCCATCAATCCGCACTTGGAAAATGTGCATAGAGCTTTCGCTTGTGATTTGTAAATCATGTGACAGTTCTTCGCTCACAAGATGTCACCATGTGACACCCCAACATGGCTTGACACGTCACTTCTATCCGTTGCGCTGGCTATGAATAAACATGCTGTCTCAGCACAAATAGCTTCTATCCTCTCCAGACACCTCTCACGTCATCCTCTTCTCTTTTATTTCCCACTTCTTTCATCTCCAACTCAAGCTGACCCTTCCATTTCCTATTATTATTTCCCTTTTATCACGATCTTTTTTGATCTACCCACTTTCATCTTCCGTTACATGAATGACAAGAAAAGCACAATGTTCCAAATATTCATACTTTCTGTAAAGAAAACTGTGGGATGATCTGACTGGCAATACATACTATAGCAGGATTATTTTAAATTGTCTGAAAGCAGCTGATTGACGAACGCTCGTTTACTGATTTCAAAGCAGCTGTTTTCTGACAAGTTAAAATAATCCTGCTATAGGTGCTTTTAAATTCAGTATAAACTTTTTTTTACTTCTGGATGATCGATCCCTTTTTTCAATTTTCTCTCCCTTCTCCCTTCCCTTGTCGTCAATGTGGGAATCGACCTTTAAAAGGAAAAACCGATCCTTTAGGAATCAGCTGACAGCAGAAACAAATTTCCGTCGGCTGTAAATGATAAGAAAGAGTGAGAGCTGGTAAAACCAGCGGTTCCATTATTAGAATTGAGAAAAATATCAAAACACATAAGCTTCTCCTATTCCCCTTTTTATTTCTGATTTTAATTTATCTATAGAAAATTAAAAGGAATTTGAAATTTTGAAAATATTCCATATTGTATTGTTATTTTTAAATTTGAGGCATGAAGTGAGCCATGTGATCTGTTTTTATTTATTTGAGAAAAATCGTCAAGAGTTCATCAAAACAGCTGACCTAAAAAAAGTTATCAACCCATATTATTATTTCTATGAAGCAAAATTTTACCACAAGTGCGATTTTTCAAATGATATGCATTCAAACTCGATTATTCATGATATTTCGAAAGCTGAGATTGATTTTTTTGTAGTGCAATGAGGATTCAGTGCATAAGACTGATGGCTGTTTTTAAAAAATTGTTTAATTTCATTCCTTTTTTCCTCTAAAATTTCCATCCCTGTGCATTTGTAGGACTACCCCCGAGCAGAGCTCGGTACCCCGATATTCTTTTCTTGTCAGCGCCTGTCGCGCTTGGAATTCACTCCCGAATTCTATAAGATCCATTGAGAGTCGAGCGGGCTTCATTTTAAAATTAAGAAAATATTTTTTTGATAGATTGACTGAGTCCAACCCTGAATCAACCACATGACATCTCCTATCTTTCATCCCTTCATTCATCCTCTTCGTAGTTATATGAATGATTCTATTCTAAAATACTTTTATATTCCAACTCTATATAATTTAATATTATTAAATATTAATATATCAATTATCATTTTTTTCTCATTTCATTTATTTAGTGTACAGTATTATTCCATATTGACTTCATCACCATTTCATACTCTTATTCTTTACATCCCATCATTATGTTAGAATTAATTATTCATCTTACACCTACATAATAATATCACATAGTATTAAATTACTAATATTAGTTCTAGTCGAATTTATCATAAAAATAAAGGCCTGCGGTTGAGTGTTAATGGGAAGGATGTCCTTTTGCATCCTTCTCCAAGAATGGACATTCATATGTCCAAACTCCGCCGTTCATGTAGATACAAAACTATCATAATACCGTTAGCATATTGAATCTCATATCTGTTAATCCATATCATCGAATAAATTTTTCATAGTTTATTTTTTCTTTAGTTGAATCGAATATTGAATATAAATTATGGTGTTCGTTTTAGTCTGGCGGATGGCGAATAACAGTTATTTTGCTCGATATAATTATACAGTACATACAGAAATTCGGTTGAGTGGAAGTTGCTCGCGGTCCGCCAAACTGAATAGATGTACCTGGATATTATCATTTAATTAGTGAGCTCTAAATTAAATTTACTAGTATAAATAAAATTTTATTTGATAAGCTCCCTTAAATTATCTTTTATTACTTAATTGGATACTGTAATTACTTTTATCCTAAATGACGTTCATTGTATATTATCATTTTATTGTAAGCTCCCTTAATCTTATCTTTCTACTTAATTAATACTGTAATTACTTTTATTACACTAAGGATCGTTCAATGAAAATAACTACTGTATCTTGATATAGAATTTAGCTGACATTATTTTGTATTCTACAGGAATAAAGTAAATAATCTAATCTAATCTAATCTATTCTCTCTCTCTCTCTCTCTCATTCTTTTCCCTCTTTCTCCACTTCCTCTCTGATGTTCCCTCACTCTCTCTCCCACTTCAACCATTTCTCTCTCCCACTCCTGCCCTCTTTCTCTGTCCTAACTTAATCATCCTCTCTCGTCCTACCATCTGTGCTCCCGAATTCTCTCTCATAGAGGCGTGAAATTCAAAGTCAATCAACAAATGGACAATTGGAGGCGATTTGCATGTTTGTTGCTGGTGATAAACCGACGGCTGATCAACTCATTAACAACTAAATAGGCGCTACTAAACGGCGTCGGTCATTGATCACTCTAGCGACACTTTGGACCGCTCTAACGACACTCACTCTCGCTCTATCCCCATTATTTCTCTCACTCTCAGCCTTCTCTCTTGAATGATTCTCCTTCTTCTGTAGTTTCTTCTATCTTCCTCTCCCCTTATTCCTTCTTTCTCCCCTCTATTTTTTCTCTTTTTTCTATTCCAATTGTCTTGCCTTCTTCTCCTCTCTATCATTTCATCCTTCATCTCCTCTATCTTGTCTTCAATCATTTTCTCTCTCTATTTTACTGTCACTTCACTCCCCCTACCTCTGTCCCCCCTATACCCTCTACACCTGTCTTACCCTCTACCTCTACTTACTCTCTGTCTACTGTCTATCTCTCAGACTCTTTCACTCTCTGTCGCTCTCTGTGCTACTCAAACTCTCTCAATCGTTTTCATTCTCTCTCAAATTCTCTCACTCTCTCAAATTCTTCCACTATCTCACTATCTCTCTCTCACAGACACTCTTACACTATCTCTTACACACACAATTCCTCCCTCTCTCTGTCTCTCTCTCACCCTGTCTCACTCTCTCCCAGGAAGGATGTCCTTGCATATCCTTCTCCAAGAATGGACATTTATATGTCCAAACTCCGCCATTTCTTGTAGATGCAAAACCATGTTGCAATTAGTTTTATTTTCAAAGACGTTCATTTCAGCATAAAATATATCATAAACTAGAACTCAAGTAGACTTCAACAATCTAGAATTAAACTTACACCTATATATTTTTATTTAATATCTCCCTTTTCTCATGTTTTATTCAGTGAATCCGATACTGTAATTACTATTTTTAAATGACGTTAATATTGTAATTACTATCATGACATAGAATTTAAGCGACATACTTTGTAATCTACATGAATAAAGTGAATATTCTATTCTATTCTATTCTATCTCTCTGTATCACTCAAACTCTCTCAATCGTTTTCATTCTTTCTCAAATTCTTCCACTATCTCACATTATCATGCTATCCCTCTCACAGACATTCTCACACATTTCCTCTCGCTCTTTCTCTCTCTCTCTTTCTCTTGCTCTGTCAATTCACTGAGCGGGTGCTGTCAGTAGCGGAGTTTAACAGCACAGCATAGCAGTGCATGCAATGAACAGACAGAACAGGACAGGACAGCGGGCTTTCGTACCTATCCTATCCTATCGCATCGTGGCCCACTCCATAAATTATTCATTCCATTCAAGTGACAGACGAAATCCTCCTACCATGGACAAACACCAGCCGCCACTCACAGATTACAAGTGGAGGAAAAACTAGGAAAAATGGACACATTAGAGTGGCAGCCATTCAGATTTAGCGTGTGTGGTGACCTGTTCATGTACAGCAATGTGATACATCAGAATAGTTACTTTGCAACGCTTGTTGATTTATTCTGACTTCCATTATGGATGCATAAGACTCGATCTAAACTGATTCTTTATGTATTTGGATTAAATAAAGAGTTGATTGAAGTGTTAATGTAATTTACATATTGGTTTATAAATACGTTTGTGCGAGGTTCCACAGCGTGTAGTAAAACATAATAATAAATAATATTAGAATAATAATTGTAGTAATAATAAATAATAAGAATAGTAGAAAAATTATATGAAAAATGATAAAACAAAAAAGAAGAATAAAATAATATCGTGAAATGTCACAAATGATTAGATTGGTGTGACCTAAAGCTTACAAACATTAAATATCATAAAATTAGTTATTTTAGTTGAGTACAATGAGTAGCTCAACATGTAAACATAAAAGTTAATAGATAAAGTTTATAAAGTGTAAATAGATAAAATTTATTAAAGAGAGAAGATTCATTTAAAACCAAGACACAAACTGAAAACGAATGTACTCTGGAGAAGATTGTCTATAGTGAAGAGTACGCTTAAGAAGCTTTGAGGCTAGGCGTACACCGGTTAGTCAAGACAAGACGAGATTAGTCACGTTTAGTCACAGTACTTCACATAGTTGCGCATAAAGCAACACACACCGATTAGTCATTGCATCGGTGTGCTGCTTCACAAGCAGCTATGTGAATTGCTGTGACTAAACGATATCTTGTCTTCTTGACAACGGTTACGCCTAATAACATGACTGAATTCATACGAACTAGTTAAATTTTGAATACACTGGTCAAGTGGGTTCAAAACAAGTTTTCTTTTTTGGACGCTATTTTCCAACCGATCATCATAAGAATTATACCAAGTTCATCAGAAAGATCTGTAGAGTAGGCTATTGAGTAACCTTAGAAATTGGATTTTCCAACCTTTAAATGGCAGGATAAGCCAAAGAACGTGGGGCGAGTTTCACTCATTGTAACCTTCAATTGAAAAAATATGATTTGATAATTAAATTTCAAGGTACAGGAACTTGAATTTCTAACAATAATCTTCTTCATTTTGAGACCAATCATACATTTCCAGCCAGCCAACCTTGAATTAACCTTGACTTGGTTCTCCTCCTCCTCCTTCTTCTTCTTCTTCTTCTTCTTCTTCTTCTCCTCCTCCTTCTCCTCCTCCTCCTCCTCCTCCTCCTCCTTCTCCTTGTTCTCCTCCTCTTTGAATCAAGTTCATTGTTCCTCATTGATCTTTGAATCAAGTCAACACATTCCAAGCACTCCTCAAACCATACTTCAATCTTCAAGATTGATGCTTATTTATAAATACCAGATCACGACTTGGAAAATACTTCCCAGCATTTCTGACCCGATAAACTCAGCTCAAACCACTTTGAAAATCAATAACCTCGATTTCCAATCAAGTTTCTCGGCGCCATTTATTGCAATGGAGCTAATATCCCAAGCACCCTAACTCATTCAACTAATGAGAAGTCCAGATGCTTCTTGGCCCCACTATTCCAATCTTGGACCGGGAATACCGAGCTCCAGACTTCCTGATAACCCAATTCCTACTCTAATAAACATGATGTTCTTGAGAGTATAAACGAGGAACTCCAGTGCTGCTAAATGAAGTACATTTATACTAAAGCGAGTACTATCTCACTGAATCTAGCACACGTTTACTATAAAAAGAGTAAGGCTAGGCGTACACCGGTTAGTCAAGCCAAGACAAGACGAGATTAGTCACGTTTAGTCACAGTACTTCACATAGTTGCTTATGAAGCAACACACACCGATTAGTCATTGCATCGGTGTGTGCTTAGCTAATCGTCTTATCTTCGTGTGCGCTAATAACTTCACTAGTTGGAGTACAGCTCCACCCAATCGGGAAATAAAACTCTCCAAAATGACAAGAGCTAGTATGAAGTATTGATTATTAGTAAGATTCATTATTATTTATTATTAGTGAGCCAATAACAATTACCTTTCAAATATAAGTACTTTCTACAATTGTTTTTGAGAATAATTTGAAAAAAAGTCATTGAAGTTGATCAACCACTCAGTGAACCATTTACGGGTATAAAACATCGAACAAACAAGTTACTAATGTAATTTGATTCAAAGTTCATACTCATACCAATAACTCATAAATCAAACATAGAACAGTATAAATTGATAACGAAAGACAAATTCGAATCTGGGACAAATCTCATAGTCAATACTGAACTCATACAGTTTGGTCTCGCATAAAATCATTTTGTACATAGTACAACTGGAATGAGATCAACTCCCAGAACTTGATAAAATTGCAGTTCCATTGTTCAAATTGATATTTGAAGTTTCAAACAAACGCTAGTTGTTCAATAACTTCATTGAAGTCATTGAAACAGATTTTGAGTCAAATATGGGGATGATTCAGATTGGATACGTGGAATATTAGATTGTGTTTCTTGATTTTGTCAAATATTTGATAGCTATTCGAATCAAATTTGAGTACATGATAAACAATGACTGTTCGTTCATGTGTTCAGGACATGAAGAGTTGAATAGATAACCCAACTGAACTTCTAGACGAATTTGAGTTCTTTGAATTATTTTTAAGTGTATACAGAATACTGTAGTTGGTTAACGTCAAATATATTATTTATATATTATATTACTGTATATCATTAATATATATTATAGAATTACTAATCTCACTTAATTGACTTACTCTTCAACTAGAATTGAGCTGTTGATTCACTATTGACTCCAAAAAATGTACCTGAAAAAGAAAATAATATGGTTATTAAATTATTCCATGATAACTACCTTACGATTGGTAACCTCATATTGACTGAAGAAATATAAATTTACATCTATGTAAATTACTACATTTATGTAATAAGTTAATGTAATAAACAACATTAAAACTTTCCTCAGATTGTATCACACAAAACTCAAGGAAGGTTTTCGCTTCTGCGGCTGCAGACTCCGGCCACCGTTAGTCAAAATAGCAACTAATTTAAACTTGAAATGAAATTATACAAGAATAACCATGCAAAAATAGGAAGCATTAAGTATGAATATTGTTAATTCACTGAATTTATTAATGTTCAGTATTTAATATACGAGTAGGTACAATTTTTTGTTTGAAAAAGTTGCTATTTTGACTAACGGTAGCCGGAGTCTGCTGCTCAGCCGCAGAAGCGAAAACCTACCTTTACTAAAATGTAATATTAATTTCTAGACTACAACAGAACTTTCCTTACGTCGTATCACACATTATTGACAAATGGAACTTTAATTTCCAAACTACAATACAACTATCCCTCCATTGTCTCTCACCAATGCAACCTTTCCTTTGATACTATTGAGAGTTTTCGTCTGAGTTTCAGGTAGGCTATTTCCGTTCAAAGGACTAGCTCCAGTGACGTATCCGGTTTGCAAATCAGCAGGTAAACAAGACTTTTGGGTCAGGGTTTCACTCAACAAAGGCCAATTTACAAATAGGATCTAACTCTGTTAGTTGGTGTCCCTTTTCCCTGATTCTCACCAAATAGGGAGGAAAGTTACAGGGTTTTCCTGTTTCCCTACTTTGTATACTCTCTAGAACATACCCTTTCCCTCCTTCTCTATCATTGTTTCTAAAAAATTTCTTTCCCTTCTATCCCTTTCTATCCCTTCTAGATACCTCCTAGATTCCCATATCCACTTTATTTCATATTAATTTCACTCCTGTGTCTCTTCTTCCTATTTCCTATTCAATCCATTTTTCTTTCTTCTGTTTCATTCTTTTCTTTTCTTCATCTTTCATCTTTTCTTCTTCCTTCCTCTATCTATCCTATTTTGTATTTTTCCGAATAGAATAATAATTTTTCCTTCGAAAACACAAAATTCATTAATCAACACCCAAAATAAATATTCATAAAGTCAGAGATTTTGCAAAATAAATTCAAAACTCCGTAAATACGCCATGGAATTTCCACGTATTATGAATTAACTATAATGAATTGTGATTGAGGAGGGCCCTGTAGGACTCCTACAGATCTCCTCGAATCTAGAATATACATTAAAATTACAAAAAAAAAAACATTTATTAGACATATAACTAAGCTCTCCCTCTTCTCCTTATCTTTATCATCCTCCATTTCTCATCATTATTCTTCTTATCTTCCTTCTTCCTCTTCAATTCTCCCTCTCGACTTACAACTTCTGTAATCTAGAATCTAAGCAGTTATAATTACATGAATAAAGTAATCTAATCTAATTTAATCTCGCATCTTCTCCATCACACCTCGCTCTCTATTCTCTTCCTGTCATCGTGTAACTTCTTTTCACCCTCTTAGAGACCTCTTTAGCAACTCTTTCTCCCTCTTTCCAACCCTCTCACCCACTATTTATTTCTGTCAGTCTCTCTCTCCATCTTTCTCTCTCCCTCTCTTTCCCTCCCTCGTCCTCGGGTTCACAGTTACCCCTTTCCTCTCATTTCTAAAACCTCCCCCTTAGCTTTCCCACGCTCTCTCTTCCTCACACACTGTCTCTTTCTCTTTTTCTTTCTCTCTTTGAGGGTTAAGTGTAAGAGAGGGCCGGCTGCGCCCTAACTTCGCCCTCCCAGGTAACAAATAAAGGCAGCTATTCTATTCTATTCTATTCTCCTTTGCTCTCGCTGGCTCACAATCTTCCTCTCTCTCTCTCTCACTTTATTTCTCACACGCTCTCTCTCCCTTTCTCTCTCTAGCCTCCCCACTTCCTCTTCCTCGTCCTCAGGCACACAGTTAACCCATTTCCCCCTCTCCAAACCCCCTCAACTTCCTCTCATCCAGACTGTTTCCCAAAAACAGATCTGGCTGCACTGATAAGACCTTTCAACAAACAACGGCTGAAGCTGTTAGTCTACGTGTTTCAACCAACAGTTTTCAAGCGAGCGGGTCAACAAGGTCTGTTTAGAATACAGTGCAACAACAAGTTGCACGACAAGTTGCCAGTGCAACAAGCTGTGCGACAAGTTGCAAACTCCGCGGCTGGCGTTATGGAAATGATTTCAACACCCGCCTTGGTCATTTGTAATGCAGCGAGATGAATGGGAAGCAAGTCTTCAAACAGGAAATGGTTCAGTCGTCAACCAGATGGTGGTTGGCATAGATTTACAAGGAGTAATTCTCCTCTTCATAATTATTTGGAGAAACGAGCTTCAATAACAATATATTCCTGATCTAACTAACAAATGATAGTCAGATCCTTAAAATTAATTATATTAGATTTTAAGAAATGTTAATATGTTTAAAATGTTTATTAATTTGCCTTTGCAAATATTAGGCTAGTGCGTACACCAGTTGAGGATTTAGAATAGACAAAACTTTTAGTCACGTTTATACAGTAATTCACATAGTTGCTCATTTTACTTTTAACACACACCGATTGTCATTTGCATCGGTGTGCTGCTTCATAACAAGCTATATAATTTTGACTAAACATAAATTAATCACGTCTTGTCAAGAAATGTTTATGACTAACCAGTGTACGCACCAAAGAGCTATCAGAACAATATTTGCAAGACAATTGAAAACTATGCTCTTCTCAAAGTATTCTTCTTGAAATTAATTATAGATTTTGAGGAAAATTAAACTCTTCACTATTAATTGGCCCCAGAGAGTTGTAATATTTGGAAGACAGGATCATCTTCAGGAACTGGATGTTTGAGAAAATGATCGTGATAATTTCACTAACAAAATTTGATATTAAAGTTCGATTGTTACATGAATATAAATATGTTGAATATTTTTTATTCAATTTCTATGTACGACAAGTGAATATTCTTTTAATGTTTGTCCTTAACTCGATACCATTCACGGATATTTCAAACTTGTGCTTCCTCCAAATCTAATCTAATGATTCAAATCAATCTAATCCTATTATTTTCCTTTCTCCCACTAAAGTATCTTCTTTTTGGAATTTGAACTTCTTTCATTTATATTTTTTCAAAATATTTGCGAAACTTTCACTTGAATAAGGATCACGCAGGCTAGATAATTCAATATACGAATTATGAAACACTTGATATTTTCTCTTCAAAAACTCCAAACTTGATGGAATAATCAAGATAAGAATCAACAGGAGAATTTATATTAGAGATATAAACAGAAGAATTCAAATTCAAGTATTTATAAAAGAATACAGAGGATTCTGAAGAGGAGAACACTGAGGCTAAGCGTACACCGGTTAGTCAAGACAAGACAAGACGAGATTAGTCACGTTTAGTCACAGTACTTCACATAGTTGCTTATGAAGCAACACACACCGATTAGTCATTGCATCAGTGTGTGCTGCTTCATAAGCAACTATGTGAATTACTGTGACTAAACGTGACTAGTCTCGTCTTGTCTTGTCTTGACTAACCGGTGTACGCCTAGCCTTAAGTTGTAAATCTAACACTGTCTATAGTTGAATATTGTGAAATGATGGTATAATTGATAGAATAAACAGTAGCATCTACATAAAATTAATGCAGACTATGAAATTGTAGATTAATCATTGTCTAGGAGTTAGTTGAGCATAGAATAAATACTTTGTACAGTAGAATACCCCTGACAGTCAATGTCAGCATTGAGCTAGTAGTGTTGCAATATACTTTTATTCTTCCACGTTTTTCCAGATCAGTGAAAATCATTTCTCCTGTCAAACTTTCCAACCCCTTGAGACATCGAATCATGTTATGGCATTTCCTTTCAGCGCCATATTCAACTTTCTTCTCCACCATTTCTCTTCTTCTTCTTCTTCTCCTTTTCGCCCCCTCAACTTCACCCCCTTTCCATTCTCTTCCTTGACATGACTGCTAGTTGAGAACAAAACTTAGTTTCTTATCGGAATTTTCGATGTGTTTCCGGACAACTTAATGTACCAGCAAAAGTTTTGGAAAAGTTCGGATGTTCAGTTTGGTTACATAAACATTGGGTTGGCGCTCATACACTTTTCAACGGTTTGTCTCCCTTTTTCCTTGTATGCATGCTGAATTTGGAGAGTGAAGTCTCTACATCTTTTTCTCATGGAAGTAACTGGATTGAATCAACCATAGTGCCGCATTTACACGTTACCAATCAACTTGCGAAGTGCAGACATGTTTTCACATGTTTTTATGAGTTGTGTTAACGTAAGGCTAGGCGTACACCGGTTAGTCAAGACAAGACAAGATTAGTCACGTTTAGTCACAATAATTCACATAGTTGCTTATGAAGCAGCACACACCGATGCAATGACTAATCAGTGAGTGTTGCTTCATGGCAACTATGGAATTGACTAAACGTGACTTTGTCTTGTCTCGACTAACTTCAGTGTACCCTAACTTCTTTCCAGAACACACCGAAAATACATCAGTAAGGCTAGGCGTACACCGGTTAGTCAAGACATAACAAGACGAGATTAGAATAAATTGAAATTAATTTTAAAACAGATCACTATAATATAATTTTCAGATTTGTTTCAAATAATTGGTGAAACAATTGTATTGTTATGATTTCTCAATAGTTTTTCACCGTGTTTCTTGGAAATAAAGTTCATTTCATTTGAAAAAAATCCCATGTTGAATTTAGATCAATATCCCAGTACCACAGATCACTCTAATTTCGCTGACATTTACAGAACACCCTCCCAGCCAGCTGGTAAACCTAGGCCAACATAATCAATCTAATCTCCCCCATCATCCAATAACAACTGACCAAAACAACATCAACTAACAAATCCTTTGTAGCAAACTATTCATTTAAACAACGCGCGCTTGCTTTCGCAAATAATGTGTTCAGTGTGGTGGCCACACTGCTTTGTTACATCCATCAAGCAAGCGACAAAACCAACACAAACTTAACCGGCTAATTAACGGCCCTGGATGCGCCACAAATTGATGACAACGCTGTTTTTGGAAGCCGGCGATAATCGACGCCATTTTGCGTGTGAGCACGCGTTGGAGTGCGGATATAGTGGATGTGTGTTGGTTGTCAATGTGTATGTAAGATACAGCATATTCATGAGATACAGGCTTTTAAATGGTAATCTGTTAACGAAAACTTTTCAATGTCGAATAAGTTTCATCGATATATCTATAAATTGATATTTCCAATAGGTAAAAGTGGATAACCTCATTAACAAAACTAACAAAACATGATCAAACATAAAACTAACAAAATATAATAAAACATTGTGGATAACATATAGCAGGATGCAATTAACTTGTCATAAATCAGCTGATCCAGTAATAATTAAACAGTGATTTCGACACAATAATCAAAAGGCTTGAAAGTCTTAAAGACCTTTTTAAAGAAGACCTTTCAAAGAATAACTTTTTAAAAGACCTCAATAATCTGCGAGATTCAGCATTTGTAGGTTAAGTATTGTGATATTGCTCTTTGAAACAGCTGATTTCTGACAAGTTGAATTGGATCCTGCTATAACTAAAAAACCAAACACGATATGAATTTCAATTCCCATAATAGTAGTTAAATTACAATAATAGTTCAATCAAATAAGAGCCAATTCCAAAACAAGAGAATATATTGACCAAAAGCTGGAAAAGCTAACGGTGGGAAAATTATCATTATTAAATTATTAATCATTATTATCAAAAATGATTTATGAAATGAAATGAAATGAATTATTCTAGAAGCAGAAGGAAAGAAAATTGTATTAGGGAAACTAGGTGAGGGAAGAGAAATAGAGAGAAGGAGAGAAGAAGAAGAAGAGAAAGAAGAAGAAGAATAATAAGAATGAGAAGAGTGAAAAGTAGTAAGAAGAACAAGAAATTTAGGAGCAGAAAGAGAAATAGAGAGAGAAGAAGAAGAGAATATAAGAAGGAAATTGTAAGAAAAAGAAGAAGAAGCAGAAGAGGGATAAGATAAGATAAGATAAGATAAGATTATTTTATTCATGGATATAACAATAATTATAACTGCTTAGATACTAGATTACAAAAGTATGTATAAGTAATATAATTCTAGTAATTTTATGAATTGTAACTAATAATTTTCAACAATTTAAAATGCAATCTAATAATGTGAACATAAGTGAGATTTATCTACACGAAACGGCGAAGTTTGGACATATAAATGTCCATTCTTGGAAAAGGATGTCCAAGGACATCCTTTCCATTAACACTTGGCCATGAATAGGGGAAAAAATGTTTTCAATACTTGATAAGAGAGCCTAAGAGAATAAAAAAATTAATTGAAAAGAAAAAATATTTTTTACCTGAAAATAAAACTTTAAAATTAAAACTAAAATTTGAAATTTTCAAACCTGAAAATAAAACCTTTAAGATAGATGCTAAAATAAGATGAATAAATTATTAGAATAATGGAGTATTTACATAGGGTGAATGGAACAAACAAAAATGTTTGACACTAAAAATGTTCGACAATACTCACATTTTCCAATCCTAATTATTTAGAATATTATTAAAATCACGAAGAAGAAACTAAAGTAAAAGGTGAATGGGTGATGATGGAGTTTGATGAAGGTTGACATGCTTTGCTCTAGGGTTGGACATTCTCAATCATTTTCTCTACGAGATGTTTCCTAAATTTTAAGATGAAGCTCGCTCGACTCTCAAGAGATCTAATAAGAATCAGGAGTGCATTCCATGCACGACAACCACTAACAAGAAAGATTTAGTATAGATTGTAGTTCGATGATTCCGGTATCCTCAAAGTATTTTCTCCAGTTCTAGTATGTGAAACATCAATTCTCCTACCATCAGAAACAAATTTAAAATCATTTTGAAATAATTTGGTTGGCCATATTTTAATATATCTCTAACAAGTTTAACTATTCGACAAACTCTCTGACCACGTAGTTTTAATGTTGAGCTATTAATATGGGCTTGGGTGATCCTTTCATGACGCTGGAGAGAGTAAACAAACATCAAACAATAACTTTGACAGCGTTGAAGTTTATCATTTAGAGTAACCTGCATATCATTAAGTACGGAGTTGCAATACATCAAGTGGGAAGATTAGAGATTGAACAAGTAACAATCTGATATTTCTGGGTGAGATATCTTGCAATTTCTTTAAAATGCATAGCGAGAAAACCTTTTTACGTGGTTGATTTACTTGTTCTGTGCAGTCTAGTGTTGTATTCATGGTTAGAGCTAAGTTGTTGACAGAGCTACAATAGGGAATTTCATTACCATCAACACTAATTTTTGGATTGTGGTCAAAGTCGATATTGTTGACTAGACGTGAGTAACCAATTATTATGGGTTGCGTTTTAGTGGGGTTTAATTTGAGGCCATTTTTCCCAGTCCATTCTACAATTAAGTTTATATCTTGATTAATTTTATCTACTGTATCATTGATTTTGTGATGGGGCAGCTAGCATAAATTTGAAGGTCATCAGCATAGGTATGAAAACTGGAAAACTTGATAACAGAAGGAAGGTCATTTGCATACAGGGTGAATAAGAGGGGACCTAGGATGGAACCTTGAGGAACGCCGTGTATAACATTTTTCCAATTTGAACTATTATCACCAACAGATACACATTGTTTTCTATTTTTAAGGTAGGAATTGAACCATACTAGTGTTTTATTACTAAATCCAAGAATAGCTAATTTGTTAAGGAGAATTTTATGATCTACTGTGTCAAATGCTTTGGAAAAATCAAAAAGAGTTAAGATTGTACATTTTCTTTGATCCATAGCCAGCCTAATATCATCGGTTACACGCAGAAGAGCTGTCTCAGTTGAATGGGATTTTCGAAATCCGGATTGAAAGTTGTGAAGTTTGTTATTTTGTTCCAGAAATGATACAACTTGTGAATGAACAAGTCTTTCAAGTACTTGATAGAGCAGGGAGGATACTGATTGGTCTAAGGTCTTCAACTTTATTGGGTGAGGCAACTTTGTTTAAAGGACGAACCAGAGCAAGCTTCCAATTTTCAGGAAATTTACCATTTTCAGTGACTTGTTAAATTAGAGTGATGACTGGAAGGATTGCAAATACCATTCTCTTTATAAATTTGATAGGGATTTTGTCTGCTCCAGTGGCATTACTATGCATGTGGTGGATTGCTTTTAAAGCTTTTTGTTCTGAAATATGATGAAAATGAAATTGGTTAGCAAGTGGTATGTTTAAGTTAGTTACTTGATCTTTTAAATAGTCGATATGATTACTGATGGTTACTTCGTCACGTTGAGTCGAATGTGAAAGAAAATGGTCATTTATATGGTACAATGGTAAGTCAATTTTAGTTTCAGATTTATGTTTACCAAGGCCAAATTCTTTTATTCCTCGCCACAATGATTTAGAGTCCTGCCTATTGTCAGTCATGAATGAGTTCAGATACCTAATCTTTGAGTTACGTAATTGCTGCTTAACTTTATTTCGCAAACTTCGATATTCAATTAAACTGTTCAAGTCCAATGTCCTTTTAAATTTTCTGTGAGCTTTATCTCTTTGTCCCATCATTTTAAGAATGTCGTCAGTCATCCATGGTACCCGTCGTTTTCTGTTAATCCTCCTAGTCACGTAGGGTGCATGTTTGTCATATAATTGCAGAGTCCAATTTCAAGGGTTTCAACCATTTCATCAACTTCGAGAGGTAATGCCTCCAATTTGATGCCATGGAGTCGAAACTACATCTGTCAGAAAAGCGGCTTCGTCAGAGTGTTTTAAAGTCCCTATAAGTAATAAATTTCTGATCCGGTCTCAATGTTTTATGAGAGAGCACGCAATAGATCAAATCATGTCCAGAAATAGCTGAGGACAGAGATTTGACCTGTTTAGCCACCAACCTCATTTGGATCGCTCACTACAAAGTAGGAATTCTATGAACGTGTCAAAAGAATTCAGTAGTATGATGAGTTGCGTCAAGGTGGTAGAGATGGTCAAGTTGAGGCATTGAAAGATTGTAGTCAGTTGGTAGAGTCAAAGTTACGGTGAGTCATGTTGAGGTCAGTGTTCATATCTCCCATTACTAGAATGCGACTATAGAATATATGGCATAAAGGGAAGAAGAAAGAAGAAGAAGAAGAAGAAGAAGAAGAAGAAGAAGAAGAAGAAGAAAGAAGAAAAAAGAAGAAGAAGAATAAGAGTGAGAAGGAATAGGAAGAACAGGAAGACGGAAAATAATGGGAAAGACACCAAAACTGATCGCAGTTAACTGTAGTGGGCTTGTTCTTGGTTTCGATTAGTTCTTGAAGGGAGTTTCTTCTTCGTTCTCTTCTCCTCCCTTTTTTATCCTATCATTCTCCACCTCATTCCTATGCTCTCTCCTTGTTCTCTTCTCATCCTTGGAGACCCTACTCAAACCGAGAAAAACACACAAGCGAGGATATATCTTGTTGTTGTAAAAGTTGGAATGCTTTCAGTCAGTCGAAGAGAAGCAGGAGAAGGAGAGAGAGGGGTAGGTGAGAAGGAGGAGAAGAAGAGGAAGGAGAAATACAAAAAGAAGAAGAAGAGGTAGTTGTAAAGTAGTATAGCAGTTGTTTGTTCTTTGGAAACTTCTTCTCCTTTTTCTTCTTCTTTTTATTCCTCTCCTTCTCCTTCTTCCCCGCCTCCTTGTTCTTCTTCTTCTTGTCTCTCTTGGATCTCTTGTGGTGCATGCTCCCTTAAGTGGTGTCTTTTGCGCCAATTTAGGAAGACTGCCGTGAAATATCTGTTCAATTAGGTCGACCACATCCCTTCTTTGTACTTTCTCTTCTTCTTCCACACCTTATTCTTCTCCGTTCTTTGTTTTGTGTGTGTGATGTGATGTCAACCGTCACTCCTTCACCTGATGCTTGCTGTCCTTTCTACTATTCTTTATTCCCTGATCGTCCTCTATCCTTTCATTCCTCTGTTTAGAAGCTACAATACTTTGCGATTAAATTCTATACAAGTTCGATTTTCCCTACAAAACATTATGAAGTGAACTGAAGCAAATTTCTCATACCATTATCCATTAGCTGCACAAAATGGAGACACAATACAATGGAGAGCAGTGTTTTGGACTTCATTGAAATCGTATCAGGCACCATATCACGCACCATCTCAGGACATACAATCAGGACATTCATTGTTTCAAATTACCTCACATTTTTTCATGGTGAATCCCATATGAGCTGTAGGCTTGTGCGTGGGTAATGAGAGGGCTATGATAGAAGAAGACCATTTCGTGGTCAAAATCTGTTTTGTCAACTAAGATTGATCCTGGAACCTTTGTATTATCAGACCGGCGCTTGTCGCCATCGGATGCTTAGCTTACTGGAATGGTACAATCATTGTATACTTCATTTTAACAACAACGAACAAGAACAAAATAAGAATATTGACCTCATATTTATTCTCAATTAAAACTAACCTTGATTCAAAGTATCATGTCCCAATGTTGTTCGTCAATTTAGAACACTCGCTACAGGGACAACGGTTTGATGGAATCAGCTGATATCAGTTTCATTTCAGTTTTGACATGATACTGATTCAAATGCTAGATTCTGATTGGTCAATAAATTGGACTGATACTCGACCCCTTGCATAATAAGCTCATTTAGCAACGGATCATAAAATTGACATGATACTGATTCGAATGCTAGATTCTGATTTGTCAAGAAATTGGACTGATACTCGACCCCTTGCATAATGAGCTCATTTAGCAACGGATTTGAAAAATCATTATAAAATGGCAGCTGTTTTGGAATCAAGAAACTGTAATACTTTCTTCATAACATAGTCGAAGATAAAATTTGTGATGTACATTGTACACGTATAGCAGGATTCTTTCAACTTGTCAGAAAACAGCTGATTTAACGTTAGTAAACGAGCGTACATCAATCAGCATTTATCTTACAATTTAAAGGAATCCTGCTATAGTAAAAAGTATCTATGAATGAATTATTTGTGAGTTGGTTAATAGTCCTTCACACTAAGATTAACACTTTCAGAAAGCATTGGTTGCTCTTGATACATCCATTCTGGGTGTATCAGAGGTACCGTTGTTTGAATGAAAAGTGTGGCAAAAGCTAGTTAGGTCAAAATGTGTGTTACAGTAGCAACTGTGATTTAAACGTTCCAACTTGCCGCCATTAGAGGGAGAGGGTGAGCCAGCCACCTATCTCAAACAAGAACCAGAAAGCAAGAAAGGCAGTAGGCAAACTCCTCCCAGCAAATTGCGAACAAAGAAGTCATCTTCCATTGGCTGGTGTTGAACTGAAATAACTTACAGATAATCGCCGTGCGAAATGGCTTATATTCCTCCTCCTCCTTCTCCTCCTCCCACTGCTCCTCCTCTTTCCTATTCTCCTCCACCTCCTCTTTCAACTCTCCTCCTTCTCCTCCTCTTACTCCCCCTCTCATCGTTCTTCCTCTTGTTCTTCTGCCCTAAGAACATATTTCACCAAAGCGATTCTCCTTTATTAGCCGACTCATCATTTACCACCCAGATACAGTTTCTGTAGGTGATTACAATTCTTAAATCATTCCATATCGTATTAGAATCTGGTTCCAGCGATTTTGCGAGCATTTAAGGAAATATTTTATGGTTTTTCATATCCATAGTTCAGTAGCATTATGACTATTGAGGAAGAACGTTACTATTTTTCCCAATTTTTTTCAAAATCAATTGGCAATGGCATTTTGTTAGTAGTTATTTTTATAAATTGTATGCCCTATGATAATAGTTTTGTGTTTTCCATAACTGATTACTTTACACTATGTGAATTGAATTAATAGATTGGAATGGGTGGATATTTTTGGGGAGATTTGGTGACTCATTTGAAAAAAGGAAAAACGCTCCTATGAATTTTTGTACGAAGCCGAATAGTATTTTTGTAGAGACATTAGCAGTATAATCAAATTCATTTCATTTGACGCTTGGCATTAGATATATGGATCGATAGAGAGATGTTATTTCTTGACGTTCCTGATGACCGTAGAGTACGATGGCAAAGAAATAATATCTCTGTATCTATCTATCTATCTAATGCCAGGCGCAAATTAAATAAACTGATTATAATGAAAATAATGATGAATCTTGTGTTTACCTTCAAGTTTGGCAAGACTGAGCTACAAATGACGTTATAACCGTGTTAATGTTATAATCGAGGTCGTAATAGGCAAGTTTCACGGTATTTCTTTAGTCTAGTGGTATTAAAAACATCAATATTGAATCACACATTCAAAATTAGAGGTTTCATCCATGCTGATAAAGTGATGTTACTCTTCCTGTTGAATCAACAATCACTATGTAAGCAATGTGAGAGCGGATTTATTTCTTGACCACTCCGTATGATATCAGTGTCTGAAACACACACTTTGTAATGTAACGTATTATCAATACAATCTCCTCTCTCCCATCACTCTGGTTGAATCCCAGGATGACCAATACCCCGTCGTTTGAAACGGCGCTCTCAACCCCTCACCCCCACGGATCCCATCGAACCCAACAGATACGATGAGTCAGCCAATTTATTGAATAATCCGCGCGCTAAATCGAACTTTAGACCACTCTGTGGTGGTCAATTGAGTGTAGCTGTTATACCGTATAAGTTGTCTGGTGGTTGTTTATTAAACACTGGGCCAAATAGAGTAGACAGCTCTCTATTCGTTATCATCATCAGTATCTTCTTCTTTCTCTCTTTTTTTTCTGCTATTTCACTCCTCCTCCTCCTTCTCCTTCTACTCCTCCTCCTCCTCCTCCTCCTCCTCTTTCTCCTCCTCCTCTTTTTTCTCCTCCTCCTCCTCCTCCTCCTTCTCCTCTTCTCCTCCTTCTCCTCTTCCTCCTCCATTTCCTTCCTCCTCCTCCTCCTCACTTCCCTTCTCCTTCTCCTTTCTCTCCCAATGTTTCTCCTCCTTTTCCTCCTCCTCCTCCTCCTCCTCCTCCTCCTCCTTCTCTGTACCTCTTTCTCCTCCTCCTCCTCCTCCTTCGTCATCAAACTCTTCATTAAAATCCTGAACATCCTCCTCAAAGTTCTTTTCTTCTTCTTCCTCCTCTTATATCAACTTTTCATATCCTCCTTATCGTCCTCATATTCTTTTTCCTCCCTTCTCTGTACCTCTACAACTCTGCATTCTTCTCCCTCCTAATCCTCCTCTCCTCCTACTCCTCCTCTTCCTCCTCCGCCACCTCCTCCTCCGCCTCCTGCTCCTCGTGTCTCTCCTTTTCCTCCCTTCTCTGTACCTCTCTCTCCTCCTCCTCCTCCTCATCTTCGTCATCAAACTCTCAATTAAAATCCTGAACATCCTCCTCAAGTTCTTTTTCTTCTTCTTCTTCTCTACCTATTCCTCCTCTTCTTCAACCTTCTTTTATTCTTCCTTTTCTTCTCTTATCATCCTCGTCTCTTCACCTTCCTTCTCCTCCTCTTACCAATCTCCTTTGCTTTCTTTCAGTTTATATCTTACTTCTCCATCGCTCCATCATGCGCAGCAGTTGAGCAAATACAGATCCCAGAGGGACTCCCTCTACCACCTTCTATCAGACCGCTGGCCTCAACGTGTGAGTTACAAAGTGCTTTGAACGCCCTCTGACCGGCTCACAGGCAAACTTTGCTTGGATAATCAACAGCGTCCGCCCCACTAAGGCTTCTCATCTATTTAGGGGTTTCGGCTGTCGAAAGCTTTAGCGAGGTCGATGAAGGCACTGTTTTATACAAGCAATTGATTCCCCATGTGCCATACATACACTTGTGAGGATTTGTTTATTGAAATTATCGAATGGTGTGGCAAGGTTGAGGAGAAGGGGTGGAATAGGGCGGACGGATACAAAGGGAAAGAGAAGAAAGAAAAGGGAAAAGTAATGAGAAAGGGAAAGAGAGGATGGAAAGGGCGAGAAAGTTATGAACTATAAGGCTAGGCGTACACCGGTTAGTCAAGACAAGACAAGACGAGATTAGTCACGTTTAGTCACAGTACTTCACATAGTTGCTTATAAAGCAACACACACCGATTAGTCATTGCATCTCTGTGTGCTGCTTCATAAGCAACTATGTGAATTACTGTGACTAAACGTACCTAATCTCGTCTTGACTAACCGGTGTACGCCTAGCCTTAGGGTTTCAGATTGGTTAGAGGAGATGGTGTTTTATTGTAGGGAGATAACAGTTATGGAAAGCCTCATAACTATAACTATAAGCGTTACGCTATAACTAATCTTAGTTATAGACGTCATTACTATTGTCAGAGAATGGGATAATTCACCTTTATGATGGGGAAGAAGCATGATATATAATTGCATTTGAAACTTCACCTAACTGTACAAGTTACTGCACAAGTAACTGCACAAGTAACCGTGAAAGTAGCTTCACAATTATTAACTGCACACGTGCACAAGTAACTGCACGATTAATTCAAAAATTAACCGCAGTGTTTCAAGATTCCCTAAGACCATTTACTGTAATTATTTGATCGAGGTAATTTTTCTAAAACTCAAATAGCTATTTCAGTTTCTCTGATCTTCAAAGACTCAACTAATCTTATTCGTTATTACCTGAATATTACGAACAAATTGACACCCGCGGTAGAAATCAGAGTAGGAAACACAATTCCGCACAATCGAGTCAAACTGTCGAGTTCGTTCTCAAATTGTAAGACAAACGTATTCAGTCCTTTGACGATGCTCAAATTAAGTTTGAAATCTTGGAAGTAACTAGCGGATAGTTCCATCTGACCAAATTGGAAATCTAGAATAATATTCAAACTTGATTCCATTCTGAATCAATCAAGTCAAGTTAGTTTGAGAGATAGCAGTCGACTGCCTTTGTGAATTACTTAGTGGTACCAAAGGTTATGCAATCTAGTCTATCTGTGGTACGTTCACGTTGGTGGTACTCAATTATTGTGATTCTATTTCAAGTTGTTCAATTATTCGATTGTAGTTCCAGTCAAATAGATAGACTTTCAGTTGTTTGTAGACCTGTTGCAATAGAAGATATAGCTGGATTCTTTCAACTTGTCATAAAACAGCTGATTTAACGTTAGTGAACGAGCGTACATCAATCAGCTGTTTCTGACAATTTAAAAGAATCCTGCTATAGATGAATCAATTCATTGATGGATGGAATTAAATTCGTTTGAAATTAAAAGTTTTTTTGTCAGTATTTTGATATTCTTGATTTTGTTTTCGATTTGATGGCTTGGTGATGTATTTAATTAATTTGTTCTTCAATGATCACAGTATTTTTCTTCATCTCAGTTTTATTTCTATCTCAGTTTTCATCATTCTACATGCATAAGCATTATCTATCTCTGTAACACGGTTTCAGCCTACGAAGGCGGCACCTCAGTGCACACTGCCAACATACTTGAAACGCGGCGAAGAATGCTTTCGCCAGAAGAGAATTTCCCATTACAACAACTGAAACTGAAACTCAGCGAATAGAACGGCACGGCGACAAGACTTCCAGCAAAATTGCGTTGTTCTGTGACGCAGTGAATTATTGCACTTTGCTGCTCTTCTCACATCACTTCACGTTTCCACTTCGTCACGGCCGCAAAGAGTGGGGGAGAGTGAAAGAAATATTTAAGGTAGAGAGATAGAGAGAGAAAAAGAATGATATGGATGAGCTGAGAAGGTTTGAAAGAGAGAGAGAGAGAGCGTGATAGTGGAAAAGGAGAAAGCGGAAGCTGAGGACTGTCTTAGATTCAAGTCTCATTCACATCAAACGACACGTAACGTTCTCCACTTACGCCCGGTCTAAACGATACGTTTTTTCCAACATTCATTGCTTACTACTCAGGAAGCGTGTTTACAGGCGATTATTAATATTTATTTTCGAAATATTATAAATTTCATTGGAATTGCTGGAATTCTAGGAGTCGGAACTCCTGTTCTTTAGGCAGTTCTTTTAGCCCCTGCGCCCACTAAGCAACTGCTATCTGATTTCAGTCAGCAACCCAGCGTTGCCAGATGACTTTGGCTGATAGGTTAGATTACCCGAAAAACAGCCAAATGTCATCTGGCAACATTGGGTTGCTGACTGAAATCAGATAGCAGTTGCGAAGTGGGCGCAGGGGCTTAGGCTGTTCTTTGACTAGTTTTAGGCAGTCGGGACCGACGTCTTTTCGTCTCCTCCGAAAGACGGGAGTGGACGTTTTTGTGAAAATCAGTTCCCTCAACTGTATTTGATCTTGAATTTTGGATTATTATCAGATCGGCGCTTATCGCCCTCGGCTACGGACCACTCTAAATAAGTACTGATTTCATTATAAAATGACATAAAATGTTATAAAATTACATCAATATTATTTATGACATCATAAACTATCTTGAAATTCACAAAAATTTTCATAAGTCGGCTCACTGCTTGCCTGTCGACGCAATTAATTTTCCCAATTCTTCATTGATTTCTGTTGTTGTGAAGTTCGGTACCCATATCTAATATTGATGGAGTAAACTTCATACTTTAAACTCATTGCTTTATTATTACAAACAAGAATTCTGAAAAATTCCCAACCCCATTAGTTAATTACACTAGGAATCCGGCCATGCGAAGCGTTAGCTGAGATACATGTTTGTTAAGTTATCCAAGGAATTTCAGGGGGCAGAAATACTTCAACCGGTGGTTTAGGGGGTTGGCCTGTCGAAGTTTGGGGATGAAATATGCGACGTCCACCTGTCGGGATCGGGGCTACCCCTGGTAAACAACGAACCAATAATAATGAAAGGAATTCGAGGGAACCAATTTCGGGGCGAAAACAGCTTCGGTAATTGATGGAGCATGTTGTTTGCTTAGTAACCAGTCCGGAACAGAGATATAGTATGATAGAGAGCTCTTCTAGAGTCTTCTTCTTTTTCTTCCTCTTCTTCTATAAGAATAGTTTGAAGTACAGAGACTGTACAATAACATGGTGGCCATTTGATGTCACACTTTCTTGACTGGTTAGCTCGGACAAATCAACCATACTTTTGTCAAATTCCCATAAGATTTGAATTGGAATTATATGCAAATCATATGTTATCTTGAGTAATAATTCACTTCTTAGTTACAATTTGCCTTTTACCAGTGTTAGTTTTCATCATTTTAAGCTTTAGGCTAGGCACACAATGGTTAGTCAAGACAAGACAAGACGAGATTAGTCACGTATAGTCACAGTACTTCACATAGATGCTTATGAAGCAACACACACCGATTAGTCATTGCATCGGTGTGTGCTGCTTCATAAGAAAGTATGTGAATTACTGTGACTAAACGTGACTAATCTCGTCTTGTCTTGTTTTGACTAACCGGTGTACGCCTAGCCTTAAACTCAATACGAAGAGTTCAGAGACAATTTTTAATGTTGGAAAAGTTATTTATGGTGTTGTTCCTCTCAAAATAAGTTTGAAAAATTAGTGAATGGGTTCATCTTTTTCCAGTAATCCGACATCAAATTCCAAAATTTGACAAAAAATTATGTCGGTGGCGGGCATAAAAGATATTCCAATACAGTGTTACGGGTTCATTCATACCAATGACCACAATGTTTTTATACAGTCTCTGTAGTACTATAACAAGTAAGTGACTTTTGTTTACTCAACTTGATTATCAAACAAGTATCTCACACAAATTCCCATGCATGCATTCAGATGTACAGTTTGTTTGTAGCTCATCGATAACCTTTATTCTTATAGACAATGACTTCCAACCTATATCAAATTTCTCCTCTCTTCGAGTAGTTCCATTCAAAGTACTAGTAATTACATTCACAGTACTAGGGAGCCAGCATTACTGACTTCCTACAACTATACTGATATACTGAACTTTTAGATCCCTACAATAATTGAACCACAATACTGTAGTAGCCCTATCATGAGCCCATCCCTTGACCACGAACTCAAACTTCGCTACCCTTGTCAAGCTTCAAGGTGTTTCATGGCCGTTTAATTAATGGGGGGCATCCTTCTCCTACTTTCTACTTCTCCTTCTACTTCTCCTCCTACTCTTCCTCCTACCACTTCTCTTTGTCCTTCTTTTAGTTCCGCTCCTTCTTTTTCTTTTTCTCTCCCCCTTCTTTTTTCCTATTCCTATTTGTCTTTTTTCTCTTTTCTTCTCCTTTTACTACTTCTTTTTTTTATTTTTTCTATTTATCTTTTCCTTCTACTTCTTCGTTTTGTTCCTCTTCCGCTTTCTCCTCCTTTATCTCCCTTTTCGTCTGATGTGAATCATTTTTCTTCTTCTTCCTCCTGTAACTTCTTCTTCTCCTCCTTATCTTACTCCTATTCCTCCTCCTCCGTCTCCTCCTTCTCTCCCTTCTCTTTCTCCTCCTCCTCCCTCCTTTTCTATTCCTCACGTTCTCATTATTAATTCCTTTTTCCTCCTTCTTTCGTCTTTCTCCTTTAATTCTATTTTTTATTATATTTTTCTACCTCTTCTCGTCAACTTCTCATTTTTCTTCTCTTCCTCCTTTTTCTAGTCTCTCGTCTAGTTCTTTCCTATCTACTCCTACTCCTCCTCCACATATTCCTCTTCCTCCCACTTTTTCTCATCCTCCTAAATCTTCTTCCTCTAGCTGTTCATCTCTTAACGCCTATATCTATCTCTTACTCCTCAGTATGTATTTTCTCCCCTCCTTTTCCCTCCTTCTCATTCTTCTCCTTCTTCTCACTTTTCTCCTTCTCCTCCTTCTTCTCCTCCTTCACCTCCTTCTCCTCCTCCTCATCCTCTCCTCCTTCTCCTCCTTCTCCTCCTCCTAATCATTCTGCTCTTCCTCATCCTCCCTCCTCCTTCTCCTCCCTCCTCCCTCCTCCTCCCTCCTTCCTCCTTCCTAACTCCTTCTAACCTTACTATCACCTGAACTCACCCATCCGCAATCAAGAGGTGTGACCCAACCTGATTACCAGATGCTGACAATCTCGAATACCTCTGCACCATCTCTTGGATCTCCTTTTTGACACCAATTATTGGCATGCCAACTATCAGTTTCCAGCTGCCTGACTTCTCAGTTATCGACATTCCAATCTATCGACCTCCTTCACCAGTGAAGACCGCTACCAGCTCTAATCCATTTCTAATTTTAATCTGTCAATATTGTAACGTGACCTGAATTATCTCCACATTTTCCCTCTACTGCTGATCAGACGTAGATAATACATACCACCAGAGGGTTTTAGTTCTTTAGAGAGATGACTTCCTGTGCTGAGAAACTTAATAACTCGTGTCTTTGTCTGTTAGTAAACAAACGTAACGTGCTTCTGCTTTCTCTCAAACGGTTTTGGTTCTAGGGTTTTAAAATTACCTCTGAGATATTTACAAGAAAACCTTCCTATAATTAGAAATCAATTTCTCTCTGTTCTAAAAGCAAAGTATACTTTGAAAAAAGAGGTATTTGATCTCAGTTCTCATTGCATTTCGTGAAACTGTTGGAAGATTTGACAAAAATTAATATCGGTTTCGGGTTTTTATATTTAAAATTAATATCGGTTTTATATTTTCTTATCTCTCATCTCATTTCAAATCAAATCAAATACTTCAACACTCACTGGTGTGCATTGCCCTATTTGTTTAGAGTGGAATATCATATGACCATAAGGAAAACATTCGGTATTTGCCAAATGCCGCATGTATGGAGGCCAATGTACGCATTATTCACTTCATATTACAATTCATTCAAAAAATGTATGAAAAAGAAAAAATCGAATGCATTCTCTATAAGCCTGTGTGGTGGCTCGTCTTATCATTAACAAAGCTTATTCTTACAAAAAATAGCGAAATACATCATCAAGCAGGTATGAAGGAGATAGAACAAAAACAAAAATTTCTAATTTTACCTGCCATCAAATATTAAAATAAATATAGTACGAGTAGATCAAATAATATTAAAATGTCCTTAGAATATTGAAAAATCAAAAAACAAAAAAAAAAACATTTTACAAAAATTGAAACAAAATAAAATAGAATACAAGAAACAGAAACCTAAACCTGATTAGTTTATCAATATTCATTAAATGTACATTTGATATTTTCTGCCTCTGTTAACATTCTTCTATTCACCATCATTATTTCCTTCCATATATTTCGACTTTCCCCTTCTGGCTCCTCTTTGCCTCTCAAATTCTTCATTGTTATTCTCTTCCAGCTTCCCCTTCCTCCTTCTTTTTTCTCTCTCTCCTCAGTCCTTGTTTTCTATTTTGCACCACTCTAAATAAGTACTGATTTCATTATAAAATGACATAAAATGTTATAAAATTACATCAATATTATCAATGACATCATAAACTATTGATAATCATAAACTATCTTGAAATTCACAAAAATTTTCATGAATAAGTCAGCTCACTGCTTGCCTGTCGACGCGATTAATTTTCCCGATTCTTGAATGATTTGTGTTGTTGTGAAGTTCGGTACCTATATCTAAAGCCTGGTTTTCATTAGAAGAGTTAGTGGTAGAGTAACTAGCATACTAACTCTACCGTACTAACTCTACTCTACTTACTTAGTCGAGTAGCTGTTGTCACTACAATTGAGAATAGTAGGTTAAGTGTGTTGTCTAGTAAACAGATCTAACCTTGAATGACTCTACTCTACTAGCTCTACTCTACTAGCAGACTCTACTCTACTAGCTCGAGACTGTTTTCATTAAGATAGTGGTGGTAGAGTGAGAAGCGGTGGTGGAGGAAAGCAAGTCGTAGAGTACTATCCCACGGTGCTATCCCACTCTACTCTACCAAAAACAAGTACTCTACCATCACTCTACTTTACTATGAACGTTTTCATTAGGAGAGTTCACAAGATAGTTGGTACTCGCCCAGGGAACTCTACCACTAACTCTACTAATGAAATCCAGGCTTCATTGATAGAGGAAACTTCATAAATAAGCATTCCAGAAGAATCCAACAACTCATTGCTTTATTATTACAAACAAGAATTCTGAAAAATTCCCAACCCCATTAGTTAATTACACTAGGAATCCAGCCGTGCGAAGCGTTAGCTGAGATACATGTTTGTTAAGTTATCCAAGGAATTTCAGGGGGCAGAAATACTTCAACCGGTGGTTTAGGGGGTTGGCCTGTCGAAGTTTGGGGATGAAATATGCGACGTCCACCTGTCGGGATCGGGGCTACCCCTGGTAAACAACGAACCAATAATAATGAAAGGAATTCGAGGGAACCAATTTCGGGGCGAAAACAGCTTCGGTAATTGATGGAGCATGTTGTTTGCTCAGTGACCAGTCCGGAACAGAGATATAGTATGATAGAGAGCTTTCCAAGAGTCTTCTTCTTTTTCTTCCTCTTCTTCTATAAGAATAGTTTGAAGTACAGAGACTGTACAATAACAGTGTGGCCATTTGATGTCACACTTTTTTGACTGGTTAGCTCGGACAAATCAACCATACTTTTGTCAAATTCCCATAAGATTTGCATTGGAATGATATGCAAATCATATGTTATGTTGAGTAATAATTCACTTCTTACTTACAATTTGCCTTTACCAGTGTTAGTTTTCATCATTTTAAGCTTTAGGCTAGGCGCACACTGGTTAGTCAAGACAAGACGAGACGAGATTAGTCACGTAGGCCTATAGTCACAGTACTTCACATAGATGCTTATGAAGCAACACACACCGATTAGTCATTGCATCTGTGTGTGCTGCTTCGTAAGCAACTATGTGAATTACTGTGACTAAACATGACTAATCTCGTCTTGTCTTGTCTTGACTAACCGGTGTACGCCTAGCCATATAGACAATGACTTCCAGCCTAATTAAATTTCTCCTCTCTTCGTGTAGTTACATTCAAAGTACTAGTGGCAGCACTGCTGGCTTCCTACAACTATACTGATATACTGAACTTTTAGATCTCTACAATAATTGAACCACAATACTGCAGTAGCCCTATCATGAGCCCATCCCTTGACCACGGACTCAAACTTCGCTACCCTTGTCAAGCTTGAAGGTGTTTCATGGCCGTTTAATTAATGGGGGGCATCCTTCTCGTACTTCCTCGACTCCTCATTCTACTTTTCCTCCCACCACTTCTCTTTGTCCTTCTTCTAGTTCTGCTTCTTCTTTTTCTACTTCTATTCCTCTCTCCCTTCTTTTTTCCTATTCCTATTTTTTGCCTTTTTTCTCTTTTCTTCTCCTGTTACTACTCCCTCTTTTTATTTTTCTTATTCATCTTCTCCTTCTACTTCTTCGTTTTGTTCCTCTTCCGCTTTCTCCTCCTTTATCTCCCTTTTCATCTGATGTGAATCATTTTTCTTCTTCAATCTTCCTCCTCCTGTAACTTCTTCTTCTCCTATTTATCTTCCTCCTCATCCTCCTCCTCCTCTTCCTCCTATTCCTCCTCCTTCTCCTCCTTCTCCTCTGTCTCCTCCTTCTCTCCTTCTCCTTCTTCTCCTCCTTAATTTTTTTCTCCTTATTTCGTCTTTCTATTCTAATCTTTCTTTTCATCCTCTAATTCTATCTTTTATCATATTTTTCTTCCTCTTCTCGTCAACTTCTGATTTTTCTTCTCTTCCTCCTTTTTCTATTTTATCGTCTTGTTCTTTCTTATCTACTAGTACTCCTTCTCTACATATTCCTCTTCCTCCCACTTTTTCTCATCCTCTTCCTCAATCTTCTTCCTGTAGCTGTTCATCTCTTTACGCCTATATCTATCTCCTACTCTTCAGTATGTATTTTCCCATATTCTCCTCCTCATTTCCCTTCTTCTCATTCTTCTCCTTCCTCTCCCTTTTTTCCTCCTTCTCCTTCTTTTCCTTCTTCTCCATATTCTCCTTCTTCTTCTTCTCTCTCCTTCTCCTCGTCATTCTCCTCCTCCTTCTTCAACTGTTTATGTCTTCACCATTATTTTGCTCTCCTACTTCCTCTTCATATTGTGTTTCTCTTCGTTTACCTCCTCCTCCACTCTTCCTCCTTCCTCCTCCTCCTTTCCTCTTCCTCCTCCTCCTCTCCTCCTTCTTCTCCTCCTCCTTCTCCTCCTCCTCCTCCTCCTCCCTCCTCCTCCTCTCCTCCTCCTCCTCCTCCTCCTCTTCCTCCTCCTCCTCTCCTCCTCCTCCTCCTCCTCCTCCTCCTCCTCCTCCTCCTCCTCCTCGTCCTTCTCCTCCTCCTTCTTCCTCCTCCTCCTCCTCCTCCTCCTCTTCCTCCTCCTCCTCCTCCTCCTCCTCTCCTCCTCCTCTCCTCCTCCTCCTCCTCCTCCTCCTCCTCCTTCTCCTCCTCCTCCTCTAACCTTATTATCACTGAACTCACCCATCTCCAATCAAGAGTGTGACCCACCTAATTACTAGATGCTGACACCCGAATACCTCTGCACCACTCTTGGACTTTTGACACCAATTATTGGCATGCCAACTATCGAGTTTCCAGCTGTCGACTTCTCAGTTATCGACATTCCAACTATCGACTCTTCCCCAGTGACCGCTACCAGCTCTAACCATTTCTAATTTAATCTGTCAATATTGTAACGTGACCTGAATTACCCCCACATTCTCTACTGCTAATCAGACGTAAATAATACCTTCCAGAGGGTTTTTGGTTCTTCAGAGAGATAACTTCAAAGAAACTTAATAACTCGTGTCATTGTCTATTGGGGAACAAACGTACGTGCTACTTTTCAAACGGTTTTGGTTCTGGGATTTTAAAATTACCTCTGAGATATTTACAAGAAAACCTTCCTATAATTAGAAATCAATTTCTCTCTGTTCTAAAAGCAAAGTACTTTGAATGAAGTGGTATTTAATATCAGTTCTCATTGCATTTCTTGAAACTGTTGAAAGATTTGACAAAAATTAATATCGGTTTTCGATATTGGTCTCCTTTTTCATCTCTCATCTCATTTCAAATCAAATCAAATACTTTATTCACTTCATATTACAATTCATTCAAAAAATGTATATAATAGGAAAAAAATCGAGTGCATTCCCTATAAGCCTAAGCCTGTGTGGAGGAATGGCTCGTCTTATCATTAACAAAGCTTATTCTTACAAAAAATAGCGAAATACATCAAGCAGGTATGAAGGAGATAGAACAAAAACAAAAATTTCAAATAATATTAAAATTACCTTAGACTATTGAAAAATCAGAAAACAAAAAACCATTTTACAAAAATTGAAACAAAATAAAATAGAATACAAGAAACCAAAACCTAATTTAGTTTATCAATATTAATTTAATGAACATTTGATATTTTTTGTCTCTGTTAACATTCTTCTATTCACCATCATCATTTCCTTCCATATATTTCGACTTTCCCCTTCTGGCTCCCCTTTGCCACTCATATTCTTCTTTGTTATTCTCTTCCAGCTTCTCCTTTCTCTTTTTTTTCTCTCTCCTCAGTCCTTGTTTTCTATTTTGCATCCCATTCCTTCTTTCATTCATTATGTTTTGTTCAGTGAATCGAATACTGTAATTACTTTCATTTTAAATAATGTTCATTGTAATAACTACAGTATCATGATCTAGAATTGAAGCCCATATGTGTTGTATCCTACATGAATAAAGTAAATAATATAATCTAATCTGATTTTCCATTGTTCTTTTTCCGTTTCCCTAAACTTATAGGCCTTAGTTGTTATCAGTCTATATGAACAAAGTAATCTGATCTTAATCATATCTTCTTTCCGCCAACACAATCATTGTTTTTCCCTCTCCCTTATTCCCTTCCCTCTCTCATGCCCTCGTCTTCTTTCCTCTCCTCCCTTTTCCCCTCCCTTTTTTACTCCTTTTCCTTCCCTTTCCCTCCCTTCCCCAAACGTGCAGAGTGGAATTCTCCACTCCTAAACAAACCGACATAAGCACGTATCCGACTCGAAAAACGGCTGTCAGAACTTTCCGAGAGCATCCAGTAAAATGATATGGCTCCGCGCGGGCAAATTGTTTTTCTCGCAATTTTCCCCAACTATCGACCACACTCGGAAAAGCTCTACACAGTTTTCCGGGCATCCAGTGACTTCTCGGGAAAGCTCTTCTGCGGCAAAGCTTTAAACAACACCAATGAACGTCGGGATAAATGATTGCTGTTTTGAGACTCAGAGAATGTAATACAGTGAAATGGAGAGTCTTCATGCTTTTTACAACTCTCTGAAGCAATCAAATTATTATTCCTTCATCAATACAAAATTTAATACAGTTGAAATGGAGTATACTCATGCCTTTTCACAAATCTCTCAACTAATCAAATTGTTTTCTTATTTTAAATGTTCAATTTATTTATTAATTCGAATGTGATACAGTTCAAATTCAGAATCTACAATCTACATACTCTTTACAGCTTGTCCAGTATTTGATAACAGTTTTCAACTTTATTGATTTTCACTAACTCAATGTCGAGTTCCTTGTCTTGTGCAGTCTCATGCAGTCTCCTTAGATATAATCAAATTCATTTAATTTGATGCTTGGCATTATTATAGTTTGATAGATAGAGAGATATTATTTATTGACGTTGATGATGACCGTAGAGTACGATGACAAAGAAATAATATCTCTTTAACTATTAATTCATCTTATGCCGAGTGTCAAATTGAATTAATCTTATTGTCTGTAGTAAACATTCGGGACTGCTCTTGGATGGGTGACCGACACAAAAATAAGGCGAGATGGAACCTACCCGTAAGGGTCTCCCCACCGATAAAAAGCCATGATAAATAGATAAATAACCGATTAGTCATTGTCTGTAGTGTAGCGGCTTCATCAGCAGCTATGTAATGCTGTGTCTATCCTCTTGTCTTGTCTTGACTTCTTCTACCTTATTCTTTAGAATAATATAACAGCTTTTGATATGAATCATCGCCTTCGGATAAATTCAATTTTCCCATTTCAAAAATAATATGAGACAGCTGTTTATATCAACAACTGATAGACCACTTCATCACACGAGAAAACAGTTTCAAAAGTAATCAAACAATGATTTTTAGGTTATCAAAACTCAAATTTATCAAAGAAGTTTCCTCAAATAATTTAAAATGTTACGAAAATTCACGACGTCTACTTCCTCAACGTTCAGTGCAACTAAATATCTTACATTACCACATTATCTAGAATTCTCAAATCTCCACTTGTATCGAAGCCAACAAGAGTCAAACACGGTGAGACAAAGTTTTATGCTAAAGCTTAATCAAATCTCGTTATTACATACAGATTGTCATGAAAAATCATTTGAAAACAAATCTATTTCCTCGTTTCATGAACCTAAACAAGGATCAACAGCACCGAAACATATAGATCACAAAATAAATGTCAATTCAACCCCGTTTACTCATCAGAATAAACGATGTTTTGGAGTAATTTGTAATCTTGGAGTCATGAAAGATAACGGACTAACTCTATTTGGTCAAACTCAAAGAGGATATGCAACAAAGTTTGATCATCTAAATGAGATGAGAATTTACAAGGTAATATCGAATTCAACAAGATTACTCCATCAAAACAATCTAGTATCTACAGCAATATACCATCATCAAAACTGCATGTTGTTCAACAATTCAATCACTGATCAAACAAAACGCTATTTCCAAACATCCCGCAGTCTACAGAACACCAAAGACTACTACAAAATCCTGGGTGTATCCAAAAACTCATCGCAGGCACAAATCAGGAAAGCCTACTTCGAAAAAGCCAGAAAATATCACCCGGATCGCAACAAAAATGATCCTGAAGCTAAGAAAAAGTTCCTGGAGATTTCGGAAGCGTATGTGGTACTGGGAGACAGAAAATCACGATCTCTTTACAATCGAAATCTGAGGAGAGCCCCTAGAAGATCACGTGGAGCGCCTTCCTCGAGAGCTCCTCCATCAGCTGTTCAAGCTCCAAATTCTGGTCCAAGCCTCATGACTACAGCAGCAACAGCCATCGTTGCCTCTGAACTTTATAATAAATTCAAGAATATGGGTCAAAATCCTGCAGAAAGTGGGGATTCTGCTGAGGAACAGCAATCTCTAGACGCGGAATCTGCTCAGAAGATGTATGAAGACGTTGAGAGAGATGAGGGAGCCGGGATGAGCCTCAGTGATGAAGAAGAAGAGATTGATGCTCTTGATAATGATGATGATTTTGGAGGAGGTGATGATTTTGGAGGGGAAGATGATTTTGGAGGTGATGATTTTGGCGGTTCCGGAGAAGAAAGATGAGTGTAATGGATTTGTTACGAAATAAATTTGATAAGATATTTCTTTCTTTCTAGAATCATTTCAAAATAGTACTAGAGTAAGGTAACTCCAAATTTGTTGCTCATGAATATTTTTCATTCAAAAGTATGTTTTTAAAAGAATTGAAAATAAATTTTATTTAGAAGAGTTTTATTGGTAGCTCTGAATTCAGTCTTTGCAAGCAAACTCAACAATTTAAGCCGATCGTTGATTTTATAGTAAGATTGATGAACTTCCTATTGGGAGAACTATCACCAAACAATACTCTACTCAACTCTCCAATATTCTGTATATTAATTCATTTTATATTTATTACTTCGGGTCTACTCACACTTGGAAGCTAAAATCTCAGAAACTGAGCTACTCGGAAAACAAACATGTGTTTTCAAATGATGACGTTCTGACAGTACGGTTGCACGAACGTCAGAGCGTCATCATTTGAAAACACATGTTTTTTATCCGAGTCGCTCAGTTTCCGCGATTTGAGTTTCCAAGTGTGAGTAGACCCTTACTAGTTGGTAGTCGAACTTCACAAAACAGAGTTTATGAGTATTGTAGATTTAATTTTCCTCTACTGTGTTTATCAAAATTCGATAAACCTTCTTTTCTCGAATGAGTCCTCTACTGATAAATACTGTTTTTATTTCAATGTTCAAGTATGCAAAAATATTTGATTGGATCTAGAATGAAGTTTAATCAAATAAGCCTGGTTTTCATTAGTAGAGTTAGTGGTAGAGTAACTAGCATACTAACTCTACTCTACTTACTTGGTACTTAAAAACAAGTACTCTACCATCACTCTACTCTACTATGAACGTTTTCATTGGGAGAGTTCACAAGATAGTTAGTACTCGCCCAGGGAACTCTACCACTAACTCTACTAATGAAAACCAGGCTATAAAGTAATGGATTGAACAAAGCAAAAGGAGAATGAGAAGAGTAGGAGAAAGCCAATGAGAATGAGATGAAGGAGAATGAGAACAAGTTATAGTGAACAAGTTACGAAGGGGGAAAGGAACGTAAGAAAGAGGAGGAGAAAGAGAAAGAGAAGAAGACAACGAGAAGAAAGACGAAAATGATGTGATAGTGTACAAAGAGCGGAGAAAGAGGAGAATTAGGAGGATAAGGAGTAATTTGCTGACCGGAAGTAAGTGCATTTGAACCGGAAGTGAATTTACTCTTCAGGTAAAGCACAGGAAGCTGCAAGGATATTGACATTAAAAGCCGGATATAAGGCAATCGCTTAAAGGATGATTTCGATCAAAGAGGATTGGTGTCAAAGGAGATTGGTGAGATGAAGAGGGAATGAGAAGGGCGGGAAGGGAGAAGGGATGATGAAGATGAGTGAGAATCAGAGAGTATAAGAGAATAGCCTGTAGGCGTTGAGAGATTGAAGGTCCCAGTCAACAGGAGTAATCCTAGAAAGCATACATCAGAATTTAATCAACCCATACTCTTATGGGTAATTTGTAGGATAGAACTTTGATCTATGATAGAACTGAACTGTTTATTACTAAAGTTGTACGATATTAATTACTATGGTACTATGGTAATACTACATAATATGGTATGATATATTACTATGAATAATATTTCTTTTAAGCTACGTTTACACCGGAGTAAATAACAAAATTTTTTAACAAAAGATGCCCACGGAGCAACTGCTATCTGATTTCAGTCAGCAACCCAGCGTTGCCAGATTACATTTGGCTGTTTTTCGGGTAATCGGGTAATCTAACCTATCAGTCAATGTCATCTGGCAACGCCGGGTTGCTGACTAAAGTCAGATAGCAGTTGCTCCGTGGGCACACGTCTTCTAACATTTTTTGTTAAAAACTTTTGTTATCAATTCCGGTGTAAAGGCAGCTTTACTGTTCATCAATTCTTCCGTTAATTCAAGTCGCTTATAAAGGTTATTATAAATTATAACTATAATCCGACCACTGACAAGAGCCTTCAAAATAAGAACTCTACTGCGCAGAGAGAGCGCACGTTATTCAATGCAGCAGTTTATCTTACTCGCTCACTAGAGTAGTGGTACTATGTGATACTGTATCACTTCAGTGATACGATGCGCGAAGGTTCTTTTGTCTGTTGCCAGACTATAGCAACCATGAACAAGAAGAAGAATATGTGAAAGGTTGTGAGTGGATAAGCCTTCCCGTTGTGTTGGTTTCAAGAAGGATAACCGAACCTATTGACAAACAATCTTTCTGTGTGCTTTCTCCAAAGCTTCCCTATTCTTCTTTTGATTCCTTTCTCTATTCTCACTTTCAACTTTTCTTGTGCCACTTCCCACCATATTTTTCTTCTTCTATCATCCCGCTCTAATCTTTTGTGAAATTTTCAATCCTCGATATTATTTTTTTATAAATCGTTATCTCTTTAATTTTTTCTTAATAACACGTGATAATAGTCTAATTTAATTGTATAGTTGCCGGATCATTGAAGATGGAAGACTATAATTTCATTATCTAACGTGCAAATAACCATCTGCATTACCCCACCTCGTTTTTACCTCAATAATTAAATCAATAACATACTGCGATTGATATTCATGGCATTGAATTCTTATTGAGTTCACAATTATTTGTAGAGCTCATAGAATAATATTCCTCATTATAAATAATGGATAATAGATAATAACTCATTATGAATAATATTCATACTTATCCAGAATCTATGAATATCTTATTATCTACATTAATAAAATAGATCCACTCTAACTTTCCTTTTCCCACAGTTTCCACCCATTTCCTTCCTTCTCACGATTTATCGACTATCACTCCATCTCACACTTGGTTCGTCTGAAAAGGACTTAGCCTTGTATCGGTTGCCAAACAAGAGGATTGACAGACTTATCTTTCTCTGCGTATCTCAACAACTCCAATACTTTCTACCTTACGCCTCACTTGATCTACCTACTTATCCTTCTTATCATTCCTCTTTCTCAATCTCCTCATCATTCTATTCCTCCTCCTCCTATTTCTACTGATCCATTCTATCTCCTTTCTCTCTCCCCCTACACGTTTCTCGGTTCAAACTTCTCTATTCTTTATTATTTTCCTTCGCTTATTTCAGTCTTCATACAGACTATCGTCTCCAATGGAAGTCTAGTAATATTAGTGGTCACTCGGAGAGAGCGGTTGCTAAGTAATCATGTGGTTAAGTAACAAACATTCAAGACCACTCTCGGATGGGTGACCGTCACAAAAAAAGACACAAAAAATTGTGCAATGAGGCGAGGTGGAACCTATCCGTAAGAGTCTCCACACCAATAAAACCTATACGATAAAAAAAATGGAAGTCTCAACATGAAATGATCAATCAAACTTATTAGAAGCGGTTGGAAACGTTATCTCAATAAAATCATTATTTCACTTGAGTCCAAAAATTTCCCTTTGAATAAAAATTATCAACGTAAGGTCTGGAAAGCTTTCCACATAAATTTGCAAAAGTATGATAGTTATCCCCTAGTTATGATAGTTAGGATTTTCTCTCCAATAAATTATTTATTTTCTGATAACTGACCTTCAGCCTTTCTAGAGCTCACATTTCATTAATAATTTTTCAAATGTGTACCATCCCACACGTTTTGTAGCCTCGAAATGCTATAGTTCTTATAGGAAAGCGATGTTAATAAATTCACATTTTCCTATTAAATATTTGTTTAATTAACATGAATATAAAGTTGACTGAAACATTTCGAACTGGAATTAAACTGAACTGTTTTATGTTGAGATAACAACTCTAATCAGCCGTTGTCATGGCACTCGCATGTGGCTATCATGTGATGCTATCATGTGGTACATGTTACGCCACAGTTCTTATAGTCATATATCACATACAGAAGATCTCGTAGTTTTTAAGCAATCAATTGTACCATTGTTTTTGTTAAGAATAAAGTTGTTCATATTTATCAATAATACATTTCACTACTACATTATACATTACTATTTATGATACATTACATAGCTAGTACATTTCACTATCACTTCTTGAAAATGGGAAGTCTAGGATTCAAGCATTCCCCACATTCCCTCCTCTCTGAGCAGAGCTCGTTACTAGATATTACGTATTTAATTTTTTCGAGAAATATTACCTTAAAAATATAAAATGATACTGTACTTATCATAAAATATATAAATATATAGCAGCTTGTATATGCAAAATTATTTATTATTAAGAGAATAATACCTTTTATTTTAGAAGAAAGAATATTCCCAATTCCATGGAGCTCATCTGAAACAATAGAAAACTTACATTATGTTGCAATCCTCCTTGAATATGATGGAATTCTCTTATCATAAAAATTATAACATAGAATTATAATGGAATGCATAATTTGAATTGAAGTGGTCGATGGCATTCACATTCTCCTGTATGACCACCTTACCATTTGAAAATATGAAGTTAGATTCAAAAAGGCGGACCAGTTCCTTGAAATCGCAGTAAATTGGCCAATAATATATAAGCTTCAATTCTGGATTTTCAAATAAGACTCGAATTCTACTTATTTAATGAACATCATTGAAAATAGAAGTAATTCGATTCACTAGAGAAAGAATAAACTACGAAAGCTTATTTGATTACATGGATATGAGTTTCAATATGCTAACGGTAATATGATGGTTTCGCATCTACATGAAACGGCAGAGTTTCAACATAATTATTAATTTCCATTCTTGAAGGATATGCAAGGACATCCTTCCCATCAACACTTAGACGTAGACAGAGAGCGAGAGAGAGAGATTAGATTGGATTAAATTACTTTATTCATGTACTTTACTCAGAAGTTGTAAGTATAAGTAATATAATTTTTAATTTCATGAATATGACTAATGATTTTACGTCAATATATACAAAATATACAATATAAAATTCCATGAAGTAGATTTATAAAAAAACTATATATAGTTAATAGACATGTAAAGAACTTCATTATCTTGAAAAGTGGCACATTATAGTAATTATTTAGAACAGATTTATCAAGAGAGAAAAAGAAATGAAAAATTGAATAAAAAAGAGAGAGAGAGAGGGAGAGAGACAATACAGATGCGATCAAAATAAGAGAGCGAGATAGAGATAAAGATATAAGGTGAGATGAGAGAGAAAGACAATACAGATGGATTAAAATCAAAGAGCGAGATGGTTAAAGAGATGAGATAGAGGAAGAGAGAAAGAGAGATGATGGAGAGAGACTAATAGAGAAACAATACAGATGGGATCAAAATCAGAGAGCGAGCCAGAGTGATGAAAGATGGAGATAGACGAAATCGGATTTGAATGCTGAACCGAAATTCAGTTACTGGATTTGAGTGAACAATGAGGCGGCTGGGCCTACAATGGAGAACAATGTCCAACTGATCATTGGAAATTTGTGTTATGGGTGTAGTTTCGAAAGCGTTGCTGGCAGTTATGAGACTCGCCGTTCTATTCCTGACGATTGAGTCTGCTAACACCACGAAAATAACGGATGTATGCTCGTGACGAGTCAAACAGCAATTTTGCGAGGAAGTTCGGAAATCACTTAAACCGTTGTTGAACTATGTTTCCCTTCTACAAACATGTTTCCATCGTTTTCATTCGAAAAGCACTGTTTTTGAACTATGTTTCCCTCCAACAAACATGTTTTCATTGGTTGCATTAAAAAAAAGTACCGTTTTTGAACTATGTTTCCCTTTAACAAACATGTTTTCATTGTTTGCATTCAAAAAAGTACCGTTTTTGAACTATGATTCCCTTCAATATTCTCATTGTTTGTATTTGAAAGGCACCATTGTTAAACTATGTTTCCCTTTAACAAACATGTTTCCATTGTTTGCATTAAAAAAGCATCGTTGTTGAACTATGTTTCCCTTCTACAAACATGTTTCTATTGTTTGCATTCAAAAAGCACCGTTTGTGAACTATGTTTTCATTCAAAGAGCAAGAGATTTATTATGTGAATTCAGAGTCAAAAACATCTTTGAGATAGAGTTCCCTTTAACAAGAATGTTACTCTTCAATGTAAATTCAGAGTGATAAGAATTATTGAAGAAGAGTTCCCTTCAACAAGATTACATAATCGATAAATTCAGAGTTGAGCACAATCATACTTAAACAGGAAAATTTTGGATGGAATATAAAAACGACTGCTCAATCGATGGGAAAATTGATAAAATACAGTAGTTGATAAATGGGAAAACTGACAGAATGGTTGTAAAAGCGGATGGGAAAATTGACAGAATGATTGGAAAAGGGAATGGAAATATCAGCAAAGTGGTTGAGAAAAGGACATAGAAAAATTGGCAAAATGGTTGGAGAAGGGGTTGGGAAAATTTACAAAATTGTTGAAGAAGGGGTTGGAAAATTTACAAAATTTTTGAAGAAGGGGTTGGAAAAATTGACGAAATGGTTGAAAAAGGAGAAAGAAAAATTCACAGAATGGTTCAAGGAGGTAATGGAGAAATTGGCAGAATGGTTGAAAATGGAGATAGAAAATTGACAAAATGGCTGACAAAGGGGGTATAGGGGGGGAAAAAGATTAAGTGATTGATTTAAATAGCAATAAGAGAGAGAATAGGACAAAAAACCAGAAAGGAGAAAGTGAGATGAGAAAAGGGAAGGTATGAAATGCAAGTTAAAGAGAAGAGAGAGAAGAGAACAATGAAGCAAGAGAGAAGAAGAAGAGTAAAAGAGTCAGAGGAGGGGGAAAACAAAACCAGGGAACTAGAGGTGACAGAAGGAGGATAGAAGACACAGAAAGATGAAGAGAGGAAAGCGAAGAAGAGAAATAGAGTAAGAAAGGAGATTAGGAAGTATGATTGGGATGAAGAATGCTAAAGAGTGAGTAGGGAAAGGAAAGATAGCAAAAAGGCAAATTTTGTTTTCAATTTAGAAGCAAACATCATCATGAAAATAGAGGATATATCAAATTATGATTAGCTTTCAAAACTAACTTAGGCTAGGCGTACACCGGTTAGTCAAGACAAGACAAGATTAGCCACGTTTAGTCACAGTAATTCACATAGTTGCTAATGAAGCAGCACACACCTATGCAATGACTAATCGGTGTGTGTTGCTTCATAAGCAACTATGTGAAGTGCTGTGACTAAACGTGACTAATCTTGTCTTGACTAACCGGTGTACGCCTAGCCTTAATAACAAACAATTCCACTTTCAAAAATAATTTTAAAACGAACAATTCCACGTTGCATGATCAATAAATACTTCAGGTACATCTTCAAGCAAATATCGATGTTTGACCATCTTCCATGTGCTGTAAACATAACAAACACCATTACATCAATCAACAAACATGCCTGAGTAGCATGGGCAGCGTATCTGACATAATTGGTGACCAAAGCGTCTTTGAGAGCAGCCTCTGTCTGTGCCCTGCGAAGCGTGGTCTATCCCAATTTGCGAGACGCCTCAAATAAACAAAGAACAGACAGAGGTGTGCTCACGCAATACAAAGCTGGTCAGTGCGCATGCGTGGAACTGTATGACGTAATAGACGTGAGTTATCACAGTGGAAAACCTCAATGTTTGCTCAATGCCTGTCTAGGAGGAGAGCAGGCTCTGTTAACATTAGACACAAAATGGAGTTCTCCTGAATGGATCTCCTGAAGTATCTCTTTCTCTTCTAATATCTTCGTCTAGTTATACTTCCACACTTTCATTCCTTCGATTCTTCATATCTTCATGTCTATTTCTTCTCACGATTTCTCTTTTTTAAATTTTGAAGCACGAGAGTTGCACATTGGGAGAGAGTTGAAGAGAGTATTTTTTACAGAGGTATTCAATAGTCAATAGTCAATTCATTCTAAAAAAAACTCACTTTTCCGCAAGTATTTCAATTCAGGATGATACATATTGGTTAAATTAGGACGATGGTTATAATGATAATTGATAATTTTGGAATGTTCATAGAGATACAGGTACATGAAGGGAGCAACAAGGTAAACAAGGATTAAGAGGAGAGGTAAAAATGATGGAAGAGATAGAGTGTATATTATTTGAGTGAGAGAGAAGATAGATAGAGTGATATTCTGGGGGAGAGAGAGAGTGTGAGAAGTAGTCAGTGCATATATTTGCAGTAAACCCGTGCTCTAATGGACAGTTAACGGTCCGTTAGGATTAAGGCCTCTGAGGGGTTGAGGCCTAGGAGGGTTTGAGGAGTGAGAGAGATATTCAAACAAGAAGAGAGAGAAAGAGCAAGAGAGAGAGAGAGGGTTGAGGCCTAGAAGGGTTTGAGGAGTGAGAGAGACATTAAAACATTGAGAGAGAGACACAGTGGGTGAGTAAGTGGCGATGAGTAGTTATTGAGTGAGACGAGTGTTTGATTTGAGCCTCATGGCCGATTTGAGTAGGGTACACACCCAGATGCGGACCCAGGCTTCTAGTGGGGTACTTTTGAAGGGTAAACAACCCCCTGGATGTATCCTTGAGAAGCTCTCAGTGGTCAGAAGATCCAACACCCGCCCAAATCCTTCAAAAACTGTTCGACATCTCTGTTTACTGTCCATTTACGCAAGATAAAATCTATTTGAATTTTTATTTGGCAGTGTAGAATTGATACTCACAAAAAAGCCACAGACGTTTTTGGCAAATTGGTACTCAGAAAAAAGTCACAGATTTTTTTGGCAAATTGATACTCAGAAAAGTGAAACATACTTTTATACAGGAGCCTTCTTTATGAGACAAGTAATACAGGAGACTTGACTTTTTATATTCACTCCACTTTTAAAATCAACTTCTGAAACGTTCTACAGGCTACGAATTTTTAATTGCTGTTGAAGGCATTGCAGACTTTGGTTACTGAAGACTAGGCTAATGAAGGCTTTAGTTTGGTAAGTTAGATTGGAACATAGTTACACTAAAACATGAAAACTATACAAAGAAAAATTCAAAGGAAGATTTTTGAAATATTTCCATATGGCGACTGGCACGTTTTGATTCTCATTCTATTCCAAACATGAATCAACGTACAATTTGAAATACATTTCATAGATATCAATACACGTTTTCAATGATCGATACTATTCCAAACATTATAATGTACCCTGAACTGATTTATTCCAAAACTCTGACACAGACCTGTGTTATCAGGTATTATCACGGAATTATTATTATTATTCCAAACATTATAATGTATAAAATAATATTTATTCCAAGAATCCATATTCAAGTGTTATCATTATTATCAAATTGTATATGACTATGCTACTATCTGAGGTTTGGTTCCAAGTGCGATTAACGAATACGGATTTTCTCAAGAAATTGTGATTCTAGAAAATCTTACAAAAGAACTGTTCATCAATGCGGCCCTAAATCCATTCATTAAACGATATTTGGCGATTGCCTGTTCCTCTTTTCTAAATTTTGTATTTGTTTAACGGACATAGTAAAGATTGAGATAAAGATAATAAGAATGTTCCATCAAATTGTACTCAACCAAGATTATGATACTCCAAAAACAAGTTTCTCAGACTTCTCCAGACACTGAGGTTAATTAATCCTTCATTCAGTGTTTCCACGATGTATACACACAGTGAGCTCTGAGTTCTATAGGCATCACTAGACCCCAACAATGTTAAACTTCTCGAATACACCCTTGGCAAAGATAATTCATTTCGTCCTTCCAGACTGCCACTGAGATAATAATTTATCTTCCGAGAGTCTCTCAGCCACTTCACCCCTCCACCCAAAATTTCGGCGAAATGAGTTTTTTATGCCCGTTTTGAAACCACCCTGTTCACCCCATCAGCAACTGAAAAAAGGGCAAAGTTTAAGTTGGGGCTTTTCGCGCTCAAGAGAGAGCGCGTGAGCGAGAGAGAAGGGAAGAGAGAGAGACAAGAAACTTTAAAAAGTTGATATAGTAAGTGAAGTGCGGATCTTCGGAGTTCAGGCAAGAAACTTTCATAATTATTTAAAACTCTCCTCGATACTCTGTGATTGTAACAGCTGTGGAGCTTGAAGATACTTTTACAGACGATTGGATTGCTCGATTTGTCAATTATTGGAATAGTGAGATTCTCTAAATTAAGTTGCAGAATATCCAATCAATTTCTTGAGATTTGTTGAAAAATGTTCAATTATTTAGTGGCGAAGCGTGGTATACTTATTTGGTCATCATCCTATAGGAAATATACCCGGCGATGACCAAATAAGTATACCACGCTTCGCCACGGATTATTTTCCATACTACTACTGTATTATATTGAGTTAAACTCCTCATTATTTGCGGGTGGCATTTTCCCTTACCCAGTGGTTGAGAACTATTTATATATATATATTTCTTTTAAATATTTTAAGCCCTCATTGGAGCAAATCTAGTCGAAATTGGTAAGATCATTTTCGGAAACGTCTCTTCTGTGCCCTATATGTCTTCATTCTCTCGGATCTCTGAAGTCTCTGCTCATCTGTGATGTCGTAATTTCTCTGTTTTGGAGTTTTGACTTTTAATTGAGTTGTCTCATTTGAAGACTCATTTTTTCTTCCCTATTCAAAATCTTATCCTCCGTAAGTTGAAGTTCCTCAAGATCTTCTTCTATCTCTTTCAGCCAGCTATTTTTATATCAGAACTATTTGTATATTAAGAAAAAGAGAAATAAATTTGATACGACTTGATTCCTTTCAACAGTGATCTGAGGCTAAAGCGGCTTATAAACGGGGAAAGTAGAGACGGAAAGTTACTGGCAGCCAGTAACTTTCCGTCTCAAGGTAAATTCACCAAGTTAAGGTGACGTCATGGTGCGCCAGAACCGGCAAAAACATTCTACTTAGGGATAATTATAGGTTAATAGGAGATAGAAAGAGGAAGACGAAGAAAAGAGAAAGAGAGAAAGAGAGAGAGAGAGAAAAAACAGTGGTTGAGTCGAAAAATTATTAATGTAATACGAAAAGTTCCAGTTTACTCAGAGCTCAGAGGTGAACGCTCACGTAGTTGTTTAATAGCCGGGGACCACCGCACGTCACCACACTGTGATAAACTGGGCAAAAGTTGAAGAAAGTACGGCGAAAGAGTAAGTTATTACCACACACATACAGGGTGTCTCACAAGTCATTGCTCCACATATAGGTTGTACCAGGGAGCTGACAAACATAACCTCTCTTCTAAGGGAGAGGAAGTAAGAGAAATAAGGGGAGTAGGATGTCGGCCATTATTATTGGACGTAATTTTGGCGCTGTATTTGAAAACATCTACATAACTTCTACCCAAACCAGCCTAAAAAACACAAAATCCGACAAAAATGTTGTATTTTGCCGTAAATATTAACTATATTCTCTCAACGGTTTTGATTTATACCGCAAAAGATACCATAAACTTTCAAAACTCCATGAAAATTAAATTTAACATGATGGCTCTGAATTCAAATACACCGCCAAAATTAGGTCCATAATAATGGCCGACATCGGTCCAGAGTGTATTCGGCCAATGAGATCGAGACACAGCATGGCCATCTTTAGACAAAACTCAAGAAGGCCATGACACAGGCTTCACCCTTTTTTAACATAGGGAAGATACGATACTTCCACTCCATCAATGACAGCCCCCTGGGTTGTACCATGAGGTATTACTAGATATACAGAGCCTCACCAGCTTATCACTACAGAGACTGTATAATTACAGTGTGGTAATTGGTGTGAAAAGGTCCATAACAGTGTGTTGGCATTATTTCTTATTCTTATTCCCGCCATTGACATATCTTTGCCAAATTTTTAAATTCCCATTAGCTGCCCCCACAAAGGGTGTATAGTAACAGTGTGGCCATTTATGTAAAGCACTCCATAACAGTATGTGGAGATCATTATTTTCCCGCCGCCGCCATACTTTTGCCAAATTTTCAAATTCTGATATGGCATTACAAGCAAATATGAACCCATCCACTTACTTCTCAAACTAGTTTTGAGACAAACAACATCAATAATAACTTTTTAACATTAAAAATAGTCTCTCTACTCTTAGGGCCGGTTCATGAGCTCGGAATTTAGCTAAGTGCCAGACTAAAACGGGTGACCAACGTAGCATCGACAAACGTTAGCCTCGACACTATGTGCTAAGGGCTCTCCATGCTGTTAACCCACTAACCTGTCGAGACAAACGTTTGACGATGCTACTGTAGCTTCCCGTTTTAGTCTAGGACATGGATAAATCCCGAGCTCATGAGCCGGCCCTTAGTATTGCTTTTGCATAAACTTTAAAATATGTATCAAATGCCTCGAGAGCTACAACTGTATATAAAGGGTGTCTCATAACTTATACCTGTATATTATTATACAAGGTGTCTCAGAAGTGCCGTCCAATGTGTCAATGTTTTTCCAGTGGGGCGTGCGATCGACTTTATAAACGGAAAAGTTTTCAAACTTTTTTTCCGGCGGTAACGCGGTTTTCCAACATGGTCTGGAAGTTGGTTACGAGGTTTTGGGTAACCAATAGGATGGTTTCTATTGAGTTCCATGTTATCGTGTAGATATAGGTCTGGATATGTTTTATCGTGCGACGAGCTGCTGAAATATGTATTCTGGAGAGATTGTTATGACTTATAGTGAAAAGTGTCGGATAAGTAGTGATGGGATTGTGAATTCTGTATAAAGTTGAAAGATAAATTTAGTTGAAGCGAAAAGGCCTCTAAAAATTTAATAACTCACTTTCCGTTTTACAGTGAATGTGATATTGTGTTGAATACTAATATTCATAAAATAATGGGGCCACAACCACAAATCTTTTAAAACGGTATTTCATAGATATGTGCTTGTTACATAATTCATTCATTAAACTTTAATATCACCCTAACCAATACACCTTTACCTGATATGATAGCAATTCACTGTAACACAGAATAGATTGTTACAACCTTTTTTGTGGGTGAGCTTTGAAATTTTTTTGATGTATACAGAATGTCCCAAAAAATACCGATGCCAGTACTACCACGGTATTCTACAAGTCAAAACAAACAGAAAATGTCGTTGGCAAAATGCTGATTTCTCCTTAGTTTACCTGTAATCCACCATTTTGTGTTTTTAATATTTTTCATCATATCTCGTTGAAAAAACAAGATTTTCTTATGAAATTTGGTAGGGCTATAATTAAAGATGTGGTTCACAAAATACATATATAAAAAAATATGTATTGAATTGAAGTGTTTTTGAAGCATCAGGTGAATTTGGTCAACATTATTTTCTGGTAGATAATTTCATAGAAATCTGATCGACATGGGTTTAGCCTATTCTTTCACATGAAAATCATATCGTGAGCCTTTTTTCTACATCGATAAATTAATTAGGGAATAATAGTAATCAGAATAAATTTATACTCGTATTACATTATTATTAAGTATTTTCTCCTTCATTTCAATTGCTGATAAGAGTGGGCCGAAGCTGAATCTCGAAAGTAACATTTCACCGACTAATTGAACTTCATAATAATAAGTTTAATTGCAACAATAAATTGCGATCAGAGTCGTCCAGTGAATTAATTTTGGATTGAATTACCGCGCGCCGGGAATCGGCCTGCTGAATTCGAGAGCATTAATTCACTTTCAATTAAGAGAGCGACGAGGGTCCAGAAAATGGAAGGGGCAGAAGATGGAGAAGAAGAATGAAGGAGATGGAGAAGAAGACCGGAGAAGAAGGTGGAAGAGGAGGAGTTGGAGGAGGAGGTGGAGAAGAAGAAGAAGAAGAAGAAGAAGAAGAAGAAGAAGAAGAAGAAGAAGAAGAAGAAGAAGAAGAAGAAGAAGAAGAAGAAGAAGAAGAAGAAGAAGAAGAAGAAGAAGAAGAAGAAGAAGAAGAAGAAGAAGAAGAAGAAGAAGAAGAAGAAGAAGAAGAAGAAGAAGAAGAAGAAGAAGAAGAAGAAGAAGAAGAAGAAGAAGAAGAAGAAGGAGAAAAGAAGAAGAAGAAGAAGAAGAAGAAGAAGAAGAAGAAGAAGAAGAAGAAGAAGAAGAAGAAGAAGAAGAAGAAGGAGAAGGAGAAAAAGAAGGGGAAGAGGAAGGAGAAGAAGAGGAAGGAGAAGTAGAAGGAGAATAGGAGCAGAAGGTATAGAATGAATTCCTGAGGGCATAAGAATGAATGTTATAAAGCAGGATTTGAATTACTTTTGGCCGACTGCCCAGACTTAACTCTACTCAGGTACTGATTAGGGCAACAGATGATGGGGGTCTAATTTGTGGGGGTGGTGGGGCGCTTAGCACTTATGGACTTAGGAGTGACCCTTCAACGAGCCATTCGTCCTTTTCTACTTCCTCCCTATCCTAGAACTCCCCTCTTTCCTACTTTGCTTCTCCTTTCTCCACTATCAATTTGTCGTCGAAATTATCAAACATTCAATTTTCATCCATAGCTTGAAGTAGTTTTTGTACTCACTCCTTGCTAAATTTGCTAAATCATGTGGTTAAGTAACAAACATTCAAGACTGCTACAAAAAATAAAGCGTGGTGGAACCTACCCTAAGGGTCTTCCCATCGAAGGAAAGCCATACGATAAAAAAAAACTCACTCCTTAGCAAAATAATCAATTGTTTCTATCTTCCAACATTTCTTACTCCTTTTTCATTCTCCTGTTCTTCACTAAGCCTTTTTCCCGTTCTATTTTGACTTTTTATCTTCATTTTTCGTAAAAATTCACAAACATTTTATTAATTTTTATCTTAGCTAAAGGCTATCACTGTTTACTCAATATGGATGTTATTTACCATCCTTGGATTGATATGAGTAGCTCAACCCAATTCATTAATTAACTTTAATTTTATTCCTCCTTTTTCTATAATTATCCTCTTTTATCTAATATACGAGTATTTTATAATTTTCCTCTAATATTTCGACATTCTTTTTCATTCATCTTTCAATGCTTTCAATGTTTTCTCCTACTCCTCAGTGATCAACCTTTTCCTTCCCACTCCTGCATTTCCTTCTTCTCCTTCTACTTCTTACCTGTCTCCTCCTTCTCCTCCTCCTCTCCTCTCCTCCTACTTATTCTCCTCCTTCTCCTCCTTCTCCTCTTTCTCCTTCTCCTCCTTTTACTTTTCCTCCTTCTCTTCCCTTTCTTCCTCTCTTTCTCCTCCTTCTCCTTCTCCTCCTTCTTCTCCTTTCTATTTTTCTCCTCCTTCTCCTCCTTCACCTCCACATTAAAACGCCACTCCCATACATCCGTTCTCTTCTTTTTCTGTGCGAAATCCAAACCCAGCCTACCCTTTTCCAACCCTTACCCTTTCCCTACAAGCTAATTAATCAACGGACAAGAGCCATAAAAACAGCTTCTAATTTTCTCTCCCCCCCTAATTTTCCTCTCACTCTCTCTCTCTTTCTCTCCTGATTCCGCCCATCTTAATTGCAATACGATGATTCCCAGCCAACATTTCATTTATTTCGCACCAAAAATCGTACCTAATGTCAGTTTTATTTCCTAATTAATTATCGTTCCACTGCTCATCCAGTTAGTAATGAAATGGCCAATTTGATCACATTATAAAGTCGTTGAAGAGTTGCTGTGGAAAAACAAACGAATGAGAAAAAATAGGGAGTGGAACCGTGGAAGGGAGAGAGATAGAAAGGGAAATAGAACGTGAGAAGTGTGAGAGTGAAGACGAATGGTTGATAAGAGGGGCGCTGAGAAGAGGGAACGAGTTAAAAGTGAATTATAATGGTAATAATAATTTTGTTAATTAATGTGATTAATCATTAGTGCGATTATTTTTTATTCACATGTCCTACTGTAGAATAAGATAGATTCAAGGGAAAATTGAAGATTCAAAAGCTTTGAAATTTATAGAAAACAAAAAAATAGAATATCAACTAAAGAAACCAACTCTTCACTCTGTGTAGTTCAGTCTGGTACATTACTCTTTTTCCTCCCTCCATTTGATGCCTGCAACTCCCATTGATCATTCTTTTTGCTTTGCTTCCATTCTCCTCTTTTCTCCTTTCTTTTCTCCTTCTTCTTCTTCTTCTTCTTCTTCTTCTTCTTATTCTCCTCCTCCTCCTCATTCTCGTCCTTCTCCACCTTCTCCTCTGTCTCCTCCTTTTCCTCCTTCTTCTCTCTCTCTTCTCCTTTTTCTCTTCTCCTCCTTCTCCTCCTTCTCCTCCATCTCCTCCTCCAACTCCTCCTCCTCCTTCTCTTTCTTCTCCTTTTTCTCCTCCTTTTCCTTCTTCTGCTCCTCCTCCTTCTCCCTTTTCTCCTCCTTCTCCTCCTTCTCCCACTTCTCATCATTCTCCTCCTTCTCCTCCTCCTCCTTCTTCTTGTCCTCTTCCTCCTCCTTCTCTCCTCCTCCTCCTTTTCCTTTTCCTCCTTCTCCTCCTCCTCCTCGTCCTGCTCCTCCTCCCCCACTCTTTTCTCATCCTCCTCCTCCTTCTTTTTACCCTCCTCCTCCTCCACCTCTTCCCTCTCTTCCACCTCCTTCCTCTCTTCCACCTCCTTCTTCTCTTCCTACTCCTCTTCCTCACCCTCCTCCTATTCCTCCTTCACCTCCTCTATCTCTTCCACAATCTGCTCACTCTCTCTTCCTTACTTTTTTCCCTCCATCACCCAACTCTCCCCTCTCATGCTATTCAATAATTACCCACAAGCCAACCTAGCCGCGTTAACTCGCAACCATTCTGACCACGTCATCAATTTTTCAACCTCCACAACAACGACAGCTGAAAACAGCAGTTAACAACACGCAATTAGTGCAACTTATTAACTATTGATTCAGTTACAACTCGTTATAACTGTCACACGTTTTAAAGGACGACTAGTTTAACTTCGAACATAACCTCACTCCGGTCTACGCTCATAGCCTCAAAACCGCTGCAAAATGTATTAATTAGTGAACAACACTATTCTAGAGGTCAATTAGAATCTGGTCAATGATGTAAAGGTACACTTTATGGGTTGAATGACTGCTTTAAAAATAGATTGAAGTGTACGGTGTAAGATAACGGTGTAGGATTGAATAACTAATTTCACCAGCAATGAAATACAGTGAAATACTTTTTAATGAAACCGGGTTTTCATTAGTAGAATGAGAGGTACAGCGACATTAATTTAATTTGACGCTTGGCATTAGATAGATAGATAGAGAGATGGGTTATTTCTTTGCCATCGTACTACGGATATCAGCAACGTCGAGAAATGATATCTATCTATCTAATGCCTAGCGTCAAATTAAATGAATGTCACTGTAGAGTGGCTGTCATACTAAAAAGTAGTGGAGTAACTTTACTATGGTCAAAGACAATTGAATCTAAGTATAGTATTTATTTAAATTGGCGGATGGTGAATGACTTTCATTTAATGTTTATATGGTAACGGGTGATGTTCTGCTGATTCATTTTTTATTTATGTTTTTTATATGTTATACACAGTATTTATGTGAAAAAAACAACATAATATCACCCAAATTTGAAAAAAAAAACAGTACTATCGTAGGATTGTCTTTGCAAGGTCATTCCAGATATTCCAGAGTCATTCTTATCAACATATTCTCTCAGTTTCAAGTAAATGATTTGGAAAAATTTCTTCGTAATTCTTTGATCAAAAAATATTTCATAGTCTTATACATTTTCCAAAGAATGAAAAATTATAATTATGACAGTAATGAAGAAATGCTTCAAATTCACTCCTTAGCACCTTACATTACACGATTATTTCGCTAGAAAATCTCATTAAAAAAAGCAAAATTGGACAAGCTTCTCAACTACAAAACTCAAATTATGCTGGCAAGTTATTGTGAAACCAGGTTAAGAAATACTCTACTAGAAGACTACACTTCCGCTTGAAACATTATTAATTTAGAACAGAGGAATCTGATACCTTTTTTAAATTAAGGAAAATGAGAGAGAGAGAATAATAATTATTATAGGTTGGTGGAATAAGAAAAATATGAGGAAGGCAGAGAAGAAAACGAAAAAGGAGGAGAGAAGAAAAAGAAGAAAAAGAAGAAGAAGAAGAAGAAGAAGAAGAAGAAGAAGAAGAAGAAGAAGAAGAAGAGAAAGAAGAAGAAGAAGAGAAGAAGAAGAAGAAGAAGAAGAAGAAGAAGAAAAGAAGGAGAAAAAGAGAAGAAAAGAAGAAAGAGTGAGACTGACAGAAAAAAGAGAGACCAAAGGAGAAGAGGAAGGAGAGTAAGAAGGAGAAAATGTGAGAGAAACTAGTGAGAATGAGGAAGCAACAACCAGAGATAAAGATAGAGGAAGAAAGAAAGAAAGAGAGCGAGACAGAAATAAATAAACTGTAAGGAAAAATGAGGGAAGAATTTCAAGAGATACTAAAGTTAAAAGTAACACAAGATCAAATTTGTTATAAGAGGAGAACAATGAAAAAAAAACAACATAATGAAGGAAAGAAGCACGATAATTATAAAAGAACGAAAAGAAAACTGACTAAACGTGTTTGCAAAACAGAGAAAGAAGATGTTAGTGTAAGCTAATGGGGAGAGCTTTTTTATTTCTAGAACTTGTGCTTTTTAAAGACTGAGGAGATAATGAAGCCAACATTCTATTCCTGAACCTGACACGTTAGACAACCTGAGAGAGAAAATTCACAGAGGAAACTCAAGAGGCTGAGAAAAATAACAATGCTGGAGAAAAATACGTCGGTGGACTCTGCATTTTTATTCAAACAAGAGTTTGTTGTCTAACTTATGGTCGTTAAGGCGAGTAATTATTGTGAGAGAAGTAAGGAGCTTTGGCGTGGATGGTAGAGAGTTGATGCTGATATAAATATATGAATTAATTTACAGTACATGAATAACATGAGATTTGTCTGAACTCAACTATTCTCAATAGAAAAAACAGCAGCCAAGAATATCCAATTATCAAGTTCATTTTCAAAAAGATAGCATATAAATTTATTTACAATACCACGAATAACATGAGAGCTGGTTTGTCTGAACTCTTTCAACTATCTCATATATTTTCTCTCACTAGAAATTTGAGAGAAAAAACAGTAGCCAAGAACATCCAATTATTGAGTATATATTTTTGAATAAATAACATGCACCCTACTCAAGTCTGTTATACATTTATATATCTCCGTTCAGGCTCAAGTTAATCAAATTCATAGATTATAATACAGTAAATGAGGATATAATTTGACAATCTCTTCAACGCTATGCTACTGGAATGATATTCAACTGATATTAATATTCAATTTTGACTTCGATCATCTTATCATAACTCAATTATTGGAAAATATAGTAATATTCATTTAATTTGGCGGATGGCAAATGACTTCCATTTAACGTTTCTATAGTAACGGGTGATGTTATCTTGTATTTTTTTTCACATGAATACAGCTGTATTCATGTAAAAAACATAATTTAGAAAAGGAATATACAGACTATCACCTTTCACCATAGAAATTTTAAGAGAAAGTTATTCGCCATCCGCCAAATTAAATGAATATCACTATACTATAGTTCGAATAAAACTAGTTGTCCCTTTGATTCAATGATGCTAACATTGAATCAAAAGGTCAGCTGTTCGGACATCGGACTTTCTGAGAAAAACGTTTCTTGTGAGTGGTTCTTGAGCACCAGGCCAAGGGACAACTAGTTTTATTCGAACTATAGTTATTCAGTTAATTAGCCAGTAACTATTATTAATATTCAATAAAGGAGCGTTTACACGTGCAATAATTCACTTGCAACAGTATCAACTGTCACAAATAAGTTCAGTGACTCAAAAACTGTGCAGGGCGACTCCATCAATCTCATTGGCGACAGCTGATACTGTCGCAAACGAATCATTGCATGTATAAAATCTCTCTTATATTATTTTTCATCCATCAATCAATCATTAGTGATAGAATCGAAAGGAATTCAAATAGAGGTTCAAAGAAATTCTATATAGTGTACTTTTAATATTTACCAAAAACATCTCATAAAGATTAAAGTGTGTTCTCATTCCATATATATATATATATATTTATATATATATATATTATATAATATTTCTGCGACTGAGAAATTAATTCTTATGAGATGATAATAATCAATCTTCAGCTTATTTAATTTAATAGAACGTCCCCAATTTCATGCTGAGCTTCAATTAGAGCATTGAGCACTGCGAATGGTTTTGAATGTAGCAAAGTAAACATTTGCATTCCCATTTGAATTTTTATTCCGCTGCATCTCATTCAATAGCGCTGTTCTGAGTTTTGCTGTGGAAAAATTGAATTTGGATGTAATGTAAACTAGTCGAGAATAGATATAGAGAGAAGCCATTGGATGCGGGCTGGTACACAAGCCCACGATAGATAGTTACTCTGGTGCTGTAATAATATTGTAAACCACAATTCACAGTCGAACCTCCATAAGACGAATTTCGAGGGGCAGGGAAAAATTCGTCTTATCGGGGTATTCTCTTTTTGTAAGACAACCTGACATGATAGAGAAAAATGGATTGCATTTTTGAAATCAGCGCTGGAAGATGCATAAAAATCAGTTATTAAAAAATCAAAACAACTTTGAAAAAATATTTTCCAACTATAAAATAATAGTTATAAATGTGTCTATGTACTGTACATATGTACATAATTGAAATATAGTTACAAGGTCTTTATAACATTGAAAAAATCATGAGAAGCGGCACTCCGCTGTTTACTATTTCGGTCGCTATTTTTGAAGCTAGGTACAGCGCGATCCAATTAACTTGTCAGAAATCAGCTGATTTGGTAATAATTAAACAGTGACTTCGACACAATAATCAAAAGACTTAAAAAAGTCTTAGAGACATTTAAAGTCTTTAAAAAACCTTTTTATAGAAGACCTTTCAAAGAATAACTTTTTAAAAGACCTTTTCAATAATCTGCGAGATTCAGCATTTGTAGGTTAAGTATTGTGATCATATGCTCGTCGATCATATGTTTTATGACAAGTTAAATGGATCCTGCTATATTTCTGTACCTTATCATCACTCATCAGAATTTTTTCAATTGAAGGTTTAGATGAGTGAAATTTGCTCTATGTTCATCGGCTAATAGGCTGCTGTCAAAGTTGAAAAGTTGAAAAATCTAATTTTCAGTGCATAGAAGGAAAGAAATTAGGTTTGATAATATTGTAGATGGGAATTAATTTTCCAAATAATAGTATTGATATAATTGTAGAATAAGAAAGTAGCCTAATAATATCATTACAAAACAATATCCTACTCACAATTTGGAGGATTCTTACTATAATAATAAGCAAGATCTTCAGCATCAATGTAGTCTTTCCCATATGCCATTTTATCAAAAAGATCTGCAAAACATAATTTCCATTAAAAATGAATAACGAATTTGTTATCATTTTTGTCTGAAGATAACAATTAATTTTTTATCAAAAATTTTAACTAGAGATTTTATTGAAAGTGTTTAGAAGGGTTTCTCTAGAAAGGAACCTCCCAGAATTTGTCCAATGACCATTTGAATAATCTCTTGATTATTACAGCAAGTGACGGGACTACCTCATCTGAAATGAGTTTTTCCATACCACTTTGTAATTGACAACTTAGCTTTCGGATGAAAATGGTTCTAGAGGACGACAAGGCTTAGGCTGAACGCACACTGAAAAAAGCAAACTGTATCAAACAAGCGCCAGTGGTCATTTTTTCGAATGTATTTTGAAAGCTACCTCCAGTGTGTTAGCTTGCGACAGAGGCATTTGACTTAAAGCAGGATTGATTTGTCAGAAAACAGCTGTTTCGGCAATAAGTAAACAGTGATTTCGACACAATAATCCAAAGGCTTAAAAGTCTTGAAGACCTTTAAAGTCTCTAAAAGACCTTTATAAGAAGACCTTTCAAAGAATACCTTTTTAAAAGACCTTTTCAATAATCTGCGAGATTCAGCAGATTTGTATGTTAAATTGAAGGTTAAGTATTGTGATATTGATTGTCGAAACAGCTGTTTTCTAACAAGTTGAATTAATCCTGCTATATGAGTGGAAAATATTGGTTCGACGTTCGGTTTGGTTTCCAGCTGACTTTGAAAACATATCAAAAATCAAATCAAATTTATAGCAGGATTCATTTAAGTTGGTGTAAACCAGCTGATTAGCTGACCAGTATCACAATACTTAAAAACAAATGCTGAATCTCGCAGATTACTGAAAAGGTCTTTTGAAAAGTCTTCTCTAAAAAGGTCTTTTAAAGACTTTAAAGGTCTTCAAGACTTTAAAACCTTTTGATTAATGTGTCTATTTTTTTTACCACAATGGATCACTTTAGTCTAAACGAGCACGGGTACGTCCTCTGTGGGCTCCATTGTCCTGCAAAAGTTGAAAGTCTCTGCTCATCCAATTGCTATATTACAACCTTGAACATCATTTAAAATGAAAGTAATTACAGCTCCTCCAGATTCACTGAACAAAACATAATGAAGTCCTCTGAAGGAAGGAATGGGATGCAAAATTATGTAAGGAAGGAGACTTTTCTTCATAGTAATTGTTGGTCTTTAAAAACTTTAAAGGTCTTTCCAAAGTCTTTGTGATTTTATTAATACACTTCCGTATAATTCTGCGTTCTGTTTTAAAATCTGCAGCAGTTTACTGATCGTCAAATGAGCTGGTTTTCGCCAAATTAGATGAATTCTGCAGTATTTGCCATAATTAGACTGTATAAAAACTGAATTAAAATGTGTCACTTGAATTAGCCATTAATGCCCCTGACCAAAATGGTGGGTAGATGCGTCCACTTCATCTTTATAGAATCTCAATCCCTCCTAGAATATGAATACCAATATGAATATGAATAGAATAACGTAATCTATAGCAGGATCCAATTAACTTGTCATAAATCAGCTGATCCAGTAATAATTAAACAGTGATTTCGACATAATAATCAAAAGGCTTGAAAGTCTTAAAGACCTTTAAAGTCTTTAAAAGACCTTTTTAAAGAAGACATTTCAAAGAATAACTTTTTAAAAGACCTTTTCAATAATCTGCGAGATTCAGCATTTGTAGGTTAAGTATTGTGATCATATGCTCGTCGATCATAGGTTTTATGACAAGTTAAATGTATCCTGCTATACTGTCACTTACATCTGTCTGGGTCAGGTCCGTCATCACATTTCACGGGTCCCTGAAAAATATATAATTTTAATTACTCTCCAAGTTTTTCTACCTTATTATTATTATAAAGCGTATGGCTTTTGTCGATGGGGAGACCCGAAGGTTGTTCCACCTCGCCGTGATAACCTAATTCCACTTAGGTTGTAGTTTTATCCACTTTTCAGAATTATTTCGAATTTTGAAAGCATTTCTTTTTGATACATAAAAGTCCAAAAGTTCATAAACCACAAGCACAACACAAGAACACGAAAGATACAAGAAAAAAAAAACATTTTTTTCTACCTTCAATTCTCGTCATCACCTGAAATTGGATTGGAGCCTTAAAAGCTTCCAAAGATAAAATGAATGAAATATTTCTCACAATCACAAATCACATCTCAAGTTGAAAAAATGCAGCCTAAACTGGTATCACCTTTTTTTTTACCTAACATGCGATCTGTCAGACCACATTTTGAAAAAAAAATCTAGAAAATGAAACCACTCTCTCAGAAAACTCATTCATTGGATAAATCGGTTAGCCACAACATCAATTAATGTTATTTAGAAAAAAAAAACAGAATAAATATTGTTTTCCCCCACCTTTTTTAATTAAGTTGTGAAAATCCAATCAAGTTTGAAAAATCCAAACTTGAATCATGAACACATAAACATAAACATATAGAATACATTCTTCCAATTCTTAAACAATCTTTCTCTTGTCTTATTCACACTGTTTATGATCAGTTTTAAACCGTAGACTGCCAAAGTATTTTATTTTTATATTCTTCCCTCTTCCTTTCTTCATTCTAGTATGATAAAATATACTTAATTATTAGAAATGAACCATTTTTGAAGTATAGGAAAAGATTCAAATGAAAAGTTTCAACTCACTGCACATGATCCGATGTAAATCATTAGTGAGGCAACTAGGATCAACTTCATCTTTTCAAGTCTAGTATCTGTGAAAAATTACAGACCTGTTATCATAGGCTACTTTTTAAAAGCTGCAATTCGACTAGTGAATACTAATCATTCGTGTTTTAATTTGCAGAATTAGAGGGAGAATATAGCTGGCATATTAGGAACGAGTAGAGTAGATTTCATCTGAAGAAGATGTTTAGGAATGCTGCGCAAGAAAGCCCATATGAAGACATCAAGGAAATTGCTCAAGATCGTGAAAAGTGGAGAAGTTTGTTTTGATATAACAGGATTAATTTAACTTGTCAGAAAACAGCTGTTTCGGCAAAAAGTAAACAGTGGATTTGACACAATAATCCAAAGGCTTAGAAGTTTAAAAGACCAATCGATTAATTTCATAGGAAAGATAATTTTAATTATTTCAAGAGTATAATATTTTAATAATTATTTATAGGATACATAACTTCCAGCATAGGATAAATCTTGTTGTACTTACAGTTTTATCCCAACAATTCGTCTACAATAATGTAATAATAATTATTATATAGACAATAATATTGTCTCAATAATGTTCTGTAATAATATTGTGAGTCGGTAAATGCTCTGAAATAAGCAGCTCCTGAGCTCTTCAGTACATTGAATAATGTAAAACGCTTACCAACCTATTTGAAAGAGCAATTTGTAAGAGTTATGCTTCATAACGATAGTAATTAGCCTATTTGTTCAAGTGTTTTTTTTTGCAACAGGTCTCTAACATACTATACTTCCAACTTCCATACTCTATACTTCCAACACCATGCGTCACAAAACAATATATTTTCGATGATGGAATAAAGTACTGTCAATACGTACTTTCATTGTTCGATTTCCTACCAATAAATTATAATGTTTGATGTTTAACTTTCTGTGTAGTAGTGAAGGTGATGTTGTGGTAGTTATCCATACTTAGGCTAGGCGTATACCAGTTAGTCAAGACAAGACAAGACGAGATTAGTCACAGTATTCCACATAGTTGCTTATGAAGCAACACGCATTGCATCAGTGTGTGCTGCTTCATAAGCAAATATGCGAATTACTGTGATAAAAGTGACTAATCTTGTCTTGTCTTGACTAACCGTTGTACGCCTAGCCTTAGTAAGAAGACTTGATGTTGTCAAAACCTACATGTGTCTACCTGTATGGCCCACCTCAATGTGGTGATTCTAATGCTTGTTATATAGGCAAGACAGGTAGAAGTTTCAAAAGTAGGGTAAAAGAACATATTAGAGATTGGAATAAACAGAATGGGGATTCAAATTTTTCCGAGCATTTGATCACACACAATCTTAAGTTCAAGGCTGAGGAGAATGTTGAGTTTCTGCATTTGAATGAAATATTTTATTTGCCACTTTACAAACATTGTTTGACTAACAATTCACAATACAAATGGAAAGAAAAATTTCAATTATTAACAAAAATTCGCTCACCTATATTTATCTATAAATATTTTCTATATATTTATCTTCACCTATAAATTTAAATTGGAAAGAAAAATTTACATACAGGTACTTAGATTAAATTACAAAATAAAAATGTATTACTTAACAATTATTTTGTAAATGATTAAAAACACTTTCCATTCAATATTTGTGGCAAAAACACTGGCAAAAGGAAAGGTCCCTTGTGCGCCAGTGTGAGTTGTAGCTTGTATTGACTGTGTTTACTGTATTAACTAACAAAAGTAGTTTACTGAATAACAAAGGTAGACAATTGAACATTCTAGAAATATTCTGGAAATAACCAGGTAACTAGGAATGATCCAAATTACCAGATTCATTTCAACCAGTGCAATACCACAAATCTAGTTTTATCATAAGTCTAGGATTGTTTTTCATTGAATTTTCCGGCTATTTTTATTCCACATTGTTCTCTTTAAGCATTCCTATTTATTTCATCTGTTTTTGTAAATATCAATTACCTTTCTTTACTATGTTAGTTGTTTGAACCGCCATTGCTGTAATGTTTGTAGAGCCAACCCATTGTGGGAGGAGCTTATCTAGGCCAATGGCAGTCGTTTCCTTGCTAGGCCATTCAACTGCCAATCACAGCGCTCGGTCACGAGTATCAATTCTGCTACACTTCAGTTTTAGTTTAGCAGAGATTGATAATGGTGTAACAACCGAAACTGCAGTATCTCGTTGTTTTCATTAAATATGTGGTTTTGACAACATCAAGTCTTCTTATTCAGAATGTTTGATGTCTAAAATTAGATACAGTAGGTTGCAATACAGAGACTGTTTTTCAACACTACAGACTTTTTGCACTACAGAGCAACTATTTTTTCGATTATCGGATTATTTTTTCGACAGATCAGTGACACCATCACAACAACATGTTTTGTAACTGACCCGGAAGTACAAACAAAACTAAATTGAAGTAAGACAGAAGTACAACAATCGAAATCGCAGATATATATATATATTATAATATTCTACACTTCATTATAATATCTTATACATTTAGGGCCGGTTCATGAGCTCGGGATTTAGCCTAGACTAAAACGGGTGGCTACCGTAGCATCGACAAACGTTTGTCTCGACTGGTTAGTGGGTTAGGAGCCCTTAGTACATAGTGCATAGTACATAGTACATAATACAAACGTTTGTCTCGACTGGTTAGTGGGTTAGAGAGCCCTTAGTACATAGTGTTGACGCTAACGTTTGTCGATGCTACGGTGGCCACCCGTTTTAGTCTAGGACTTAGCTAAATCCCGAGCTCATGAACCGGCCCTTAGTATAAGATACATTATACATTTCCACTTATACATTTGTATTTTTCACATTTGTGTTTTCTAACGCAATTTAATCAATCCCAGCACTAAGTTGGTTCTAAACAATACTGTATAAAAACGTTTTGTAACCGTACCAAAACTTCGAGAACGTTGCAAAACCCCCAGATTGATTCGAGCGTCACAAGCTGAATAATATGAAGCGGTTTTATCAGATTGAATCCCATGTTCAGTTAGGGTGGTGTGTGAGGGTTAAACCATAATTAGAAAGTATCAAAACTTTTCGCCACCACCAACTTTACGAAGCGTGTCAACTGCGATGTTTTTGACATGCAAAATATGCATGCTAAGCAATTACTGACAATGTCGGGTTCTTATCTAACATCTATACATATTTTGGGTTTGTATGTGATGCATATATCTATAGCCTATAATACAAGAAAGGTTCAAAGTTGACTCTTATGTACGGTATATAAATTCAGAGTACATATGAGGTGTAATATAACTGTATATATCTATATGATTTAGACAAGGTTCAGGTTTCTTGTTTAAATTTAGCCAGTTGACTAGCGCTAGTCGACTTGTTTTCATTGTTATTTCTGTTTTTTCTTTCCTTGAAATTCACTCAAATTATTGAGTGAATTTTGGGTTCATTTATTCTTATGGTATTGTTATTGACTATAGTGTAAATTGTATTATAAATCACATTCATTCTCAAAAGTTATTCAAGAAATCTTCAGAATTCGGCGACTGGGTTTCTTTGTTATTCCTGCAATTTTAGGTATGCGAACTCTCATTTGTCATTATATATTTATATTCTGGTATTATGATTGACATTCACTCTTATTAATTATTCACAAAATATTATGAATAAATTGTCTGGAAACTGACAAGTTTGCTAATTGATTTATTTCCTAGAATTTCAGAAAAATTCAAAAGAATTAATGCAATTTATGATACCATAGTATTCTAATGTCACTTAAGAAAATTAGCATGCCCGCACCATCAATTTTATAAATTAAGCCATGGTAACTTACTGGCATGTATGCTAATTTCTAGGAGTAAAAACATGAGATCTTTGTGGGATTTGAGTCTTCAATATAAATGCACTGTACCTATTTTTTATTTATTCTAATCGAGTTGTTGAATTTATTTGATATGTTCAACTTTTGAGAGAATGTAATTTATTGATTTAGTGAAACTAGTCATTAGTCTATATATATCTTAGGAATATACATACATATACATCCAATACATATTTATATTCAGGAAAGGTTCGATATAGAGTAATACTATATACATTCAGAGCTCATATGAAGAATATATTTGTAATGAAACAGATTTGGCGTGTAAGGAAGGAGTTGATCATGATACGGAAATCGTTATTTGCAAGAGTATTAAACTATGCGAAATATATATCTATAATGAGACAGGAAAGTTTGCAACGTGGAGAGCAACGTCATACCCATATTACGATACGGAAAGCGTTATTATTTGCAACGTAAGCAGAAACAAGCAACAGGTTCGAAAACAGTGGGTGTAGCCTATATCACAAACTTTTGTTACACAAATAAATTGGATAGTGGGAAATGAGTTTTCCAGAGGGAGAGGGGAGGGGGAGATGTTATTTGTGAACGAGGGGAAGGATATAAACGATGTCCAGAGAATGTTCAACCGACATATTTGAGGAAGTTGAACAGACCCTTCCTTACTCGTTTATGGAAATCGTATCACTAGCTAAAAATAGGTATAGTATACTTAAGCACAGAAAAGGATAGGAGATTTTTTAATTATTTCTGTGTAAACGTGATAAGGTAATTAGATAAAGATAATAATTACATATTAATTAAACGGTTGATAAGGTAAGCCTGGTCGTCCACTAGAACCATTTTTATCAGAAAATGACCGATCATCCGATATGCTAACATTGAATCTAATGGCCAGCTGTTCGGACATTGGACGCTTTCTGACAAAAACCCCTCCAGTATACGACTAGGCTAATAGTAAGGCTAGGCGTACACTGGTTAGTCAAGACAAGACAAGACGAGATTAGTCACGTTTAGTCACAGTACTTCACATAGCTGCTTATGAAGCAACACACACCGATTAGTCATTGCATCTGTGTGTGCTGCTCTACAAGCAGCTATGTGAATTACTGTGACTCAGCATAATCTCGTCTTGTCTTGTCTTGACTAACCGGTGTACGCCTAGCCTAATAGACTACAGAGTCTGATTAATCACAGTGTGGTGATTGGATGTCTCACTTTTGATTGTTTAACTGTGTCAAATCCAATTCCCATATTAGATTCAATTTGAAATTGATTTAATTCCCATCCAATAATTTATAGTTATAAGAAGTGTTTTATACTTATATTTATATTTATAGTGAAGAGAGATATGCGTAAAAATGAGTATTATTACGATTTATTTTTTAGTGTACAGAGATTCTTCCTTCTTTATTCTCTGGCAGGTATAACCCGATTTATTTAAAAAGCAAACTCTTTGATCAGCCAATCTTCTAGTAGGATTGAATCATATTAGCTATTATAACTTGGGTGGAGTGACAAGCTCATCGCGTTGTCAAAACGAGGACATTATACACTTCAGTTAACAGCAGTTCACTTCAGTAATTTTTATTAATTATCTTGAAGTGTTACGTGAATGAACCAATTCGGATATTTTTTTTATTGCAAAATGATTTGCAAGAATGTGTGCTAATGATATGAGTAAAAACTGTTCGAATGAACGAGCAAATCTCTGTAGAATCGTATCCCATGTCCATCTTATACAGGTATCTGTCGATAACCCATGACAACAGGTTTTTGAAGGCAATTTTGAAGCAAAGTTTTATTCTCAATACTTCTACTGTTAACGCTTTATCTTAGCTGCCCCGTGAGAAGAACGATAAAAATGTCAAGATGCTTGGGGACTTTAGAAAACTCTCAGTGTCAACAAAAATATTCTCCCTCTCACTCTTTCTCTCTCAATCACCCTCTTGCCCACTCTCGCTCTCTCTCTCTCACACACACTCTTTCACTCACTTTTTCCCTCACCCTCTTCGGATCACTCTTTCTCTCCTACACACTCTCCAATCACTATTTTCCACTTTTTCTCTCTCTCCCTCTTCTTACACACACTCTTTCTCTCTCTCTTCTCTCTTCATGTCAGGATAAATTGGCCGTTGATAGCTGTACACGAGAAAATACTCAAAGAAAGTTGAAGAAGAGATTTTGACAAATTGTCATGACACTCTGTAACTAGAAGCTGTATCAAACTGATGACCACTTCACGAGAGAAAGTGATATTCTCAAACATTTATATTCTGGAATAATCATTGTTGATGAGTGATAAGAGAGTGAAAAATGAATGGAATGAACAAAAAGAGAGGGAGAGGAGAAGGAGAAGAAGGTTCAAATGTAAAAGATGGAGAAGATAGAGGTGAAGAAAGAGATAAAAAAGAAAATAAGAACAGGAGAATAGGAAAAACAGGAAGAGCAACACAGAAAGAGCAAAAACCAGAGAGGAAAACAACAAGAAAACTAAGGAGAAGAAGAAGAGAAGAAATAGAAGGTTCAGAAAGAGGAGAGATAGAGATGAATGATAGAAGGCATGAAAATGAAGAACAGAAACAATAACAAGAAGAAGAAGGAGAACAGGAAGAAGAACTGAAAGAAGAAGAAGAACTGAAAGAAGAAGAAGAACTGAAAGAAGAAGAACATGGAGAAGAAGGAGAAGAAGAAGAAGAAGAAGAAGAAGAAGAAGAATGAGAAGAAGATGAAGAAGAAAAAGAAGGTAGAGAAGAATAAGAAGGAGAAGGAGAAGAAGAAAGAAGAAGAAGGGGATGAATAAGAAGAGGAAGGAGAAGAAGAACGAGAAGAAAAAGGAGTAGAAAGATCATAGTAGTAGACGAAGAAGAAGAAAAAGGAAAAAAATTTAGGAAAGGACCCACAAAGATTTCCCTGGATTGTACAAAAGTCTTATTCAATAAACTCGAATGAAATCTTCAGACTATTAACCCGATAACAATCCAGCAAATCCCCTGACCGAGCCTTCAACTAGGGGTAGAAACTTCTCATAGTTGTTTCAGTGAAAGAAAAGAATTCCTTCTCCCCATTCACCACTCATTCTCCCCCCCACCACTACCCAAGATTTCCACAATCAGTATCAATGAGAGCCTCGATTAGTATTAGTTCACGATTGGCCCGATAGAACGCGCGCCTCTGCATTCATTGTTCTCTGGACTCGATTGTGTTTTCAGTCTAAAAACTTTCTTCTTTTCTGATCCTCTAAGGCTTTTCTATAGATTTCCACGACGTCCAGTTTTCCAACGCTTTTCACGAGATTTTCTCGTGTCTTTTGTCTCGTCGACAAAGTTCGTAAAGTTTAATGATGGGATAAGAATTGCCCAAAAAGGAGGGGGGGGGGATTTCTATCGAGACTAGTGTCCAACAAATCGATAATATTGTAGATGATCGATACTACCTACTATCGTTAATAGCTTTTATCGATACTAATAATACTATCAATGTTATTAATATCATCGATAGTCGATAATAGTTGGCGCTTATGATTGGATGAGTTTCTCAAATTCTCATAGCTAGATTCTCGAATCAACTTCAGGGCTTTGAATAAACTCATGATGTCGTAAGTCCCAGTATACCTGACACTTCAATAGGAACCCAATCAACATTTGTTCAAAGAATTCAGTGGATAGCTATCGCCTGAATGTGCAAATGACAATATTCCCAAGCGGTCCCTACCATTCTCCAAATGAAAACTTCCCAATCAAACCGTTTTTGAGATGATGATTGGGCTCTCCAACCTATCGAGGTTGGTCCGAGCACACACAGAGCAACTATTTTACGATGAAAGTTGCCAATCGTTTGCGCTTGCAACTGTTTTGTGACTAATGGATAGTAATGGGAAGCCGCATACGAGGCGACTATTTTGCAACGTACTGTCATCGCAAATCAGATCAAAATACATTATTGTCAATACAAAATAAGAATTTGCATAGCAACGTCAAATACACAGTTTAAATCATTTATAAACACTTTACACCGTCAAATAAATCTGGTACATGATTATTTGTATAATAACTAGAAGTCTTGATACTTTCTTTATTATTATTCAAAAACTCTATTTTAAAAACACTTTTAAGTAGAAATAACTCTATTTTCACTTATATAGGCACGATCGTTTCAACCTGGTGTAGGACATCATCAGACTGAGTAGTTGAACATTTCAACTCTGTATCAAGGCTCAAAAAGTCTTCAACATTTCTGAATCAAAATTAAACAGCAATTCTTCAACGATTCTCTTAATTTTTTCATCGTACTCCAATTGTTCACAAAACACATCTAAGTTCTTCATAACTTAACATTTAAGTTCACACAACAATAATGTTCAATGTACCTTGAATTCTTTCATCTTACTACGCTTCTTCAGCTATCTTACTTCACTTGGCAACAAGTTATACAGTTTTCTCCCAAATTAATTACTACTATTCAGATTAAGCTGTAAATTGCATCGACACCTATGACATAGTAACATTGTAACAAAGATTTTTGTTTTGTATCATGACTATGGTTTCAATTACTTTTCCGTATTCCATGAATGTAACTCTTCTTATAAAATAGACATTCAAGTATAAAGTAAATATAATAAAGTAATATTCAAAAAGTAAATGTTACTTATTATATCAAGTATAAAAAGATGGATATTGAAATTTGTTTCATAATAAATAGATCGCGAAACATCTGCATTATGTTTTCCAACAGAACTGGAATATACTCACTTTCAGCCAAAGCTGCTTATTAAAAGCTATTTCTTCATCATCCCACATTAGAACCTTTTGGAATTATCGATGTTTACCTGATAGAGATTTACCTGCTGATATCTATAATGTTCATATACTTGGCCTATAACACGAAGAATCTAGACCGTATCACGGCTTTGCAGAGATTTGGATGAAATTGATTGCAACGTGCGGTGTGATGTCGTTAAGAAAAGATTAAAATCCACTTTACTATCGGATCAGGGTTGAGCCGTATCAAATCCTTGCTTATCTCACTCAAACTGAACAAAACTGAAAAAAAACTATGAACTGAACAAACAATAAAGATTGCTTGTGAGGTATCACACTCGATCTAGAGTTTAATACTAATCTTTCAGCACATAAATTGTATGCCACATGGAGGAAAATATCAGAATAATCGTAGGAAAGAGTTTTGTTTTGATTTTCTAGACTGAAGCACAGAGTAGATATATCTAGATAATACTTTCAGTCCCTACAGTAGAATACCTATTCTATGACTAAAGTCGTCTAAGTAACTGAGAATTTATTAATTATTTACACAAATAAATATCATTCATGAAAGAAAAATACAAATATTGTATTGTACCCCAATGTCACATAAATGCATTATTCCACACAGGATCTGTAACCAATAATTACTTTCTGTTAGTCATATCTCTCTAAAAAGCGGTGTATCTACGATCAAGTTGACACCATTGAAAGGGCTTTCAAGTCCTTCTAACCTGTTTCAAAACGATTAATTTCATGAATTGTAAGCTGAATAAATATTTCAACGATATAAGTACTAGATTCAGTGTGATAATGTTGACATAATTGGGATTTATCTACATGAAACGGCGAAGTTTGAACATATAAATGTCCATTCTTGAAGATATTCTCTCTCAAGAACGTCTTGAAGATAATTATGTTGAGTCTACATCTGAGCTTATCAAGATGATAGGATGATTGTAGGAAGAAAATTAAGAGAGATCTCAGAAGAGAGAAACACCTAGACACAGAGATAGCAAACATTTATTAAAGAGAAGTGATTGGGAGATTAGTCCAATAGTACTAATTTCAGCCGTTAGACGGCGCTAGTCTTCATCTGTAGAGTTTTGATTGCTGGTAAAATGGTTGTTGAAAGTTTTAATGCCAATTCTGACTGGTGTAGGTATAAATTCAATTATACAATCCTAACGCTGTCCGCCTAGGGAGCCATAAAGACTGAACGACCATCAAGAAACTATCAATAATGTCGTTAAAGTGCCGGACGATAAAATCGGTAACGGTATACGCCAACTGTATAAAATACGCTATAAGGTATTCGCTAACGTTCTATTATTATATAGTGGCGTTATCTGTGAAAATTTTATGTCTGGTTTGTTTTTGATATGTGGATGTGATGCAGACTAATTCTGGATTCCAGTTACATAAAGTAGGTTTAGTGTCTTGGGAAATTTGTAGTTCAAGTGTCTTGAGGAATTTGTAAGATGAGAGTTCTTATCTTTAGAGCTTGTAGATAAACAGTACAAAAATATTTCATATGAACGAGTTCGCCCCGTGCAGCGCAAAGCGCCGCTCACTTGAATATTCTAAATTTTTAGTTTTGAATAATATTATATAGTTGCTACTTTGATCATCTACTCTACACCTGACAGCAGCTCTGTCATACCAATGAAATCCTACCTTGTACAGTGATTACTGATCACTGTACTACTTTCAGAAAAACCTTTCTAAGCTCTATCTATGTGTCATTTAACAAACTCAAGTGATTCAATAATTTAGTATATTTTATGCCAACAGATAGTGCCACAGGAAACTATTTTAACTTTTTATCAAAGTTCTCCTACTTAGAATGATTATTTTTGAAAAACGAATAGAGCCTGCAAAAATTCTATTTTTCATCTATCTATTGGCGCAAACTGCATCAAAATCGGTCCACTCAAACTGCTCCACGAACTTTCCAAAGTCGGGCACGAAACTCTTTTCATATATAAGATTTCATTTTCCTATACTTTTCCTCTCATTCTGACGTAATGTCATATGATTTCGTAGACAAATGGTTGGAACCAACTTTGGCTATAGCAGGATCCATTTAACTTGTCAGAGAACAGCTGATTCAACGTTAGTAAACGAGCGTACATCAATCAGCTGTGCTCTGACAAGTTAAATGGATCCTGCTATAATTGTGATTTCCAGGGGGCTGTCATTGATGGAGTGGAACAATCCTATCTTCCCTATGTTAAAGACGGGTGAAGCCTGTGTCTCGATCTCATTGGCCGAATACACTCTGGACCGAATTTTGGCGCTGTATTTGAATTCAGAGCCATCATGTTAAATTTAATTTTCATGAAGAGTTTTGAAATTTTATGGTTTCTTTTGCGGTATAAACATAGCCCCCTCCAAACTACATGGTCGCGGCCTTCAATGTGACAACCTCGTAATACCGGCTGCTGGTTTGATTATAAAATCATACTTTTAAAAAACACTACAAACACATGACCGATTTGCATTGCTCATGCAAGCCGATGCAGCGATGTTGTCAAATTGAAGGCCGTGGCCATGTAGTTTAGAGGGGGCTATGGTATAAATCAAAACTGTTGAGAAAATATAGTTAATATTTACGGCAAAATACAACATTTTTGTCGTATTTTGTGTTTTTTAGGTTGGTTTGGGTAGAAGTTATGTAGATGTTTTCAAATACAGCGCCAAAATTAGGTCCAATAATAATGGCCGACATCCTACTCCACTGATCTCTCTTACTTCCTCTCCCTTAGAAGATGAGGTTATGTTTGTCAGCTCCCTGGTGATTTCTCAACCTTCAAGATATTTGCTGGCAGTGAATCATTTTGGAAAAGCACTCAATACTCTTCCAATTCATTTTCTTCATACCAAGGTTATATCATGTTTTGATAACAGTTCATTGAGTTCATGGAATCCAACTTTGACTCATTGTGATTTCTCAACTTCAATGATATTTGCTGGCAGTGAATCATTTTGAGAAATTGTGAGTTGGAGTCATGTGAGTAGAGCAGCCTGTGACTTGGAGCAGAAAAATAAGCTGAGCTTTCCGCGAGACTGCGTTTCCATCAGAAAGAAACACTGTGATTGACGAATCACCTTTCGCTTGAAGACAGCCAGCCCAACTTATACTGACATCCTGTATATCAAACTCACTCTTTCACTACTTCTTTTTCTCCTTCAACTTATTTTTCAACCTGTTCTTCTTCTTCTTCCTCCTCGTCTTCTTTTACTTCTTCTTCTTCTTCTTCTTCTTCTTCTTCTTCTTCTTTTTCTTCTTCTTCTCTTCTTCCTTCTATTTCTCTCTCTTCATCTTCTTCTTCTTCTTCTTCTTCTTCTTCTTCTTCTTCTCTCTTCTCCTCTTTCTTCTTCTTCTTGTGGTTCTTCTTCATCTCTCTTCGTTACTTCGCAGACTGCTTCTTACTACTACCGAAGCCGTTCTGCTGTACTTTCGCAAGTTGATCAGAGTTAAAATGAGAGACAGTGAAATGGGTGAAGAGTAGTAGGGGGGGGGGGAACTGAGAGGTAAAACACACAAAGTACACAGCGAAATGAGAATGAAAGGAGAATAGAAAACGAGACAAGGCTAGTTGGAAGGAGTGAGAAAGAGAAATAAAAAGGAGGGAAAGAGAGTAATTCAATTAAACAGAATAGGTGCAACCGAAAAGTATGAAAGTAGAAAGATAATAGAAGAAACAACAGAAAAGATCATCCACTAAGAATGAAGGAGAGAAATAAGAAAAGAAGAAGAATAGATGAAGAAGATTGGGAAAACAAATGAAAAAAGAGGCAAAAACTGAACTTAAGAATTAATTCCGAATAGAGAGCATAGGGAATGAAGAAAATGATGGGATTCAATTTAGAAATAAGAGAGAAGTGCAGACGCTTCAACAGAACAAGGTAGAATAACACGAATAAGTAGGAGAAAGAAAACAATTTTTAATTTTCATTAGTATTAATGAGAGTAACAAGGAGAAAAACGTATGGAATTAACGGATTAAGTGAGTTGGAGAAATGTAAGAAACAAAATTTAGAAGTACATGAAGATTCAGGTCTAAAAATAACTGAAGAAATGAGAGAATGAGAGACAAAAAATGAGAGAGACTAAAAGAGTATAAAACAAAGATTCAGGTACAAAAGGAGCAGTAGAGGACTACAGAAACGGGTGAAGCAAGAAAAGAAAATGAGATAAACCGAAACAGAGAAGAAAATAAAGATTTGGTGGCGTAAAAGGTACAGGAGATGATGGGCTGGAAAGAAACTTTTTATCTTGTAACTTCCTTTACGCATGAGAACGGGAGCAGCTATCGATATATTCTCGATATATATGCTCTCGACGTATTCTATCGATATATATCTATCGAAACACTCCGGCCATTCGAAGAGGTAAGTTGCAAAGTTGGAATGAAAAGTAAGTTGGGAATTTGTAGACGGATCACAGACAATTCGAAGAGGAAAAAGTTGAGAGCTTTTGATGAACTGAACAGATCAGGAGAAAAGGGAGAAAGTATAAAAGAAGAAGAAGTGAAGCATAGTGGAGAAGTATCGTGCATTCCAAGCAGCAGTCATGTAGAATGATACAAAGTGGTGGGAAATTCCCTCACAGGGAAATTGTTTGGTAAAAAAAGTAACCCAAGGTTTAAATTTCCCTCCTTAATTCCCTGGATGAGGGAGATGGAAATTTATTTATAGATAACTCATGCATAGAAAAGATGTCTTAGAACGAGAATGGAAGAAACAGAAATAAACACCAACTCACTCACACGCACGTTATCTCTATTTATCTATCTCACTATTACGATATCCACTGCAACGATTATCACTCTATAACGATGGATACTGTTGCTGATACTTGTCTGCAATAACAACACTGGTTACCCTCTCTCTACAGTATCAGGATATATTTATCTCTGTTATCGGGGAATGTTTTCCAAAAATCAGCTGTTTTCAAAAAATGGACAATTCTCCCAAAACAGGACATCTTTTTCCAAATTTTTTCCCATGAATTGGGACCTTTTTTCCAAAAAACGGGACATTTTTTCCAAGAATTGAAAATTTTTCCAAAAGTCTCGACATTTTTTTTTAATGTTGAAATTTCAAAAACTACAACACACTCACTTCTTAACCTCCCAATACTTCAACTACAATTACCTGTAACCACTAATTGATCATTCAATTCACACTCATTTTAAATTCCGATTTCAAAAATCATTCATTCGCTCACTTACTTACTCACTAACTGGCTGTTTAAGGCAAGAACTGAATTAATTCGACTCAACAGGTATTCATTCGTGACTGGAAGCCGGCTCTGCTCTCTTTGCAACTCAAGAAAAGAAGAGGATATCATTCACTTCTTAGGAGAATGCCCTGTATTGGGGGAGTTCAGATGGAGATACTTTCCGAGGAGACTGCTATCAACGGAGGCACTTCTGGCCTACCGGCACGGCGAAAGATGGGAGGTGTTGAATGCATACTGCAGACGTGATTTCACAATAATCAAAAGGCTGAAAAGTCTTGAAGATCTTTAAAGTCTTTAAAAGACCTTTCAAAGAATAACTTCTTAAAAGATCTTTTCAATAATCTGCGAGATTCAGCATTTGTAGGTTAAGTATTGTGATATTGTTCCTAAAATCATATGTTTTCTGACAAGTTAAAAGGATCCTGCTATACTCAATTTCTCATATACTCACATACACACTCACTCAATTACTCACCTACTCTCTTACTCACTCACCAATTCCGAGCACTGAGGTGCAGTCTCCTCATTAACACATTGGTGTGCCTCAGAGAGACCAGAGACCACCATTAGCCGTATACGGTAGGCCGCGAATTATAACTCACGGTTCGACCACGAATTGTATTGACCAATCATGGATGGGTGACCGCTGAATGGCCCGCAGCTGTAACCAAGGACTGGGGTCAATTAAGGGGTGGTGGGGGGATGCTTGGTGGATGGAGGGGGGGATACGCTATCTGTTAACTATCATGTACAGTTATTTCTGCGGTTGGATGAAACTGGAATGTTACAAGGTTATCAAGGTGAAATAAAATCAAGGTCACCACCTGAAATTTACAGGTGGAGAAATTGTGACGATTTCGAGTAGGGATGGGTATCGATACATCGAAGTTTAAAAACATCGATGTTTTCCCATCGATGTATAATCTTCGATGTTTTTCAGACATCGATGGTTTTTTCTAGACTTCGATGTTTTTCCCAAATTGAAAAATTTTCCATATTGGTTTTTGATTTTACTTGTTTTTCAAACAGAATTAAAATCAACTCTAAGGCTAGGCGTACACCGGTTAGTCAAGACAAGACAAGACGAGATTAGTCACGTTTAATCACAGTACTTCACATAGTTGCTTATGAAGCAACACACACCGATTAGTCATTGCATCGGTGTGTGCTGCTTCATAAGCAGCTATGTGAATTACTGTGACTAAACATGACTAATGTCGTCTTGTCTTGTCTTGACTAACCGGTGTACGCCTAGCCTTATTGTTCAATAAGTGATCTTTCTACTTTCTTTTCAGTTGAATTAGGCATAACTTCCATGACCATTATAAAGAGCTGACAATCTTTGGACTGTAGTACATCACTTTTCTAGACACAGAAATTTTGTTCAACTCAAAATAGTTACTTAATAACTTTCGACTTAATAACGTTCAACTTATTTATAGTTACTTAATAACTTTTTAATAGTTGTTATGTAATACAGTAACATCCAGGTCTAATGGTAGATTGTGGCTAATAGAGCCACAAGATAACCAGTGATCAATATACTGTACCAAGTTCAGCAACAATGACTATATCCATTCAGCAAATCCTGATGTGTATATAACTATATTATGTCAACATGTTGCATCGATTGAACACGTCCTTGGGAGATACATATATAATCGTGACGTCACAACGGTTGTCCATTGTAATGCACCGAATTGATATAATGTAATTGAGATGGATGTGATGGGTGGGGAGAAATGGATTATCTTGATAATGATGTGGAACACAGCGAGAGGTTACCACTTAATGATTCCATAAATAAATCGTTATCTCTCTCTTCTCCTTCTTTTGCAGTATTTTCACAATATTCTTCTTCTACTTCTCCTCATCTTCTGCTTCTTCTCCTTCTTTTTCATCTTCTTCTTCTTCTTCTCTCCTTCTTCTTCTTCTTCTTCTTATTCTTCTCCTCTCTCTTCTCTCTTCTCCTCCTCTTCTCCTCCCTCCTTCTTCTTCTTCTCCTTCTCCTCTTCTTCTCCTCTTCCTTTTTCTCTTCTTCTCCTCCTCCTCTCCTTCTTTTCTCTTCTTCTTCTTTCTTCCTCCTTCTTTTCTCTTCTTCTTCCTCTTTTCCTTCTCTCCTTCTTTTCTCCTCCTCTCTCTCCTCTTCCTCCTCCTTCTCCTCCTTCCTCCTTCTCCTCCCTCCTTCTTCTTCCTTCTCTCCTTCTCCTCCTCTCCTCCTCCTTTCTCCTTCTCCTTCATTCCTCCTCCTCCTTCCTTCCTCCTTCTCCTCTCCATCTTCTTCTCCTACTTCACTCCTCCTCCTCCTCCTTCTTCTCTTCTCCTTCTTCTCCTTCTCTCCTTCTTCTTTATCTCCCTCCTTCCTTTCTCCTCCTCTCCTCCTTGCCCTTCTTCTCCTCCATTCTCCCCTCCTCATCCCTTCTTACTCATTTACCTTCTTCTTCCTCTTCTCTGTCACCTTATTCTCCTTCACTACTATCACTCAAAGACAGCGCAGAAGACATTACAGATCTATTTGACATTTCCCGGCTGTTGAGGAAGGACATTCTGATGCAGAATTATGGGCTTCTACAGTTTTAAGGGAGATACTCCGGAGGATAGAATAGGGAGGAGGTTTGAGAGGCTATATTTGGTGAGGAGGGGCGATAGAGGAGTATTTTGGAGACGTTTAAGGAGCTCAAAGCTCGGGCTTCTAATTTGATCATCGTTGTAACTCAATTGAAAGGCCCGAATATTCCACTAACTCAGCAGTTCTCGCCAATTCGCAGCAAATTCGGTAACTGACTGGTTCCTATCTGTTTATATGTTTATAATGCCTCAATTATAATAGAGCGTACTTCCCAAACATAGTGTATGAAAAGTAATCCACTCTAATACAGACATTGAAAAATTGTACAATGAATACTCTTGCACTTTAAACATTGTGAGAAGCTGAAATGAGTTGTGATGATAATAATTTAATTTCAATCAGCGGTCTGTTTCATGAAACTTGGAAGTGAAGTAACACAAGGTAATACAGCTAGAAAAATGACAGTATAGCAGGATTCTTTTACCTTGTCAGAAAACAACTGATTTAACGTTGGTAAACGAGCGTACATCAATCAGCTGTTTCCTGACAATTTAAAAGAATCCTGCTTTACCTATTCCTATGTGTTGAGTCGGTGCTGTATACCACAGCATGAAGTCGTAGCAATATTAGGCAGATAGGGTGTCAGGCCTTAAAATATGGTTACGTTTTACAGATTCTGTATTCTATTTAGAAGCAGCAGTGAATTCAAGCTGTACAGAAAGTGAAATTGATTCATAATAATCGTAACTACAGCGTGAAAAGGAAATTATTTGAAATTACAAAATTAGAAATAATAGATTTTTAGAAAGTAGCGTTTTATCATTCATTTTGGTCACTTATGCAAATGAAATAAATGCAAAGTAGGGTATACAGCTTTCAAAATATATACTCTTCTCGTAATGTAATGAGCTGATTCACTTTTAAATTTAAATAAGGTGATTCACTCCTATAACTCCGTATTATATGCAAGATAGTGTAAAAAGGTATAGCAGGATTCTTCCTTTTAAATTGTCAGACAAAGCTGATTGATGTACGCTCGTTTACTAACGTTAAATCAGCTGCTTTCTGACAAGTTAAATGAATTATACTATACATGAAACTGAAATTTGTGTATTATAGGTAAAGAGATTCTCTTGTATTATGTGACTTATAAGTTCTATGAAACAAGCTCCAGTTACCTTAGCAAATACAAGAAACTATGGTATCAATATTGTTTGCCCTCTCCATGATTAATCGGCCACCTCCACTTCTTGAATCTCTCAATCCAGAAATTTCTCATTCAATTTATGCAAATATCACATCAAAACAGATGTGATATTAAACTCCCAATCGAACCAGTGTTAAAAGCAGAGGTTGTGACATATTATACATATGACAGCAGCAAGTCAGCATATCATTAATTCATTACTGAATCATGTTAAACCGATATCACCAAACGACATGACATAAATCTGGACTGACATTTGACATTACGTGTCACTTGAATCTACATGTGCATATATTGAGCAGGACTACATTTATCAAACATTGATGCTAATATCCATTCCTATTTAATCACATTTGTAATTTGATTGCAATCAGCACTTTATTACAGAATCGAGGTGATTCCAGTGTTATTGAATTCCCTGAATAGGTCAGCAATAGTTGTATAGCTATTGAATCTTTCTCATCAAATTGCTATGAGCCATATCATAATATTACAGTGTTTATATTTATTATAATATAGTCATAGATACTCAAGCATTCTACCAACAGGAAAACAATAGATTTAGTAAAAACTTTTATAAAATATTGTAGTATAAAAACTTGTAGTATGATGTATTCTTTCTCAGTTGATATGGGGAAAGAGTATCCACGGATATAAATTAATATAATTATTAACTTCTGACACAGTGCCTGATGATATGTTGTGATATTTGAATAATATATAATGAAAACACTTGGATTTTGTCAAATATCACTGGATTATTAAATATTTAATATCAAATATTGAATATATATTGAAATATTACTGGATTTATTATTGAAATTCACAAATATGTTTCACCATCATTGTGCTACTAAAAACTATCTTCAGTGTACTGAAAACTAAAAGTTTGTAGATTAGGGAGACTGGATACATATACTGTATACAATATATATTTAGTCAAAGAAGGGGGCTTCTATTCACTAAGCGTATTACTTTTCTGGGAAACGTGGATGAAAATTGCTCTGTTCATCAATTCCAATGATTGAAATAATCTGAATATTTCCTGTCTGCGAAATTCCCAACATTTTCAAACCGCGATTGTAATTAAATTCTAATTGCAATCATCACTTGTTAACAATATCGTGGCTATTTTAGTACCGTCAAAGGACAGCAATTATTGTATAATTATCGAAAACATTTCATCAAAGTAAAAATGTATATTAAAAATATATAGCATCATACAGTTATATAGGATATAATTGATGTTTTGCATCATGTGCTGCCACTTAATTACGCTTTCTGTTCGTATGGGGAAGTTAAGAACATTGGAAATCTGGTTGGAAATATATCGATAATTGAAAGCTGATTCACAAATTTATAATTCAATTAATTATTTGAGTTGCCAGAATTGAGAGTTGAAATAACAGGCATTAATAGATATCCTGTTATACATTCATAATCAACGAATATATTTATTTAAAGAAGGAAACAATAACACTTTCCTGGAAAACCTTATTGACGTTCATTGTCTGATAAATAGAATTGATTCTATCCCATTTGTCACAGAGGTTCCACTTCAGCATATAATTATTCTTTTTACGGTATTTTCCTCATTGCTCTGCCATTTGAATGTATTGTACTATCCAACAAACAATACAAAGTCTTCCTTTATCAATGCAATCAATGGCATTTGAGAGATTGTCCATTGAAATCCATGAGAGATGTTATGAAATCCAATATAAGGCTAGGCGTACACCGGTTAGTCAAGACAAGACAAGACAAGATTAGTCACGTTCAGTCACAGTAATTCACATAGTTGCTTATGAAGCAACACACACCGATTAGTCATTGCATCAGTGTGTGCTGCTTCATAAGCAACAATGTGAATTACTGTGACTAAACGTGACTAATCTTGTCTTGTCTTGTCTTGACTAACCGGTGTACGCCTAGCCTTAGTGATCATAGGGAAAGTCTGACTCTGATTATAGGGATTTTGATTTTGTTAAATGAGAATCTGGTTGGAAATATTGAAAGCTGATTGACAAATTTAAAATATTGAATTCAATTAAACATTCGAATAACCAAAATTGAGTATTGAAATAACAGGCACTCGTCCAGAATAGTTCCAGTTGAATGAATGATATGCTAACTTGTCGCTAACATGAAATAGCAATGTCTTATTAAAATATGCAAAATATGCTAGCAGAAAAAAGAAAAATGTCCATAGCCTAACCTAGAAGTAGTCATTTCAGAATTATAACGGATAGTGCAAGGTACGCTGCTTTGGACGCAATGATTTTACACTAAAATTTTCAAAGTCGCTCATAAATAGTAACATTCCACCCCTGATACCACTAACCCACCAACTCCGTTCTTTCGTGCTCTGACTGTACAAATTTTGTGTTACTAGGATAATGAAACAGCTCAACAGTATTATTAAGGACCCAATAGGGCCGTAATGCGATCGTACTGGTGTCCGTCCGTCCTCATGCACGTTATCTAACGAACGGAATATCCTACAGTTTTGAAATTTGGAATGTAATATCTTCATAGATCAAGTAAGAAGCCTATTGATTTTGAACATTGAGAGCTGAATTCAAAAACGTTACAAGCAATAATGTAGGTATTTTAACCTCCAAATGTACTATGCAATGCAAGCTATGGAGCTCAAGGTCCGGGGTTCGAATCTCGATCTTGGCTACTTTTTTGCAACTTATTTTGATGTTATTGAATTAGTTATTCATGTCAGGAACTGTAATTCAATCTTTAAAGTGATATTAGGACATTTTTTCCGAGAATAATATTACATTTAAAATTAAATTTGATATCAACTGTAAAAATTAAAAGCTATATTTTTACTTGTGAACACTATATCATAACACCATATCAGGTCCTTGGATACATCGTTGTATCGGTTCATTAGTATTCATGATCTCCCACCAATCTTTATTAAATCTGTTATCAAGCCGTTTATCTACGATCAAATCTCACTATATTATAGGAAAATTATTCAAAATATAGTTGAATGATTGCAATAATTACGTGAGTCCATCCAAGAACAAATTGTCTAACCTGTTTTCCGAGCCCAGTAAAAACTATTTTCCCGAATTAATTAACATCGAATCAGTTAATTCCTCATCAAATCCGCTGTAACTCTGTTTTCATTAGCAGGAACTAATTGGATTTCAAATCCTCTCGCTCATAAAAATAGATCGACCGTATTGCACACAAATTAAGGTCACCATTGATGACAACATGTATTTAAACAACACCAGACAACTCCACTATATATTGGACTAGCAAACGGAACTGAAATAACATTACAGCAGTGGTAACCAGACATTCAAATGAGAAAATGGTGGTTCATACCACAAACTTACTGACAAGTCTAGTATCGTGCTGGAGAATGAGACAGCACAGCACATACACAAGCTGTGTACGCTTCCGTTAGTTTTAGTGTGTTTCAAAATAACCGCTAGAGAACAACATTCCGCTAGTGACTGTGTGGTTCAAAATAATCGCCAGTGTGTACGCTTTCATGAGATCTTGTTTACTTCAAAATTCTGTTAGTGTGTGTATAAAGTTGCTTATAAGCAGTTGCTCCTTGCTCCCGTTAGTATGACCATATATACATCCAATGAATCCACTCATTTGGTTAGTCTCTGGTATGACGTACTATATGTATATCAGGATAATCACCAGTTTAACCCCGCTTTAAACGCTTCCATAAGAAATTGTTTATTTCATAAAGTCGTGCTATTTAGTTCATGATCTCATGACTATAATTAGGGTTTAAAAACAATTGTCAATGTGTAGGCTTCCATAAAAACTTATTTGTTCAAAAACTAATATCAATGTGTACTTGCTCTCAAAATTATATTTGGGTTATTGAAATTTATGTTAGAGCATTTATATATGCCCTAATTAATATTAGTGTTTCAGTATTACTGTAGGTGTGTACATGATTTGATTCACTTCCCTGAATTTGACAAGTTTTATTCATACATTGCTGTATAAATAATTCAATAAATAATCGAAGCAGACTTCTGCGCATCCCACTGATGAAACCCATCGTGTATTCTAGTATGCGTTTTCCGATTAGCTTTCAAATCGATTCTAGAACAGCCAATCATCAGTATCACTATGACAAATCGTTCAATTTTCTGTGAGATTTTCTGTATTCATTTCAAAATTTCCATGGAATTACAATTTTTCGGAATTTGAATTTTACAGTCGCAAAAAAATTAACGGAAAGTGTAAAATTCACATTTTTTATTAAATAGGCCTAACAATGATAGCAATCCAGTTATTGATAAGACCGCCACCGGCGATTTTCCGAGCTTTTCCAGTCGAGTTTTCCGCCACATAATCTCAACTCGTGGAAAAGTCACATGAGATCACCCAACACTAGACTATGGCGGCCAACAATTTTCCCAGCTGTCTCATCAATCAAACGAAAATCAATTCCGAAACTCACACACAACTACGGAGGGAGAGAGATATTAATCAAGAGAGAGACAGAATGAAAGAGAAAATGTGAAGGAAGAAAAAAGAGAGGGAGGGAACAGGGGAACGAGGGAAAGTTTGAGATGAAAAGGCATGAAAATATCGATAACTTAGAAAATCTAATGACATTTTTTATTATTGTTTCTTCCATGAAAGAGGACACAAAGCGAATAATTGCATTGAGAGAATGAGTAGAAAGAAAAAATGATACATAAGAGTAGAAAGAGATTCAGACAATCAAAAGAATTAGACAATCATAAAAGAGATAGATGGGAAAGACAGACGAATTCAAGTAGAATTGGGATAAGAATGAAAAAGGAATGGAAGAGGATAGAAGGTAGCAGAAGGGAAGAGAAGAAATTAAGAAGTAATAAAAATTAAAGAGGAGAGGAGAGAAACAAAAAACCGGAAATCAAGAAGAAGAGATTGATGAGGGAGAAGAGAATAGGAAGAAATTCAAACCAAATTACTAGAAAATATAATGTACAGGAGAAGTACAGGATGTACAGGATGAAAGAGTGAAGAAAAGGAAGAAGAACACACCAAATCATGGAAATTAACTTTGGCCAAATTTATTTGTCGTGAAGGGTGTGACGGAGGCGTTAGAGAGAGAGAAAAAAAGAAAAGAACTACAAAGAATCTACAGGAGAAGAGGGATTGAAGAGAGGAAAAGAGAGAGAAAGAGAGAGTGAGAGTGAGGAAGAAGAAGAGGAGAAAACATACGGAATCATGGAAAATAACTTTCACCGAATTTATTTGTTGTGGAGGGGGCTGTCAGAGGCGCGGATGATATTTCATCTCTGGAATCGGGAGATTTTTCCTATCACTGTTTGGAACAACCTCACTCTTCTGGTTGATGACAGTGGAGTGACAAGAAGAGGAACAGAGTGAGAAGAAGGGCATGAGAGAAAGAGGAACAAAGGGAGAGGCTTACGAGAAGGTAGAAGTAAAGAAAAATTTATAGTCAATGATGAAGGAAAAGAGAGAGAAAGAGAGAGAAATAGAGAGACTGAGAAAGAGAAGAGAAAGAAAAGAGAAAAGAAAAAGAAGAGGAGAAATGAAAGAGAGGAGAAAGAGAAGAGAAAGAGAAGAGAAAAGAGAGAAGAGAAAGAGAAGAGAAAGAGAAGTGAAAGAGAAGAGAAAGAGAAGAGAAAGAGAGGAGAAAGAGAAGAGAAAGAGGAGAGAAAGAGAAGAGAAAAAGGAGAAATAGTATGTGAGGTATGAGATTACAAACAAATAAACAAACAAAAAAATTCACAAACGTTTCTCAATATTTTTGATTAACCTCAGATATAATGTCAAATATTTGAAAGCAAACAAACAAACAATTAAACATGCAAACCTTAGATATATGTCAAATATCTGAAGACAAACAAACAAATAATTCAGCAGTAGAATTAATCAATAGAAGGGATAGGATAAGTTAATAATGCCCTGTATAAGTTAATAATGTATTTTTTTCCATGTTCAAGATATATTGTATGAGATGTATGTACTAGAAATTCTATATACAAGAAGCAGTATACAAGATTCAAGCGCATTGGAGCACTAGGTACTTGAGAAAACAGGTCACCAAGAATATTGAAGAGTCTGTTACTAGGATTGAAAACGAGGGCAGCCATAGATCGCTTCATTTCAGGGTCTGGGAGACTCAGAACAGATTTGTTCATCGCAGAAATCAATCAAGAAGACATCAGTATATTCTACAAGAGAGTGCAGAGAGATTGAAGCGTTGTTAAGAACTGATGAGAAGCCGAGTTCAACTTGCTCTCTTCAAAAATGCTGATACAAAATTATAATATAATGAGAAAAGTTGCAAATTGAAGGCAACCGCACATTAGACATCCATATCCATATCGTGGAGAGAGATTAAAGCGTTGTTAAGAACTGATGAGAAGCCGAGTTCAACTTGCTCTCTTCGAAGATGCTGATACAAATATAATGAGAAAAGTTGCAAATTAAAGGCAACCACACATTAGACATCCATATCGTGGTTTCGATGTTATAACAGTTCATGTCCAGTGTATGTATACCTTACTAAGTCAGCTGTTTTATTCAGAGTAATTTTATTGGTTGTATTTCTATGGAATATTGCTCGTATAAATACGAGTGCGCAAAGAAAATCCCAACTTTTTCCGAATTAACCCAAAATTTACCGACCAGAACTTATTAGAAAACGGGTCAAAGGACTGTGATCGAGAAACGATATTCTTCCGCACACTGGCGTCGGATTGGTGATAAAATTCGACACATTGAACCGCTAAAAGAAATATAAAATCGGTTAGGCCGTGCCCTGGAAAGTGAAGAGGCAAGTTGAATAGAAACTTGAAAGTGGAATGGAGATTGAAAGTTGAACAGGAATTTAAAGTGGAACAGAAATTGAAAGAGTATTGGAAAATGTTCATACTTTTTCCACTACTTTAAAGTATTCTTTCAATTTTTGTTCCTGGTAGACGCTTTCATGTTTCATTAATTACATTCACAATATTTAAAATAGTTGTAAAAAGGTGATTTTCTGCCAATTGAGCAGCCATAGCAAAATTTCTGATGTAGTATATAGTCCCAGTTTCACAAAGGTCTGTTCAGCTTACTGTCCAATTGACACTGTTAATTCTCAATCGAACATTAAATTCCAATCTACTTTTGTGCAACAGGCCCTTCTATTGTGGGGAAATAAACCAGTTATAGATTAAATTTGAAAAAGTGGAATAGCAAATAGAGACTAAAACATGTTAAAGTACTCGTAGATTGACAGTATTAAGAGCTAATTCTTTTTCGTCGCCTAATATTGATCTAGTCTTAGAAGACCAATGAGCCATTTTTTCTAATCTAATACCCTTCAAATTGATAAGTTTAGCAGCTCTCACTAGGACTACTACCTTTCAATTACTAACGAAATAACATAGACTAATAATCATAATAATTACAGAACATTCTAAAGATAATGAAGATTGATAATAATAATCACATAACATAAAAATGATTAGCTATTTGTGCATAAGATCACATTAATATTCACACTATGAACAGCTAATTAACAAAGTGTAATTCTTATATGTATTAAAGTATCAAGTAATAAATATAAGACCTGAAACAATCAAATCAATCTGTAGTAAGTAACCAGCCCATCTGTCGTTATAGATTGAAATTTGAAAATGTGGAATAGTGAATAAAAACAACTAGGAAAGTGTAGAAGAAAACGAAATCTAGAAAATCTCTCTTTTGAGATTAGTTCTAACTTGAAGTTTTAGGAAAAAATGGAATGGAAAAGAGGAACACAGATTGAAAGTGGGCCAGAACATAGAAAAGGAACAGAAAATGAAAGCGAAACGTGTCTCACAGAGTTATTTTGACGACTTAGTCAAGGGTGCAGCTCAGGATTGGTCATTTTAGGGTGGAACTCGTAAAAACAACCCTTACGCTTCCTTTGAAATGGGGGTCACTTTGTCAGGGCCCCCTGAGCCATTCTGTGGCAGATATCGTAAGGGTGGTGGAGATTTTTATTTTTACTCACGCTGGTCAATGAGTTCCTATGAAGGGTGGTTTGGGGTGTTCAAGCTGAAAAAAGTTAGTTGAGATTTTTGTAGGCTGATGCGCAAAAATAAGTAAGTGAAGAAGGAACTGAAGAGAATTTAAGATGATAGAGAAAAGAACTATAGAAGAATTGGGTAAAATATTAGCGCGTGCTGGTTGTCAATATCTGCATCAATTTTGAAAAATATCAATTTGATTCCTGTCAAATCGATTTCTCTCAGCTTTGAGTGGAAAATTTAAATAGAGTGTTATTTGAAGCAGCTGAAAGCGACAGGTATGGAGTTTATGTTGATTTCAGCATTAAAATGAATTTATACAGTTCAATATTATATTGTAATGAATAATACAGGGTGACCCATATAAAACCGAACCATGAGGTATTCTTCCTTATATCACCTGGGCCTGTTTCATATGGGCCATCCTGTACATTAAATATGGAATATTTGAATGAATATATTGAATAATTAATATTATGATAATGAAAGAACATAATTGAGTGGAGCGAAACGTAGTTAAGAGAAGCTCAATCTCAGGCCCACTTGTGTAAATCGTTTGTGATCAAACTCCTCTTAGACTACTCGCAGCTTATTTCCATGAAATTTGGCTCGGACATGCATATCAATGATGGGAAGGTTGTCTGATAATTCAATTTTGAAATAAACGGTACCATGGAGGAATAGTCAGAGAGAAAAATAAGGACATAAGATCACAGTCAAATTGCTGTCAAATTGGTGTCAAATTGGAGTCAAATCGATTTAGAGAAAAAACTACCAGCTGGCGAAAGTAAATTAGTTGATCATTTCCACCTGATCGAGGGTGTGAAAAAAAGATCTATAGCAGGATTCTTTTCAATTGTCAAAAAACAACTGATTGATGTACGCTCGTTTACTAACGTTAAATCAGCTGTTTTCTGACAAGTTAAAAGAATCCTGCTATACTTTGGAATAATCTCAAAGCTCAAAGTACAGTAGTTACACCTTTAATGCCCGGTTTTTCAGTCGCTCAATAGACAGTTTGTGGATCCAATAGAACTATTGAATCAATAACCATGTGTTTTCAAATGCAAAAAAAAGTTATTGATTCAATAAGTTTATTGAACGACTGAAAAACCGAGCATAAAAGCGCTAGATTGAGCTGAGAGTTGCATAATGATACAGTATAATACGGAAAGATGAAACTGGAGGATACAGAAAGAGGAAAGAGAGGAAGGAGGATGAGCAAGCAGTGGAGGAAGAAGATGATGATGATGAAGAGGAGGAGAAAATGAAGAAGAAGAAGACTGGTCGAATTGCCGGCATATGAATCGCTGCAGACAAACGCTTCGCTCAATATTTGCAATAACAGCACGTATTGCATTCCTAGTTATTATCATATTCCTCTATATTGATAAATCTGTGTTCTCTGCTATAAAGCTGCCACTCCAAATTGCATTGTACATTCTATGAATTTCTAGACCAAAACTTCAAAAGTTGATAATTTCAACTGACGCTTTCTCTCAAAGTATTTGTGAACGATCAAATGTTTCAACGAATCCCTCCAATAATAAAATAAGATAATAATAATAAAATAAGAAATGAGAAATTTATTCCTTTAATAAATAAAGCATACAAAAATAATTTAGGTTCCAGGTTATACATTGTAGATTCATTACAATGTAGATACATTAAGTTCCATGTAGATTTAACCACATTATACATTGTTGTTGATCAATTTGGAAAATTAAGATAATAAACCAAAGTTAACCTTGAATAATGGAGATGAAATGACCTTGAATCGAGCATTTGACACTTGGGGAATCCTTCACACAATGGAAATCTTAAACGATATTAATGGAGCTGAAGCTATATGATTCTAAAAGACACAATCAAATTATACCTGACAGTTCAACAACACTAATATCTCTATTTTAAATCAATTGTTGAAGACCTGAGGTAACAAATCACCACCTATCGGTAACACTGTCAAGAACGAAAACTCCACTTGTATGAAAGTGAGAAATTGATATAGCCTAAACAGAAAAATATCCAGAAAAAATAGACTGTGAAAGGGAGAGAAAAGGTGTAACACTGGGGAAGAGATAGAATGAGCCAGTAAGAGAGTGGAAAAAGAAGTCAAGAAGAGAAAGTAGAAAATGAAGAGAAAACTCCACAAAGAGAGGATGAAGAAGAGAGAGAAAGAGAGAACTACTAGGAGAGTAGAAAATAAAGGGAAGAAGAGAAAGTAAAAAATGAAGAGAAACGAAGTGAATGAGAGAAAAGAAGAGAAAGTGAGTGAACTAAAGGGAGAAAAAGAAAGGGAAGAAGAGGAAGTAGAAATAAAGAGAGACGAAGGGAACATGAGGGATAAATAGAAAGAGTAAGTGAACTAATGAGAGGAATGAGGATAGAGGGAGAGAGAAATTGAGTGAGTGAGTGAGAGAGAGAGAAAGTATGAGCTGGCATCGAAGTTGATTAATGGTCTCTGACAGAAATCCGTAAAACATTTAATCAATCAATAACAGCCGACTCGCCTTCAAACTGAGCGTCTCTCTTGTAAAGTATACGTGCTTGATAAAAAATATACTTATAAAATTGCTCACTCAGCTCTTTTCTCAGCCCTTACTGTGATAATCTCTTTGGAACCTCACACAATCTCTCAATTTGGGTTGTGCAATAGAACTGTTAGTTTGTTTGAGATTTTGTTAGGTTGTGAAATCGTATTGCTCATTTGGTTGAGTTTTTCTAGGTTTATGATTGTAGAATAACAAAAATACTCAAGAATTCGGAGGTTTACAAGCATTATATGATATACAACCTCTCAATTTAGGTTAGGAGAGAAAAAGAGGGAAAGGATAAGCTGGCATACATTGATTCAGCATTTGGCAAGTTGATAAAGCATTGTTGATTTTTCCGAGTTGTTCTAGGTTGATTTATTGTAGAGTTACACTAGCTTTACACTCCTAGCTTTACAAGTTTTATGACATTAACCAAATATTTATTATCAATTAGCAATAATCGCACCTCAATAAAGCTTAATTGCTGGTTACAATATCGGCAATGTGCTAATATTAAAATGTTATATTAAACTTACATAAGTATTAAATATTAAAGAGCTGTATGCTAACGATGAAATCTTGCATCATATTCTATTCAATGACCATTTTCATTGATAATTAGACTTGATGATAAAACCGTTCCGTTCCAATCTTTTCTCTGATTTCTTTGATAGGAATCAAAGGATTTCGAAGGACAAGGGACTAACCCTAAAAACTTCTCAACTCTCCAAGCAATGATATACCACTATCACGGAGTTTCTATTCGAAAATGTCTTCTTGTTGGAGTTTTAGCGCTTGAATTGCATAATTATTGCTCAAAACCCTCTCCAAACGATATTCAGAGTTGATAAAAATGCGTGATCATTCGTTTTATTTCTAAATTTTTGGGGGAATCCAAGTCCTTTCCAATGATGTAATCTAAAATTGAACTGTTTCGTCTGAAAATGGACACTAAAATCATCAATCACTTTCAAAATCACCAATCACTTACAAAATCACTAATCACTAAATCACTAAGTTTGCAATCAGTATGAAAATCACTAATCACTTACAAAATCACTTCAATCAAACGTTTGCACTCAGTATTCCTATGTTCTGTGATACAAGTAATCTCTTGAAACGACAACTATATTGCATACTACAAAGAATTTTCAGAACATAAACGCTTCAATGAATTCTTTCCCCAGGTAAAAAACGGATAGAATGAAATCCTCTAATATGAGGAAAGCAAGCGGCTTTTTTGTATCTTCGCCGTATTCCCTTCCGCCTGAATAAATATTTCCACCTGTGTAATACGCTACTGAAAGAGGAAATCCCATCCTAAACCTTAATCCACCTGAGAGTATTTTTTGAGTATTATAGATGCTGTATTTTCCATGAATAGAAGTACAAAGAAAAATTATTAGAAGTTTTAAATTGATGGATTCCACAATCTTTCAAGCTTTATTTCCTGGAAATTCTGACGTTCTTTAACATGTTATAGCCTACGGTACTTGTTATCTATGGGGTTGATGCCCACATAGGTTCTGGGCTTGTGCATGACTGATGATAAGAGCTGAAAGTAATCCACTAGTAGTTCTTCATGGAAAAGATCCTTAAATATGATCACTAAATAAAAGGTTCCATGAATCGTTTTTCATCCTTTCCGGGTTCAATTTTGGAGTGATCTGGTCCTTTATCATGAATACTATGAATTCCTCTTGTTATAGAAAACACTTTTTGAAATTGTGAAACTCCACTTCAATTAAAACAATATTTACAGGACCATGGTTTTATGTTATACTTAAAACATCCTCAGCTGTATAAAATGAAACCATGGTCCTGTAAACATTTTGTTCATTAGAGTGGAGTTTGACAATTCAAAAAATCTTTTCTATTATAGTAAGATTCCACAAAATCCATATTTGTTCTATAAATTGTATCGATTCCTCTTCTGAGAAACTCTAAATACAACCTAAGCTAAATGTAAACTAAGTTCGTATTCAATAGCCACTCAATGAAAATTATTAAAATTGAATTTCTAAGGGAATTCAAAAACTACAGGGCGTTTCCGTATCATGATTATTACTTTTATCACCAAACAAATTTCAGCTTTCATCGAAAATAACTATTGAAACTCCAGCCAAAAATACTGCATTAAGAGAGACACTCTGACTTCATCAACCCAAACTATCAATTTCCCAGCACATTTTGTAAGAAATTACTTCTAGAACAATCTTCAAAATTCCGTCAAGTATCAAACTTACCCCAATTCAGTTCAGTAGTAATTTATCCAGCTCTAGAATCCAGTCACACTTACACTAAAAAATACTTAGAACCACACACAACATTAAAAAACTGGGTACACAAAAATTTCCCAACAAAAACGTTCTAATCTCAACAAATTCAAAGTTATGTTTGGGGGTTATTTATAGGTTATCGATGTTTTTACCCAACAAAACATCACTAGGGTGATAGTATTCATGTTGAAAAAAATGTTTCTAACTTAATAGTAATCGATTTTCAGTTGAAATTTTTCATTTCCAATCAGTTTTCCCAGCACGCGTAGCGGAAAATCGAGGGTGCGAAAAGCGTGACCTACCCCTAGCAACGCCTCCGAAGTACTGACTTGATTCGACGTGAATCAGGCTGTCGTGTTGCGCAGTGCTGCTGACACGGCGTAGCGGACAAATTTGGAACTAATCCAATTGTGAACGGGGGATGAGGGTGTGTTGCATATGATAGCACATTATTCAGACTACGGTTGATGTATACTAATGTGTTACATTGTTAATTAGATTCTGGGTAGGAGATATAAGCAGATGAGTCAATTGTCTAATTATGCTGAGGTGACGGGTGGGGGAGGGGGTTTATAGAACAATTATAAGAATCAAATTGAATAATATTGTTTAGTAATTTAGGTCGGAAAAAAGTTGCTCATTAGTCTCAAGACTAGATAGCAATCTATGGTTGAAGAAGAAAAAATTGAATAATTTGAGCATTTGATGAGTCCTTGGTTTGGACTGCACTACTTAACAAAATTCGAAAGACAAATAGTGAAGGTTGATAACCTGTACAAGCTTTTCTCTACCAGATTATAATACTTTGATTTTTGTAATTGTATCAAAGAATAAATAAATATAAAATCATAAGTCACATTTCTCCCCTAATGTTAGAGCAGACGTGGAGTTGTTAGACGTGTTAGAGAAATGTTAGAAAGTGGGGGAGAGTTGAATCAATGTTAAGAATCAAAAATTGAATAACTGGAGTATTTATCCACTTCGTAGAGTCTCTAGACACGTCATTGCTGGATATGGAGAACGTTAGAAAACTACCCTTTAGGCTGGGCGTACACCGGTTCGTCAAGACAAGACAAGACGAAATTAGTCACAATAATTCACATAGTTGCTTATGAAGCAGCACACACTGATGCAATGACTAATCGGTGTGTGTTGCTGCATAAGCAACTATGTGAATTACTGTGACTAAATGTGACTAATCTTGTCTTGTCTTGTCTTGACTAACCAGTGTACGCCTAGCCTTACAGAGAAAACATCATTTCAAATAAATTTCAGCGATGAATCATAATAAGATGCTCTAAAATATTACCAGTACGATATTAGATACAATTTTTAAATAAAGAGCATATTGAAAGAAAATATTATGTGGTGATCAATGGAATAGAATGAGTATTGAATAGGAAGAGCAAATGTAGAAGAACGAAAAAGGAAGACAACAGAGAGACAGGAAGAAAGAGAGAGAGAGAGAGAGTGTTAGTGAGAGGTTGGAGGGAAAGAGAAAGACTTTCTAATCGAAGAAGGAACAGAGAAGGAGAAGGAGAAGGAGGAGAAGGCGGAAAAGGAGAGAAGAAGGAGAAGAGAAGGAGGAAAAGAGATGAGAGGAGAAGGATAGAAAAGAGAAAAGAGAGGAGATTATTCAGTGATTCTACCGTGAATTGAAGAGTGTTTGACCATAAAAAGTGTCAGAGATTCGTTAAACAAGAAAATAATTTTTTATCCAAATAGATCTATGATGATTCCTTTACCCTTCCCACCATTATCGAATAGGAAAAAAACCAATCACAATAGATTTCTGAACTTTGCCAAAAAGAATCTCTGAAGTCTTCCACAGTAATATAATAAATGAATAAATAATAAATAAATAGATAAATTTATTACCACTCTTGACAATACAACTTGACAAAACTATTTTGATCAACTATAGAATTGAATCTCATTGGATAGAATCAAGAAATATATTTTCAAATTTTATTAGCTAAACGGGCAAGAAACCTATTCAAAAAATGTAAATGAAATAGATCCAACCACAATGAAGCAGGAAACATTTTGAAATAAAAAGGTTGTCTACAGTCTGACCCTTGCGTTAGTTTTGTCCCTTTCACAATAATTGAATCTCTGCCAAAAGTCCCACTCACACAGACCCTAGTTCAATAAGGAAAGCATTCGCCGTTAGGCCCATATCACCTTATTAGTTGGAGACCTTTCGCAAATAGTTTCTGCTTTAATTAAACTGGATTCTGGAGTGGAGAAGCAGTCCACTCCACAAACTAACTACTGGCAGTCACAGAAGGTCGCCATAATTGAATTTGTCTGCCAACTTATGGCAACTTACCTACTCTGATTTCCTGTTATGCTCAATAAATTCCCAACATTTTCAAATGTTATTTACATGTAATGGAAACATCTTCTTAGTTATTATTATATTTGAAGGCTCTTGGAAAACATTCAATGACAGCCTGTGTAGACGTTTGAGTGGACCGGTTTGTGCAAAAGAAAGGTTATTGGTTCTAGATGTGCAGGTTTTATTTGTTTTTTTATTTTTTTAACAATTCGTTCAAGTGGTTGAAAAGTTAAAATAAACTCAGCGCTATCTCTCGGTGACTGAAGGAACTACTTGCGCACCGCAGTACTGAACTATACGGAGTATACTTGGTTAGTCTAGTATTGTAAGGCTAGGCGTACATCGGTTAGTCAAGACAAGACATGACGAGATTAGTCACGTTTAGTCACAGTACTTCACATAGTTGCTAATGAAGAAACACACACCTATTAGTCATTGCATCTGTGTGTGCTGCTTCATAAGCAACAATATAAAATACTGTGACTAAACGTGACTAATCTCGTCTTGTCTTGTCTTGACTAACCGGTGTACGCCTAGCTTAAGGTATATAGGAAACAATTAAACTATTATAATTATTGAAACTATAAGTATTCTCATTGTCTTTGGTGTATTATTGTGTGATCTTATTTCATTTCATTCATTTTATTGGTAATGAATAATTGTGTTTCAAATCCAATGCCAACGACAAGATCCAATCAGAATATACCTAAAAGCGTTGACGGAGGCAGCCAAATTATTATTATTATTACATTACAGGATTTTTGTTCTAATAAAAAAAATTTTTTATGAAGTTTCTACAGTCATTACATTATTAACACCGTTTCTAGTTAAATTTTGAAGTTGGCGCGATTGACAAGACCCATCTTGTACATGATGCATTGGTATGAGAAATGTGCTAATGCGATTCACGTCAAGAAGTCATCATTGCTTAGATGGGAGTTTGCTATCCTTGTTCAGCACAAGGCAGTTGCTGATGTCTCTATCCTATTCGCACTGTGCATAGTTGCCGCACTGTGCATTGTTGTCGCACACAGTCCCAACAAACAGGTTTGGTGCAGTTTTCTCTTTCTCTCTCAATAAAACTCGGCATCAATGCTCCTCATATAAACATTGCTGACTTCTTGACGTGAATCGCACTATAGTTGAATTTTGAAGTTGGCGCGATTGACAAGACACATCTTGTGCATGATGCATCGGTATGAGAAATTTGCTACGATAAAGTGAGGTCTGTGAGTTACACTGTTCACAGAAGTAGTATAGCCCAATTTGTATAGTTCACAGTGAAGTAAAAATAAAATTTTTAGTAAAGGTGGGTTTTCGTTACTGCGACCGACTGCCGCAGCGGAGCCCGACCCAGCGTTGCCAGATGCAATTGATGAAAAATCCCCACTATATAGTTGTTTCTTCTTCTTCTTCTTCTTCTTTCTTCTTCTTCTTCTTCTTTCTTCACAATCTCCTTAGAACCATCCCCCCTTCTCAAACAGTCTCTGCCATCCAGAACTTCGACCACCCAACCAACTCATAGTTGAGAAACACAATATTTGTCAAGTAATCTATTTAGCAAGACGGTTCACCACTTAACCACATTAAACAAAGCCGGCCAACCAGCAAGTTTGCTCCAAGACAACTATTAGCTGGAATCTTCAGCTAACAGCTGAATCAGCTGAAACAGCTAACAGCTTTCAGCTGAGATAGTCAACAATCCAAGGTAGTGATTAGACAGATGGTAAAGTTATTTGAATGAGGATTTCGGTGTTAAAGGGTTGGTAACATTGTTGTCTGTTAATTATGTTTTGGCAAACCTGATAGAGTTGTTTAGGAGGGTTTAAAGGCGTGTTGTTTCATTAATTATTTGGAAGTAAAACCAACTGTTTGGAAGTTGAATGTAAAAAACTGTTGTCCAGGAGGGTTTGAAGGTATGTTATTTCATAAATTAAGAAGTATTCGATCTTGGAACCTTTGTATTATCAGACAGGCGCTTATCGCCCTCGGCTACGGACCACTCCAAAGTATAAAGTAAAGAGGTCCACTATCAACTTGAAACAGTAAATAGATATTATTTATTTACGGGTTAAAGCGGTATGAAGCTTTCATGTGAGTGACTGATTCTCAATTGTTCAGTTGCTATCAACTTGAGGATCATGAATTTGAAGTTCCTGAATTCAAATTTACTTAGTTTAAGTATAGCAGGGTCCTTATAAATTGTCAGAAAACAGCTGATTGATGTACGCTCTGATCGATATTGTAGGTTATGTTGATTTGACCATTTATATTAATTTATATAGCCTGACATTATATTGTTTAATATATATCAACTATGAAATGTATAAAAAAAGGATGAAATATGTATAATATATCAATATATTCCTTTTCATCAATAAATATGTGTTCTCTGCTGAATCTTTGACACATGTGAACGCTAGATGACACTGTTCATTGTTTAATAAACTAGATTCTAGACCAATTATAGCAGGATCCAATTCAACTTGTCACAAATCAGCTGTCTCAAAGTATTGTTTATACTAACCCAAATGTTTGAATCTCAGATTATTGAAAAGGTCTTTAAAAAGTTATTCTTTGAAAGGTTTTTTAAAGGTCTTTTAAGACTTTAAAGGTCTTAAGACTTTCAAGCCTTTATTACTGTCGAAATCACTGTTTAATAATCATATGAACGCTAAATTGGACATTGTTTATATAGACCAGTTATGGCGAAATGAGAATACGAAATCATTCATTGATCGATTCAACACTACTGTTTTCTCTCAGCATCTTTTCTCGTTTTCTCTTCTCTGACATTTTTACGGGTGTTATTACAGCTAATTTCAACTTTGTTCACTTCTGTGAAAAATAGAGTTGAACAATATGTTGGTAGAACTACAACCACAATTATTTGTCTCATTAAACCAATGCATCGTTAAAATCAGCATGTGATGATAATTCATACTGGTCTTCACATAATGAACTCGACCATTTTACGACACAGCCTCCCTAATCTCTTCATATCTAAATACCACAGGCTAACCAATTTCAAATTCAAAACTTCGATGAACTTTTTTCTGGAGTCTCTCTCTTGGGCAGATTATAAAATTTACAGCCCAAGATAAGACCGGCTCACATAAGTGGAGCAATTCCAGAGAGACTGGGTTAACGCGGTTCTTATCTGTAAGCTTTTATTATAAAATATTATGGAGCCAAGGTTGTGTGGGGGGGGACAAGTTAGTTGGGAGTTTGTTTAGTGACGGGGGGGCGGTATGAAGCTGCCATTTTCAAATTATCATAAAAAACAAAACCAATTAACTGGATCTTGCTTATGCTTGTAGAATGTCATGCTTTACAGGGAGTTTTATAACTTTTTGTTCAACGGCCTCATGGTATTGTGATAATACTAAGATTCCTTGGGATGAATTATTTTTAGAAAAATGAAACTTGTTCATTTTTCAATCTAGTGTTACTCTGTGGGTGCGAGATTAATTTTCAAGTTTGTCTAATTAGAATAATTGGACGGTCTCCGGGTAAAAGGGAATAAGTCAATTTTTCCAATTTTTGTATTATATTGAAAATCAACTACTTTGACAGCTTTATCTTTGGGTAAAAGGCAATAAGTCCATACTCTACTATAACAGCTGTAATTACCCATGTGAATATTGTAATAAGTATTTAGTAGATAACTTTGTGTGGGTAAAAGGTAATAAGCCTATTTTTGACTTATTCCCTTTAACCCGAAGACCGTCCAATTGATTTTTGAACTGATTAAGGCCCAATTCCATCAAAGTCGCTCCAAACGTTGTTTTTGAAGTCAGTCGACTTTAAATGGGTGTGGTAATGTGATTTTGTTAATTTTTGTTGGTTTAGAAATGTCACTCTAACCTGGTTTTCGTTTTTGGTGAATAGATTAAAGATCGGGCTCAACAGCCAAATTTCAACTGCAAACAAGTTAATTTAAATTGAAATAAATCTAACAGATTCACTCGACGTATTTTTCCTCAAAATTTATTCTTGTAATTCCAAATATTGAAGCTTTTTCAATTTTCAACCTAAGACATGGCAAGAAGGTATCCTAACCAAAAATATACACTTTTTCATGAGATCTGTGGATGAAATCCGGATTTTCACCGCAGTAATGTTATCAACTCTGTGAATCCAGAGATGAATTAACGATCTACTCAGTTCCTGCTTTGAAAACCGGCTGCTTTTCAGGCAGTCATATTTTGCAGGGAAAATTTATTCACTTTTTCAATTTTGACCAGTATTGCCTGTGTAGACCACCTCCCCTCTCCCCCGTGGAAGAGCACGGTAGGAAGTATATATCATCACGACAAAAAAAAACGCGAAAAAACAGTAACGAATATGATTTAGTGACCAAACAGAAACAACAGTAAAAACTTCAGCAGTTAACTTGTGCTGTGCCACTTTTGAAATTGGAATAAATCGCTGTGGATGGATTTTGGCCAGTTTACGAAGTTTGGAGAAAGAAAAAAGAGGAGAAGAGAGAAAGAGAAAGAGATAAGAGAAGAGAGGAGAGGAGTCGAGCCAGTTCACGGAAATTGGAGAAAGACGGATAAATAGGAGTTTAAAAGTGAGAGAAAGATATCAGTTCACGAATTTTCGGGGGAGAATGAAAAGAGAAAAAAGATCAAAGAAATAAGAAAGAGAGAAAAACGAGTTATGATTGATACACTCTAAACAATTTCTTGTATCAAACTTTTCAATTTTCATATTAAGCTTTTCTGATCTCTATCCAAATATTATTTTTACAACATCTCTGGCAGAGAGATGCACACACTATCATATTTCTATTAAAACTGCAAGCCGATTTATAAACTTGAGCGTAGATCAGTTTGTACATTTCGATAATAAAAACTTGGGATGTAGTTTTAAATAGAAAAACCTCGGATGGAGTTTTCCAATCACTTGCGCTCTGATATTGAAATATCTGATTTTCATACAGGATTATGATAAAAGAATGTGTAATCTCCATTGAATCACACTCTATAATCAGTTTGTGGGATGAAAGAAGCATGAAATTCTCAATTGAATTTCATTTTCATGAGATTGTTGAGATTATCAATAAGATTTATCAATTATGGGAAGATTCCACAACATCAACATTCCTACAAATTTTATTAATTTTCATATGAGATATTAGAATGAAGAAGCGTCAAGAATATGAAGCGTCAAATTCAATTGCAATAATTTCTTATCGGATTAAGAACATTGGCGTCATTTGGGGAGGGCAGGGGGGGGCATTTGCCTCCCCCCCCTGATTCCTGGGTTACAGAAAATATTCTGTACTAGCTAATGTACAAATGAGCATTTTATCCGGCAAACACCCCCCCAAGGTTTTGGTGAAATGACGCTACTGATTAAGAAATCTCCATACCAAAATGAAATGAAATAGAACTATTATACATTACAATGTAACAAAAATGTAAGAATGAATAACGCATAATTGAAATAGGATTTCAAACCTTCATGTCGTCACTGGGTACCGTACAAAAATCACCTCCACAAACATCGACAGACACGACACGAACAGACGAAGCATTATTTAATGCAATTTGCATGAAATTGTTGTTCGTGTCTGTACGGACTATTCCAAAAATATGTGAATATCCTAATTCAAATTACATTGAAGAATGTAATTGAATTAGGAAGTAGTTGAATGTAAAATGTCTGTCTGTGTCTAAGGCTAGGCGTACACCGGTTAGTCAAGACAAGACAAGATGAGATTAGTCACGTTTAGTCACAGTACTTCACATAGTCACCTATGAAGCAACACACACCAATTAGTCATTGCGTCAGTGTGTCAGGCGTCATAAGCAACTATGTGAATTACTGTGACTAAACGTGACTAATCTCGTCTTGTCTTGTCTTGACTAACCGGTGTACGCCTAGCCTTACACGTTACGTGTCTGACGATGTCTGAAAGAGGAGTGAATGTTCCTGACATCTACTGGCAGTTGAAAGAAGCTCTACAGGAAAGTAGTTTGTTATTTTGCTGCTAGGCTGCGCTACATCTCTTTTTATTACTCGAACATTACCGGTACTTTCTATCCCTGCCCTACTACGATGAGTGAAAAAAGGAAGGAAGTAGTAGCTATAAAGATCTTTATATTTGTTGGATTAATCAAACAAATACAATATTAATTAGGAAAGAGAAAAAGGCATTTGGCCGAAATTCTTCAATTCCTGGATGTATGGAGATTATTAAAAAAGTATTGCTTTTTAAAAGATACCTTCTTTATGCTGTTTAAAAGATACGAAAAGCTATTTTTAAGAAATCTAAATTTTTCAAGGTGCTCTGAGTTTGAAAATAGGTTTTGGGTCCATGTGCCCCCATATATAAGTATGTTTGATATCTCATCTCCGAGATTATTGAAATTTAAAACTTACGGTCTTTCCACTATTGTAGAAGAATCCAATAGGAACATTAAATTTCATATTACAACAAGCATTTCATATTGAAACTACAATATGAGAGATGACGACTGTTATTATCGATTAGACCGACGGCTTATCGTCTCCTCGAAAGACGGAGTACAATTTCTGACAAAATAGAAATTATTGTTTCATTCCTTGTATTGTTCAATCCAGTAAAAGATATACATGTTTATGACACGTCATTAAGGTATCACTTTTTTGTTTGTTTTGAACGAATTGTTTAGGTTTGAAATACTGATTTCTTTGTTATGTCTCCTTTCGCTTATCTATCACTTATTGCCCTGCGTCCTATCACTTTGACATTTTCGAACATGACACGAGACATTTATTAGTTCACGAAATTATTCAAGGAAATCAAACAAATAAGAGAGCGAGATGCTTATTGATAAATAGGAAGGAAAAAGAAGAACTTTGACATATTTAACATGACACACAAAGAGAAGAAGGAAAGGAGGAAGAAGAAGACATTGAAATGGAGACAACAGAAGAAGAAAGAAGAAGACAGAGAGAGTAAAAACGTGATAAGATTGAAGAAGGAAGGAAAGAAGAAGATGAAGAAGAAGAAGAAATGAAGAAAAGAAGAAGGAAGAAGAAGAAGAAGGAAAGGAGGAAGAAGAAGACATTGAAAAGGAGACAACAGGAGAAGAAAAAAGAAGAAGACAAGTAAGAAAAAGAAGAAGAAGAAAGTGTAGAAAATAACAGGTGTAAGAAGACGAAAGGGTTGTGAATAGAGTGAAGACGTAAAATAAGTCCAAAAACTGAAAGAAAAGAGCTAGATATTCATCCCTTCTTTTTGAGAAGCATTTTTCAAGTATGATGACGTCATGAGGCTCAAGTGAGAAGGGAAGAGTGTGATTAAGAACGGGAGGAAGAAGGAAGTGCGGGGCGGAAGAGAGGGGCGGAGGGGGAGAGTTGAAGAGGAGGATCTTCTTTTGTTTCAAGAGTGGAAGAGTTTCAAAAGCCCCACTTTCACACGCGCATTGCCGCACCACTACACACCTATACACTAACACACATGCACATAGTCATTATGCAAAAGCTAAAAAACCGGGGGAGATTTAGTACAGTGTGATACTGTGCTGTACTGAGTGATTAAAATATGAGTGACAAGCTAGAAATGAGACCGCCGGTAAAGTTGCTCGGGGATCAACGTTGATTTTTTAGGTGATGGAATTGATACAAAATGGAAGACTCAATAGATTCGTTGATCTATTGATACGAGATTGATCATGGTACCCAATTATTAAGTTGGTGAATTTGTACAATATAATATTATAATTATGACTTTTATATTAAAATATTTTATGAGCATTATTACGACGCATTATAATCAATTCATGACACTTTGCGTTTAGACAACTTTGATTTCACTATGAATTTCAATATTCCGTCACATCTTTGTAGAGATGCATTCGACTGCCAATGTAAAGCTTCATACCTCTGCCAAGGTCACTCATTTCTGTCAACTAATGATTTTTGGATTTGGAGTTTACGAGGAGATCAACAAGACTTACAAGTGGATTACAACAAAGGCTAGGCGTACACCGGTTAGTCAAGACAAGACAAGACGAGATTAGTCACGTTTAGTCACAGTAATTCACATACTTGCTTATGAAGCAGCACACACCGATGCAATGACTCATCAGTGTGTGTTCCTTCATAAGCATCTATGTGAAGTACTGCGACTAAACGTCACTCTTCTCGTCTTGTCTCGTCTTGCCCAACCGGTGTACGCCTAGCCTAAATTTTAGTGATTAGACGGAACATTTCAATTACATCATTACGTTTAGTCACAGTACTCAACACACACCGATTAGTCATTGCATCGGTGTGTGTTGCTTCATAATCTATACTGTGACTGCTTGATAACCGGTGTACGCCTAGCCTAATATTTGTAGATTACAATGTAAATCAAAAACAGTATTTCCAACAGGTGACTCCTGAAACAACATTATTACTCACGTCCACACTTGGTCGATTTTTTATGCTGCATAGCATGCGGCCAGTGATAAACCACACTGCATCTTGCTTGAATCGCACACAAAATCGACCAAATGTAAACATAATATGAAGTGCTCAACACAGGAAATCCCTGTCGATGTATGTTATGTAGCCGAATGTCCGAGTCAGTCTGAGATCTCCTACAAGCTTGATATCTCATGTTACATTACCCAGCCTTAAAGTGTCGAATTTCTTGAAACTGGCATTCAGAAATCAACTCTATAGGTGGGAGTAAAACTAGTGAACCACTTTTTGTCAGAGTCTAGACTGAGATTATGTAAAAGCTCTAGTTTGTGACCATACTTTGCAAATAAACTGAATGGGAATCATATTAAACTAAAGTTAATTTCCAGTTTCTCATAGGAATGAGCAACTAGAAATCGAGTAAAGTCATGTAAAGTTAGAGTACAGTAACTCACGTGAACTTCAAAGATCCTAAATATAATCCAAAAAATGTATTTTTTTTTAAATCAACTAAACCTACGTCTTAATTTAAATTTTTTTGAGAGAAATAACAATACAAATAAATATGAATCACTGGAGACACTATATTTAGATATTCTTGAAATACAAAGTGAATAAGAAGAACAATCTCTTTTCTTAATCAAACTCTCCCATTACCCACGCACAAGCCTAGAGCTCATGTGGGCATCACCTCGAAAAAATAATAAGAATACGTTATAAAACGGAGGAAATGAATGAAAACAAGAAACCTAGATGAAAGACAGCTGCACGTGCGAAATATCTACAAGAATAAGGAAGAATTAATGAAAGAAAAAGAAGGAAAAGAATTAAATCAACAGATTTCTATGGCTACCGTTTTATAGCTGCCGATTCAACATGCAGGGTGATAAAATTCAATCTGGACCTTTAGAGGTGTCCTGACTACCACTCTTGTTTGACCTCTACTCTTCCCCCTTTTCTCTCTCTTTCTCACACTTTTACTCTCTCTTTAATGCATTTTCTCACCTGGTCCCATTGAAATTCGGCAACCCTCATTCAACTATCAGGAATTTTCGGGAATCTAAAGATGTCTAAACGTAGTTTACGACTTTGAACACATTTTGTACTCTTCTCCCTCTCACTCTTTCTCTCTCTCTGTTCATTCGTCTTTACAACCCCATTCTTCTCCTTTTTCTTCCTGTTCTCATCTCTTTCTCAAACAATTTTTCTACTTCTTTCTCCCTGTTCTCATTTCTTTCCAACCCTATGCTTCTCCTCCTTTCTCTCTCTTTCCAACCCTATTCTTTTCCTTCTCTCTCCCTGTTCTCATCTCTTTCCAACCCTATTCTCCGTTTCCGTCTCCCTATTCCCTGGTTTCTGTTCGGCCCTTTCTATTGTTATGTCATTCATATGTAAGTAAAAGCGTTGACTTCTGTCAGTTCAGTTTTTCGCTGATGACTTCCGACATGGATTGTTGTAATAATTTTTCGTTCGGTCCAGCTGTTAAGCAGCTATTGTGGTGGAACAACGTTTTAGAATACGTGAAAATATTTCAAAACATAATATGGAGTCATGTATGAATGATGTATTGTGGATTATAACTGAAATTTCAAAAGGTTGATTCTATTTTTTCAATTCAAGGATTATTGTATTTCCAAATCTATGCCTATGGCAAAATACGATTCATTGATAACAAGCAATTGTTGAGCCAAGTAAGGCTAGGCGTACACCGGTTAGTCATGACAAGACAAGACAAGATTAGTCACGTTTAGTCACAGTACTTCACATAGTTGCTTATGAAGCATCACACACCGATTAGACATTGCATCGGTGTGTGCTGATTCATAAGCAACCATGTGAATTACTGTGACTAATCGCGTCTTGTCTTGTCTTGACTAACCGGTGTACGCCTAGCCTAAGACTCTTTATCAATAATTATAGTCACAAAGTATAGAAATAAGGCCAATCCTAAGTCTCAGTTTTGGTTTATTTCAAAAATTGTTTTCTCCTTTCTTTTGAATTTCTTCCAATTATTTATCACAATACAATGAATCTTGTACTGCTAACTATGGCAATGAAAATAGAATGATCAAATTACACAGCCACAGATGTATCAGTCTTCTCTGCATCTATAGCAGGATCCATTCAACTTGTCATAAAACATAGCATTCTAGCCACTAGTATGAAAAACAAGGCTAATGCTGTATTTTGATTGATTGATAATTGCAATAATATGCAGAAATATTAATTTATAACAGATTAATAACATATTAACTTCTACCAAATATAAATTCTCAATGTATCATTCATTGATAATATTGATTTATTCTCGCACTTGTAGAGAGGAATGTTATGTTCTTAGCATGTTGTATTTATTATTCTGATAATGAGTATTTAGTATGTAAAGTTCAATATAAATGTACTACTAGTACGGTATTTTAGTGGGTCGACCAGTTTCATATTTCTGTATAATTTATCAACTTTCTCATCAGAACTTTAAAGCACCAGTGATTACCACTACTTATATACTCGTAGCTTGCTCAACTACATTGAAAACGATTCAACATTTATTCATTCGACTAGTAACTGGAAAATACAGTATAAGTAGGCTACATAAATATAAGTATATTGTAAGTATATAAGTACAGTATGTTGTATTCGAAGTTGGTAATACTATATTGTAAATAGTGTTTTTTCTAGTGAATTTCCCTTTTTTCTCAACTCCAATCTAATTATTCTAATATATAATTAACCGGATGGGGTCAAGTCCCAATTACTACGGATAATTGGGGTTCTACTGTATGACAAAAGTTTATCCTCAACTACAAGAAAAATATGATTCATCTATCTATCATATTAAAAATTGGGCGCATTCTTTTCTACTGTGCTTCCACTACTGCGAAATTTGATGTGAAATCTAGATAGAGGAAGCTCATACTAATACGAGTCTGATCCTGTATTCCCAAACTATTCTGTACTGACATAGCCCCCTTTAAACTACATGGCCACGGCCTTCAATGTGACAACGTCGCTGCATCGGCTTGCATGAGCAATGCAAATCGGTCATGTGTTTTATAAGTCATGTGTTTGTAATGTTTTTTATAAGTATGATTTTATAATGAAACCAGCCGGGACTGCGAGGTTGTCACATTGAAGGCCGCGGCCATGTAGTTTGAAGGGGGCTATGGTACTGATCATGCAAGCAGCAAGTGCTTTGCGCTGCACGGGGTGTAGTCTTTTAATTGAATTTAAGCTTATTTGGAACTGTGAGATTTCTAAAATGATTGAAAAAGGAACATTTTTAAATGCAGTTTGAGTCTTGTAAAGAGCTTGACGTTTTCAAAGAATACCAATTTACTACAGAACTTACAAACAGTTACAGAAATTACTACTACGCAGAATTGGAATTAAAAGTCTAACAGAATAATAATAGAATGGTGTGAAAACTAGTCAGTGGAAACAGAACAGTGTGAGCTGGGCTGGTGAATTTGCATTGGTGTCGTGTAATTATGTCGTACGCTGAAAAACAGGTTACAGCGAGTCCTACTAGAACTGGAGCTTGGTGAAGAAGGGGTGCAGAGTGGTTTCAAGGGTTGCTTGTTGAGGAGGGCTGCTCATCAGAAGATGAAGCGGGGGGAGAAGACGAAGAAGAGGGAGAAGAAGAATTAGTGAAAGGTGAAGGGGTTGTGTTGAGATGGCTTGAGAGCTAAGCTAGAGAAAAAAAAGAAAGGGGGGAGTCTCTTTGCGTCACTTATTTGAATTGGTGTGTGGTGGAGATGAAGAAGAATAAGAAGAAGAACAAGAAGAGAACAGTGGAGAAGAAGAAGGCCTTAGCGGAGAAGGCCTAGAATACGGTCACCCATACAACGGGAGTAGCAGGTGCACGTCTCTTATACTGTATAATAAGAGAGGAATAAGAGATCACTCAATACAATGAGAAAAAAGATGAGAGATATAAAAAGGCAGGATGGAAATTAAAAGAGGAAAAAGGGAAATACTGAATAGAAAAGTATCAAGGGGAAAATATAAAGGCGATGAAAATACAACAAAATTGGAAAGTAAATGAAAGAAGTGTGGAAAGTAAGAGATTGGCTAAGAAAGATGGAGGATATTACTTTATTAAATTTATGTACATAACAAATCTATATCTGCTTGGATTCAAGATAACGATGGTAATGAATACAAGTATAAGTTTATAAATTCATAGGTTTTCATTCTAGAAATTCTACGAATTAGATTACGATAGTTAGCTAAATATGGGTAAAGTTTTATTCGATGGATTTCAGGACTTAAAATCTTATATGAATATACAACAATTTAAGTATTAGACTCTTATTAAAGGTTTTAAATAAAGTGTTATAAATATTATTAATTCGATTTTACTAGTAATTCTGTTGAAAAATGTTTTGGGCATTGTTAGTATTCTGCAATCGATCTGTACACGAACAAGAATCGATCAGTAATAAATAAATATAAATGTGTAAAACAATAAATTAATAAATCGATGAATAAATACTACAACGAGGATATGATTTCACAGAATACGGAAAGATGAAGCAGTAAAGAATGAGAACAAGAAGAAGGAAATAGAATAAAGTAAGAAGAAGAGAAGTAAAAAGGGGTTGGAACTCTTTTCTGTGTCTGGTCGGTACTTGAACACGTTGACAAGAGTGTGTCACAAAGGGGAATCTGTCATCTTCTAATGCTTCCTTTGCATATTTCACGATGGCCGCGAATTTGGAGGTGGGCGAGAGAGAGAGAGGAAAAATAAAAAGATGACGGTAAGGAGAAGAAAGAGAGTAAGAAGAGGTTAAGTAGTAAGAGTATGATAAGAGAGAATGGATCTGAAATGGGAAGGAAGAAGAAGATGCAAGAGGAAGAGGAAGGATCTGAGGAGAGGAGAGGGAATGAGGCAAAGAAGAGGAAAGAGGTGTAATAGGGGATTGTAGAGAGGAAAGAGGAGTTTAGTAAGTGAACTGGGTGAGTATTGTTGATACTGTATCACCAATATTAATATAACTGACGACACCTACCCAATAAAAATGAAAGTAAATAGATTCTCTCATTCTCTTACAATAAGTATATCCATAATATTGATATACTGTATATATATTATAATATGTATATGATATTATTATATATTTTCATTATTATCTATGCGTCCTCATAGCCAAGTTGCATCCTCCAACCATCAACTTTTCATCATTACACTTCCATTAACTATTATATTAAAACACTTTTGGCGCATTCCTGTTTACTGTGCTTCCACCACTGCGAGATTTGATGTGAAATCAAGAGAAAGCTCACACTGATACAAGTCTGTTGCAATGATACTGTATTCCCAAACGATACAGTACTGAGCAAGCACTGCACAGGGTAAACTCGTTGATTATTAAGATCCGAATCATCCTTTACATGAATACTTCATATTCGCATATAGATACCAAATTTTGATATAGATCTGAATCATCCTTTCCATGAATACTTCATTTTCGCATATAGATACCAAATTGTGTAAAACAGCTCAAACAAATCAAAATTCAGTCTCATTACTTTATCTTCTCATCTTGAGCATTCTCAAATTATCACCTTTTCATTATTACACACTCAATACTGATTATTAAGCACCAACTCAGTATCTCAATGAATACTCCACATTCAAATAAAAAAGCCAGGCTTTGAAATACAGCTCGTATGTTCTGCTTTCACTATTGGCAGTCTTGCATGCATCATCTAGCATCCACTTCATCCACGACATCCAAGCAGCAGAGCCATGAGAAATAAGGAATTCGAGAACCCAGAGACAAAGAAAGGGAGAAGAAGAGGAGAGAGGGACAGAGAGAAAGAGACATTGTAAAAAAGAGCTGACCGCATACAAAAATGTCGGCCGTGGTGTGTGAGTGTGCGTGCGTGCGTTTTGAGAGGGATGTAAGGAAAGAGAGAAGGCGAAAGAGAAGGAGAGAGATAATGATAGGGGAAGAAGGGGAGTGAATAAAGAACAAGGAGAGGATCATGTATGCAGTTAGGAAGGCATGTAGCGAGAGAAAGAGGGTGATAGAGGGATTAGGATTAGATAAAAGTATTTACTTTTTAGTAAACTATTCTACATCGAGTAATCATGAAGAGAGAGAAGAATGATACAAGAAAAGAGAGCATGATACGGTAGGAGAGAAGGTGGATACAGAACGGAGACAGAATTAGTGAGTGAGAGAAGTATATCAGTGAACCCTTGGAAGGTGATGGAGATACAGAATATCTCTCTGATAAGGAATACGAAGAAGATATTCTTGAGAAAAAAATGATGGAGGAAGAGGAGAATGTAGAGGAAAGATAAGAAAAAAATAGAAAGGAGAGAAGGAGAAGAGAATAAAAAGAATAAGAGAGGAAAATCAACAATAGAAAAAAGTAAAGATCCACTTTTCTTTGAGATTACTTGAAATAAAAGTGACCAGAGATTGAAAGGTATTAGAAATAAAAAATTCAAGTAAGGCAAATTGCAAGAGAATAACATGAAATAGAAATGAAACAATAAGAGAAAAACAGAAAGGGAGAGAAGAAGTAGGAGAAGGCCAAGAAGGAATAGAAAGAAGAAACGACCGCAATAGGAAATAATAAAGAAGAACAGATGAAGCGACCAGGAAAGAACGCTTGTAAGGTAAAAAATAATAATCGAAAGCGCACAAGATGCAGGTATAATACTGCAAAAGATAGACTGCAAAGGCTACACAAAGTATAAAATAGAAGAAATCGGCGAGAAGAAGAAGAAGAAGAAGAAGAAGAAGAAGAGGAGAAGAAGAAGAAGAAGAAGAAGAAGAAGAAGGAAAGAAGAAGAAGAAGAAGAAGAAGAAGACGAAAGAATAGAAGAGAGAGAAGGAGAAGAAGAAGGAGAAGGAGAATAATAAGAAGAAGGAGGAAGAAGAAGAAGAAGAAGAAGAAGAAGAAGAAGAAGAGAAGAAGATGATGAAGAAGAAGAAGAAGACGAAGACGAATAATAGAAGGATGAAGGAGAAGAAGAAGAAGAAGGAGAAGAAGAGAAGAAGATGATGAAGAAGAAGACGAAGAAGAAGATGATGAAGAAGACAAAGACAATAGAAGGATGAAGGAGAAGAAGAAAAAGTAGAAGACGAAGAAGAAGAAGGAGAAGAAAAGGTGGTAGAAGAAGAAGTACAAGAAGAAGAAAAAGATGTGTGTGAGAAACAACGAACAAAACGGAGAGAAACGCGCCAATCTTCCTTTCAACCACCCTTTGAAAGCCACCCCTCTCACAGACCCCACCACTCCTCAACCTCCTCAACCCCTCCCAACCCTCACAATTCTTCCCCACCCCCCACTCCCCCCTCCCCACCCTTAACAGAGCACGTCTGCTCCAAAACCCTATTGTACAAAAACTGAACAAGCTACCCCCTACCACACACATCTAGCACTACACCCCTCCGGATACAGAAAAGGAGAGAAACCTACTCCACACAAACGCACACCGACTTACCAACACTAGCGCACTGAAAAAAACCGGGAAGCCTTGTTGGGCAAAGTATGAAGTTTCCAGTCCAGGACATGATCAACCAGAACCGTACACAACTCTAGTCGGCTGGTGGATTTCGTTGCTGTGGCTACAACATCTACTTCTTTCGAAACTTTTTCTCGAAAAATTCATAAACTCTGTTTCGTGTGCAGTAGGTTACCGTGTACAAGTAGTTTGCAATACCTGTTGATGAACTAAAATGCCTGTTTTTGTTTGTAAAAGTATGGGAATCGAACCGCTTGAATGCCACAGCGTGGAGGTAGCATGACGCTCAACCGCTTTTTGGAAAGAATGCGTTTTGGGACTGAAACCGTTCGGGACCGCATTTTGGGATCGCGGTCTTATTTCGTCATGATGAGGTGAGTGAAATTCTGTTATTCATTCTCAAATTCATTAATTTTATCAAGATTTCAAGTAATTTATCACGAGTTATGATTATCATGGTAATGTGAGACCCGTTTGGGAGAGCACATGGTTTGTTAGACTTGTTTAAAGCGTTTGATTTCGAATTTTGCGGGACTCATTATTGAACCACTGTAAACACAATTATGATTTCAGTTTATTTGGAGTTGTACTGAGAATTCATGAGACTGATAGTTGTGAGAATAAGTTATTATTATCATGTAATGTGATAGAGGTCTATTACGTTATTATTAATTTTATTAGTAGAACACATGGATATTTAGACTTGAAGAAAGCGTTTGATTTTGAATTTTGCGTGAGTCATTATTGAACTGGGTGTTCACAAAGCATTAGGCTAGGCGTACACCGGTTAGTCAAGACAAGACAAGACGAGATTAGTCACAGTACTTCACATAGTTGCTTATGAAGCAACACACACTCAATGCACTGTTTGATAAGTAAAAAGAAGACTTCTAAGACAACTTGTTGCTGCAAAATGAATTATGAGTTGGAAAATCATGAAGAAGATAGTAGTATTGAAAGAATAATTAATTATTACACTTAGGCTAGGCGTACACCGGTTAGTCAAGATAAGACAAGACGACATTAGTCAAGTTTAGTCACAGTACTTCACATAGTTGCTTATGAAGCAACTCACACCGATTAGTCATTGCATCGGTGTGTGCTGCTTCATAAGCAGCTATGTGCATTACTGTGACTAAACGTGACTAATGTTGTCTTGTCTTGTCTTGACTAACCGGTGTACGGCTAGCCTAAGCCCCTACCTTGCTCATCACCCCAATTTCAAAACAGTTTAGTGTAACCCTTTTCCATTGAAGAGATCACCCAACTGTAGCTGCTCATAATTTTTTATCGCCATTTATCCTGAATGAATTAGGTGGGACCTAGCAGATATATATAAATGGGTGATTTTGTACATAGATATGGATTGTTTATCTAGATTCTATACAGGTTAACCGAGTCTGACATCAACAAAATGAGACAAGTATAAAGTTTCAGTTTTTTCCAACACCTCCAACCTGATTCCTGATTTGATGCTGGTTCATTCAATGGGAGATAAGCTACCGCGTTGAAAATTCAAGGGAGGTCAGTGCAATATGAAACTTCCGGAGTTGCTGGCAAGTGGAGAAATTCCACCTTTTCTTTGTGGGACTATTTCGTTGAAAGTTTATGAAAGAGTATAGTTTAGAATTGAGTTTGTTTTGAAGGGGAAATGGTAATCTATATCTATATAATATATAAAAGCGAAATGGCACTCATTCAATCATTCAGCAGGACTAAAAATCTACTGAACCAAATGCGTTCAAATTTGGCATGCATGTTCAGTTGGACCTTCAGCCCCTGCGCCCACTAAGCAACTGCTATCTGATTTCAGTCAGCAACCCAGCGTTGCCAGATGTCGTTGGCTGATAGGTTAGATTACCCGATCATCCGAAAAACAGCCAAATGTCATCTGGCAACATTGGGTTGCTGACTAAAATCAGATAGCAGTTGTGAAGTGGGCGCAGGGGCAAAGACGCGCACTAAGAACGGATTTTGAAAACGTCCCAAAGATACGCCCAATATTCTCGGTTTTCTAGCGATTTTGTGCGTTTTCTCAGCTTTTTCGAGAACTAATTGCCAGAAAATGTTGGAATTTGGTACTTCGTTTAAGGTCTAAAAATATTCTGTTAAAAAAGTTCGAGATTCTTCCAAAATTACGCCAGAAATCAGCGTTTTTGCAGTTTTTTCAACAACGACTGAACTGAGAACGTTTAAAACTTATACACAGGTTCAGCTAAGGAGTATAAGAAGAATTGAATTGGAGTATTTTAAAATCATCCTCAAATTACGCCAGACATTGACGTTTTTCCAATTATTCTTTGCGTTTTGAGGCGTTTTTTCATGTGTTAGAAGAAGGACTGAACTGAAAAAGTTTGAACTTGATGTAGATGATTTTAAAATTTTGATTTTAAAATAATCAATACAAAAATACCTAATAATCTTGATATCGACGTTTTTCCTGTAATTCTTTGTATGGAGTTTTCGTAGATTTTGATGCCGCGTTTAACATTGTAGATTCATTACATTCCCATTGTAAATAATAGTGGTCAAGATTATTTAAAATTGAAGTAAATTGTAAATTTCTCGCGCTTTATATCAGACTTTCCAGTGATTATTGCAAATTTTGATGAATAGACCAGAGGTCTTTTTCCTTTAGTTATCTGGCCATGTACGACGTACCTGACAAATTTATTTATCAAATCATTTGAAAAATCATAATTAAGAAACCAAGCATGAAAAATCGTAATTAAAAAACAATATTTGACCAATTAAAATGTTCAAAATCAATAGTTGATGATGTTCTAGCTTCTTACTATCATGATTTAACATTTTATCCATTTTTTCAAACCCCAATGAAGCCTCTAAACGGGAGCATTGTCGCAAACTATTGTTTCGGCGGAGGGTTTTGAGTGCGGGAAGTCTATGCAAAACAGGAAACCAGCAAGACCAGAAGCTGATCCACTATCACGAAGGGTGGACGAACATTTTCGAACGGTAACAAGACACCGTCCAAAAAGAGGGTGCAAGAATTTGGGAGGATGCTTTATGAGCTAGTTGGGTTTTTGGAAGGGTCTGTGTATCTTAGCGTGTCTTTTAGTTATAGGCCTTTTTTATGTCTATCTGAGTATAGGTGGATCATTTCGCTAAAACACATGGGTTGACTATGAATTACCTCATTTAGGCTAGGCGTACACCGGTTAGTCAAGACAAGACAAGACAAGATTAGTCACGTTTAGTCACAGTAATACACATAGTTGCTTATGAAGCAGCACACACTGATGCAATGACTAATCGGTGTGTGTTGCTTCATAAGCAACTATGTAAAGAACTGTGACTAAACGTGACTGATGTCATCTTGTCTTGTCTTGTCTTGACTAACCGGTGTACGCCTAGCCTAAGAGGCCTTAATACTACAGAGGCTATAATACAATAATAATCAGTGTGGTAATTGAAGTTTTTTTTCAGTTTATCGATAGATAATTATTGTTATGTGAATAGGTCCATAACAGTGCGTTGGAACATTTTTTATTCCCGCTATACCGCTATACTTTAGCCAAATTTTAAAATTCTGATACGGGATTACAGGCAAACATGAACCCATTCACTCATTTTTCAAACTTAATTTGAGAGAAACAACATTAGAAATAAAGTAACTTTTGTAACATATTACAACATCTTTTATATTCCATGATTTGTATGATTCCATTCTTATGTTTTATAAACTAACATAGTTTCAAGTTTTACCTATAAACTAGCTAAAGTTTGACTCATATTATGTTCACAGTGATTCAAGAATGAGTACTTCTGACACAGTGTCTGGTGAGATGAAACATGTCTGTTTATTATTAAAAAATCGTGATATTTGACAATACCTTGTTGTTTTTTCATTAAGAATGAGTACCACTGAATTCTATTTCAAACGCTTGCCACAAATTTAAATTACTATGTGCAATCCCCTCACCCCTCTCAAATCAACTCTGTGAAAATTTAATTCAAAAATAAAATTCAAATAATCTTTATTCCTTCTCATATTTTTCATAAAATCCGGAATCAATCGATTCAACCATTCAACCACATAATTATCTAAAAACCATGTACTAGCCTCACATTAATACTACAACTAATTAATTCTACAATTACTAATAAAACATTAATACTACATTTTTTATCAAACTATTCTCACTAAAAATTACAAAAACTGAAATAATTTTGTGTGTTAAAATTATTATTCGAGAATATAGTCCCGCATTTAACTCGAAATCGATCAGACTGCCCTAGAATAAAAGCCAGGAGCTCCCCGAAACATCGCATTACGTATATTACATAAAACCTACAACTTGTATCGTAATATCTTTTATAATAATTGTATCTTGTATATCTGAAACTCCCAAGAAACTAAAATCATAATTGTGTTCAGAGTGGTTCAACAATGAGTCCCACAAAATTCGAAATCAAAAGCTAACAAAGTAAGAAAACAAGTCTAACAAACCATGTGCTCTCCCAAACAGACCTCTCTCACATTACATGATAATAATAACTTATTCTTACAACCATCAATCTCATGAATTCTCAGTACAACTCCAAATAAACTGAAATCATAATAATATTGTGTTTACAGTGGTTCAATAATGAGCCCCGCAAAATTCGAAATCAAACGCTTTAAACAAGTCTTAGGCTAGGCGTACACCGGTTAGTCAAGACAAGACATGACGAGATTAGTCACGTTTAGTCACAGTACTTTACATAGTTGCTTATGAAGCAACACACACTCATTAGTCATTGCGTTATCTATGCACTAAGCCATTGAATATATATCTTTTGACAAAGGATATATATTCAATGACTAAGCTAAATTCCTAACGCTCAAACAATCATTTTTGCAAAGAGCCTGTAGACCATAATAGGAAGATAAAAGATAATAGAAAATCATAAGAGGTAAATTATATATTTCTCATTCAAAGAAATCATAAAGTAGTAATACAAATCAATAAAATATATTAGAGCTAATAGAGAGGGGTGTCAATGTAATGGTTTGTCAATGCTGCTGTGGTCGCCATATTAACAAAGCTATATTTTTCAGGATCATTAGAAGCAAAGTAGTGAGACTCTATCTCTCTTCTCTTTTTCCACTCCAGTACCTCTTTCTCACTCTTTCTGTTTATCGCACTAATCAGGGGGAAAACTGAAAGCAGAGGGGAACGGAGAAACAAAAGAGTTGAACTTGAAATCTATTGAAGAGCAGTGAAAAAGAAGAGAAGGGGTGAGAGAAAGAGAAGAGAGAGAAAGAGGTATTGTAGTTTATAAAGAAGTGAGATGAAGTCGGGAGAAGAGAGATGGAAAAAAGAGGAAAGAGTCTAAGGCTAGGCGTACACCGGTTAGTCAAGACAAGACAAGACGAGATTAGTCACGTTTAGTCACAGTAATTCACATAGTTGCTTATGAAGCATGACACACTGATGCAATGACTAATCGGTGTGTGTTGCTTCATAAGCAACTATGTGAATTACTGTGACTAAATGTGACTAATCTCGTCTTGTCTTGTCTTGACTAATCGGTGTACGCCTAGCCTAAAGAGTTTTCGCTACACTAGGACGTAATGAACTGTTTTTCGTAAGTCACATGGAGGTTGAAAATGTTCGGTTTCCGACGAGGTCAGCTGGAGGCCGGTAAACGTTTACCGTCCTAGGGCGGAAAAGAAAATGACCTTGAATGACAGAAGTTTCTATCCGATCAGCAACTTTGTACGAGTTCTTGCTACAGTTTGAATAAAACTAGTTGTCACTTGATCCTGCAGACGACGAAATATCGGCGTTGTCAGATTGTGTGGAATTGCAACTTGTTTAAATTTCCAATTAAATCGCAGATCTGTATGTAGAATATAATAATTGAAATTGAGAATTTTTCAATTACTCAGAATTTTTGAAAATGAGAGAGGAATACAATAAAGAAGTAGAAGATTCACGGGATAGAAAGAGGAAGAGGACGAAAAATAGAAACGATAGGAAGAATCAAGTGCTAAGAAAAAGATGAATTGTGACGAAAAGGAAGTAGTAACTACTTGGCGACATGTGGTGAATGTGATACAAAGAAGTTTCCCCGATAATTATCATTGTCGTCATCATCATCAACTTCATCATCTTCATTTTTCCTCGTCTTCCCCTCTTCTCCTGTGTCTCTCCCCTTCCTCCCTCCACTGTATCACCTCCTCCTTCTTCTTCTTCTTTTTATCATCCTCCTTCTTCTTCTACTCCTACTTTTTCTCCTTCTTCTCCTTCTTAATCTTCTTCTTGTACTTCCCCTACTTCTTCTTCTTCTTCACCTACTTCTTCCTCGTTCTTCATATTCTTCTACAACTTCTTCTTCTTCTTTATGTTTTTCTTCTCCATCTTCTCCTTACTCTTCTTTTTCTTCTTCTCCTTCTTATTTTTCTTTTCTTCTTCTCCTACTCCTTCATCTTCTTCTTCTTCTTCTTCTTCTTCTTCTTCTTCTTCTTCTTCTTCTTCTTCTTCTTCTTCTTCTTCTTCTTCTTCTTCTTCTTCTTCTTCTTCTTCTTCTTCTTCTTCTTCTTCTTCTTCTTCTTCTTCTTCTTCTTCTTCTTCTTCTTCTTCTTCTTCTTCTTCTTCTTCCTTCTTCTTCTCCTTCTCTTCTTCCTCCTTCTTCTTCTTCTCCTTTTCTTCTTCCTCTTATTCTTCTCCGTCATTATCACCATCACCATCATCATCATCATCATCAACCACCACCACCACCATCATCATCATCATCATCAAAAGTTTTTTAAAACAAAGAGACCGAGAGAGGCAGGCGTGTTACCCTTCAATTCGTCAGCCACCGAGACCGTGTCTAAAACAAAAGCCTCCTCATTGATCTCTGCATCCATTCTGGGATTTCTCTCTTTTTTTGGGGTGCACCCGCAGTTGGCGAAAATGTCCTTCCGGGGGATATGATCATGGTGGCTGGAAACGAGTCTTTCTATTCATCGCAGCTAGTTTGCAGATGGGAACGTGATGGAGAGTAGTTTTGTCAAGACAGCAGTATTAATTCGCACCCTTGATGACAGGAGTGGGTTATCAGAGTTTGGCGTCGACTGTCAGGAATTGACGTCGATTGTCAGGAATTGTCGTCGACTGTCAAGAATTGTCATCAATTGTAATCATAATCATAATCGGTGACCGATACAAAAAATAAGGCGAGGTGGAACCTACCCGTAAGGGTCTCCCCCATGACTAATGAAGTAACTGTAGCAACAATTACTGTAGTACTGGAAAATTGACTTTTGTCATCAAGAAAGTGGATCCAACCGTGTTTCCCATATTGCGAGGCCCATATAGAAGGACTTTGAAGCTTTGTATTTATATTTCTCATTAACACTAATGCAACCACTTTACTTTCCAAACTTATATGTCGTTAATTCATTAAGGCTGTGCTTCAGCATAAAAAAAAATTTATTGTGATATATTTAAAAGGTCGATTTGGATACTTTCAGAGAAAACATTTTTGTTTTGTTTTGTTTATTAGTTTGTGAGATATGGGCGCGCCTAGATTTGAAATTTTTGGAACAGGTCATCTCAATATTGGTTGCAAATACAATCACGAAATTTTGAGCATACATGCTATAAGTAATGAAGCAAGCTTATCTGAAGTGATATTTCAAAATAGCGGGCATTTGAAATTTTAAATTGAAATACTGTAACTTGAAAACTTGTTGTTGCCCGCCATTTTGAAATATTCCGTCAGATAAGGTAGCTTCATTTTTTTACAGCAGACCTTCATCTTTGCCTTGATCACGCCAAACTTCAACAAACTCAGTCAACCCATTCTGGAGAAAAACAAATGAAAAGTGAAAAAACAAAACGACGACTAGGGGGGAGACAAAGCATTTTAGGACCCATGTTTACTGAAACTTTTTTCTCAATTTCAATGTCAGGAAACCGCTCACAAAGTTTGTCTGTCTATTTTAGAAACACTTTTTATTTAATAATGATTTCAACTATCCTAATTTTCAATTTCCAGTGTTGTTACACCTTTCATCTGTTTTAAAAAACTACCAAGTTCTCATGAAACTCCTGGTATCGAGAAGATTCACATTATTGCATGATATAGCAGGATTATTTTAACTTGTCAGAAAACAGCTGATTTAACGTTAGTAAACGAGCGTACATCAATCAGCTGTTTTATGACAATTTAAAAGAATCCTGCATCATAGTTTCATCTATCCTAATTTTGAATTTTTATTTCTACACAGAATTCAAACTGGATCAGCTCACAGCTCAGTTTGTCATCTACGATCTACTTCCTCTCGACAAGATCTCTTTTCAACCTTTCATGAGAGACAATAGGAGAGCGAAGGAAGCCCCTTGTGACAGCCACCAATACTTGATGACATAGGATACCTCAGCCTGGTGTCTAGTGTCCAAAGGTAGGCCACATACCTCGGTAAGCGAGAACTATGAAAAATCGAATAAAAACGCCATGTAGCCTAGTAAAAACAAAAGAAGAAAACGACAGAAGAAGAGAAGGGAATTGTATATATAAAATAGAATGGAAAAATCGAATAAAAACGCCATGTAGCCTAGTAAAAACAAAAGAAGAAAACGACAGAATTGTTAGGGAAGAAGAGAAGGGAATTGTATATAGAAAATAGAATGGAAAAGATTGAGATGAAAGAAAGAAATTAAAATTAAAGATGAATCATGAAATTAGTTGAGTGAATGAGATTTTTTAGATGAAAACGAATTACAGTCTACAGGGAAAATAGGATTTTTGATTGAATTAATTAAATATTTCAATTCCTCCTATTCATGACAATCCTATCTGGAGAATGATGGTGAAAAACAGATTCATACAAATATTTACTTAATTCAAGGTTTAAATAACATTGTGAAAAGTTCTTGAAATAAAATTAATCTTTTAAACATAAAAAGCAGATCAAATGGTGATAGTTTGAAAATGCCTTTGTCTGATGTTCAAACTATTAAATGACAAACAATTATGAAGTAAAAGATATTGTCAATTCCACTATTTTACTATTAACAGCAGTGGACCGCGGTTTCGTGGCTACACTAGTCAAATTTTCAACAGTACATTTTCAGAGTACTGTTGAAAATGTGACTGGTTTAGCCACAAAACCGCGGTCCAGTGCTGTTGATAATAAAATAGTGGAATTGGCAATATCTTTTAGTGTTTTATTTCATTATGGAGTTCCACAACATCAATAAGATTTCTACAAATAACTTGAAACAATTATGATTCTTCAGATTAAAACTTGAAACTTTATTTGAAGCTCCATTCCAGATATTGAATCTTTTAAATTCCTTTGATTAGAACAGCGATAATCACTGACTTTATAGTTTTTCTTAATATTTATATCGTGAAAATCAACAAATAGAGGTTTAATTTATCCAAAATCCTATTAGAATATACTGCAGTTTAACAATATTAGGCTATATCCAAGCAGAGAAGTAGCTCAATAAAGAAAGCATTATATTCGTCATCACATTTATACCATCAATCTGTTTGCATTTAAATTGAGCAGCAATGAATTCCATTACATTCTAATTTTTGAATTCCAGATGAATCCTACTTTCAGCTTTCTGGAGAATTTTGGAAGACTTAAATAAAAGAAGAAAAATGCATCAGTGAATAGACACTGAAGGAATTTATCAGGATTCTAGATTAATTCAGTTCCTTGCAACTTATATGGGAAACATTCAGAGGCAAGCAAGAAAGTACTAGTAGAGGTAAAAGTATGCTTTGCAACAATTTTTTTTCATAACCATCATGATTATTTTATGATACAACAACAACAACAACACATCTCTTTTCTTGTTTTGTTTCTATGACGCCTTTTGTCTATTCGTGAGACCTCATTAAAATCGCTGCATTCTTTTCTGTTGAAATTTTCTTTTCACACAAAATTTCTAGACTGAGAATTTTTTCTTGAACGTATTCTCAACACTTTCATATTATTCTTATTAAGTTACTATTCATTTCGTTGAACTTGTTCGTTCGGTACTGTACCTTCTCACCAATTTTACATTTTCAGGCCTGTTAAACCGATTTTACATTTTCAGGCCTGTTAAACCAATTTTACATTTTCAGGCCTGTTAATCCGACTATTTTCAGGCCTGTTAATCCTTCTTCAAAGTTTACGAGAGAGTTCTACCATAGAGAAGCGACACTCTCTTCGTCTAATCTGTTCTCTGTGGTTTTACTCATAAACATTTTGATCACATGGAGTTTTCCTTTATGATAAAGTTTTCCCCACTCAGTAAAAAATTTCACATTCTTTATTATCTGATTGTAAAAATATTATTATCAAATAACGACTAAAGTCATTATCAGTTAAGTTATCTTTCATCTTCCTTTGCCTTCAATTTCATTCTCGATAACTTTTCAACAAAAAGATAACTCAGAAATTGACATCTTTCATTTCATTTTATCTGAAGAATAATTTTGTATCTGTCAAAAAACTGCATAAATGTGTACGATTATTACTGACTTAATACAATACTATCGATTATGATTATTATAATATACGTGTCACGTACGGATAAATGTGTAACACTATTATTAGTGATTTGAAACAGTATTATTGATTATGATTACAACATCCTAGAGCCTCAAACAATCAATTCAAATTTTTAAAGTAGATTCTTCAATGTAATTTTTCATACAACCAATTCAAATTTCTGAAGTAGACAATATCTTCAAAGTTCACCCTCTTATTGGTGAAATTTATTATTTATTGGTGATAAATTTATGAATTTATTTATTTATTGGTGAAACCTTCTTATTCTCACCTGAAATACAACCCCCCATTTTTCGAAATCACTCATCTATGAAGATGACACCGCAGCCTCAACTCAAACTATTTCTGCAACCACCATGACTCCAGACCAAACATATCACTTTCCTCTCCAACAATAGACGATCTTTTTACATTTCACACCATTCTTTCTATTATTTTATACAGCGTGTTCTTACAGCGCAACCGAAGGGAGGCGAGCCTTTTATTTGAGCGCTTCGATGCATTGCCGGGAGTTGAGATAAAAAGAAGGATCAAAAAAGGATTCAGTCAGTCTCTGGTGAGGATCCTGAAGGATCGACAGCTGAGGAGAGATGGTGAGTAGAGTTTTAGGTACTTTGTACCTTGAGTTAGTGAGTTATGTACTTTTGGAAGATACTTTTTGTATCATTCTGTACCTTTGTACCTTGTATCCTTTTTTAAACCTTCATAATTACAATGTTACATAAGTTACTGCTGGAAAATTACAAAAAAATAATCTTTTCGTTTTTCAATATAACACTATCACTATATGAGGAATTTTTGAATTTTTAAAACCAATAGTGACTAATCGACGTATTGTCCCTAGAGGTTAGTGAATTAGTCAAAAAGTACATTTGAATTCGATGATGACACATTTGATTCAATGATGCCTAAACTCTGGTCTACCTTCATTGACTATCTATATGAGGACTAATCTATCTCTCATCTATTCAGAAACAGATGTTATTACTAAAAATTGATTCAAATTGATAAAATATTGATTTCATGCTTTCAATTCCTAGTCTGTTCAAAGCTACCTGTACGCTCTCATTCATTGAGCATAAATTAATATTGCAAAAGCTGAATAGTTATTATAATAAGAATATTTCAATATGCTTGTACTCTTACACTATCAAAAAATATCGATAAGAAAATAAGAAACATTGAACATTATAATAATATTATTATTAAGAATATATAATTCTATGAAATTCAATTAATGTGAATAATAAGTACTGTGAATGTTGAAAGTTTACATCAATACATTTTTCTTATTTCATTAGGCTAGGCGTACACCGGTTAGTCAAGACAAGACAAGACGAGATTAGTCACGTTTAGTCACAGTAATTCACACATTTGCTTATGAAGCAGCACACACTGATGCAATGACTAATCGGTGTGTGTTGCTTCATAAGCAACTATGTGAAGTACTGTGACTAAACGTGACTAATCTCGTCTTGTCTTGTCTTGACTAACCGGTGTACGCCTAGCCTTAGTAATTTTATGAGTAATCTCATAATTATTGATGATATATTACAATTAATAATAGAAGATTTAGCCTATCGCATTCATGACAAAGAGTAGACGACAAAGTGGAAGATACTGTACATCAAGAAGACATCATTATCAACAGAATAGTCATGCAAGCTGAGGACATGAGGAACATGAGGACACAATGCAAGAGACAGACCACAGATGAAGGGAGACTCCAAGACGTTCCATGTCTTCAATAAAAATCATCGAATAGAAATCACATTTTTGGGAGAGAAACCTTGCTGGGTACTGGTTTCAATATGGTGGATAGACTTTTTCAAGTATACTCTAGCACCATTTGAAATTAGTGCTTTGTGAAGGCTGAACTACAAACACTGAAAATATCTGAGGCTGAGCGGAAATCAAAAGGCTGAGCTGCAAACCAACTGAGGATATCTGGCAGCTACAAACCAACTGGAAAAATCTGGAAGAGTTTACTACAAGATCTTCAGCTTGGTTTAAATTTATATGTCTCTGAATCTACAAATCAACTGGAAAAGTTAACTACAAGCGATCTTCAGCTTGGTTAAAATTTATACGTCTCTGAAGCTACAAATCAACTGAAAATATTTGGAAGAGGAAGCTACAAACCAACTAAAAATATCTGGAAGTATGATTGTAGTCTACTACAAGATCTTCAGCTTGAGTTAATATGTCTCTATGATTTGGTTTCTAGCAACCACTAATAGCTAATGATTATTCAATTATTTATTCTATCCATTTCATAATCATTTTGTATAAATTTTACGTATACGGTATCGAAATGCTTTGTACAGAGAAATCATACAGTACACTATCATCCAATTTTTCAATTCACTTTCATTGAATTGTGTATGTTAAAAATCTTCTTATATTTATAGTATACTGATGACTCAATTTAAATAGACAATTTATTTTTAAATGAATAATCCTTCAACTATTATCGAATCCTAATAATATGGATTGATTATAAATTATCTAGTGAGAATCATTCTCCCTCGAGGGAGAATTTGATCAGATTGATGTTGGACTTAATTCTCATAACTCAAAATACCACTCTATCATGTAATCATTGATCAAATTATAAAATTTCCCCTGAAATTCAATGAATCTTATAATGATTCTCTTCACCAATTAAATTGATGTAATTTAAGTTTCATGACTCATGTAATCATTGACAGTTTTGTTTTTCTCTGAAATTCAATATCAAAGTAATTATGTATCAGTACAATCCTTCCTTGTATAACCTTTGTACTGTACAAACTAACTTGTAGGTTCTAGCTTCATACTTTTTGTAATGTATCAACTTTGTACTGATATCAATATATTTTTTAAAAAATTCAAAATATTTTTGTGCTACTAGGGTATTGTAAGAATTTCTTTAGCAATAATTTGTTATGAATCTTATTATCCAATCATCATTTCTAAGATGATATAATTATTTTTATTGCTGGTGTCCATTAATATTGTGATAATTCATTCCCAGGTCTGGACAATATTCCAGTTCGAAAGAAGTGGGCAAGTGGTTCCCGCCTTTGCTATAAAACTAATAAACTGCTTGATACTTGGCTAAAAAATTGGTTTGTAGAGTGACAGGCTCAAACCAATATTATTTTCATGTTATTATAAATTATATGAGCCAAACACAACCCAAAATATTAATTCAACTCTTCCTGGTGTACATTTCCTTTCACATTGTCTACAACTTAAACTGGAAAAAGGTTTTTCGTTCCTGTAAGAGAAGGTTGATATTAGACATCCTATAATCGTGCTTTCATACCTTGTAATTTTGAAGATGTGTTCAGGGGTTCTTGCTCTACCCCAATGTGATTCAGAGAAGATCCTGATTCAACTCTATACAGGTGAACTGGAAAATTATGTCTGTAACTGAAACTAAGAGGAAGATTATTTTTGTTCCTGTAAGAGAAGGTTGTTATTAGACAGTTTCACACTATATAAAAATCAATGTTCAAAAGTAAAGGGCATGAAGTGCCCCAGAATGGCCTCCCAACACCCCTCACAGCCACCCCTATCCACCAACCAAAAACTCAGTAAACCATTAGAAGAGGAAGTTAATTCCCTCTAGAAATGGTGGACCTACAGTTTAAGGTGGGTTCCGAACCACCGAGATGAGACACTGGAAGTTCTTGAAACTCGCCTGAAAAAAGGGAATAAATGATTAGACACAAAATGAATGGAATCAGCACTGCTGGAGAGAATTCAGATTTATTTTATTAATAAACTAGAATTAGTTCAGATTAATTATAATATACTACATTATTACAACCTGAAATTCAACTTAACTATAGCTCTAACCCTTTCTATATCCAAAGGATCTGATTCATTTTCCATTCACTATAAAGTTCCACTTCACATGAAAATTGATTGAATGAAATTTCCAGCTACTCAATCATTCATCAAAATGGTTTCCCAAAAAATCTATTTGTTCTCTTATTATCATCTTCTACATATTTATACATTATCTACCTGTGGAAGTTGAAGGAGGTACTAAGATAATATTTCCCAATATCTCTATATATTCATCCATCTATAATCTCCTTAAAATAGAATCCTAATTCACAAAATAATCTCCATTAGTGGCCAATTCTCATTAGTAAATTACTGTGATCTGCACTTTGATTGAGAAGGTTCATATAAGTGGGCTCTATCACTTTAATCTCTATCACATCATTATGAAATCACTATTGTGATATAGTAGTTTATATTATGATCTTTAACAACACAATCTGTCATTAATGATGCCATGTAGGCCTATATGCATAAAATATGTTTTACATTATTTCTTATTTTGAATGTGGGTTCTACCACTGTTTCCCATGTATGTGTATTGATCAATGAGAAACTTCATCATGATATTTTTCAACAATTGCAATTCCATTAAGTAAGTTTAATTCTAATTAATCAATCTTCTGATTATCATTCTCACCTTTCATCTTCACGTGAGTATTGATTCATTCTCTGTCCGTCACTGCTGCGTTGATGATGCAAACATGTTGATGCTAAGTTGAAATCTGTTGAAGCTAAGTGACTGCACAGGGATTGAGAAGCTATTTCTAATAAACATTTCTAAAAGAAGCCAAATTAGTTGAACAGAACAGTGCAGAAAATGAATAAACATATTAATAATATCTGCTGTGGAAGAAAACAAATTAGTAACACCATAAAAAATAAGATATTCATGTTATTATGACAAAAAATTGAATTGTCATAATACAATTTTTTAATAACTATGTTATTATATAGCTAATTTTATATTATATAGTATATTTTATAGCTTAAACTATGAGCTAAGACTTCAACCCTTACAACTATATTGTACCATTTAAGAAAACGGTACACTTATGATAACCTTAATTACAACTATACCTTATTACAACTGGACAAAAGTCTAGCTTTAACACAGCTATACTATTGCCAAAATTTAACAAAACCAGTAGACTTATAACTAACCGATTCTGAGAATGTACAAACTTAAAAGAGTAAGTACAAACTCAAAATTTGAGACCACGATATACCGGTATTGGACAGTGTTAATCGGTAACACTTAGTTCAAAATGCGTCCTGAAAAATCTACCCAGCTCAAATTGAGCCTCGAGCCTAACCTTTTCAATACACACATGATGAAATTCAATCAGAACAGTTCAAATATTGAAAAATTGAAAGTGGCAAAGTACAAGCAGCAAACCATGCAACTACAACAAAAACAACTAATGAAATCACAACAACTACAGCCAAAAAGCGTGAAAATAGGAACAAAATGTGCTACCAAACTAAAGGTTATAGAGTATTTTTAAATTTCGATTGAATAAATTATTTATTATATTGAAGCTTATAAATTTTTCAAATAGGATGACTTGCTGTTAACTTATAGACGAATATTCCTTCTATAAACGATGCAAAAAAAAATTATTTTGTATAATACAGAGCTTTGAATCATTATAGAATTCAAAATTATTCTCAAAATTAAAATCAATACTGTTGAAGTTTTTGTAAATTTTTGAATAAATTATACTTTTCAATCACAAAATAAATTGAATGAAAATGGTAGCACAAATTGTTATAATATAAAACAATGCTTCCAACAGACCAAGATCAGGAAAATGAGGAAATAGGAGAGTAGTTGATGGAGAAAGGGGGTGAATCATCAAATCAGCATGCTCAGCCCACTGAAATGAGATCCAAACTCCCAGTGATCAACAGTTCACAGCCACCGCAGGGTCTGGCTGCATTGGTAGTTGTGAATACTGTGTTTCACTAAAATTAGGTCCTGAAAAGAGACATTTCAGGTCTGTTGAGCATTGACATACCAGAAGGGACCTGACTAACATATAAATGCTGAAACCCTAAAGACTTTGCTGACCAATTATTTCCTACTTCTAGATAATGGGGACCCTGAACAAGGGGGACATTATTGAAAGAGGAGTGAGTTTCTCTCACTGACCTGGAAGCTTCACATCAGCATGCCGAGCCCTCTGAAATGAGCTCCAGATCTATGATTGACAGTTTCTGCTCACTACAGGGTCTGGCTGTATTGGTGTGAGTGATTACTGTCTTTCATACCTCATTGAAAGGGACAGAATAAGGGAGGGCGCGATTTTACAACTAATAAAAAGTTTCTGTTGATTTAATTTCAATTTCCAGATAAATTACTTGATGATTTTATTATTGAGATAGGCCAGACTTCTCCAGGAAATTGAATTTATTTTCTAATCTCCAATATTTATTTTGAATAATCCAAGAACAATTGGATTTATTTTATAAATTTCAAACGGATGATGAAATAGGACAAGGGCAAGGGAGTCCATGATGACGATGATGATGATGACTTGAAGCTGAAGATCGATGCAGCAACCTAGGGACCCTAAACTATATTTCAAAGAAACAATCAAAGCGTTAATAATTGAAAGAGTAAATCTCAATTAAGCTTTAAATTTTTTAAATTCAAAAATGAAAATTTGGAAAAATTTAATGATAGTCTACGCTTCGATTTCAAATTACATTATTTATAAAACTACTAAATAATGGGAGCGCGATTAAAATCCATTAACATATTGCCACCTTCAGTAAACACCGAGGGGTTTCCAGCTACAAATTTCTCTTGGTTCCTGATTATTTTATATCAAGTAATAAATACATCAATCTCGATAATAAATACGAGAGTTTGCTTGTACTTTAATCTCAAAAATAACAGTTTTTAAATATACTTGAATTTGAAGTTGATTTTAATACATAGAAGAAAATTATTTAGAAGTTTACTTTAGAATCAAGATATTAAAAACAGAATTGATTTTCAGAAAATTGTAAGCAAAATCAATTTGGGTCAGGGTCGGGGAGTAATGATGATGATGATGATGATGTTGAAGACTTGAAGCTGAAGAGGGACCTGAAAATTAACCTACTCTTATAGAAAATACCTACTTTTGAAGACTATCCTGCTTTCTAAATTTATTGAGCTGTAACTTAGAGCTGTAGATGTACCTGAAAATTAACCTACTCTTACGAAAAATACCTACTTTTGAAGAACTATCCTGCTTTTTTAATTAATTTATTCGACTATGAATATACTTCAAAAATCAACCTGCTTTGATGTAATTGCTGATTAAACTGATCCTGGTTATTGAAAAAATAGAAAATAATATCCTCATGAAAAATATTCTCAATAATATTCTGCCATTATAAATATATCTTGAATTGTAATGAATATATATATTTTTTAAGTATAAAAACCCTATACTGGAGTAGTGAACCTGAAAAGCCCTGACTAGAAAATCCCTAAGCCTCAATAACTCATTCTAATTCCTGAACAGGGGCATTGAAGTTCTTGTAGCATCACTCTGCAGTCAGTTGAAGTGTATAATATTATTATCTAGCTACTGTGTCTCATGCTACTGACACCATGCAGTGTAACCTCACACACATTTTTATCGGACAAAATTGTTTAGAAAAATAGAATTGGAAAGTTGAAAATTGATGGATGAATATTTTTTTTGAAAATAAATAAAAAAGCAATAGATGAATCTCAAGCTGAATGTTCAAAAATTAAAAAAATTCAAACACTAGCATGCAATCTAAACAAAAAATCTATTTCAACTCAACTTGAGAAACATCTACTGTACAGACTTTGAACTGGGCAAAATTTGAGAAATATGAAACCTCATTGATTTATAAGAATTAAGTGCTGGACAACTTTACTGGAAGAATACAGAATAAAAAACCTATATTCTTACAAAACTTCTCAATTTCTTCGTCCCTAGCACATCATAAAAATATAACAACGCCGCCAACCAATTCAAACCCTCCTATCCCTACAACGAACGCGAGGTCTGAAACCTTCAAATACGGCACAACAAGACAACGCTGCAAAATCTTCCACAAGTAAAGTTGTACAACACATGGTATTTCAAATATTTTACTTTTCAATCACAAATTTTACAATTATAATAATTGATAAACGAATTTAAAATGTTTATAAGATTTACACAAGAGTTTTTTAATTCGAATTATTATAAATTCAAAATTATCTATCAATTTTGAAATAATTGAATTTCAAATTTGTTAAAAATAGGAGTTTTCTCTATTTTTATGATCATGGAAAAATTATACTACTGTATTTTGTAAATTGAATGTGAACATTAACTTTTCACTCTTTAATGTATGTGCTTTGTATTAAGCACAATCACTTTGAGATAAAATCTCTGAAACTTTTGTAGATTTTTACAGGAGAAAGAAAAAGATTGATTTATAGTGTGTGAGGGTATTTTTTATGGCATGCAAATATGATTTTGTGACTCACCAAGTCGCCATTTTTCAAACCTGTGTATCGCTGCTTGTTCAGAATCCAGAGAGTGTGTCCTCCAGGGAATGCGTGTGGAGTACTACACAACGTTTGTGTATGATGTGGCTAGTTGATCCTTTCTGCTAGATGATTGTGGTGATGAAGATAATCCCTCTTCATTGATGACTGCCGCTGGTATCAGTGGAACTGTGAACAAAATATATTATGCAAAAATAAGTTTAATTTTCAACCTGAAAAATATTATTCATGTGGCTTCAGGACTAATAAGGATGCAACTAATTTTTTTCTTAATTTTGAAACCTTGGAGACATTACCTGCCTAGCTCTATATGCACAGAGCTCACAAAAAAGAGATTATGTATGAATGAGTAACAAAACTAGTCAGACCATTCAATAGAGAGGGCAGGCGGATTTTAATAATTTTGATACTGTTTTGCACAGTTTACAAGGTTTTACTATTATATTTTACTAGCCAGGAGGCTCGCCCTTTGGACCCTGACGCTGACAGAATCATTTTCATAAACTAAAAGAGTGAGCGCTCCGCCGCGCTCACCAGGGGGCTTCGCCCTGTTGAGGGCGAATAAAACACCTCAAAAACGCAAACAAAAACTGGAAAAACGTCAATATCAGGCGTAGTTTAAGGATGATTTTAAAATACTTCAATTAAATTCTTCTGAATACCTTAGCTGAACCTGTGTATAAGTTTTAAAGGTTCTTAGTTCAGTCGTTTTTGAAAAATCTGCAAAAACGCATTGAACACGCAAGGAAAACTGAAAAAGCCGATTTCTGGCGTAGCCTAGGTAATTTTGGGAGAATCTCAAACATTTTTTAACAGATTATTTTTAGACCTAAGTACTAAATTACAACATTTTCTGCCAATTAGTTTTCGAAAAAGCTGAGGAAACGCACAAAATCGCTAGAAAAACGCGAATATTGGGCGTATCTTTGGGATGTTTTCAAAATCCGTTCTTAGAGCGCGTCCAAAGGTCCAACTGAACATGCATGCCAAATTTGAACGCATTTGGTTCAGTAGATTCTTAGTTCTGCTGATGAATGAATGAATGAATGCTATTTTGCTTTTATATTATATTTTATTGGAGATTCAACAATGAAAATGGAGTGGATTGTTGATAAATTCTTTGGGATATCCAATTTTTTACAGCATTTCATATTAAATATCAATCAGTTCAATAACTTTGAAGCATCATTCAAGCTCAAATGTTTTTGTGCCAAATTTACTTTAAATGCCAGAGAAATGGCATTTTTGTGTGACAATACATTCATTCTTGTGACGTGCTTGCTACGAAATTACATTCAAATTTTAAATTTCAGTAGCCGCCATGAGAGACAGGTCTACCAACACAATTTGGTATTCGATGAAAAGGAGTCGATCTAAAGAGTCACAAGAGAATACTGTACAAGAGTGACAAATTTCATCGATAAGTGACAAAAATAATCAATTATATCACTTAAATAGTAAATCATGTTGTATTTAAATTGAATCAGGTTATTTCACGGAAAAATCTTCATAAACGGTACTCAAAATGCTTCGATGTGCTGGATGAAGATTATCAAAAGAATCATCTCTGATACTTTATGATTCAAATCATCTTTTCAATCAGTTTTTGCTATAAAAACTCAAAATCAGACAGAAATTTCATATCTTTCTTCGAAATCTCAGTTAAACGCTGATAAATGCAAAGTGAACTACATAGAGTGAATAGAGGAAGAGGTAGTAAATGAAGGACGATACGAAAAGATTCAAAATTGAAGACTGTCTTGCTTCTCTAGGTCACCAAATTGAATAAAAAACTGATCAAACTACATAAAAATGATCACAGATCACTGCGATGTAACTTATTCTGTGTATTAACATCCATTGACTCTCATTATTCTCCTTAATGGCAGCTATTTTCAGTTTACACGGATGTGTTACGTGCTCATCCTCTTTGGTGCTAACATTGGACCGCCATGATTTTGAATTCTACTACCGGGAAATTCAAATTGGTCAGAACATCTGCAGTGATGTGAAAGCTCTCTACTTGCTCAATAATTTCTTATGAATCCTATCCAAATTATTATCACTAAACTCCGAATAAAATGCATTCAAGAAACTCCTTCTAGAGAAATATGATATAATATAGTGATTATAAAATCCTGAGAGTTGTCTATGACTTCTAAAAATTATCAATGTAAATACTTACCGTACCGATACTGTAATAATTACTTCAAGATACTAGGTAATCGAATACTTGTTTTGACATGTAAAAATGAGATAATACCATTCAATTGAAGGGCTACTTGAATAAGAAGTCCAGAATACTTTGACCATTAAAATAAATAGACTAGAGGTCAATATTTTTTTGTTATATCATAGGTACGGTATGCATTCAATAATCCGTCTACAATAGACCTGCCTACACCTAGAGTATTTTTATTTTATAATGTATGTAGTTTGTAGTTCTTGCTAGAACTGGGATCTGGATAGGAAATACAGTACAATTATTTTTATTTATTAATATGTTAGAAATCAACCTAATTGTTGATTCCGCAAGTTTGATTCATGATCACAGAAACCATATAATTATGATTTAATTGCAACTCTTTGTAACAAATATAGGCTACCAATAGCTATAGGCCTTTAACTCGTTCCAATATGCGCTACTGTTTAACATGTATAAATTAAAAAATGTGAACTTCTAGATTCTGTCGATAGCCTGCGTAGCCTATGCTGTTGCATCAATATAAAATGCCATGTAATTTAAATCATATTATCATGAAATATTATTACATACACTGATAATGAAATGAGGAAAAATATTGTCTCGGTTACCATGGACTATATTATACGGGTACTAGAATACATGGTACCACGCAGATCCCAGCCTAAATGTTGAGAGACGTGACGTCATTAGGAACCAAGCGACAGATACTTAACGTTTCCATGGTAACTGGACTCGTGATTTTCACAGCAGTCTGCAGGCCATCCTATCCTACTCATATTTCCCTACCGTGTATTATAGTACCTGTGCTACAGTCCATTAGCAGAAGTAGGCTATACATCTTATACTTGACACAAAATTAATAAGGTTCCATTAAATAGCTCAACTGAATATGGTGTTTCAGAACTCCCTACCAATATTCAAGGGCATTGTTCCTGAGTAAGACATATATTTAACCATTATTTAGAAAAAAAATAAGTGAAGAAAACAAAATGGCAGCTGTGTGAGTAACTAAGGACATCCGGACAATTTAAATATATTTAGATGTCTCTCACCCAGGAACAATGCCCTAGAATATTGGTAGGGAGTTCTGAAACACAGTAGAATCATACTGATTATAGGAGCTTGAAAATGAGGTTAATGGCATATAATATAGTAACATTAATCTAAATACGATCATTGAAGTCACGGATACTAGAATACACGGTAGGACCAAGCGCATATTCCAGCCTAGAGTTTGAGAAGTGTGACGTCATCCTCAATCAAAACCAGTAAAATAATAGCTAGTCATAATCGCAGAAAAATTCTGCACATCCTACTCATGGCCCTACCGTGTATTCCAGTATCCTTGAATTCAATCAAGGATAAGATTCATTTCCAAGTATTAATAGTACACTGCTGAACAAATAAATAAATAAATTATCGACATAATAATTTATGAAGAACTTAGTGATGTGGATCGGGAATATTCCCAATGGGAAGGAACTTATGATTTGGGAATATTACCGGGAATATTTCCGAGGCCAAGAAATTTTGGGAATATATGGGAATTTATGGAAATTTAAGGGAATTTATAAAAGTGCTTCAAAAATGATTGAAATTGATCAATCCAAGTTACATTTCACATTAATATAATCAATAAATCATCATTCTCATGCCTATTTTTGCTCACTCACTGGGCCGTATGAATAAAAACTGAGCAAATGCTTATACTTCTAAAATATTGAGCAAGATGAATCAGCTGATGAAAAATCTTTGAAATAGGTAAGCATTTGCTCCAGATTTCAGAAGCATGAGGTATAGCATGATCCATTTGACTTGTCAGAAATCAGCTGTTTTGGTATTAATTAAACAGTGACTTCGACACAATAATCAAAAGACTTGAAAGTCTTAAAGACCTTTAAAGTCTTTGAAAGACCTTTTTAAAGAAGACCTTTCAAAGAATAACTTTTTAAAAGATCTTTTCAATAATCTGCGAGATTCAGCATTTGTAGGTTAAGTATTGTGATCATATGCTCGTCGATCATATGTTTTCTGACAAGTTAAAAGGATTCTGCTATAAGAGTATAGCAGAATCCAATTCAACTTGTCAGAAGTCAGCTGTTCCAAAGAGCAATATCACAATACTTAACCTACAAATGCTGAATCTCGCAGATTATTGAAAAGGTCCTTTAAAAAGTTATTCTTTGAAAGGTCTTCTTTAAGGTCTTTAAAGACTTTAAAGGTCTTTAGGACTTTTAAGCCTTTTGATTATTGTGTGGAAGTCACTGTTTAATTATTACAAAAACAGCTGACTTATGTCAAGTTAATTGAATCCTGCTATATAAGGTAAAGATTATTCATAAAAAAAATGAGCAAATGCTTATGCTTCTACCTAATGCTCAGAAGCAAAAGCTTATACTTCATGCTCGTGCTTATAAGCATATGCTCAGTTTTTATTCATACGGCCCACTGTCTTTTACAGGAATGCTCATTGTGTGACTATAAATAAGTTGTATTTGTCTCATGCTCTTGTCTTTCTCCCTTTTCAATCTAGCTTCATACATACATAATGGGCCGTATGAATAAAAACTGAGCATATGCTTATAAGCACGAGCATGAAGCATAAGGTTTTGCTTCTGAGCATTAGGTAGAAGCATAAGCATTTGCTCATTTTTTTATGATTAATCTTTACCTTATACTCTTACCTCATGCTTCTGAAATCTGAAGCAAATGCTTACCTATTTCAAAGATTTTTCATCAGCTGATTCATCTTGCTCAATATTTTAGAAGTATAAGCAAATGCTCAACTCTATTCATACGGCCCAATATACTATACATATACAGATATACTATTTGAAACTGTATATAGTATTCTTTATTGTTCTGTCTTCAACATTATTGTTCTGCTGACAAACAATGCCACACACACCACAATCGTCCACACACAAACAGAACCCGTTCAGAGGAATGTTCTTGTTTCAGTTTATTTTGTTGTATTTTATCATTATTAATTTTTGGATTTATATTCTTCTCATTCTGTATATGGTAATAATAACTTAGAAACTGTTCAATAAAAATATATGTTTGTACTCGTAGCTTGTAGAAAATGTATTTAATAATAATAGCTGAGAAAATATCAAATTTCAATTTTTATTTTTAATTAATTTGAATTTTCAAAATTAATAAAGAAAGCTCAATTGGTGTTAAATGTTGTTTGCAAGTAGAAAATGGCTCACACATTACATCTTTGCATACATTTTAGATACATAATAATAAAATTATTACTTCGGAAATGACATTGAGAAAAATTCAATGGTTCTCAAGTAAGTCTATTTTTATGTTGTCCTGTATAATTTGATGCAAAATGTAAAACTTCTGTGCCCAAAAATATGTATAATCTTATCTTATTACAAGTTGAGCTTTAGTGACTCTTGAAAGATTGTGAAAGATTGATTTTTTTTTTTTAATATTCAATTAGGCTAAACTTAAGAATGTTCTTGTTTTAGTTAATACTGTTGTATTTCATCATCATTTCTAATTTTTGGATTTACATCCTACTCATTCTTCATTTAGGGGTTCAATTATTTTTTGTGAAGAAATAGAATAAAATCATGCACTGAAAGTCAAAGTACACTTAATACTTTGTTGACTGTTTTCCTGATTTACAAGCATTTATTGATAAAGAAAAATGATAATAGTGGTGAACAAATAATTGAGAAAATTTAATTGAGTGCTCATTCTTCCTTACACCTTTCATGAAATGATCAGTCTATCGTCTATGAACTTCAAATTACTGTTTTCTTCCAAGTTATAACAGTTTTCAAGTTAGTCATCCTTATATTTTTTACATAAATCTGTTATATAGCAGGTGTTTGAAACTTTTTTCAACAAAAAACGTCTTTTATTTATGAAGAAATCATAAATTCCCATAAATTCCCGGGAATTTATGATTTTTGGGAATATTTCCCTTAAATTCCCTGGGAATATTTCCTCGATCTTAAATTCCCGGGAATTTTACATCACTAGAAGAACTATATTTCACCGCTCAACAAATCTGACAAACAAAAGACTCATGTTTCTTTCTATCAAGATAACGACTTTAATTTCACTGTAATTACATTATTCTGGCAACAGGCTAATGAAGCTCCTTATCCGGAGTGAATGGATCCCACTTTTGCCAAATTAATGTAAGTTAATTCAATTATTTACAGTGAAATACAAGTCGCTACCTTAATAAAAATTTCTACAAGGAAAATAGCAACAATGACACATTTTCCTTCTTAAATGACCGATTCTTTCTATTGTAAATGTCAACATGAGCGTTTCAATGCGTATCGAACCTTGTATATTGAATCAATTTAAACATAAAGAAGGCCTCGATTTTTGGAGTTAAAACTCATATTCATTTGATTTTCCGCAATATAAAACAGGAAACACAATAAAAAATTGAATTCAAATAACGTTGAAAATACAGTGCGTTCATTTTGATAAGGCACATGGACTGAATTAAATACATCATTACAGCATTTTTTAATAGAATTCTTCCTCTGTTACTCAATTTAACATAGAGGATGAAATCTCATAAACTTTGAATGTGGTAAAAATCTACAATCTGAACTGCCTTGTAATGACAATAATTAATTTTCAGTCCAGATGCCACAGCAATGTGAACGGGCTATACGATAAGTATCGAATCAAGGCATAATCATGGAGTACTTTAGTGGCTTATTTTTTGTGTTTCTGCCAAGTAATTGTATAATTTTGTTCAGTTACAGTGTAATTGGAGTTCCATCTCTGATCTGTAACTCTATAGTAAATAAATAAAACAAAAAAATACATTTTTTGGGCCATTGTCAGAGTGGAGGAGGGTTCAATAAGTACATTCATAAGTCTTATGAATATACAAGACCAGAGATTGAAAATATGAGTTCATAGAAATTACATAATGGAATAACAAAGCAATCAACAAGACAATCGCAGAGTCATAAAGGATAATGCAATGGGTTCTAGAACTTCAAGAGAAGGGGCCAACCGAATTCCATCAGTATTGAAGACAATAAATAAAAATAAGGTAAAAATCAAAGTAACATAAAAACAAGGAATCACATTTAATATCTCACGAACAACAAATCATAAAACCATAAATAATAGAAGGTTCATTCTAATTGAAAGTATATCCCCCCCATCATTACTGATGACATGATGACCCACGAATCCTTCCTGTAACAAAAATGGGACAACTTTTAGAGCATGGAATCTTCATTTTTCGCTTATGAAGCCATGCTCGTGCTCTGCCAAATATCAGTGCCCATGCCAAGTATTAGTTCACATGCAAATGTCAGATGCAGTGCATAAGTGTCCCCAAAGCATGCACACTATGACTGAAAGAATAAACCCTAAAGTAAGATAAAAAGATGACGAAGAAGAAAAGAAAGAGCAAAAAGATGAAGTAGAAGGCATAGAAGACGAATAAAAAGAAGAAGAAGAAGAAGAAGAAGAAGACGAATAAAAGTAGCAGAAGAAGAAGAAGAAGAAGAAGAAGAAGAAGAAGAAGAAGAAGAAGAAGAAGAAGAAACAGTTCAGCACGCATGCAAAACAAATTGAAGACATAGAATGATAACAGCAATATAATTGAAATTAAGTATGAAATATACTCCAGTAACATGCTGACAATTAATAGTGGGATCCAAACTCAATCTTGAGATAAATTCAAATTCAAAAATTAATTTATTTCGCACAACAAAACAAAACAAGCTAGACAATGATAGCTGATTCAAGTTGTATGTCAGAAGAAATTGCAAATCCGAGTCCAAGCATAGCGAGCTATAAAACTAGTGCCACACTGCTGGGTTGTTACCTGGATGGTAGATAGTATATTTATAGCTCATACCAATTCCATAATAATCGAACATGGAGAAAATTATCACGGCCTTCTTGATAAACCGTGTCAATCATCTACCAACTTCCCACTTGCAGTGCGGCCCTCAGTTAAGGGAAATCCAACTCAAGTTGTAGCAGATTCTAGCTCAAAATTTATAGTAAAGTTCTCACAACTATCATCACTAGCAGACTATAACGACTATCAGAAAACCCCCGTCTTGAAATAAGAAGCAATAACTTATGCTCAAAGTAAGCTTAAAAAGCAAAATCATTCATAAAATTAGTTTAGAAGTAACCGACGCTGAAAGGAGGAAACAATCTGTTCCAAGTCAGCTCATTAAGCAAACAAGCATGCATTCCATTCACTTTACTAAAGCTTCACCTTATTTAGTGCAATAAGCAAAGGATAACAATTGATTTGCGCATGCAAAGAAGGAGTTAAACTTCCTTAGTTTGATGTTAAGGCCCCTATATTTCAACTAATATACATGAAAATATTTACTTATTTTTTCAAAAGATCTGAACAAAACTTATTGTACTTCCAATTGTGATTTTTCAACTATACAATGGAAGTGACATAGATATAGATAAAAATTTACAAACTTCGACAGTTATTTCAAAGTACACTTGGCTAAGGCACTTTGTCCGACAATGAATTACATTATTACAGCTTTTTACAATAATTAAAGTGTATAAGAATTCATCCACTATGATGCAGTCATATTTAAATTACATAGTGGATGAAATCTAATACACTTTGAACATGTTAAGTAGCTGTTAATGAAATGAATAATAACAATAATTAATTTCCAGTCTAGATGAATACATAAACGTAACATTGTAAATTATTGGGTTGACAATAATTATTAGAAGCAATAAGTATTTCGTAGCTTAGAAAGGAGAATGCAGTATCAAGCAAGAGACCAATAGAAAATTGAGAAACATGCAGAAGAATATTGCAAATAAAATACTAACCTGACGAAAACTTCTGATGTTTGACAAGATTTTGAAGATTCCTTCTCTCAGCGCGTCGCATCTTGCAGCGTTTCCTTCAAATAGGCAGATTTTCCGCAGTCATCGAACCTCCAAACGAATAAGATTTGAATTCACTGGAAAAAGAAAACATCTCTTAACATAGGCAACTGGATTATGAACACAATTAAGAAACCCTCAGCAGACAGTTACATTGAATTAACATTAATTTCAATTGGAATTCAAGTTGAATCATTTCGAAACAATTTCGTGAATCAATTTACAATTGATTGAAAGAAAACGAAAATTTCCATTAAACCCCATAATGAGAGGCGTAATATTTTCCAGATATGGAGTAAGGATTGAAGGCTACATATATCCAGTAATATAATATAGGGATTGTCCACACTTGGTCGATTTTGTGTGCGACTCAAGCATGCTGCATATGCTTAATAAATTGGCCGCATGCTGTGCAGCATACAAAATTGATTAAGTGTGGACATAGGGATTATATACTATACACTGAGTGGTATATACTGTAGAGGCAATCTCTAATAAATAATGAAAACATAAAATGTGTGTAGCCAGTATAATAAAAATTACAAGTTATTTCACACCCTATAACGTGCAAACCTCAAGGTATAGGTGGATTCTTTCAACTTGTCAGAAAACAGCTGATTTAACGTTAGTAAACGAGCGTACATCAATCTGTTTCTGACAATTTAAAAGAATCCTGCTATATCTTAAGGTGCATACAGATTTGCGAGCCGCGCAGCTCGCAAACATGAATTTGCCATTGCTGCGGGGCTCCGCTCGCACCGTACAGGTTAGGCGGACTAAATTAATAAACTACTTTATTGAAGTAATAATAAACGAAAATGTTAACCAGTGATAATAATCAAAGTGATCAAAACCAAGACAAACTTACACTCAACTATCATTTGTCGTACACCACATTAGTGACGGTGTGCTTGAAGGATCTTGAAGACTTGATCCACACATCCCGCTGGCTAGACTTCGGGAATCACAACGCCAATCTGAAAATTGAACATAATTTGAATATTCTGATAAATCATTGAATTAGAAATCAAAGTTTTCGCGTTTACAAACGATTAATAAAAGTTGAATCAACATCAAACCCACAAAAACATTGACGATCCCCTCTAACAAAGGGGCTTCAATGTGCTTTCATCCGTATACCATCACCAAGATTATCAGTCTACAATTGGTCGATTTTTATGTGTGACAAATGAAATTTTCATCTAAAATATGAGGAAACTTAAACTTTTGATTCCTGGTAGTGTCACAAGAATAGAGCTTTGAATAGAATGAGATGCGCATTAACACTACCTCTAATTCTAATTATTACAATGGGAATTTTCCTAATCAACCCCTTTTAGAAATGACATATTCATGCTGAAACAAAAAATTATTCTCTAAATCTCAAGCTATAAGTTAGGCTATTCAACAACACAATTTTTATACACATTCTTTTTACAACACAATTTCATCAAGGGGAATGATAAACTGAAAGAATAATAGAAGATAATAGACTTCAATGTCAATAAATTGACCGTGAGAAATTATAATTCTTTATTCGCGGCAGGAAAATCCTTTGAATAAAAATTATTCAAAATAATAATTATTATTACCTATTAATGCATAAAATAATTCGTACCACCTAGCTACAAAAGTACAGTAAGTTATTGCATGTGAATCATCATAAAACGCCCACCATGTAGGATGATTCCGAAATGGACATGAATTTTGAAAAAAGAAATTAGCAAATTGACTTTCAATAACCGAAAAACTACTTGATAGCAGATTTGAAAGGGAGAAAATAAAATATCAAACTTTGAAATAGTCGAAAAACTATCCACTTCGCTAAGACGAACCTAGCTAGGGTTACGCAATGCTAGGGGTAGCCTAGATAGGTACCAATTCGTTATGAGAAAAATAGATAATTTCAATCCAGTTTAGAGTATTCGAATTGAAAAAGTGAATCTATATGTGTTATAGATCAATTTACGATAAGCAACTAACCATGAATCGATGATATTTCGTCAATATGATGAAAAATGAAACTGTATCATACCGAATCGTAAGTGGCTTGAAGCACCCAACTACATTTGAACTAATACGATAAATTACACGGAAATAGGCAATTCCTATCCGTAAAAACTGTGAAACCAATGATAATGATCACATTACACAATAAATAACATGTTAATTCATTAAATTATCACTAGAAACTTCAATAAAATGAGGACCCTAACACGTTGTTCACCAGTTGAAGATAGCGGCCATGTTAATTTCTCAACTGACCAAACAAGTAGGCGATACCAACGCTACCAACCTAACAGCGTGAAAAGACACTGATAGTCCAATCTGTCGTATATTGTTACAAGCAAGGATCTAATGATTACTGTTGGCAACAATATAGATTTCGAATAATATTTCGATACAAGTCATACAAGATACAACATGAAAAATTTGGGAAATGTCGAAATGAAGATTAGAATCCGATTACAAATAACAGCCTAAAAGCCGTCCAATAAATTGATTCGACAATGTAATTACTGTCGATATAAGCTAAATTATTTCTTCATGGTAATATATCTCCATTTACCATGAAAATTACTAGTAAATGCTACCTCCTATTTTCAAAGGGCCTGAACGTCCTTATCATAATATCCGAAAATAATACTACTTTACCGTACCTACTGTTATCAGACAAATATAGGCCTAAATAGATACCGTAGATTGAAATTAGCCTAGATAAATGGGTAATGAGAAAACTGTTATTTTGACAGTAAATTGCACTTGCACAATTAAGTTACATTATCTCATGTAGTGAAAAAATAGAAACAGAACAACATTGAATAAAATTTTCTTTGTTCAATAATCATGTGTCAAAATTCATCTAGTTCTTGAATAATTCAGAGAACACGAGATTGATGAGCACTTAATTATTTTAATTGAACAATCTAGTTATCGTCTGTAATAATGCAGATTTTATTCATTTATTTGAAGCCAATAAAAGCACAGTAAAGATTTTTTCATGAATTTTGTATTTCTGGAAATGTTTTTCTGATAGTTTTTTCAAACACATGGTGATTGACGTACAATACAAGGATATTGGATTTTTTGAAATTCATTAACGTTAGAGGACAAAGGAAAGCACTCAGATACATTCTAAATAGGCTACCATAGACCTACTCAAATTTGAAATTTCCTTTTCCTATGAAATTTATCTTCTGAAAGAGGAGTAAAATCCATACTGTATCTATATTATTGCTACATAATCATAATCATGTATTTGTCAAAGAACAATCACAAAATTGCATAAGACATTGTCACAGTATTGAAATGGGATATTACAATAGTTTTGTTTGAATTAAACTCAGTTCAAATCTATACCATATAGATAGCTCATAAGTAAAATACCAGTATATTTTACAGTTGAAAAAATATATCTTTTCAGTCAATAAGTTAATCTAGACTACCTAACTTACAGCTAGAAGTATTTGAAAGATATTGGAGGAATTTGTCCAGAACTGTTATCTCGTGCTTCTTTCTCATTGCGACTTGAAAATTATTGAACTGCTCAATTGAATTTCTTGCTATTCAAAAATATTTCATTTATGAATAACTTGATAAATCTTGACAAAAATAATGAGAAAGAGTCAAAAGATCACAGCACGCCTTTTCCTGTATTCCAAAATCTTCCAAATACCAAGACTTAAATCTAGACTGGGCTATATTATACCCTACTATTATAATAGGCTACCGTATACCTAGCCTTTCCAATACCTTACCTATAGAGTAGCAAGGTTGTTACTTCATGAGTAAATATAATAATTTCACTCAAATTGGATAAATTATTATGGGAAAGCTAACATTAAATGGTTGTTGGTCAATTAACAACAACCAATTCAATCTCAGTCAATGACAACTAAAAAAGAGGAAACAAAAATCCACATACCGGTACATAGGCCCAAGTCAATGTTGACGGATGACATCCAACTTTGGAAACTGAATCACCGTGAATGAATAAACATTTGGAACTTTTCAATACATAAGAACGAAACCCCCAGTAATAAGGAACACATTTTACACAAGATTAAACGTTTTTTCTATGAATTTTAATCCCAAACTTCTATTAAATTTCAAATAACCTGTGGAGTGTCAGTGGTGCTGGTGATTCTGGTGGAGAGAGGAGTGGTTCAGCAGTACTACCAACATAATAAAGTTAAACTGCACTAAACGATGAGGCTTCCTTTCAAACACATTATTGTTTCCTTTATCATTATTCAACTAGGTAACATAATTTTTTTTAATTTTATTATTTTTAGAATACCTAAAATGAGTTTTTCAGCTACAAGAACTTTTCTGGGCTGGGCGATTACTTGAGAAAATCAGAAGATAGCAGCACTTCACAGCCAAACTGGATCCTAGTTACAATTTTACTCGCTAGATAGCACAAGCATTCACCTTTCCTATTCCAGTGTTGGGTTTTCAAAAACACGCAAAAGCAACTCAAGTAAAAGTAGGCAACATGAAGGAGGATTTATTTATTTCGCCAAAATACAATAAATTACATTAACATTACATATTTATTTCATATTAGATAGAATTTGTCCAGTTCATAATACATTTTTGACACAATTTAAGTTTGAAAGAGATTTAATGAATTGCAACAATATTTTATTCATAATATTATAATTATTATACTATTTCATTCCTATTACTATTACATTACTATTAACGTTATTCAATAATCTAAAACCTTTATATCAGAATAATAGATTTTTAAGTTATAAATGAGTAATAATAAATAATTATTATAGAATATTATTCATAAGAGTGACTAAATAGTAGTAATAGTGCATCAAAAACTCTTGTATTTCAGTACCAATACGTGAGAGAATAATTAAATACACTCATAACAACTTCGTATAAAGAATAATAATTAAAATGAATACACAATGATTACATCAATTCTACTACTTTGAAATTCAAACTTAAAACTGACAAACTCATTGTGTTTTCATCTTAATTATTATGGAACGGTTCTACATTCTCAATAGTGACTCTTTAGCATTTTTAGAATGAAGATATTGGATTTTTAAATATGATTTGAAATATATTCACTGTAGTCCGTTAATCAACCATAGGCGTTATCGACAATAATATAGATTTGAAGCCGGCTGGCTCACTTAGCTCGCCGTCAAGCTTGAAAAACTGGAAAAGAAGGATTTAACATATTAATTTGCTTAAATGCTGTAATGGCATACTGGGGAGAGACAAAGAAGAAGAAGAATCTGCTTGAATGTCCATCAAATCTCTTAAAACCTTGTTGAATATATTAGGGAAGACTTTCAGGCCTGTAAGCTGTTTAAAAGTCACTTAAAGTCAGTTTAAAAGTTTGGACTTGAATCAATCAAAGTGAGCGAAAAAGAACTTACAGAATTTTGTCAAATATTGAGAATATTAAGGGTTGTATGGCATAGTGGACTAGGAGTCCTAACTTCGCACTTAATAATAGTATTCAATCGATCAATTCTTTACCTGTCCTTCAACATAATACCTTGAAGTATTTTCAAAAGCTAATTGTAGATTACTTCATTGAAATTAGTACTGTACTGTATATTATGTTGAAGAACTGTAGTACGGTACGAGATGTTGAAGCTGCAATTATTAGGCCAGGCGTACACCGGTTAGTCAAGATAAGACAAGACTCACAATAATTCACATAGTTGCTTATGAAGCAGCACACACCGATGCAATGACTAATCAGTGTGTGTTGCTTCATAAGCAACTATGTGAAGTACTGTGACTAAACGTGACTAATCTCGTCTTGTCCTGTCTTGACTAACCAGTGTACGCTTAGCCTTATGCTAGGCTGGTTAGTTTAAGCTTATACTTACATTTTTGTTTTTGCTGTGGTGATGCCCACATAAGCTCATAGCGTGGGTAATGGAAAGGTAATGATGAGAGATTAGAATTGCATTCTCTAGTTAGTCTATACAATATAAATATAGCTGCATCATAGTGAATGAATTCTTTCAAATTCTAATCATTGTGAAATGCTGTTATGATGTAATTCATTCAGTCCATGTGTCTTAGCAAAATGAACTCTGTATGTATGAAGTGCAATATGATACTGTATGTATAAAATTCACTGTAACCCTCTGAAAAGGATTATCATCATTACAGATAGACATTTAAAATAGCAACTATTTAAAAATATGAATTTTAGAAAATTCAAGTGAGCGGCACGCGCTGCATGGCTGAACTCGTAACATAAGATTTGCGTTTCATTTCAATCCGAATCAAATGGAAATTGACAAAATTGGTGGATTTGACCGAGCTAACCAATCGAAACTGTGACATTAAATGCATAGGCGTAGCTAGTGGGGGGCTTTGGGGGCTCGAGCCCCCCCCCAAACATTTAATAAATCAGGGAACATTTTTTCAGGGAATGGGAACTGAATAAAACTCAATCATAGACTTTTTTGTAGAAAAGTATAACTCCAAAAGAGTTCCCAATTTCCAATTCTCTGACTATAATTCCAAACTCCTCCACTTCTTTTCCAACGATTCATGTGATTCAAAAACAAAATAGGCCTATAAAAAAAAGTAAGACATTTTCCATAAAAGTATTTTTGGACTCACCTCAAAGTTTCTTCACATGCACGAATCCAATTCACAATCAATGAGTTCATATTAGCTATAGTGATGCAAAAATAGGCTTCTGTTCACATCCTTCCCTTTGACTCAAAACTGCTGATAATACGTTTTTGTAATTGTATATAATTTTGTGGGGGAATCTTAAACCCCATAATCACATCCTTTAATGTCCTCAACTATTTTTGTGTACCAAATTCAGTCTTTTTGAATCAGTCGTTCTCGAAAAATCTGTAGTAGAATTTCCCATGATTGAATGAATAATCTACGTGTGTCATAAATATTGATGATTGACAAACTAATCGCTTTTATCAAAGTTGAATCGAAAATTTGAGTATACTATTCAAATAATTATTTCACAATATAATACACTATTTTATTTGTTATGAATATCGAATGTTCATGTTCAATAGAAAGAGTTCTTTCCCATTGGATAAGAATGAGTGTAGAATACCTCTGACATCTAGACGGCGGAGTAATGAAATTGTAACTTGAATGACCCAGTAACTGCTGCCATCTTACGACAGAATTCAGAACTAGCGTTGCGTTGTGCAATGCTAGCAATGCGTTGTGTATTGCCGACCAATCAGGGGAGAGAGGCGGAGCTTGGAGGTGTGTATGTAAAGATTGAAGCTGTAAGTCACCCAGTAACTGCAGCCATCTACCGGTCGATTTCAGAACTAGCTGAGTCATTCATTGCTGGCCTATAACAAGATAGGCGGAGTTTGGAGGCTACATGATTTACAAATTAGGCTACGATTCATGAAAGAATCTTAGACACAGTTCAAGCATTGTTCAAGTATTTTCATTGCTGAATAAATAAATAAATAAATAAAATATTCGTCCATGCATGCCAAATTTGAACGCATTAGTTGTAGTTGAAAAATCTGCAAAAAGGTATTTAAAATGCAAGGAAAACTGCAAGGACGCCGATTTCTGGCATTAATTTTGGGTGAATCTTGAACATGTTTTAACAGGTTATTTTCAGACCTTCAACCAACTCAAGTACCAAATTTCAACATTTCTGCCAAAGTTCTCGAAAAAGCTGAGAAAACGTACAAAATCGCTAGAAAAACGCGAATATTGGGCGTATCTTTGGGATGTTATCAAAATCCGTTCTTAGTGCACGTCTAAAGGTCCAACTGAACATGTATGCCAAATTTTATCGTATTTGGTTCATTAGATTTTTAGTTCTGATAGATTAGTGAATGAATGAATGAGTGCCATTTCGCTTTTATATACTGTGTATATAGTTAAAAAGAGGATTGAAATTTCATGTTTAAATAATTTCACATGCATTAAATCCAAATAAAGGCAGGGTGAATGGCTACTTTCCTATTAATAAGAGCATTTTGTTAATATAGAATGATTTCATTGATATTGCTGTTCAAATAAAGTATTATTAATACATGAAAATATATCAGTTTGCAGCTCAGATAAATACAAGGTAGCTTTGTTATTTATCTTGTGATAATAAGATAATTTCTCATAATTTTATGTATGCGGAGTTATCCGCTAGTTCACAATGAAATTGAAAAAAGTGAAATGATAATTTTTCTCTTGTTGCTGATTTCAATGATGACGAAAAACGCCAGAAAAAGAAAGAATAAAAAGAAATACATGGATGAGTCTAGTTCATTATTTCACATGTGTGTGAGTTAGTGATTGTGAGTTTTTGTCCTTTGTGTTAGTGTAACCTATGACCCCGACTAAGCATACCATACTCTGAACTTGGAAACAGCCTCCGTATGTGTTATTTGCTTCTTTTTCTTGATGTATTTCTTCTCTTTTTATTCCTCTTGGTCCAACCCACCCTGCTGTTTCAATTGACCGCTCAATTGGTTTCAATTGGCTCAATTGGATGAAACGACGCTGTTGCTCTCTGCACCGATGTTGAGAAAGAAGAGATGGAAAGAAAGAGAAAGATATAATAAAAGAGAGAGAGAGGAAGTGACATAGGAGGAGGAGGAGGAGGAGGAGTAGGAGGAGGAGGAGGAGGAGATGGAAAAAAGAGAATAATGTTAAGAGGAAAATGATCAGAAGAGATCAGAGAGAGACAGAAAAAAAAAAAGAGAGAGATTCGATTGGATTATTCACTTCATTCATCTAACTTATGCCCGGTTTTTCAGTCGTTCAATAAACTTATTGAATCAATAACTTTTTTTGCATTTGAAAACACATGGTTATTGATTCAATAGTGCTATTGGATCCATAAACTGTCTATTGAGCGACTGAAAAACCGGGCATTGGATTAAAAATATTTTGGCTTAGGCTAAGCGTACACCGGTTAGTCAAGACAAGACAAGACGACATTAGTCACGTTTAGTCACAGTAATTCACATAGCTGCTTATGAAGCAATGACGATGATCGGTGTGTGCTGCTTCATAAGCAACTATGTGAATTACTGTGACTAAACGCGACTATTTCATAATTATGAATAGCTATTTCGGACTGCTGTTTATCCATCGTCAGAACACGAGGTTAGACAGTGAACTGACAAACAGAAGTCCGAAATAACTATCAAACTAATCTGTGAGTACATTTCAATTTCTAAGTAGGCCTACAGTACTTTTTTCAAGTATAGTAATACTGTATTTGAGTTATCACGGTAGGGACTGTCTCATAGGAGATAGGTTACACTGTAACTGCATAATTCCTTTTCACTAATTAATATTAGCGATTATCAAGAAGTACCGATTGCTATGTTACAAAACAAATTAATATCCATCCGATTCCAAACAATTACTTTAAAAATTTTCCATAGGCTCTATATCGTACAGTAGGCTCTATAAATTAAAAATCGATGATTCAAAGCACGACCAGAGCTGGATGACTATACAACTACCCTGTAATAGTACGGAAGCTACCCCTATTAATAATTATTTTTGAGAGGGTGGACGCGCCCCCTCATAGTGGTCACACTTCCCTTAGATACGGGGTCACGTGTGCATCACCTATAGCCAGGTCACGTGACCAGGCAAGGTCATACATGCACTACCTGCATGATTATGCGCGTGTGTGAAAGTTAATGTGTGTGAAATAGTGGAGGCCCGACAATTATTGTTGAATGAACTTCGACTTTGATTGATTTTCTGGTTTTTATTTTTGTTCGATGGAGTGGCCGTAGCCGAGTGGCTTATCAAAGGAATCTTTATCACGCAGGAATAATGTTATTTTTCGGAAAACAGCTGATTTGATGTTTAGTAAACAACTGATTTTACGCAGCCTTGACACAATAATCCAAAGACTTGAAAGTCTTTAAGACCTTTGAATTATTTAGAAGACCTTTTTAAAGAAAAACTTTCAAATAATACCTTTTTAAAAGACCTTTTCAATAATCTGCGAGATTCAGCATTTGTAGGTTAAGTATTGTGACACTTGAAACAAAATCAGCTGTTTTCCGAAAAATTAAATAATTCCTGGTATATTTCAAAACGCATTAGGCTAGGCGTACACCGATTAGTCAAGACAAGACAACACGAGAATAGTCACGTTTAGTCACAGTACTTCACATATTCGCTTATGAAGCAGCACACACCGATTAGTCATGGCATCGGTGTGTGCTGCCACAAAGTAGAAAGGACTTCTCTGTCCTTTCTTCTCTGTGGTGCTTCATAAGCAACTATGTGAAATACTGTGACTAAACGTGACTAATCTCATCTTGTCTTGTCTTGAGTAACCGGTGTACTCCTAGCCTTATATGGGTGCGAGACTTCAAATTAATCATATGATATGCTTTTGAACTGGATTTTTCACTCGATTAATTCAGAACTGGAATCGGATTTCTTTGTTGAATCAATTTAGGTTTGGAAATATGGAAGGAATAGAAGCCGCAATTACTATTGTGAATGGTATTTATACAATTAGGAATACGACAATACTTTAAATGCATTGTGAATGCTTATTTTCTATTCTTTCTCATGTTAAATATCCCGTTTTTTTAAACAAAAATTCCGCGTGAGCGCAGGTGTCGATTTTATTATCCCCATCACCTACGTGCACACAGCGAATAGCAAGAAGTTATCTTTTATTCTATAAATTTCTGCAGTACACGAAGTATGGATATCCACAACAACCACAAAGTTTTTTTATTTCAACATCTTGAATACGATTTCAACCCTTCCATCACTCGATCTATGATGATTTTTAACAAGCTATCTCGTGATATTGATATTTTTACTCCCCCTTTAAATTATTTCATGAACATTAGGTACTATCAAGATATTAGGATTACTTTGTTCTTTATGAATTGAATCACTCTTTCGCCTTGTCGCTAAATTCCCTTAGTTATAGGAAATGCTGTATCATATATCTAATATATATAATGGGATCTACAAAAATAGAGTTCAAAGGAACAAAGTGAATAGAGTTTGAGAGAAAATCTACTTTTCACACACAATAGAATAGTATATAATTATATAATAGTATAACAGCCTACACAACTATTAGTGAGAAATACATCTATAAAAATAGATATTAGAAACATGGGAGGAGAGATTGAACCCGAAAATTATGGGAAGAATTGCAAGACGTAATGAGATAAAGATATTATGAAGAACAATAATTAAAAAGCACAGCAGTAGAGAAAAGTAATTGAAGAGGTGGATTCAAAAAGAGCTCAAGTAATATTTTTCACATTTTAAGATTTCAGATGTATTTGATTCTTGAGACTCATTCCCACCTTTTAAAAAAATACATGCCATAACCGTTCAAGTCAAGAGTATGTTTTGATGATCACAAATTGAAGTTGCAAGGAGATCAAATACTAAGAAGACAAAAAGATTACGAAAATTAAGACAAGAAGAAAAAGAGATAAAACATGCAAGAAAGGAAGAAGACAAGAAGAAAAAGAGACAAAACGTGCAAGAGAGGAAGAACACAAGAAGAGATCGTTTGAGAGGATAATGATGATGATGATGATTATATGAACAACAAAAAAAAGAAGAAAACAAAGAAACAAGAGAACAACAGTAGTTTTTGAAGAGGGGAACGTATGATTGGAGAAGTACTCTGTAACGCGTACTAAATAGGTCTGTCGCCACTCCATGGCATCATGGACTTCAACCAAGTCCAACAGGCAACTTAATAAGGAAGTGACGTCATCAAGTCACCACTTGCATGCGTTTTCCTTGCCGCCGTGAACGGAACGAGATCTGAACGAAAACTGAACGATCAGGTCGTTATCTTTTGTAGTGAGTTCATTGAAAAGTTTTTTCAAGTCCAAAAAAATGTTTGTACACAATCAAAGTTTTCTTCAAACTCCGATAGAATGGAATAGTGAAAATAAACTTGAATTGAACAGCTTACTGGTTACACGTAAGCTACGGTAACAGAGTAACTAATCAATAAGTGTTCTGTGCTGTGTTTTAGTGTTATATATTTTTCGGACTTTAAAAAATCAAAAAATACTTTTTTTTAAATGCTGATGTCTGTTTTCTAAGTGAAAACAAACTTTCACCATGTTCCCTATCAAGGGATATGTTGGTGAAGTGGAACAACCCTACTCGGGTCTCCCCACTATTGAAAGCCATACGCTAAATAAATGAATAACTAATGAATCCATTACATTATATATCATATCACATTTTGAAAAAATCTGGCTGAGACCAGATACTGTAATTGAAAGATTATCAATAAAATTATAAGAAACTGATAAGATTAGAGAGACTCAGTATGGTGGATTTGGCGGTGCAAACCAATCAAATGTGCGACATACAATGTCCACACTGCTACTATACACACTGTGTAAATAACTGGCGAAAACTCGGCAAAACATGATAATTATGCAATCTCGTGTAGCCTACCTAAAAATTTAATCGTTCAATCAAAGGTAAAGAAAGAGGGGGTCTGGGGGTCTCCCCCAGGAAATTTTGTAATTTTTACCCTTATAAAACACATTTTAATGCACCTGTAATGTAATTTTACCTTTTTGGATTTACCTGAAACACGATGTTGATGTTTCACATTCCAGTTTTGTTAATGTTTTTGTCTTTACGGCAACATGGCGGGCCACTACCATCTACCCTCTAGCCTCTATGCACCGCCGGATATATTTTATTCCTTAATTAATTCTTAGGCTAGGCGTACACCGGTTAGTCAAGACAGGACAAGACAAGATTAGTCACATTTAGTCACAGTACTTCACATAGTTGTTTATGAAGCAGCACACACCGATACAATGACTAATCAGTGTGTGTTGCTTTATAAGCAATTATGTGAAGTACTGTGACTAAACGAGACTAATCTCGTCTTGTCTTGTCTTGACTAACCGGTGTACGTCTAGTCTTAAAGGTATTCAAGACTATAAAAAGTCTTTGGATTATTGTTTCAAAGCTGCTTGACATGAACCGTTGAGGCTAGGCATACACCGGTTAGTCAAGACAAGACAAGACGAGATTAGTCACGTTTAGTCACAGCACTAGCAGCTATGTGAATTATTGTGACTAAACGTGACTAATGTCGTCTTGTCTTGAATAAGGCTAGGCGTTCACCGGTTAGTCAAGACAAGATAAGACGAGATTAGTCACGTTTAGTCACAATAGTTCACATAGTTGCTTATGAAGCAGCACACACCGATGCAATGACTAATCGTGTGTGTTGCTTCATAAGCAACTATGTGAAGTACTTAGCCTTATTAAACTACTCAAGACTCTCATCGGAGCCAACTTTGACAGTAATCGTAGTGACACCGTGGAAAAATTCAATCGACATATGCTCTGGACATGCTGGTAGGCCCACTCTTCAACATAATACGGTCTCGTGCTGCTGTAAAGACCCTTCAGAGGGTGGTTAGGCTATAAAGAGGGTCCCTAAAACCTATATCTATATAGATCACATACGTGGTGCAGTGGTGATATATATGAGTGGTCCCTTACCTCCCTATCTATGATTTTATATCGCATATTTATTGTGTTTGCTTATTGCGACTGACTCTATCATCTCTTTATCTGTAACATATCTATATACATAACATCCGAGGTGGTAAATAGGATGGTAAGTGGCTCCTTACTATCCTATGTGCGATAAATTTCTTTTTGTTTTCTTGAAAAACATTTTTATGTAGGCTCCTCAACTTTTACTCAACATGATAAATATTCGTGAATAGATTTATATAATACTTTCACATGTAATACGTTTTCAAATAATTAATTTCCAAGTACAGTTAAGGGTGAAATTTTTCAATCTTTCTGTGAGAGAAGAAGAAAACAAAAGCAATATTCTTGAACAATCTAATAATAACTGAATCTTGTCTAACGTGGGGAGCTTATTTGTCTTTTATAGAAGCTAAAAGTTTCAAAAGTTTGTGGAATTTCATTGAATATTCTTGTTCATTGAAAATCAAATACCGTAAGTTTTGGAAAAAGCTTGTATTTTGTTCAGGAATTTGATTGTTTTCTTACTTAGTTTTTCTTTGAATCATTAAAGACGTTTTTTGTTCTCCTTGAATTATATACCGTACCAGACTATACAGAGTAATAATTATATTAATTGTGTTTGAGTATAATGCATGGGCGTTGATCCTGGGGGGACACGGGGGATGCGTCCCCACTATTATTTTATATAGGCTATGTTTCCCGGAAAAATTTATTGAAGATCAAATTATGATAAAACATTTTTACTATAGTTTATTTGTAAATCGGGAATAAAATTCCACCCCAGCCCCCCTCGACTGGTAGGCAAGCCCCCAGATCCCCCAGTACGTTCCCCACAATGTCAAACAGCAATCTTCGCCAATGGTTTAATATAAGTCACCTATACTATATTTGTATATATCCCATGTATGTGAATACTGTATTATATGAATGGGTTTGAACTCTCTATATCTATATCTACCTCATGAGGGTATTTGCGTTTTATAGATGTCTATTACACTCTCATTGCTTTAGTATACAAGTCACACCCTATTTTACCACTCATACCCTAGTGATTGTTGCGGGTTTAGACCCTGAGCAGAGAGGGCGATGCTTCTATGGCATGCTTCTAAGAGCCCGCATAACTTCTATCAAGTTATCTGCAGTCACAATCTGTATTGTGTCTGGAATATCTCGTGATATCAGTGGGAATATTGGGGATATTCGTTTGGGAAACCCGTCAATGGAAGAAAAGTATATTATTTTAGTGGAGATAGTTTGGTAGCGAATCGGATTCATTCGTGACTTTTATGAATCTTAAATTTTAGTTTAGTTAGTTTTGTGTAGTTATGTAGAGTTTTGTTAGTAGTTATTTAGTTTGTTATTCAGCAGCTTATAATCAAATTCATCGCTTGCTCTTGATTCAAGTTTTCTCTGTATATTTCCTATTTCTTTTTCTAGTGTTTTCTTTTACAGTAGTTCAGTCAATAAATAAATAAAGAACAAAATAAATGAATAATGGCTTTTATTCAAATTTTTCAGACAAACAGTTGCACAAGATATATGTAAAAAATTGTCGGCAAACTTCTGCCATGACTTAGTGTCGTCTGGAGGATTGTTAATAGAATAGGAACAGTTGAATAGAACAATAATAATAAAAATAATAGGATAGTTTAAGAATAGTTTATTTAGCAATGGAGACAACGGGTTACCCCAAATCTGTCTCCTTTACATAAAAGAACAGAACAATAGAATAAAACAGTCTAAGAAAAAATAGAACAGTCAATAGAATAATAATTAGTAAAGGCAAACACAAAACAACAAATTCATTTCTAACATTGTATCAAATAGATTAAGATCTCATAATCAATCTCTTGAAATGTGTTTACTCATGATGAATTCCACATGTAAAACAGCATTGAGCCCAGGGGGAGATAAAGGGCGGGATCCCACCGAAATTTTGGAGCATGATGGAATATTATCTATTCATAGTAAATGAAGGCACTTGAAGTTGATGTGAAGACTTGAAAAATGTATTGATTTATCTATAATGCAACAAAGCATAACGTTCCTCTCTCAATCGATCTCTCACTCACTCCAATTCTAAAATTTAACGTACGATAAGACATCTATTACTTAGGCTAGACAAGACAAGACGAGATAAGTCACAGTACTTCACATAGTTGCTTATGAAGCAACACACACCGATTAGTCATTGCATCGGTGTGTGCTGCTTCATAAGCAACTATGTGAATTACTGTGACTAAACGTGACTAATCTCGTCTTGTCTTGTCTTGACTAACCGGTGTACGCCTAGCCCAAGATCTGTTCTCTGTGCTGTAACTTAATAAACATAATGAACTTCGCTCTAATTCTGGTCAGCAACATAGAGCCCAATAGAATTACTGCAAAATAAAATTATTCTGTTGCACACTACCGCTGAAATATTTTCTTCGCCATTTACACATTTATTTCATGATTTCTTTCTTCTTGCTGTACCTAATGGTATAGTTCTTCTCACCTTCAGATTGTTCAACAACACCTTCCTATCATCACACCCTTTCAGACTATCAAAAACTGAATAACAAACATTAAAATGCCTTACAGCATGTGGTCTAATTCTCGAAACAATACTATACCCCAACAATCAAGAACAATACTAATATGATCTTGATACCAATCAATACTATCAGATCGGAATACCCTCACAGGTCTGAAAAGAGGGTAGAACTTTCGCCTATTCTTACACCTATATACTGATAGGGGTGGTTAATAGTATCTGATAATATGTGGGGTGGATTGGCCATTGCTATGCAGCCATGTTAAATAGCCTGGAAAGATTGTAATCGAAAAGTCATTTTCATGAATGAACTAGAGGTGTAGTAGCCTACTTTTTTGTTTTTTTATTCTCGTGAGGGTTTCAATGATAATCTAAGTGCAGAGCTTATTCTGCCGAGAGCTTATAAAAAGCCGTCACTGCAAATTAAATATTAAGAGGCCTTTTAATACCTCTGACAGAATTTATACAAACGAAGTGATAAACAAATATGAAGTGATTTTTGCAATGCTCGGGTGAAGAGAAGTCAAGATATTTCTCTATCGTAAGCTATTTTCTAACCGATAATCATGGAAATGGTATTCAATTTGCCAGAAAGATCTGTAGAATTGTTTTATAACCTTAAAAATTCATTTTTCAACTTTAAAATGTCAAGTAGGCTATAAGTCATGAACATGGAGCAAATGTCACTCATTTTAACATGCAATTGAAATATTAAAAAATGTGTGAGTGACAATAAAATTTTAATGTACAGTAACAATAATAATTCTAGCAATGTTTTTCTTCAATTTAAAACCATCCACACATTTCTAGCTTTAAAAATAGCGATATTAAGGTACGTTTTTGCTTCTGCTACTGAGTAGCAGACGCCGAGTACCATTAGACTAGGCTTACACCGGTTAGTAAAGACAAGACAAGACGAGATTAGTCACGTTTAGTCACGGTAATTCACATAGTTGCTTATGAAGCAACACACACTGATTAGTCATTGCATCGGTGTGTGTGCTGCTTCATAAGCAGCCAAGTGAATTATTGTGACTAAACGTGACTAATCTCGTCTTGTCTTGTCTTGACTAACCGGTGTACGCCTAGCATTAAGGTAGGTTTTCGCTTCTGCTACTGAATAGCAGACGCCGATTACCATTAGTCAAAATAGCATATTTTTCAAACAAAAAATTTTACCTATTCGTATATTAATAAATTCAGTGAATAGTCATCCTGGATGACTAATGACGAATCGATATTTCGTTTTATTCGAGCTATAGCAGGATCCTTTTAACTTGTCATAAAACATATGATCGACGAGCATATAATCACAATACTTAACCTACAAATGCTGAATCTCGCAGATTATTGAGAAGGTCTTTTAAAAAGTTATTCTTTGAAAGGTCTTCTTTAAAAAGGTCTTTTAAAGACTTTAAATGTCTTTAAGACTTTTAAGTCTTTTGAATATTGTGCCGAAGTCACTGTTTAATTATTACCAAATCAGCTGATTTATGACAAGTTAATTTGATCCTGCTATACTAATCTTATCTAGTTTTCTCTTTCTTGAAATTTTTTTCCTCCTTCAATGAGACTCGTTCTCTCCGTTTCACAATAATTATTCAATAAAATCTTGCAAAGTGTAAACACACACTTTTTTGAAAAACCTTTGAAATCATTATCACAAGTTTTGCAATCATCAAAGTCTATGACAAGGGCATTGAGAATAACATTCATTAGAGTATTTCTCTGACTTTTACACTTTGCGCTTTGAACCGTCGACCAATCAGGAGAGAGAGTAGGCGGAGCAAAGAGGCGTGTCTATTGGAAACCATTTTAAACAAGAATAATAACATCACCCAGTAACTGCTGCCACCTACCGACGGAATTTAGAATTAGATACGCTTTGAACCGTCGACCAATCTAAAAATGAATATTCATACTTTTCATTCAACATCACTTTAAAAACCTTCTAACTTGTAATCAACAAATTCAATATAAAATAATAAAGGCAGTTTTTTTGTAGCAAATTTCAGTAGTGATATTTTTGGTATTAATTGTTTCGCATTCTATCTCCAGATATCGACCAGGACAACAGACTGGACAACAATAGAGAAAGAAAGAATGCGTCTGTACATATAAACCAGAATGTCATGCAAGGAATTTGCTATGTCTGTTACATCTGTTGTATCTGTTAAATTCTCCCAATCTTTTTATATCTGGAAATTTTGTAGAAGAAATAAAATTATTTATTCTTATTCTTATTCTATAACAGATTAGAATCGCTTATCTATGGTTATATTTATACTATGATTTATGTCTATTAGAATACGTCTGTTGGAATATGATTCTTTGAATATACTGTTATTGATTTATTACATAATGTTTAACGTTAAAATTGCTTCTGATAATATTCTATTTGATGGGTATTTTAGATTTATAGCCTCTATTTATAGCCGAAAAAATAACATGAAAGAGGATTTGATTTAAGAGCGTAATTGTTGTCAAATATAAGAAAATTAATTCATTCTTCAGATTCTACACCCTTTAACAGTTTATGACTTACATAGCCACCTTTATAAGTCAGACCACTGTATATGAACATTCAAATTAAAAAAAATTTATTGGAATGAACAAATACATGTATCGACAAAGTAAGGATTACTCATTATCATCATTAGTAAGGATTGAAGCAGGTTGAATGGGATTTCCCGTGTGTATTTCAGTATATCAAGTATAATGGGAAGCGGCAGCCTTCTGTTGTGACGTGTCACCTAAAGTGGTGGGGGAGGAGCAAGGCCTGTTTATCTAGTCATCTAGTGTACTCATGGTGATACCCCCCCAAGCCCCCCAGATCCCTGGCAGACCTTGGCACCCCAGTTTAGAAGCTGAAATGACGCTCATGGACTCAGTTACAGATGCGAAAACCTACTTTAAGGAGTAAACTGCGGAGTGCCTGTTTCCATGATTGGCCTTTCAAACAATAATGTTGAATTGTAATTGTAACTATAGTTATTTTTCACATATCCATATTTTGAAGCTAGTAGTTAGTCCTATTAGCTTGCAGAAGCACTGATAAAATTAATAGATCAGGCAGAGATGACACCATTTTAGTCCATGGTATAGAAGCTAGTTCAATGTGTTCATTTTGTTTTATTAAAAATACTGACGATTCAGCGATAAATAAGGGAGTTTTCAAAGAGTTGAGAAATCGTCATTTTCTGAAATTCAATCTTACGAAAAGAACGTTCATAAATCCGGCCCTAAGGTCTGATTTCACCAAAGTTGCTCCAAAAGTAGGCTAGTTTTCGGAAAGTTGGTTCAACTCAAGTTTACGCCAAACTTTTTACGACGGAAGTATCTTGAACTAATGGTCTTATTAAACAAGCTATAACCCTGTTAATAACCTAAAAATTGATATGTAATTTAACCTATAGAATCTACATCCTTTGGATTGATCACACGTCAATTTTAAATATTGGGCACTGAATATGCAACCCGCAATACATAATACAAAGCAATACAGTATTTTGTGAATACAATTTTGACCTCTTCATTTGAAACTAATTTTTACTTATTTTTCGTGTACTGGAAATGAAGTTTCAAGGAAAGTCCACAAAAAGTGAGAGAACGATTAATATTATATTTACAGTGTGATACACTTTTTATTTAACAGTAGACTGAGTGTCTTGCATGAATGTCTATTAATTTATTCTCCGCTAAAACTAAGTGAAACTTAGTATTTTTTAAACATTTGTACTTTTTTGTTCCTGGTGATGGTGCCCAAATAAGGTGTGGGCTTGTGCGTGGGTAATGGGAAGGATGATGATGAGAGATGAATGGACCTACAGCTTTAAGTGGCTTCCGAACCACCGGGAAGCGAGTTTGAAACTCATAAATTTCATTTAGAGGAGCCGGTCACCGTTACAACTTATCAATAGCTCTGGTGATTTTCGAGTCCAATACGAACTATTCTAATTCTAGATTGATAAATTATTCATTTTTCTTGTAATACTGTATCAATCAAAAGTAGGCAGAGAAGTCTTTTCGGAATCAGTGTCTACTTTTCCCTTCAAGCTATTTTACTTGATTGGTTAATTACTGAATTTTTTTGGAATAATATCAGTTTAATACTCGAATGTTACAGCGAATCTGTCCTACAGGTCCTCTTCTAGAAAACAATATTGATTTATTATACTGTAGGCTATTTGATGATATTTAGTAATGGACGTTTCATTGTTTTCATCCCTATAAGTTATTTATACTTTCTTGAATTAATAAATGAATCAATATTCAATTGAATGAATTAGTTGAAATAATATCAGTTTAATGCCCGGATTCTCAGTTGTTCAATAAACTATTGAATCAATAAGAAAAATTTTGCATTTGAAAACACATGGTTATTGATTCAATACTGTCATTGGATCCATAAACTGTTTATTGAACGACTGAGAAACCGGGCATAAGGCAGCTCGTACAGCGGAGCAATAAGCAATAGGCAATTATAGCAGGATCCATTTAACTTGTCAGAAATCAGCTGTTTCAGTAATAATTAAACAGTGATTTCGACACAATAATCAAAAGGCTTAAAAGTCTTAAAGACCTTTTTAAAGAAGACCTTTCAAAGAATAACTTTTTAAAAGACCTTTTCAATAATCTGCGAGATTCAGCATTTGTAGGTTAAGTATTGTGATATTGATTTCCGAAACATATGTTTTCTGACAAGTTAAACGGATCCTGTTATAGCAACATTTGGATCATATGATCGTCTACTCTATAGAAACAAAAAGTCCTATGCACACTTACAGCAGCTGTTTCAGTGTGCATTGAACTATTGGTTTGTATAGAGTAGACAATCATATGATCCATATGTTGCTAGTTGCCTATTGCTTATTGCTCCGGTGTACGACCGGGGTAAGACTCGTTGTCCACTAGACTGTTTTTGTCCGAAAACGACCGAACGTCCGAAATGCTAACATTGAATCAAATGGCCAGCTGCTCATACGTTCGACGTTTACGAGTGAAAACGGTTATAGTGGACGACGTGTGGATTATTGAATGGGTATATTTCGACAAGGGAAATACAGTATCACAGCATTTATTCCCTTGTTCAATCTAGTTAAACCATAGCAGAAAGAACTCTCATAAGTAGCCTAGAAACCGGATGTTAGGCGAAATTCCTTAATAAATTCAGTTCACGAATTAATATCTTTAATTTTGTCAAAGGTTTTCAAAGGTTTTGCAAAAATAATGCTAATATTCAATATATTATTATTATATTTGAAGGAAACCTTCTTTTGAATAGGCCTATCTATCTTTAGTTCAAATACAATACTATGCTTCGGATATGCAACAGTAACAACAGTTGATGTAGAAAGGTCTTTTTTCATACTAAAAAATATTTTCTCAGAAAGAAATCAAAATTCAGAGTCAAAAATCTTTTAAAAAAAACACATAGCCTATTAATCATGTGCAACCAGTAGAATATAAGTTTTTCAATTTGTTTTTGTTTTATTTTTCACAAATCAGGAATTCATAATGCCTTTTTTAGATTTTAAAGTGCCTATTATTGTGTTTTTCAGTGCCTTTTAGGCTAGACGTACACCGGTTAGTCAAGACAAGACAAGACGAGATTAGTCACGTTTAGTCACAGTAATTCACATAGCTGCTTATGAAGCAGCACACACCGATGCAATGACTAATCGGTGTGTGTTGCTTCATTAGCATCTATGTGAAGTACTGTGTCTAAACGTGACTAATCTCGTCTTGTCTTGTCTTGACTAACCAGTGTACGCCTAGCCTTAGCCTGCCTATTCCAAGTATTATAAATGCCCGAACATCCGGGCTCTAGTCAGAATAGCCGAAAAACATCTCAAAGCAGTGTGAAGCCATCTCTCGCAGCCGCTCCAGCCTTCCTATCCAACTCACCACGTTACCACCACACTCACACACATCCCCACACCGCCGCACGCAATTGGTCGACACCAAACTCCACCCCGGCCTCTGATTGGTGGCCGAGCCCGCATCACACACGTCACCACCTAGCGGAGCGTTCGAGAATTAATATTATTATATACCGTATAGAAAGAAACTTAAACCTATTACTACCGGAGACTAGTTAGTGCCAGTTTGTCTCTTTTTCCGAAGGTTGGCTCAGATTAGTTACGTGAAAAGTTTTACGCGAAACTTGGAAATTGTTACGTGAAAATTGTGTCCCGTACCCGTAACGTACGCTTCGCGGTGTCTGACTGAACTGGGTTCAGTGCTAGAGAGCTCTTGGTAAGCAAGCAATTGTCTTAATTTTGTTCTATTGACTAGAATTGGACTTAACAGGGCACGGTGAGAATTTGATTAAGAAGAACGTTTTTGTTGATTATTATTTAATCACAAACAATTTAGTGGCATTGTGGATGCGATGGTGAGCTCTGTTGATACATTGAGCCACTTTGGGACCATTACGCTTTTATTACCACGTCTGAAAGAGTATTTGGGACTTGGCGTTTTTTATTGGTTCGTACTTACGGTATGATATGGATCGTTGAAAGATGATATTTGGTACATCTAACATAAAAACAAAATGTGAACTCTATTACCTACTTAAAGCAACTGACACTTAAAGCAACATTCAGATTCAAATTCAATATTCAGATTCAAATTCAGATATAAGTTTAACTTTAAAAAAGTAAATTCGTTCTCTCAAAGTAATAGATTACTTTGGATTTATACTTGGATCAAATTTTATAGAGTTGAGAAAAGATATTCGGTTGATCTAACATAGGAATAAAACATAACTCGATTTCTTTAAACTAATGAGAATGAAACTGAACAATGTTTGTTGTTGCTCAAAGTTGGGTGTGAGTTTAATTTCGTCGCAAAATTCGAGTAAAATTTTAAATTTCAGTTTAGGTGATATTATTTATGGTTTGTGTTTGACATCTATCGTGATCTTTCAAAATTCAAAATTGTAAGTGAATAGTTTTTCTAGACTCAAATTATTAATGAAAAAGTTGATTGATGGACATAAGAGATGGGCATGACCTCTGAACAATTTAGTTAAAATTCGGGATTGAAACGGTTTTGGGCGAATGCCTGTTGCTTCTTCCCACACATGATGTATGTATTGTCAATTAATGAAATAAATAAATGAAACTTACTCTGAAGTAGGCTAACGAAATTACTGGCTCTAAAAGAATGTTTTGGACTTGAGATCATATTTATGGAGTTAAGAGATGATATTTGGTGAATCATGGAACAGAGCTTGAATTCTATTATCCATTACTCATGAAAATGTTACGTACTTCGGAGTATGGCAAGAAATATTGCTACATCAAGATGTATTTGGGACTTATTAGTTGGGCGGTTTTATTAGATGTTATTCATGATGATATGAATGATGTAGATCATTGAGAGATGATATTTAGTAGATCCTAAATAGCAATAAAACGTGAACTGGATTACTTATAACTTGAAGAAATAGTTTATTTTCCATGTTTTGTTCTTTCGGTCTTTCTACGTAGAGATCGATTACGTTAAACCACAGACAACACTGTATAGTTAACATTATATAGTATTAACTATATTTTAATTAATTGTATATTTTAATTTTTAATATTTTAATATTGTAATTGTATACAGATAACACTGTATACAACACTGTATAGTTAGTCTATGGTTAAACTCATACATGGATCATATTTATGAAGTTGAGAGATGAGATGATATTCGGCACATCTATACTTTATAATATATAGATGTAAGATGTTTATAGCAATGAAAAGTAAACTTGATTACTTATAACTTATAAAACTGAAATTCATTCTGTCTTTTTTGTAAGAAGTCATTGATTACTTTGAACTTATACCTGGATCATATTTGTGGAGTTGAGAGCTGATACTAGGTGAATCTCACATAGGAACAAAACATAACACGATTACTTTAGGAATGATATCTTTTGGGAATATAGGAATGATTACTTTTAGGAATGATATCTCGTACCGTATCTACAGATCGTAGAAACATAACATAATTCGATTACCCATAACAACTTATATAAAATCTACACTCGTTTAAAGCTGGGTTTACACCAGTCAGTGACAGAACTGTCAATGACTTTTGTCAACGACATACTTGTTACAAACAAATGTCATTGACAAAAGTCGCAGTTTGATGTAAACGATTCTGTTGAAAACTGTGACAAAAGTCACAGTTTGATGTAAATGTTTTTGTCAATGACATATTGTATCTCACATCCTGTCCGCAATGCTACGCCACCAGTGACTAGCAAGCAAGAAAGGAAGCTTTTGTCGCAGACAAATGTCACCGCAGCGTTTACATATACTGCGACATTGTGACTGTGACATTTGTCAACGACAGTCCTTTGATCTTACCGACTCTCGATGGGAAACTGGTTACATTGTCACAAACACAGATTTTCTGTCGTTGACAATTGTCATTGACACGATGTCGCGAGAAATTTTAGCGTTTTTTAATATTGTGACTGACTTTTGTCACAAAAATGTGTCAACGACATCTGGTGTAAACCCAGAGTCTACAAAAAGTGTGTAATGGAATTTATGAAGTAGATTTCAGACTCGTACGTTATCATCGAACAATATTGATAAATTCAACATCAAGATGCTTATTAGATTCATCGTACCACAATTTCTTTTTATTTTCTCCATTCAAGTCAACCACAATTTGATTATTCAGTGTTCTTCTGTCTGCAGTGCAGGTTAAGAAACGCCAAAACGGATCAGAACATGGATGGGGGACCGTTCGACGACGGTCTTTTCACCGAATTCCAGTCTTGTCCTATCATGAACAGTGCAAAGCACCTTCCTAACAATCAACATCATGGACATCATCAGGGCGACAATCAACAGCAGAGAGCCAATCAAAACAATGTGCATTCCATTCAGGTAAAATATTTTTCAAGTCTCTCATTCAATTGATTAATTAAGGTGGTTTGGAACCCACCTTATGCCTATTAACACTTTACACCTTATAACCTTATACCCTCTATCTAACACCTTAACTTCTCTTATATTTGATAATAAATTTAAGAAAACTATTACATTTAATAATTTTTTTTCATTTATTTGTTGAGCTTAGACTTGGGGCCGGTTCATGAGCTTGGGATTTACCTAAGTCCTAGACTAAAACGGGTGGCTACCGTAGCATCGACAAACGTTTGTCTCGACAGGTTGGTGGGTTAGCAGTATAGAGAGCACTTAGTACATAGTTTCGTGGCTAACGTTTGTCGATGCTACGGTGGCCACCCGTTTTAGTCTAGGACTTTTCCTAGACTAACTTTTCTTGACTTGACTTTTCCTAATTTTCTCAGTAATTCATGAACATTTCCTCATTTTATAACCACCTGAATATAGCACGATCCATTTAACTTTTTATAAAACATATGATCGACGAGCATATGATCACAATACTTAACCTACAAATGCTGAATCTCGCAGATTATTGAATATGCCTTTTAAAAAGTTATTCTTTGAAAGGTCTCCTTTAAAAAGGTCTTTAAGACTTTCAAGCCTTTTGATTATTGTGTCGAAATCACTGTTTAATTATTACTGGATCAGCTGATTTATGACAAGTTAATTGGATCCTGCTATAAAGTATTTGATTTTATTTGAATATTGTGAATTTAATCACGTTTTCAGCCTAATGAGGAATAAACTTGAAGTTTTCTCTGAATTTATGAACATATTTGTTCATTTCAAGCATCTGAATGGATATAATTTAAAAAATTGAAATGAAAAAAAAAACAGATTTTGTCAATATTTATTCTACTCTTTAATTTTCGGTTCAAGGACCATGGTTTCGTAACCACACAGGCTACATCATCAGCTTGATGTAGCCTGTGTGGTTACGAAACCATGGTCCTTGAACCGAAAATTAAAGAGTAGAATTGACAAAATCTGTGTTTTTCATTTTAAATTATTATGGAGCGGTTCTACAATCTCAATAGTGACTCTTTAGAACATCTGAATGAATTTGATTTTGATTTAAATTGTGAATTAAAACACTTATTTAATTTTTTCTTTCAATCACAGGTAATGCTAGGTCTCCAATCAGACATGATGCTCAGTCTTCACATGAACAAGATCGAATCAGGTGGACGACCCCCCACTCCCCCCGGGATGCACTGCGGAGGGGGAGCCGGTGACCCCCTAGGCGTACCTCTTCCTCCCTCCCCTCCTTCGGTTTATGGGGGAGGAGGAGGAATGGGAGGAGGAGGAGGAGAAGGAGACAAGAGACACCAAGGCAAGGATATCGTGAATATACAGCAGCAATCACATCACCAGGAGGCAGTGTCTACTTCTAGTGGGGCATTGGGAGCCATGTCTAGTACCACGCAGACTATGAGTTCTGGACAGCCTGAAGGTGATTTATTGATGAATCATTCCTACATTGAGGCCCGTTTTCCTCAACGCTGCTTAAGCGCAACAGCTGATGCTCAATATTTTTTTCTATACTTTTCCTATAGCAGGATCCATTTAACTTGTCATAAAACATATGATCGACGAGCATATGATCACAATACTTAACCTACAAATGCTGAATCTCGCAGATTATTGAAAATGTCTTTTAAAAAGTTATTCTTTGAAAGGTCTTCTTTAAAAAGGTCTTTTAAAGACTTTAAAGGTCTTTAAGACTTTCAAGCCTTTTGATTATTGTGTCGAAATCACTGTTTAATTATTACTGGATCAGCTGATTTATGACAAGTTAATTGGATCCTGCTATATTCTCCGAATGAGGCTTGTGCTAGATGTGTAGCTTAAGCAGCGTTGGGGAAAGCGGCCCTAATTCATTCAAACCAATTTCAAAATTATTATAATTTTAAAATAATTCATTCAAAATTATTTTTTTATCAAAATTGATTACTTAATAATACGCGAAAAATGAGAAAGTAATAGGATAAAAGTAATAGTAAAAGGATAAACAATCTGAAAAACAGTAGAGTATTGGTATGAATTGTATGGAAGAGGTCTTGATAATTAAATAAATAAATAAAATTTTATTGTCATGAAATTCAACAGAACACAGACAACGTCAAATTCATACAAGTGAAGGTAATTACAACATAATAAATGTTATAAAATATCATACCAATTGATTTGGTATAATAGGATTTCATCACATGGGTGATTGTTGAATCATCCATTTCAGAAACATTGATACGTACCTCCAAGCAATACTCGTGATGACAGTGACTCGTGCAAGTGGAGTATTTTCAGATATGTCGTCAATAATATTGAAGAAAGAATGCTGGAGTCTAGGTTTTTTGGCGGACTGCCAAGAGAGTCAATTTAGAGAACGGAAGAGCTCAATTAAATGTACAACGTTTTTTCAACACCAATTTTGTGTTTTATAGAAATGATACAATGGAAATGCAATTCTTAATTTTGTAGCTAAAATATGGGAACTGCTCTCGGATGGGTGACCGATACAAGAAAAAGGCGAGGTGGAACCTACCCGTTAGGCTAGGCGTACACCGGTTAGTCAAGACAAGACAAGACGAGATTAGTCACGTTTAGTCACAGTACTTTACATGGTTGCTTATGAAGCAATACACACCGATTAGTCATTGCATCAGTGTGTGCTGCTTCATAAGCAACTATGTGAATTACTGTGACTGAACGTGACTAATCTAATCTTGTCTTGTCTTGACTAACCGGTGTACGCCTAGTAGCCTAAGGGTCTCCCCACCAATAAAAAGTCATACGATAAAAAAAATGGGAACTATTGCCAACTGATTTGCCTCATTCTTGTTTAAATTTCTTCAATTCGTCCAATAATTGAATAATATATCTTATATTAACAGCCAGTTTAGTATTTTCCACTACCAGATATCTTCTGCCTCATTGATAATAACTAAGGCTAGGCGTACACCGGTTAGTCAAGACAAGACAAGACGAGATTAGTCACGTTTAGTCACAGTAATTCACATAGTTGCTTATGAAGCAGCACACACTGATGCAATGACTAATCGGTGTGTGTTGCTTCATAAGCAACTATGTGAAGTCCTGTGACTAAACGTGACTAATCTCGTCTTGTCTTGTCTTGACTAACCGGTGTACGCCTAGCCTTAGAGTGCAGTTCATACATCTTGTCTCCGGAATATTTTTTCGTAATAACATCTAATAAGAATGATGAGCAATGTGGTTTTGCAAATAAAATTGATCCAACTCAAGGGTTTCCAACACTATTTTGTCTAAATTCTTCATTTCAAGTTAGTCCAGTTTGTCGTCGATCCCATTCTGTAGTTGTCCTTATTTTTATAGCGTGGTTAAATTACCAGCTCATTTATCGGATGTCTCTGCAACTGGCCCTATGTTAATGAAATTTATTTGTTAAATTATACAAAAACGTATACGTCAATTACATAAATTAATAGCAGGGTGTTAATCTATCCTATTCCATTTCGTGTTTTGAAAATCCCAAACTCTAAACCTGAAGATTAAATTTTCTCTTTATTTTTTCGAACAGGAACAACAGTGAACTCGGAAGCGCAATCTACAACAAACAAGAAATCCTATTCCAAAAGCAAGAAGAATGATAACAACGGTGTTAAAAAGAAGAAGACTAGGTAAGTTTAATTTCGATTAGAAACTTTTTAAATTATGCTATGAAACAATTCATAAATTTAATAGTTACTAAAACTAAATGAAGAATCCAAAGAAAGCTATATTGCCTAGAGCTCTGAAGACCTTTGCAAAGCATACATTGACAACAGAACGAAATAGGAGATTCTATGAATGCCACTTTAGCTGTGCCCAAACGGGGAATCGAATCCCGTATCTCTCAATTGCCAGCCTAGCGACGTAATTTTTTTTGAGGGTGATGCTCACATGAGCTCCAGGCTTGTGCGTGGGTAATGAGAGAGGTGATGATGAGAGATGACGACTGTTTTTAGGCAGTCGGGACCGACGGCTTTTCGTCTCCTCCGAAAGACGGAAGTGGCCGTTTCTGCCAAAATCCGTTCCGGCAACTGTATTCGAATTACAACAACGTTGTGTCTGGGCACAATATTGTATCATTTTAAAATTAAATTAAATCACCTACAACTTAAGACCAAGCTGGATATTGTAGGCCCAACAACAAATAGCTCTTAAAGTTCAAAATTTATTTCCATAAAAGCAAGTACATTCAAAGCTAATTCTCTCGATTTCAAGTGGTCTCTCGCTTTCTTACCTGATTCTTTTGAGTCTTTGCGAGAATTTTCTTAAAATATACTAGCATTAATGGGAATTTTGATGAAGTTTGTAGAGCTACATCTCGCAAACTTCCATGCCTACAATATTCATCTTGGTCTTAAAAATTGTGGTTAATTTAAATTAAAACTGCAATATTTCGCATTTTTTATGGTTTGGTGTTTGGTTATCCGCCAAAAGGTTTCCAAGGTCGAAAATTTGGATTTAACATTTCAAGACTTCAACATACAATCATGTGGTCAAGTAACAAACATTCAAGACCGCTCTCGGATGGGTGACCAACATAAAAAAGACACAAAAAATTGTGCAATTAGGCGAGGTGGACACAACTTGTGTCATAAACCCAAAGATTGTTCGTTGTTCAATCGTTTATCAATAATAATCGATTCGCATATTTTTTCCACAGGACAACATTCACAGCCTATCAGCTGGAAGAGTTGGAGCGTGCTTTTGAGCGAGCGCCCTATCCAGACGTGTTTGCCAGGGAGGAGTTGGCTCTGAAGCTGACGCTGAGCGAGTCCCGCGTCCAGGTCTGGTTCCAGAACAGGAGAGCCAAGTGGCGCAAACGCGAACCGCCCAGGAAAACGGGATACATCGCCAGCACAGGAGACGAATACGGTAGGCTGACTTTTTATCTTTATAAGGGCCGGTTTCTCCAACGACAGTTTAGTTTAAACTTAGGTTTTACCACTCACTAGATTGTATCAAAAAGAAATGCTTTCAAAATTCGAAATAATTCTGAAAAGTGGATAAAACTACAACCTAAGTGGAATTAGTTATCACGGCGAGGTGGAACAACCTTCAGGTCTCCCCACCGACAAAGCCCATACGCTAAATAAATAATAACCACTCACTAGAAACTTTTTGTCAGAAAATTCGATGTCCGAACAGCTGACCATTTCATTCAATGATGCTAACATTGAATCAAATTGTCAACTGTTCAAACATCGGAACTTTGACAAAAAGTTCTAGTGAATGGTAAACAATCAAGTTTAAACTAAAAATTGGTTTAACTGTCGTTGGAGAAACCGGCCCTGACAGGTGTTTCAAAAAGTAAGTATTTCAAAGTTTGAGGGAAAATATTCACTGCATAGGGAAATTTTTTCTCAAAATACTGGGTGATTCAAAAAGAATACCACAACTTTAAAACTTTGTATTTGATGAAATAAATATAATAGAACCTTCTGTTATACATCATTTCAAAGAGTAATTAAAGAATTTTTTTTCGCTCACAAAGAAATTCAGAGATGTTCCATATGACCCCTCCAGACACTCGAGCAATATCAATCCAAAACCTCCCTCAAACTTGTTCCACACTATCTGTAGCATGTCAGGCGTAACAGTTTGGATGGCTGCTGTTATTTCTTGTTTCAAATCATCAATGGTGGATGAATATTGATGATTTGAAACAAGAAATAATAACAGCAACTTATCAAACTGTTACGCCTGATATCTGTCAGTGAAATGGAAAGAGTTTGAAGAGTTTAAGAGATAAAGAGGAGGTATGGAACATCTCTGAAACTGAAAAACTTCTTACTCTTTAGAGATGTATAACAGAATTCTTTCTTTCATAACATACAATTGTTATTCTTGAATCATCCAGTATAATGTATTAGCACTATTGATAATGAGCTCGTTATTAACGCATTGTATATCGCTCACATGTACCAGTGCTCTGTAAGTATTCATTTGTATCTGTAGTGTCAGTTCATGTTCGGCTGAGGCTTTTTCCAAATTACGAACGCTTTTGAAGTTATTACGCATAGGAAATCTTACGAACAAGTGAAGGACAAGTTCGAGTAAAAGGCAAGATACTTCAAAATCGAGAGACGAGATTCGTACTGGAACTTGTCTTTGTCTTAATGTTCGCAAGAACAATAATAAAGTTTAATAACTCTTAATAATAAACATACGTTCATCCTTTGGAAAACCATAACCTATCATATGCAGACACTACAGATACAAATGAATACTGGGAAAGCATTGATATAATATACCATATTATGTTGGTGATGGAAAATGCGTTAATAAAGAGTACAGTAGAGGTAATTTATTATAATTATTTTTAGAAAAAAATATTCCCAATACAGAAATCATTATCCCTCAAACTTGAAGTGCGTCCTTTTTGAAACACCGGTATAATATTATCTTGTATGTATAGAATAGGAGAAGAAAGAAAGAAGGAAGAGAAAGGAAGGAAGAGGAAGGAAGGAAAAAGGAAGAGAGGAAGGTAGTAGAAGAGAGAGGGAAAAAGAGGAAGGAATGGGAAGAGAGAGGAAAAGAGAGGAAGGAATGGGGAGAGAGGAACGATTGGGGAAATAAAAAGAGAGAGGTCTAGGAAGAGAATGAGAGAGGTCTGAGGGAAAGTGAGCGGAAGTGAGCGGAAGTGAGGAAGAAAGTAATAAGTAGGAGGAGGAGGAGGAGTAGGATGAGGAGGCTTACCAATTTTAAGTAAATGTTATATTATATTGGAACCAAAAAAAAACAACTCCCCTAAGTCTCAGTACTGGCAATGCACACTTCTGTATAATACAGTAGCATATGGTTCCTGCTTCCAGCACACTTCTACCCCAATTACCATTATTAGCTCACTCCCGCATAATGCCATATGTTGCTCCAAGTACTTATCACACATCGGAATTTCAATGGGTTCTGGAATGCCACATATTCAAGGCATCAAGGCAGAACAATCGATCCTCAGGGCAAGAGTAATCTCTCTTTAGATAAAGCGTATCATTGATATCTTGGACTTGACTGCTACAATTAAGACAGATTCCAGCTTTAGGTGGGTAAATAATGGGCAAAATGATTCTATAGTTTACTGAGTACTGACTATTTTTCTACCAATTATTAACAAGACGACATCAGAGAAATTTTCAGAAAATTCTTATACTTTCCTTTAAATAATCAATAAATAATGTATAATTTCAACTATTCAAGGTTATTTTAAATGCCTGTTTTTTATTACTTGATTCCTTGATTGTTTGTAATACCTGTAATTCAAATCGATAGATAAATAAACATGATAATAATTGGAAAGATATTAGTAATATTTTCAGAATTTTTCTCTCTTTTTTAAATAATAATTGACATGGATTAAATAATAATTTTGAACAACTGGAAAATGTAAAGAATTCAGATTTTCTCTTGTAAGGTTCTCGACAAGTTTTCTTTCTCACCTAATTCTGAGTACTTCTTGTCTCTTCTTGTTTTTCTTACATGTAAACATAACATGATAGCATATAACAAAGATAACATAACATAAATGGACATATATACATGACAATAGCCACCTCTAATATCCTCTGGTTTAGGGGAGGCTATGACATGACTTTTATTTCATGACAATATATAATAATAATATTGTTATGTTACTTTTTGTCTGTATCAATGAATTAATAATAATTATTAACCAAAATATTTATTTCAAAATTCCAGGCTCCCCAATGTCGGGCCCCACACCAGGTTTCTCGTTCAACACGAGCCCCCCGGGGCCAAGCGGGGCCCCCCCTGACCCCTGGGGCTACAGCCCCGGCTACGACCTCACCCACTTGAACGTCGGCTATCCTCCCACCACATCCGCAGCCTCCTACCCCCCAGGGGGCACCTGTGGCGGGGGCTACGCCCTTCACGACCCCGTTGTCGGATTCGGATCCAGCCTGTTTCCCCGTCAGGACTATTTGGGGGACGAGTCGCCCCCCCAGATGCTGCCTCATATGTCCGAGCTAGCAGGGGAAGCACAGAAGGTGAGATAATGACGTCACTTATTCTTTTATACAGTATTTTTATTTTGAGACAATATTCAATAAATAATTAATTTAAAGGTGCCTGCAAACTTGCGAACTATCTTTAGATGTTGGGCCGTATTTATGAACGTTCCTTGAGGGTTCCTTTCCGAACGGGACTCTTGAAATGCGTTTCATGAATGAAATCAGCTGATTTTTCATTCATGAAACGCTTTTCAAGGCGCCCTTTCGGAAAGGAACCCTCAAGGAATGTTGGGATCACTCTCGAAAAATAAGAGAAAAACTATCCAATAGCAGCCTTGTATCTGCCTGTTTGACTCATCAGGATTATTTTTCTTCATAAATCTATTTCATTCTACTAAGCTCGTAAAGTGTTCTTATTTTCTGTCTGATTTCTAATTATTTATTTGATTCTCTAGGTTGATTATTCTGTTGATGGTGGCCAAGTAGCTAATGACGACGGCAGATCCACAACTAGCATTGGAGGCTACAATGTCAATGATTGTCCAATGATCAGAGTCAAAATGGAGCCTGAACACCAGCAGTCCAACTGCTACGGGAATTTACCACCTTTTCTAAATTAAAATCGTTTTTAAAAATCGACTTTTGAAATTGATAGCCAATATTTGGATTTCTAAATAAGTGATTTGATAAGGAAATATTACAAAAAATTTAATCTAAAAAAAAATAGAAAAGTTTTTATCTGAAAATATCTGAAAAAAAATTATAATCAAAATTTATTTCAATTGTTGTTTGAGAAGAATTTTTTATTGAATTGTAAATTTATCTCAATCTGTAGCTCACCTAAAATTGATTGGTTTGATTAATACTTAGTTCCTCCATTGGATTTTTTTGTGTGAAGCCTACCTAAAATTGATTGGTTAGATTAAGGCTAGGCGTACACCGGTTAGTCACGACAAGACAAGACGAGATTAGTCATGTTTAGTCACAGTACTTCACATAGTTGCTTATGAAGCAACACACACCGATTAGTCATTGCATCGGTGTGTACTGCTTCATAAGCAACTATGTGAATTACTGTGACTAAACGTGACTAATCTCGTCTTGTCTTTTCTTGACTAACCGGTGTACGCCTAGCCTTATACTTAGTTCCTTCATTAGATTTTTTTGTGTGAATCAATTGGATTAATTTAATTTCTAAAATTCAATTCAAAATATCATGAAAAACCTGTTTGAATGAAAATTTAAACGAGGAGACACGGTACCAGTTAACTTGAGGACAGAAAATGTGTTTATTCAAAGTTAAAATATTATCGTGTTGCTATTTTATTTTTCATTTCATTGAAATGTTCATATTCAAGTTAAGATTATCATTTTACTATTTACTATTTTCATTCCAATCAAATCTGTATCTTTGACTGAAACATTCAAAGAAATAGCAATCATCTAATGTAAATAATATTCCAACAACAGAGAATACTGATGCTTCCAATAGTTAGTGGATTATAATTACTTGAATTAATCAAACTTGTAGATAAAAGTTCTATTTATAGCATATCTTTCAATGATACATGGAAGAAAGTATTTTGTTTTCAAATAATTCTTAGCGATAATTCTCTAGTTTATAAGCAAGCCTTGTACATTAATCCATTGTGTTTGATTTAAGTAATATTAGGATATTTTAAGCGAATGAATACACTTATTTAGTCTAGCCTATATTCTTATGATTGTTAGGTATATTCTCATAATTCTAAATGTATTATAAGATTGAAGCATTCAAGGTGCCTTATAAAAATAAATTTGTAAATATTTACTATCAATTATCAGATTTCTATATTAGAATAATAATAGATTAGTATGTATATTTTTTATCAATATTGTCATAATGATGCCTTATTAGAACAATGAATTCGTATGTATTTTCTCTCAAGTGTCGTAATGCCTTATTAAAATAAACATAAAAGTATTTTCTATTTTTTATTACTTGTCAAGGTGCCTTTCTTGAAACAAGAAATTTTCAAGTTCTTCCCATCAATATTATTGTTATAAAGAAATGAAGGTTATTTTTAGAGATGTATTTTACAATAGTTATACAGTATAATAATTGTTTCAGATTTTCAAATAATTTTAGCCTGATATTTCTCTACCCCTACTTGTGTGATTCTCTGAAAATTAATCCATTCTTTTGTAAAAAATTGTTTCTAATAACAGTAAGCAATCTGATTATTGAATAAATACCTTTCATAGAATTCTTGTAAATGGGTAAATTTTAATTTTTTTTTGAATATTTCCATTATAAGACAAATTATTCTTATTGAAATGAAAATATTATCCTACTTGAAAATGAGTGTACACTCATTTTCGATTTTAATTGAATCATGGAACATGTTAATCAACTTTCACTTAAGTGAAATTTTTGCTATGTGGCATTCATGATTTATAAATTTTGCTTAAATTGAATTTAATCAAACATCATTGATATATTATTCCTTTAAATTAAAAAAACCTTTAAATTTATTTTCAATGGTAGAATAACATTAATTATTTCCAAGTAATTTATTTCTAACATTTACTTGCTTTCAATTTCTCCTTGACTTGTGAATAAATTTGTATTTTGACAAACACCCTGTTTTCAATCAATCCCCAGAATCAAACATTTTCGTTAAGATACATAGTCATAATACTTTATTATACAAATGAGATCCTTTATTGTTTTTTGTTTGTTTGTTTCCTCCTCATTCATTCCAAAATCCAAATAATATTCTTTAATTCAAGTGAATCTTGGTGTCAATTATTGACTCAAGCTTCTAGTTTTCCAGTTGTCCTTTCAGAATCAGCTAAGATCAATTGGGAACTAATAGGTAGGCATCGTCATAGACTTTTTAGCAACAATGAAAAATCCAATGCTACTTCAAATTGCCATACTGATTATCAACATTATTCTACTACCATTATTTAAGTTATTTCTTATAACTGGTTTGCTTCAGCTGAGTATCCCTTAGTTTGCGTGATATGTCAGAATATGGAATAACTTAATCAATTTTGAAATGTCCTTTATAACATTTTGAGTGTTGGTTATTTTTGGCTTTCTCACTAATCAGATTGTATGATATTTCAAAATTCAAAATAAAAAACTATTTTACTTTGGGATGTCCATTATTAAATTTTATGGGTTTGTTCCTTTCTGCTCAATTTAATCTGTAGATTTTTAAAAACATGAACTTATCAAAATTATACTAAGAAGCTGAAAATAGTTGAAGCAAAATAAGGTAAAAAATTATTCTCAAGCATGCCAGTCGAAAATGAGGGTTTATTTTCTCACACTAATAATGGAAATCACAAAAGTTTTGCAATCCAAGAATGGAGATCATCACTTGGAATAGTAATGTCGACAGACGAACAATGAAGTCATCAACATTGCCTATCATAATAATTTGATTGAGCAAAGCCCATATCTGCCACTTCTGAAAAAGTTGGTGAAATAACTTTTGTAAAAAGCTAATAATGAATGAATAACAACTTACAAATAATAATAAATATTGGCAAAACTTTATGCACGTGAATATTCTGAAACGAATTACTTTTCCTTGGATTAAATTTTATTTGAGGTAATACTGTATAAGAGCTGCATGAAGCTATGGATAGAGCAGCTCAGAATAGAATAGTAAAGTGTCTCGTGAAGAATTACAAAATTTTCTACCGATGGTACTAAAACGTTCCATACCAATGCTTATTTTGGTTTGCACCAACCTCAACCAGGATCAACCACGTCTTTATATCAGCTGATCCCATTTAATTAGCAATGTAATGATCCTGGATCAAAATTAATCTTGCTTGGTGCAACTGGTCCTGATGATGTCCTACACCAGGATGAAACGATCGTCACTATGTAAGTGAAAATCAAGCTATTTCTACTGAAAAGTGTTTTTAAAATAGTGTTATTTACTAGTAGAAAAAAGTATGGATACACAACTCATAAATTACTTTCACTTTGGATATTAACTACTAATTCGCCAATTAGGTTAAATTATCTACTTTATACAGCTTTAGTTCGATCCATCAATTCAAAAATTTCATTGAGAATAACAAGATTCATAATCACCTTGAATAGTATATGACTGTTTTGAGAAGCAGCGTTCATCGATTTTGAACTTATAAGAAAGTTCTACAGCCGTAACCTCGCTTTTTCCAGGAAACATTTTTTGGACAGCATTCCTGTTTGCACTGAAATCACCATGAAAGTTATTCTTATTGACTTTTGGAATAGCAATTAGATAAAACAACTTTATTTCTTTCTTCCAACAACATTTAAGTGGAGTTCAAAGTGTGGAAATTATTTGAAACTACAAAAAGCACAAACTTTAATTGTGTGTACAATCAAGTGCAATAGCTTACTCAAATAGCTTTTGAACTTGTTACTGATTAAGTGACTTTTACACTGACTGAGAATTGACAAATAAATTATTGAATGAGCATTGATAAAGTTATCAGAAATATTATTTATTAAACTCACTTTTCAGTCGTCAGGGGTTCAAGGCTGTGCATAAATCCAACAAATTTTTCAAAATTCATCCCGCTCTCATTTCCACATTCTTCAATTGCTTTTGAAAGAAGGTTTTTGAATTCGTCTGTGAACAATTTGGAGGTAACTGAGGTGTTCAATAATTCATTCATTCTTGAATGTACAGAGGAAAGATTCATACCGGTGTCACAAAAAAAACCAATCTAATACAGAGTGGATTTTACAATCTATACAGAAGATCTCCGGTGGTCAAGTGGCTGAGGCGCTGGGCCGGCAAACCAAAGGTGCTGGATTCGATTCCCGCCCGGGGAAAAGTTTTTTTGTGCAGCAGCGTTTATCAAATTTCCTTACTAGCTATCTGTTGTCAATATTTGCAGTAGCAGAAGTCTTCAGAATGTTATAATATAGCGTTAATTAGGATTTTCGTTCAATTAATTATTATAAAACAGAGTGTCCTTGAGAAAATTTAATCCCCATTTAGAAACCTCGTCATTTGATATCATGTTTTTTCTTTAAATACTGTAACTCTGTTTTGATTTGAATATTTGTTTGGAAGATTATGAGGGTGTATGGAAATAGTTGAGTATTGTGAAATTTGTCTATTGAAACTATAATTATTGGAAAAATATAACTTTATTGGAAAACAAGACTGTGTATGAAGCTAGAAATACACTGTTTTATCAGCTGTTATGTTTTTCAAATAGACTGCACTTGTCAGCTGAAGTGGTAGGCACATTGTTTTAAACTGTATTTAAAGACTGCAGACATAAGAACACTTATATGTTGGGTTGCACCAAGCAAGGTCAACTTTGATCCAGGATCAGAACAACGCTTATCAAATGGGATCAGCTGATTCAAAATAGTTGATCACGGTTGGTACAACCCAACATAAGCTTAACAACACTCATTATCATGGAAATGTTGAATAAGATACCGAATTTGCCAAACGCTTTCCTAAAAAAATCAGTCTAACCTATTAAATAATAGTAACTATCCTAAAATATTTTTAATAGGCTATTAATTCCACTTTCTACTTTACCAGGATTGATGTCGGTTATAGTCTTTGCATAATTATTACTACTCATAAAACTCTCCACTTCATCCTTTGTTATAAAACCATTTTTGTCAGTATCAATGTATTTAAACGCATCTGAAAACAAAATATATCAACACATGATTGATAATGTGGGTAAAAAATAGCAATATCTCACCCACTGTCAACATTTTCTAAAATTTTAATATATTTAATAATAAAAAATAATCAGGGGCGTCATTTGGGGAGGGCAGGGGGGGCAACTATTTGAAACTAAGAATTTTAGAGAATAAGTGGCGCTTTGTGCTTCACAGGGTGATCTTGTCTATATTAAAAGAGTTTGGTATCCGCATATAGGGTAGATTTTGGGGAGTTTGTGGAGAAGTTTGAGTGGACCGATTTTGATGCAGTTTGCACCAAAAAATAAGATAAAAATTGAATTTCTGCAGGCTCTATTTGTTTTTTTGAAAATAATCATTTTAAATGAGAGAAAAGCCAAAAACCACCTGTTGGCATTAAAATGTACTAAGTTACTGAGTTAGTTTGTTAAATGCCCCATAGATAGAGCTTTGAAGATATGCTAAAAGTAGAACAGTGACCAGTAATCACTGTACAGTGTACAAGATAGCATTTCATTGGTATAACTGAGCTGCTGTCAGCTACAGTGATAGTCTAAATAGCGACCATTTAAAACTAACAATTTTAGAAAATTCGAGTGAATGGTGCTTTCTGCTGCACTGGGTGAACTTGTAGTTTATCATAAGAACCATTCAAGTTGTTAACAATTAGTTTTTGTTCAGGTCATGATATCATTTCATCAAGGAAGTCAGATAGAATAACACATATTTTTCAGCTAAGCTATAGAGTGGATAAAGACTTGTTTGGGACCAGAGATTTTGTGTATATAATTAAAGTAAATAAGGCTTTACAATAAAATCAAACTATAATGATGTTTTTAGTTTTTACCAACCTTGACAAGATTTTCTACTTATAGTAGCTTCCTGTAACATAAAGATTGATAAATGTGAGTATAATTTGAAAAATGATGGTGTATAGTATAGATTACTTGAATCAGAATACTAAGACAAAGTTATCAAAAATTTTACCAATAAATTAAAATGATATAATTCAAGTTCTTGATGATCAAAAGATAATAAAATGGTCTGAAATGAAGTAATATGATCATATGATCGCGATAAGAATGTTTTTCAAAAGCAGAATTTTTGATTTTCAATATTATGTCATGTTTAAAATTTTATTTCACCACCTAACATACAGTACTTGCTATGTAACTCCAAATAGTCATTATAGCAGGATTCTTTTAACTTGTCAGAAAACAGATGATTTAATGTTAGTAAACGAGCGTACATCAATCAGTTGTTTATGACAATTTAAAAGAATCCTGCTATACCAACTACCAGAAAATTCTCAATAGGTACTCAAATTGATAACTTAATAAAAGGGATCATTATTATGAAGCTTTTTAATTCATTAAGATTTTTAAAATACCATTGAATTTCTAGGTCAATAAATTAAACAATCATTAAGTAGATTTCAAGACTCACCGTTAAATGAATAAACATGAAAATACTCATTGTTAGAGTACAACAAATGAAATTCATTTTGTTAGAGTACATTTTCCAACTAATTTCCACTAATTTTTTTAAATATTAATCTGGAAGGAGAAAGCAAAATTATTTGAAGTTGAACTAGGAAATTCATTTTTACAGACAAATAGCCTACCATTTGTAGATAGAAAATTTCCCATCCATTCAACAAAACAATGAAAGTTCATTTAAAGCTAGTAACCGTTACATGAAAGGGGTTTGGCGTTTCACTGGAAATCCACCTTTCACTGGAGTTCTTTCAATTTTCAATGTGTTTCCAACGAATTTGAAAATGATGCTCAAAAATTCTAATTTCAATAGATGTATTAATTTTAGAATTTCATTAAAAATATTCTTGAAATTAACAGTTTCCATTGATTTTTGGCATTACTAAGAACTTTAAGAAATATTAAATACCGTACTATGTTATAAGATTGAGTGGAATCCAAAACAAGTCAACTATTTTAACTATATATAGTAGCAATGTAAAATTTCCAATCAGGCGAGCTTGAAACTTCACAGACCTTGGATGGAATAATCCATGATATTCCTATAAATATGTCTTGTCTGATATTGTAAAATACCAAAGTCAATACAATCCATAATATTAATTGAATATGTATGAATATCATCACTTTGTCATTAAAAAAACCTCTATGGTACTGTCTCAATTTTATTGTTTCATATGTGTCATTATGTTCCTTCACGTGTTTTGGGAGGAGTATAATGATAAATATTTCTGAGTATGATTGAATATAGAATCGATTTGTCTGTGAAAAAACGTGTAGGTCTTATTTTATTGCTCCCATGTGGATCATTAATGTATTGTTTCAACATGTGTGTTAGGTTCTACTATTAGTGCAATCATTTGCTGATTAATTCGTGCTGTATTTTATCGTGCATTTTTAAATATACTGTACACATAGTTTAATATTGTATTGTGGCAAGAAGAAAATAAATTTGTAATTGAATTTCAGCTCCATCTCCTAGAGTCAAGCATCAGTGTTCTATGCATAGGTACTTGTCAAAAACACATAATTTTCCAAATAAATTATTTTTGTTGAATAAATACTAGTACAGTTGTCACACTGACTATGTATCTGTTTTCTGGTAAGCTGTTACCTGGTTTCCATGCCTGACTTAGGAAAGTTTGTGGAGAAGTTTGAGTGAACCAATTTTGATGCAGTTTGAGCCAAAAGTAGGACAATACATTGAATTGCAGGCTCTATTTGTTTTTCAAAAATAATCATTTCAAAGGCCAAAAAAATGCTGAAAACTTAAAATAGTTTCCTGTGGCACTACCTGTTGGCATTGAAATGCACTAAACTTATAATAGACAGCTTTAGAGAGCTTAGAAGCAGAAAGTAGTACTTCACCAGTAATCAGTGGGATTTCATTGACATCACTGAAATGCTGCAGCAGCTGTTGATAATCAAAATAGCAACTATTTAAAACTAAGAATTTTATAAAATTCAAATCAGTGGTGCTTTGCATTGCACAAGATAGCCTTGTTATTATTAAATATATTAATAGAAAAATCCAACAGAGAAACCTATAATTAAATGGTATTATTTGTTCAACCGTTCTGACGGTTTGTGCATCATCATCAGACTGATCAATCTTTTTGAGTTGTGAAAATTGATTGTAGAAGACAAAATATCCTCCTATTGGAATGAAGATATTAACCCACTATAAAATGAGTTTGCACTTCTTTAAGACTTGATTTTAATCGAATCATTGAACATATTAATCAAATTTCACTTTAATTATGTGAAATCTGTTTACTTTGCTATGTAATATTCTTGATTTATAAATTTGGCTGAATTGAATCTAATCAAACATTATTGATATTTTTTATTGTTAAGAACAATTATTCAGTGCCCTGGTCCGGCAAACCAGAGGTGCTGGGTTCAATTCCCGCCCGGGGAGAAAGTTTTTTGTGCAGCAGCATTCATCGAATTTCCTTACTAGCTATAGTAACATCACTGGTCGCTCGGTCATGTGGTTAAGTAACTGAAATTCAAGACCGCTCTCGGATGGGTGACCGACACAAAAAAAATTGTGCAATTAGGCAAGGTGGAACCTACCCGTAAGGGTCTCCCCACCGATAAAAAGCCATACGATAAAAAAAATAAAAAAATAAACTAGCTATTAATCTGTTGTCAATATTTGCAGTAGCAGAAGTCTTCAGAATATTATATGGCATTATAATTAGGAATTCCGTCCAATTAATAAATTATTGTAATTAATTTGATTTTGGAATTTGCTCTACTAAATTTTAAGGATTGGTGATTTATTGCCTGATTTTCTGGTAATATATTTCAAAATAAGAAAATTATTCTACTTTGGAATCATTTAATTTTTAGGGTTGGTCAATTTCTGCTAAATACTGTTCATTTGTGAATGTTTCACAAAAACATATTCAAAATTACACTGATTTCAGCCAAAATGAATCTCAAGCATTCAAGTCAAAAATGAGGTTTTATTTTCACACACTAATATTGTAATAGAAATCACAAAAAAGTTTTGCAATCCAACAATGGAGATCATCACATGGAATAGATGTCAACAGTTGAACAATGAATCCATCTTTCATGTTCTATCATAATAATTTGGTTGAGCAATGAGGCCCATCTCCGCGACATCTGAAAAGTTGGTGAAATAACTTTTGTAAGAAGCTAATAATAACAACTTACAAATACATAATACATCTTGTAATGATAAATCTTGGTGCAACTCCATGCATATACATAATATATTATATTCTGGAGCATTTTATTTTTTCATGGATAATGCTCCATATTGATATTGACTATTTGAGATAATAAAAGAGCTGCATTAAGCCATGGATAGAGATATTAAATACTCAGAATAGAGTTGTAAAGTTTCTATTGAAGAATTTGTCTCGACAGGTTAGTGGGTTAGCAGCATAGAGAGCCCTTAGTACATAGTTTCGAGGCTAACGTTTGTCGTTGCTACGGTGGCCACCCGTTTTAGTCTAGGACTTGGCTAAATCCCGAGCTCATGAACCGGCCCTAAATGTTCTATACTTATCATACCAATGATTAATATTTTTGTCTATATGTATTATATTTTATGTTTCATGGAAAAGGGTCTGAAGATGAAGATGCTCAGAATAGAATAGTCAAGTTTCTATTGAAGAATTACTAAATGATCTATACTTATCATACCAATGATTAGTATTTTTGTCTATTTGTATTATGTTTTATGTTTCATGAAATAGGGTCTGAAACCTAATTTTTGTGTAAAATAGACTAATTGAGGATCAAATAAAAGCCATAGGAATGAATTAATTTGATATGAATAGTCTTTCATATACATTAGTATATGAAAGTCTTTCATGGAACATTATTTCCATATAGCCTACACATGCATTTCAGAAATCACCTGTCTGATTTCTTAATTCAGAAGTTACTTGTACTTTAGAAATTAATTACTGTTTGACCAGCAAGAAAGAAAATTCCTTGGTGAACTAGAGCAATAGCCAGTGAGGCAAGCATGCTGAATATCACTCTGCCAGGGGCATTCTTTTTCTGGTCAAACAGTAACTCACCGTAATTCTATAATAATTCAGAAACCACTTTATACAACTTTGATATTGAACTTTGATTCATGAATTTGCACAACTTCAGCAGAGAATGTTAAGTGTAAGATTTAATTACCTTGGATAGTATATTTTTCTTCTGGGAAAGCGTCTACATGCATATTGAATTTAAAAGCAAGTTCTTCACGCGAAACCTCGGTTTTTCCAGGAAACTTTTCTTTGACAGCTTTTAAGTTTGTACTGAAAATCATGATGAAACTTATTCTTTGTAACTTTTTAGAATAGCAAAACATTTTTTTACAACAACATTTGAAGTTGAGATTGTGGCAATATTATTTGAAACTACCAAATTACAAACTAGATTATGCTATGTAATTTAATAGCTTATTCAAATAACTTTTCAATTTGTTACTGAAGTGACTTTTATCCAGACTGAGAGTAAAAAATGAGAATAAAATTAACCAGATCACAAACTTAATTATGCTATGTAACATAGCTTATTCAAATAACTTTTCAACTTGTTACTGAAGTTACTTTTATCCAGACTGAGAATAAATGAGAATAAAATTATTGAATGAGAATAGATATAGTTGTTATCAGAAATTATTATTGTAGAACCCACTCATCAGTCTTTGAGGGGTCAAGTTTCTGCATAAATCCAATAAATCCCGCCAAATCCATCCCACTCTCATTTCCACTATTTTCAATTGCTTGTAAGAGAGAGTTTTTGAATTTGCCTGTAAAAAATCAAGAGGTTTTCAATAATTCACTCCTACTAATTAACAGAGAATTTAACTGAATTTTGAAACGTTGATTTAAATAACAGTTTTTTGCAAACCATAAATATCCCATAAATAATCTACTCGGCATAAAAAATCTACATTATTACAATTATTAAATAGTAGGCTAATATATCCTAAAATATTTTTTTACTATTCATTCCACTTTCTACTTTACCGTGATCGATGTTGGTTATAATCCTTGCATTTCTACTACTCATAAACCTTTCCACTTCATCTTTTGTTATAAAACCATCTTTGTCACTATCAATGTATCCAAATGCAGCTGAAAACAAATAAATCTGAGCATGATTGATAATGTAGGTAGAAAATTGGTAATAATTTATCATACCCACTGTCAACATTTTCTTGAATTTTTATAAACTATCTTAATTTAACACTAATAAGTTTAAAGACCCTAAAGGTGCGATTAGACTATGTAACTTTGTTATAAAACATTTGTTATATAACAAGTTTTCTGTAACTTTTGTTATATAACAACAGCTGACACTACACAAAAGTATTCATTTTGTTATATAACATTTGTAACATTTTTGTGAAACTTGTTATATAACAAAGTTGTATAGTCTAAATGCACCTAAAGGTTTAATTTGAATGTGCCCAAAAGAGGTTGAATATATCAATATTTTGTTGAAAAATGGAGAATTTCAAAACAAATGCTGATACAATAGAGAAAGCATACGCCAAGCGCAGCTTTTTCTATGCTGATAATTATTTGAGGTTGAAAGTTGAGTACAATTCAATGTTTTGGGCTGTGCTCTATATTTACTCGATAGGCTATAACTTTAGTACACTCTTGATGCACACTCTGCAATACAACTTAATATACAATATAGTTTATTATAAGAACCATTAAAGTTGTTAACAAAATTAGTTTTTGCTCAGGTCATGGTATTTTGTCAAGGAAATCAGATAGAATAACTCATCTTATTTCAGTGGAGCTAGAGAGAGGAGAAAGAATAGATTTTGTGTATTATTTATACACAGACTTTGTGTATAATTCAAGTAAGTAAAGCTTTACAATAAAAGCAAACTGTAATGATGTTTTTTCCAACCTTCACAATCTTTTTTAGATGTATTAGCTTCCTGTAACATGAAGATTGATAAATGTGAGTGTAATTTGAAAACATGATGGTGTTTGGTATAGATTACTTAAATCAGAATACTAAGATAAAATTATCAAAAAATTTTCCAAAAGGCTAATTAAAGTTAATAATGATCACAAAAAATAAAAATAGTCTGAAATGAAATTATATGATAAGAATTTTTTTCAAAAGCAGAACTTTAGATTTTCAATATTATGCTACGTTTAAATTTCAATGTTTCATCTAACATACTCAAACTAATCATTACCAAGTACTAAAAAATTCTAAATAGGTACTCAAATTGATTACTTTACTAGAAGAAAACATTATTATACAGCTTTTTAATTTATTGATGATTTTAAAAATACCATTAAATTTCTAGGTCAATAAATTACACAATAATTAAGTAGATCTCATTCTCAAGACTTACCGTTAAATTAATACACATTAAAATACTCATTGTTAGAGTACAACAAATGAAACTCATTCTGTTAATGAACATTTTCCAAATAATTTCTACCAATTTTTTAAAATAAATCTGCAAGGAGAAAGAAAAATGATTCAAAGTTAAACTAGAAATTTCATTTTTACAGACAAATAGCCTACCATTTGTAGATAGAAAAATTTCCCATCCATTCAACAAAACAATGAAATTTCAACTTTAATAGATGTGTTAATTTTAGAATTTCATGAAAATTTTCTTGACATTGACAAATCTCTTCTTTAGTTTTTGTTGTTATCAAGAACTATTAAAAAAATACATACCGTACTATGTTGAAAGATGGAGTTGGATCCAATACAAGTCCACAATTTTAACTATATTATAGCAATGTAAAATTTTCAATCAGGCAAGCTTGAACCTTCAAAGACCTTGGATTGAATAATAATCCATGATACAGTATTCCTATAAATATGGCTTGTCTGTTATTGTAAAAAAACACATTCAATAAAATCAATATATTCATTTGAATATGTCTGAATTTCATCCAATCGCTTTTGAGATCACAAGATCTCAATTCTATTGTTCCATATGTGTAGGCCTATCATTGGTTCTATATTGCTCCTACACGAGTTTTAGGAGGAGTATAATGATGAATATTCCTGAATATAAAATACATTTGTCTGAGGAAAAACAAAAGAGGTCTCAATTTTATTGCTGTCATGTGGCTCATTAATGTATTGTTCCAACACATGTGTTGAGTGAGATAAAATTGTCCTAGTATAGCAGGATTCTTTTAACTTGTCAGAAAACAGCTGATTTAACGTTAGTTAACGAGCGTACATCAATCAGCTGTTTTCTGACAATTTAAAAGAATCCTGCTATATTAGTGCAATTATTTGCTGATTATCGTGCTGTACTTCATCAGATGTTATCAAATATACCCATGTATTGTGACAAAAAAGAAATAAATTTGAATTTGAGTTCCATCAGCTAGAATTGAGCATCAATGTTCTATGTAGGCCTTTAGATGCTTGTCAAAAACACATAATTTGCGAAATAAATGTCTGCTATAAATATATATACTAGTACAGTTGCCGCGCTGACTAAACATTTTCCACCTCAAGCTCCTCGCTCTCGTTAAAGCTGTGTCGCTTCACTCTGCTCTCACTTCTCACATATTTTAATTTTCAGTTTCCAACTCGAGTCTGCGCACAGGCCACAGTTTCCCATGTAGGCTCATTCCTCTAGCATATAAGAAAAATTATTTCTAGTACTCTATATAAATTGTATTATCATGCTATTAATTATATTTGTGTGTATACTATGTTTTATTGAGGAATAAACAAGATTTTTATTTGATTTGAGTTGTAATATTTGAACATACGGGAATGAAACATTTGAAATATTGACAACTATATAATATTTATTCACACAAAAATACAAACATGTTTTTATACAATGGTAGGAGAATTACAGAAGGTTTATAAATATAAAGAATCATTAGAATAGAGTAAACTATCACATGTTTGAATTGAATGAAAAGACTTGAAGTTGTCAAAACCACAAATTCATTAAAATATCGAGATAATACAAAACAAACAATTCATATAATAACCCAAGCAAGTGGAAATTAAATTGGTAGTTTGAACAGCTAGATTACGGTATAACAAAGTCTTATTGTTTACTATACAATGACGACTATTCAACGTTAATTTCCTTCCTGTGACTTTTTCCCTCTTCTTCTTCTTCCTTTTCTAGCTCAATCATAATTTTCACAATCTCTGAAAAAGAGAATATTGTATGGTGAAGATAAGACAAATCTATTATAGTTTATGAAAATGATCAGAATAACACTTGAATTCTATTGTTAGACCTTTAGCCTATTTATGATGATTCAGTCATTGCAAAAATCAGATTGGAGTATGTTTCAGTTTAGTTATGAGTTCCAAAATTACTCATTGGTGGTTTGGAGTCCACCTTAGACAACAGATCCTCCCTGAAAATCATCACTCATGATATTATTTTCACAGAAGCTGTATAATAACAGTGTGGTCATTTGATGTCACACTTTTGATTGGCCAGGAGAGGTTGCAGTGGCTTGAAAGGCATGCAGTTTTTGAGAGAGAGAAGTATCAATTTGCAGAATTTAACATGCAAAAATTAGAACTCTGTGGAACACAATGACTACAGATGTGTTGGGTCTATCACCCCGAAGTGTCCCCCCCCTCGTGCACCTGGCATCTAAGCTATTATCACGATTAGTGGGGAGGGCACTGATCCGCTGCCACTGTCAAGGTACCTGGTTGCAGCTGGTACAGGAGTTTGGCCTGTGCCCGGTGAGTGAGCCTGCAGGCCGCTACCCCCAGGCCCTGATCCACTCACAGGGGCATCAGTTCCGGCAGTACGTGAGCCGAGGCTCGGACATCCCCTCAACTTCCAGGAGCAATGGAAAAAGCTCGTATCTCCTCCATAATGTCCACAGGCCCCACGGGCCCCATGGGCTGTCTAAGGTGACCGGAGCGTTTCAGGCCAGACCCCCCCACCGAGGTTGCCCCAAAACCACGCCGGATCTTTCACTGACTTGGTTAACAAGCTAGCTTCCTGGGACGTGGCGGGGCGGACGCTCACCTTGCCAGGGTTACCGGCACCCCTTCAGTCGCCTCTTACGACGAGCAGGGAACCACTGAGGGTGTATTCTATTACCCTGGCGTACCAGGGCCACCTGGGGTGACCGGCCGGCCAAAACACCCCTCAGGTGTCGCCCCACCCCCAGGGCGCCACAATGACTACAGAGAGTGTATAGTCACAGTGTGGCCATTTGTGTGAAGCACTCCATACAAATAGCCTAAGTGGAGATCTTTTTTTTCCCGCCGCCGCCATACTTTTGCCAAATTTTTGAATTTTGATATGGGATTACAGGCAAACATGAACCCATTCACTCATTTGTCAAACTTATTTTGAGAGAAAAATCATCAAGACTAAATTTCCTACCATTAAAAATAGTCTCTCTACTTGTGGTATTGCTTTAAAAACTTAAAATGATGAAACCTAATACTGGCAAGGCAAAATAGGTTAGAAGTGAATTTTATATCATACATAACATATGATTTGCTTTTCTTTCCAATGCAAATCTTATGAGAATTGGCAAAAGTATGGCGGATTTGTCGGAGCTAACCAATTAAAAGTATGACATGTAATGTCCACGCTGTGACTATACACTCTCTGTAATAATCTTAGACCATGTATAGAATAGACACGGTCTTCCCTATCTTCACATAAGAAGTCTTTGAAGCAAACATCTCACTGTTCTTGCCCCTAAGAGAGAGTGAGAGCGAGACAAGATTATATCAGCTGTTGAGATAATTTAATGCACGACTACAATTCCAGGGCCGTCGCATGGTTTATGTACTATACAGTAGTACATGATATAGTACTGTTAGGGCCGGTTCATGAGCTCGGGATTTAGCTAAGTCCTAGACTAAAAGACCTTCAGAATAACTACCTGTAGCATCTGACAAACGTTTGTCTCGACAGGTTAGTGGAGTTAGCAGCATGAGAGCCCTTACTGACATAGTGTCGAGGCTAACGTTTGTCGATGCTACGTGGCAATTCCGTTTCAGTCTATGGACTAAATCAGCTAGCTACATGATTTATAGTACTGTTAGTGTAGCCTATAATACGAAAGCAAAGAACGCTCATATAGTTGTGACTTGTGGTCTTGCCCCAAGAACGCTCGTATAGTTTCGACTATAATGATTTGCCCCTAATCAGCCAATTCATGTTTGCTTCAACATTTATAGCATAGGCCGTGTCTATTCTATACATGGTCTAAGGTAATAATGACTATGTTGAACTTTCGATCTCAAACATGTGGAAAATGAAGCTCTTGATCTCCACAAACCACTCGATCAGGCGACTCAGAGTTTTGAATACACTGAGATGCGCATAAGCACGATTTGAATATTAAATAATATATTGTTTATATGAGGAGCATTGATGCCAAGTTTCATTGAGAGAGAAAGAGAAAACTGCACCAAACGTGTATTTAATAGTGTATTTAAAGAATATAGCACGACCTTGTACTGACTGCCGTTACCTTGTACATGAAAAACTGAATCAAATCACCTTCTATTGTGTAGGACTCTTCGAGTTCGTATTTCTTATCAAGTCCAGGAATCTTTTCACATAGCTGAACCTTAGTGACCTTTGTTTGACCAGGGAACATCGCTTTTACTTTTATTTCCATTTCTTTTTCCTTTTCTAACTCATTCATAATTTCCACAATCTCTGAAAAAGAAAATATTATATGGTGAAAATAATTTATAGACGAATCTATTATAATTTAGGAAAATCATCAGAATAACACTTGAATTTTATTGTTACGCCAGTGTCAGTCACATATTACCATAGCCCCCTACATGGCCGCGGCCTTCAATGTGACAACGTCGCTGCATCGACTTGGATGAGCAATGCAAATCGGTCATGTGTTTTATATGTCATGTGTTTGTAGTGTATTTTATAAGTATGATTCAATAATGAAACCAGCCGGGACTGCGAGGTTGTCACATTGAAGGCCGCGGCCATGTAGTTTAAAGGGGGCCATGATATTACTCATGATGACAATCAGTTAATAACAGTAACCAGTGATATTATCTGAGCCCGAGATGATTTGAAATGTTGAATAATTTTCAGCTATCTTTGAACAAACATACGATTTTCACGTAACATGTAGATTGGAACTAAAATAACTAATTTTCTGAAATCAAATCATGAAATAACTCGTTTTCTTGTACAGAGCGTGCCATCCAAATTGGCGTCTCACTGGAGCATGCGCGTTGATCGCTTTCTCCCACTACAGTGCCTGCTGACTTGCGATACAGTAAATTTCAAAAGTTCATTCAGCTGGCGAACTCAGCTTTATAAAAAAATTCATATTCGCTTCCGTTACCTAGCAGTTCTATGATGTTATTTGCTTCACTGACTGTACTAGCCTTAGCGGCTGGAGGGGAAGCGTGGTGGGAGAGATTATCCATCTCTCTCGCACAGCCTCCCCTAGACGCCAATTTGGATGGCACGCTCTGTACCTTGTATTGACTGCCATCAAGGTCATCTCTCTAATAATCTTGGACTGCCATTACCTTGTACATTAAAAACTGAATCAAATCACCTTCTATAGTGGCGAAGCGTGGTATACTTATTTGGTCATCCTATAGGAAATATACCCGGCGATCACCAAATAAGTATACCACGCTTCGCCACTAACCTTCTATTGTGTAGGACTCTTGGAGATATTTTTTATTAAGTCCAGGGATCTTATTATTCAGCTGCTCCTTAGTGACCTTCGTTTGACCAGGGAACATCGCTTTTACTGCATCTCGTTTTGAACTAAAAATGATAATTATAATAAATAAAGATTATCAGCACACAAAATATCCAAAGCTATCACAAGATTGAAAAAAAGTGAGGGGTCTTTTGCAGAGGAACCCCATGTTTGATTACAATAAAATCTATTTCATTAAAAAAATGTGGTGTTCTGCAATACTTAAAAAGGGAGCAGCTAGATTGGTTGTATCAGATTTCAAATTCACTCAATTTCAAACTTCCCTGTAGAAAAAATCTAATCAATCCCTGCAAGTGATTTGAGTGAGAACATCTCAATAAAGTAGCCACACTACACACATGTAGAGCAGTGGTTCTCAGGCTCAGTCTATATTATAATATAGAAATAAAAATATAAATTTATATGTAATGTTTGGAGTGGTCCGTAGCCGAGGGCGATAAGCGCCTGTCTGATAATCCAAAGGTTCCAAGATCGAATACAGCGTTTTCAGGTGGTACGCAGCCGGTCAGTAACAAATGAAAACAAATAAATGGAAAACTCCACCTCATAGAGAGAAACTTTCCACCTATGGAGAAACTGTATGACTGGATAAGTGACCCCTTTAATATCTGATTCTATGAACACTAAGCTGACTACTTTTCAAAAGAAGCAAACCATCAAAGTATCATATGTGATCCCGAAAAATTGCTGAAAAAAAACGTGACCGCTAAAAATAAATATAATTATTTGACTGCTGCCGCGGCGAAGCGTGGTATACTTAACCGGTCATCGCCGGGTATATTTCTTACAGGACATATACCCGGCGATACTAATTGTTAGTATCATACATGCATCAAAATCGGTCTACTCAAACTTATTCATGAACTTTCCAAAATCTACTCTACATGGGCACCAAACTAATGTAATAGATAAGCTATTCAACAAGAATACAAATGCATCACAATCAATTTATTTTCCGATGGGTATTTGTTTATTTGTGTATTTGTATTTGGTATTTATTTTCCGAATTTATTTTCTGAAGAGTAATTTCGTCAATTTCTACCAATACCTGACCAGACAGCTTATAACAGATCAAATAATCAATAGCAACTGAATTGCTTACTTTAACCCATTATCTATCTATCTAGCGTAGGCTATGGATTTTGTTGGTGGGGAGACCCGAAGGTTTTTTCACCTCGCCGTGTATAACCTTATTCCATTAGGTTGAAGTTCTATTTCACTTCGCAAAATGTTCACTAATTTTGAAAAAAAGTTATTTTTTGATATATGAAATTCTTAAAGTTTATAAAACCATTTAAAGTTTTAACCCATTTACTTGACGAGATGTGCTTTTCAAGTCCATGATGAGCATAATAAGATATTTGAAGGAAGAATTTATTAATGTGCAAACGGGCTTGTAATAAGACCCTAAATAATATCGCTCTACTCACATGGGATTTTCCTTTTCTTTCCTTTTCATGTATGCAAAATATTGTTCAAAATCCATTTTTCCTCCACAGTCCTCCACAGCTTTTAAAATAGCTTTCTTGAATTGATCTGTTAAAAAATAGGAAAAATAGGTGGGCACTTTTAGTAGGTCACAACATTATTCTTCTTATTAACCAGCTCCCCAAATCATAAAGACTACTGTTTATCAAGAACTCTGACTCAGAGGCTGTCAGATAGAGTACCCTTATCTATAACCCTTATAGTATAAGCCTATCCTTCCCCATGTTAATCTTCTCCGGAAGATTCATACGATTGCCAGACGATGTTGCCAGAGCGCAACACCGTAGATGCTCACAGCGAATACTTATGATTCCAATTACAAAAATTATCTATTGATGTTCAGCAGAAGTTTTACAATTTATTTTATGCTCACCTTTTGCTACTGGTATGTATTTTGAACTAGGGGATTTCATGAATTTTTCTACGTCTTCCTTCGTGATAACACCATCACCGTCAACATCGTATACCTTAAAACTTGCTAAAAAACAGTTGAAATGATGGTTATTGAACATGTGATTGATATTTTAATTATGGCGGATTACTGAAAAACTATAAAAAGAAATTGAAATTTTGCCATCAACATTTTCTGTTTGTTCAGCTAATAAAATACAACCGTGGTGGTATTGGAGAAACTATTTTTCGGGATACTCTGATACATAATAATCATCTTGAGTTAAAGGTACAGCGTATAGAATGAAAGATGTGTTCATTCTGTTCATTTTATAGGCTTGAATCCTCTATTTACAATTAGATATTCATTTATGAATATATGACATAAGTTGACTCCAAATAATTATCATGAAATAACAACGCTGCAAACGCCATCTATGAGGAAACTAGAGAACCAACTGAACAACGTTTCGCATTGCTCGCTTGTGATTGGCCAAAGGCGTGGCTTCATGAAACGACCAATCATATCGCGAGAAAAATTAAATGGCGGCTCGGTTGCCAACTACTCTGATTGGCTGGAGGCGTGTCTTTGTAAAACGACCAATCATATTGCGAGAAGAATTAAATGGCGGCTTGGTTGCATACTACTCTGATTGGTTGGAGGCGTGGCCTCATAATGTACCAAATTTTAATGTAGATAAATCAAAATATTATTATTTTCCCAATTCTCACTTTTAATAAAATTATCATTTATTACAGACTTTAATGTCAAATTGTGTTATTCTGTTAAACCATTCTATTCTATAAATAGCGCTCGAGTAACAAGATAACACAGATGCTTACGAGTACTTTCACTCCAATTTGGTATAGCGTACTAAATAATGAATACAGTATTTTCTGTTTTGAAACATAATTATAATATGTTTCAATCATTTCTCAAGATAACAGTGAAAATCTAATGTCATAAAGTAGCCTACTGTTGGGCAAGGCGTACACCGGTTAGTCAAGACAAGACAAGACGAGATTAGTCACGTTTAGTCACAGTACTTCACATAGTTGCTTATGAAGTAACACACACCGATTAGTCATTGCATCAGTGTGTGCTGCTTTATAAGCAACCATGTGAATTACTGTGACTAAACGTGACTAATCTTGTCTTGTCTTGTCTTGACTAACCGGTGTACGCCTAGCCTTAAACAATACTCAGTAGGCCTACCACGAATACTAGAATACATGGTTGTGTCATTACGAGAATTCCGCTGCGATTATGACGTAACTATGAACCATGGAAACGTTTTTTAAATAACAATAACACTTGTCTATTTCGGGTCAATGTGACGTCACACTTCTCAAAATGTAGGCTGGAATATGAGAGTTTACCCTACCGTGTAGGCTACTCTAGTATCATAGCCCCCTCTAAACTAAACTGTAGTTTAGAGGGGGCTATGCTAGTAACCGTACTGAAGTAGGCCTTTTGTCACAGCAAGGTCAATTTTATTTTGTTCTTCATCAATCAAACAAAATATTTTCTTAATAAGAAACTTCTTAGCCTCTCTCATCTTCTCCTCCTTCTCTACTTCTCCTATCTTCTCCTCCTTCTCCTATCTTCTCCTCCTTCTCCTTCTCTACTTCTCCTCCTTCTCCTCCTTTTTATAGCAATTATGAAAATAAATAAAAGAATTAAGCTTTATATTTCATCTCACCTGTACATTCTGTCCTCAATGTTTTATCATCTGTTGCTACTGTTTTCTTCACCTTAAGCACGTAAATAATGAAATAAATTATTATATCTATTAATTTTAAATAGGTTACAGTTATATAAAAATACGGTCAAAAAATAATTGAAATGTAAACCGTCAGCGTGCAAGAATGGAATGAGACACTGTAATTAAAGTTCCATTGTGGTAAAGATAGAGAGAGAGAGAGAGAGAGTGAGAGTGGTAGGAAGAGACAGAGAGGAAGGGCGAGAGAGTGAGAGAGGGTGAGAGAAAAATAGGAAAGAAGTAAGATAGGGGCAGAGAAGAAAAGAGAGGGAGAAAGAGGAAGAAAGGGATAGTGATAAAGAAAGGGAATAAAAGCAAGAGAGTGCGAGAATGTGACAGAGAAGGAATGGGAGAGAGTGAGAGACAAGATAAAGAGAGAGTGTAGTGTGTGAAAGAGTGTAAGAGGGTCGAGAAAGATGAAGATTAGAATATTTACTTATTCATTCGAGCATGGCTTGAGGTATGAGCTGAACTTCTTCTGTGGGGTTACCTAAAGTCAGAGGTGTTTAAACATCGCCCCCGGAATCTGCAAGATCTGAAGCGAGCAATATGCAAAGAAGCTCAGCGCATACCTCAAGCCATGCTCGAGAGAGTTCATGCCAGTTTAAGAATCCGCTTGCAAAATTGTATCGATAACCACGGCCACCACTTATCTGATATCCTTTTAAAAACATAGTAGAAAAAACTTCCCATGTTATAGAATAAGTTAAAATAAATAAATTTGGTTTTTGAAAAGAAATGTGTTTTTTATTATTATTTGAAAATAGGGAGGTTATTTTGCCGCACCCTGTATTTGGTTGTCTATGCTACAACTCTTACCTTTGATGAGTTACTAATTATTGGTAGACACAGCAATAGAATACAGAGTATGAAATTCATTTCCTTCAACATTTTTTCAAATACAAGTCGACCGTGTCAGTCGTATTTTTTATATTGAATCTGAAAAGAGCAATGAAAAAGTTTCGTAAAAATGTTCAACAATCATGAAATTATCAAACGTTTGTATGTTTTTGATAAGCAATGAAGAAGTTTCGTAAAAATGTTCAACAATCATGAAATAATCAAAACCTTCTGCAAGTCAAGCAGAAGATTTCGTTTGAAAGTTTAGAGGAACTGCTAATAATTCAGAAGCTTCCCCATGATTACGATCAACTAAAAAAAGTGCCTCTAAACGAGGCAACTCAAACTGTACCTAATTGTTAGCAGGATACTAATTTAGAAGACAAAGATAAGTGGTAGAATATTAAAAACCCTTCTACTAAAAAGAGACCAATAATTATTATTTTTCCCTGCTCCCCAAATTTAACAATGAAAATAGCTTGCGCCCCATTGTCTTATTCCCTTAATCTACCCCTAATTACACCGAGAACTTCAGCAGTAATTTGGAAAATCCCAATCATGAGATTTGTCGTTCTCTCTACTATGTAATTTGGAAGAAACTATTAGTGTAACCAACACATATACAGGGACCCAATTTTGTCTATTTCTGGTGATTTCTATTACAAGTTGAGCCATCACTTTTCGTCATCGAGAAATCTCAGTAATAAGTTATGATACTTTTGTGGTGTAAGGTGCATAAATGGAAGGAATATTCCTGATAGCTGTGAATTTAGACTCAGCTCGTGCAGGAGAACAGTTTCCAAATTTCTGCGAGATTATTTTCAAATTGAATTACATCCAGCTTCAAAAACGTTACCACCAAAAGGAAAATCCACTTCATTTCAAATTAAAAATTTGAGAGTTTCGGGAGTCACAGTGATAAGAAACAGAGATGGTAAGAACTTTAGATAAAGATTATACTGCTTCCGAATTCGAAACCATAATAATTTCTGATATAAGTATATAATGTCATATCTTATAGGCTGAACTTTGAATATAATTTTTAAATCAATTAACACTGTATTGACCCAAATGTAGAGTTTGATTGTTCCGATTATTTCTTCCAAGCTGCTATTTGCAAGTTTAAAGGAGTAGTTGACTGATATAAATTCAACTGTAGAATTACTTAAATACATTCTCTTAACGAGATGTAATATGAAATAATTTTGCTGCGCCGTAAAAACTGCGATGTTTGAATTAAATTACAATATTATTGACAACTAACAGCCACCAATCTATCTTAGTTATTGAGATAAATTCATACAAATTAACTAAAGCAGTCATGTTATCAGTTTGCTGATTGAACTTTTCAGATTAAAAAGGCTAAAATTCCGGTCAATAAAAGTGCAATTACTTAGTCTATGCCTGGTTTTTCAGTCGCTCAATAGACAGTTTATGGATCCAATAGCACTATTGAATCAATAACCATGTTTTTTCAAATGCAAAAAAGTTATTGATTCAATAAGTTTATTGAACGACTGAAAAACCGGGCATCAGACTATAATACAACGGAATAATATTAATATTAAGTGCAAGTTGTCATTGTTGGTGGGTTAAAAATTATTGGACATAGTGGTGGAAATTTTCCTAAAACATGACAATATTATTATCATTTGAAACAATATGGGGTTATAAAAATTGGACAATCAAACACAATATTTTTTTAATAATCTGGATTCAATGGAGACTATTGTTAACCCCAATCAAACTTTTGTAAATCTCGGACTCACTGTTGGAAAGAAGGTGAAGAAAAAATAAATAAAAACGAGAATAGGGCAACAAATTGTCTAGAAAATTGAAGGATCAAAAGCAATATAATAAATATGGGAACGATAATTTTTTCAAATGGAAAACAATTTTTTTTAACTTATTAATTTGTAGAATTTCTGTTAATGTTGTGGAGCTGTATGAAAAAAGAAAACACTGGTGTTGTCAATTTCCTTCTTCTTAAAGAAGTTGAATAGACAGCATCAAACAGTGTTTTCATCTATTTAAAATCTTATTTATTTATTCAAAATCTGTGTAAAAACTGTGAAGTATAGCTTTTTGTAGAAGTTTTTGATTGCAAAGTAGGCTACTACTTGAGTATTACATAGACTTGGGCATGTTAGCACGTATAAATTATTAATTTTCATGAAAATCTATTTTGAATTTTTCGCTTGTAAATTCAAGCAGAAAAACTGATTTAAAGAAGTTTTAAAATGAATTTTTGGCTACTTACAGTGTTCAATTATTGAGACAGATGCACAAATCAACTAACTGCTATTATGGATTAATTTAGCCTAATCGTGCACTTTCAAAATCACTCTGACGTTAGCTCATCAACAATATGGTACTATTATTGGCATCAAGTCGTGTTGGTGAATAGAGCTTCCTAATGTTTTCTAGTTGAAAATACTATTTGACATATAGATAATTATATTAGATATACAGCCTATTCAACAACTTCTATCTGGTGAGAATCTGTGTTATTTAAACATACGGTAACACAAAACAGTAATAACATACAAGAAAGATCTGCCTCCACAAATTCTGTGAGGCTGTACAGCGAGTTAATTAGGAGCCAACTCTTTGCAGATTTGATGAATTAATTTTTCTGTTGATAACTCAATGATTTGCGCTGTCTTAAAAAACTTTTAGGCTAGGCGTACACCGGTAGGACAAGACAAGACGAGACGAGATTAGTCACGTTTAGTCACAGTACTTCATAGCTTAGCAACACACCGATTAGTCATTGCATCGGTGTGCTGCTTCATAAGCAACCATGAGAATTACTCTGACTAACGTGACTAATCTCGTCTTGTCTTGTCTTGACTAACCGGTGTACGCCTAGCCTTAAGTAGAACACAATTTTGACTAACATCATAGTGACGATCGTTTCGTCATGGTGTTGGACTTCTTTAGAAGTCTTCTTTTAAAGTCAGTCTGTGATTTCATCAGTAGAAAAAAAGCTGGATATAACCACACCTAATTATCTTGTTCATTTTAAATTATTATTTCCATTCATTTCTAGGCAAGAATAACGTTGGAAGCATCGAAGAAAATGAGGGAAGTGATGATGCGCCGAGGTCACTATGAGGGCGAAAAACGTCGACTTTTAGCAAAATTCTATATTTTTTCAACAGTCGTCTACATTTTGAACACGATTTTGGACATTTTCAATCTGGAGGCAGGACAGTTCGAGGAGAAAATATTCCGATTCAAAAACATCAACATGCTTCTCTGTGGTCTGGCATATCCACTGGTTGATAGTGATACATACAGGTGAAGTTAAAAAACAAACAAACAATCAATCAGCTTTATTAACATTTCATGAACAATTTGAACAGATAGAATTTGAGGGTCCTTCTAAGCCCGAAGGTTTTTCAGCAGGTTTCCATAATACAAAAAAGAAAATGAACTAATTCACTCAAAATAACTTAAACCATAGAAAGAGAGTAAAAATAGATAAAAATTGAAGCAGAATTCAAGAGAAAGAGTTGAAACTAAATAAAATAACAGCTATCAATTCAAGAAAGAAAAACTCTAATTAATCTTGATAGTTAAAGACATATTGTATAACAAGGTGATTAACTATACTATTAAGGGCCGCTTTCCCCAACGCTGCTTAAGTAATAACAGCTAAAACGCTCAATTTTTTTCAATACTTTTCCTATTCTCCGAATGAGGCTTAAGCCAGATGTATTGCTTAAGCAGCGTTAGGGAAAGCGGCCCTAAGTATTAAATAAAATAATTACTTTAATTTAATTTTTGATAATAGACTATAAAATAATAATCCAAGATATGTTGTAAATAAAAGATTTCATTTCAATTGTGTTACATGTTATTAAATGGGACTACTTCTATGTGCGCCACTCTGTATATATATTCAAGGAAAAAACAATTTGTTGTTTCTAAAAACACAAAAAATGTTTTTAAAATAGTGTTACTAATTACCAGTAGAAAAAAGTATAGATACACAACTCAAAACAATTTGTATTAAATTCTAGGCATCACCAGAAAAAATCATTTTTCTCATCAAGAGTACGGTATCCAATTTATCAACAAATACAATAATAATTTGTATTACAATAATAATAAGCCATCGGTCCCGGCTGCCTAAAAAAAACAGTCGTTAAGTCACGTCGGATACCCTGAACTGATCAGGAGTGACCTGAAAACTCTGACACCAGACCTGAGCCAGCCAGGTTACACGGAATTATTATTACAATAATAATGTTTTTTTAAAGTTATATTTTGTGTGAAAAAATCAATATTCATTATTATTATTTTCAGGCTACTCTTCTCCATAGAACAGCAAGGACGTTTTGACTCCACAGGAAAGTCTTCAAACACCATGAAAACCCTTCAAGAGAAACTAGACAAAGAACTGGACCAGATCAATAAGCTCACCTATTTTGTAATAATATTCATAATGGGAACTCTGTCAATTGCACCTTTGATGGCGGCGATTTTAAAAATCTACCCTAAACTCCTAACCGGCTCTGGGGATCCCATTAATGTCACAAAGTTTTCATTGCCGATTAGCTTCTGGTATCCAGAAGAATACGCCAATATCTACACCTACATACTGCTGTATACTTTACAGATATTCTATATCTATCTATTCTCTGGGTACATGTATTGTGTGCTTACTTCGGGATTTATGGCTCTGAAAATTACAATTTACAACTTGAAGTATTTGTGTCTCGCTGTTGAAGAAGGACAGAATCGGTTGGGAGAGCTGACAAAGAATCTAGAGGTTGGAGGACTGGGTCAGGTGGATTATGAGGATAAAAATCAGTTGGAGAATATTCTAAAATTGAGAGAATACATTGTGAATATTATCAAACTGCATGATATGATTTGTAGGTCAGTACGGATTTGTTTCTGTGTAAAAAATAATACCTATACTTCTCACTTTGTCCATCTTTCTCTCGCATCCATCTCACTTTACACCTCCCATCTCATCTTTCTCACCCTCTCTCTTTCTCTCTCTCATCCATCTCACACCTCCATCTCTTCCTCTTTCACCATTACACCGTTAAAAATATAAATCCTTACAACTTATCCAGTGGTGGCTATGATAAAATTCCTGCAATATCAAAGCACTGTATCTGTACAGCTCTACTTATTTCATGCGATGTTAAATCGACCTGTAATCATCTCATGGGAAATTTGACTACTCCTCTACCATTTCTTCTTAAGTACCCTTTAATAATAAGTACGGTATACAAAAGGCTGTGAATAACAATATTATTATTATTATTCAATTCCACCTCTAGGCTCCCCCAAGCCATCATAAGGCTAGGCGTACACCGGTTAGTCAAGACAAGACAAGACGAGATTAGTCACGTTTAGTCACAGTACTTCACGTAGTTGCTTATGAAGCAACACACACCGATTAGTCATTGCATCAGTGTGTGCTGCTTCATAAGCAACTATGTGAATTACTGTGACTAAACGTGACTAATCTCGTCTTGTCTTGTCTTGACTAACCGGTGTACGCCTAGCCTAAGAATAAAAAATTTAGTTTAATAAGAAAACTTACATTCAATACGAATTGAGCATGATTTAATGGATTGAAATTTCTTCTCTAGCTATTTAAGAATTTAAGTAATAAGGATAACAAATGAATGTAAAAATTTCTCGCAATTTATTGTTTCAGGAGCGCTGGAAATTTGAATAGAGATTTGGAAAGGATGTACACGGTCTTTAATAATACAATTTGTTTCCAAATTTGTGTGTGTTTATACTCATCAGTTAAGGTAAAAACTCGGCTATGGTATTATTTTTAATATCAATTATTATATAATTTCATATACCTACTTATCAATATTTCTGTAGCCTATAGTAACAAGTATTTCAAAAAGTACGCAAAATAAAAAAAAATCATTTATTTTTCCAGAGTTCTTCTTATGTTGGCAGTGCCAAGAAATTGTATTTGATGATAATGTTAAGACAATTGTTCTTATTTATTTTCTACTGTATTTTTGTAATATTATTTGTAATGTATTTCATTTTGCTCATGTATTTTGTTTTTGGCAAAATAAATACAAATTGAATCAAATTTCAGAGTTACATCTTATTATATAATATTGATCAAAGATTGATTGAATATTAATAGACTAGATTAATATCAATAGGCAATATTGATTGAATATTGATAGACAGTTATTGATTAAATATGCGTAGACTTTTATGCAAACAATATTTATTTATTTTTTTCAATAAAGAAAAATATTTCTGCAAAGGTAAAAACCTGAGCGCAGGATAAGTTTAAATAAATAAGTTGAAGTTCAAGTGAATATTTTTTGGATGCGCGCATAGGGATAAATACATCTGCAATTATTCAAAAATATTATCATAATATAGGAATAAAATAGAAAATGTCTATAATAATATTACATAGACTTAGTACTTGCCAAAATTAATAATGAAGAGATTGAAAGTAAAGACAAGTTTAGAACAAAAGTTGAAAAGTGGGAAATAAAGCCAGAGGTAAAGCCGCCAAGAACCGGCACTAAATGGAGCGATGAAAGAAAGGCTGCTTTTTCACAAAGAATGAAAAGTTGGTGGGCAAACAAAAAGAACACCTCAAAGCCCCATGAATGAATCATTTTCACTCAGCGTCTTCCAATTAGGGAGCTCTACGACAAATAATAATAATAATAATATTACATAGAACTATAAAATGTGTGCATATACAACAACAAATAATACATATTGGAATTACAGACACAAATGAATAAGAAAAATTAAAATAGATAGACTTCTTGATGAGTTTTAAATATTTATGTTAATTTAATTTACAAAATGAATTTGCCTTTTAATTTCAGATGGAAGATTTCGTTTTGAAGGTAGAACACATACTATTGGTAATCCCGTTAGCGTACATTCTATTCTTGTATTGCTCCAACGCTCAAGAGTTGCTGAATGAGGTAAGATGCAAATAAAAACAATTAATCAATTATAATAATACAATAAACATTTAAAAAATCCAAAATAGGTTTTCAGTTATTGACAAAAATAATGTCTTTTATTATAACTCTTGAAGAGCTAAATAACATTGGTCTATATAGGATTCATGTAATTTAAAGCAACAGAAATAAAATTATACCGTATTACAATAGCTGAATAATTCGAGAAAATTATTTTGGACAGCAAAAACTCCGCTAGTTATTAAAAAACATATAGCAGGATGCAATTAACTTGTCATAAATCAGCTGATCGACGAGCATATGATCACAATACTTAACCTACAATAATGCTGAATCTCGCAGATTATTGAAAAGGTCTTTTAAAAAGTTATTCTTTGAAAGGTCTTCTTTAAAAAGGTCTTTTAAAGACTTTAAAGGTCTTTAAGACTTTCAAGCCTTATGATTATTGTGTCGAAATCACTCTTTAATTATTACTGGATCAGCTGATTTATGACAAGTTGAATTGAATCCTGCTATAAGTATTGAATATTTTCTGATAAGAATAATAATTTATGGATGTTCATATTATTATTGATTTCCAAGCACAACTGGTCTTCATCTCATGGTATATTTCTCAAATTTCATTACATTTTCACCAGTATTCTAAATACTTTTGTTGAATTAATCTCAAGTGAATAAATCAAAATTTAGAATACTGTAATTAGTTTTCGATAATGAGGCTCTTGTTTAGTTATTCATAATTTTCTTATTCTCTCAAATTTCCAATGAAGTTATCCAATAAGTTTTCTTTCTAGGGTGAAAATTTTCGAATGACGCTTTGGGGAAGCTTTTTTGTGGATAAGCCAAAATGGTACAAGTCGTCCATGTTGATTATGATGATTCGTACCACCAAAGAGTTGGAAATCAAACCATTTGGATTCTACGTTCTCAACTTGAAAACATTTTCTATGGTAAATTTTACTGAGCTATAGGCCTATGTTCACAAGCTTCCCTATATCCAACGACTCCATGAAGTAGTAATTTCAGTGAATAGCTAAATTCACATTTGAATTAGGAGTTTAGTTGAAGCCTAGAGAGATTTATTGAAACTTAGAATAAGATTATACAAGTTCACCCCGTGCAGCGCAAAGCGCCGCTCACTTGAATTAAATAAGAAAACATAGAATATGTTTAATTCTACAAATAAGTTTAAATACATTAGTTGCTATTTTGACTATCTGCAGCTGACAGCAGCTAAGTCTTACCAATAAAATACTACCTTGTACAGTGTTTACTAGGTCACTATACTACTTTTAGAAACAACTTTCTAAGCTCCATCTATGGGGAGCTTAACAAACTAAACTCAATACATTTAATAACTTAGTACATTATACGCCAACCAGAAAACTATTCTATGTTTTTATCTAGTTACTCCCATTTAAAATGATTATTCTTGAAAATTAAATAGAGCATGCGAGAATTCTATGTTTTATCTTTCTTTTGGCGCAAACCGCATCAAAATCGGTCCACTCAATCTTCTCCAAGAACTTTCCAAAGTCGGACTCGAAATTCTTTTCATATATATAAGATTTATTGTATAATTCTACAACTTTCAATCCCTTAGCTCAAGTCATAGTCCAATCAAGTGCATCATCAGTAAGAGAAAAAAGTATCAAGAATTTGTATATTTTATGTATTTTTATACAGAGTGTCCCAAAACTCTCTGAGACTTCATCCAAGATTTTGTTGTATAGGCCGCGAGGTGAAACATGGACCTCAACCCCTCAAACGGTTGAAGAGTGACTGGCATGGTAGGGATGGGAGTGTCTCTCTCACAAATCATTCGCTCTCACTCTGCATGCATACGGTCAGTGTAGAACACTTTCGGCTCGCCTTCCTCTCAGCTGTTGTTGGATTAGACAGTTAGGTCACTGCCCTCTTCTCGCCTATGTTTTCTCTACAGACAATAAAACCCACCCTAAAAATTTCAGTTTTTGGTCACATGTAGTGGGAGTCGAAGGTCCATGTCTTACCTCGCGGCCTATACCGTAGCCTACACTCAGCAAAATTGCGAAAAATTATTTCCTACGAGAATTTAAGGAAATGCTTCGTTACAATGATGAAGAAAAATAGCAGTATTTTCATAGTTTTTACAATTTTGTAGATTCTCGGTGGCTCATATGGGTATGGAAATGGTCAAACTTCATGTAAACTTTTCTCAGTTATCCAATGAGACCGGTGGTCTCAAGTTTGTAACTCCAGTGGTTATTGAGATATTCAATGATAATTGACCAAATTAATAGGAAATAGAAATAGTTTTCAGTTTTTCCTCAAGTTTTCTTGGGATTCAATAAAGTTATTTAATTTACATTAAATAAATAATCAACATTATAATATGTTCATAATTAATGATAATATTCATGTTAATGATTAAATTAATTAACATCAATAAATTAATTTACATTGATTTGTCTTATTCTTTTACTTTTTGCAGGTGATGAAGGCAGCTTACTCCTATTTCAATATGCTCAATTCGTTGAAGAAAAGGATTTAAAAACAACACTAATGACATTCAAATTTTTTCCCAATTCACAACACACATACTCTAATGAACAATCAATCAATATCTAAAGCCTGGTTTTCATTAGTATAATTATTTGTGCCGTAGAGTATACTGGGTGATTACTATACTTGAATAGATCTAACTTTCGTATCAGAGTTAATTAAATAAATCATTTTTCATTCAATTCTCTAGTAGCCTACTGTAACTTACTATAGTTTGAATACTACTGTCACTGTAACTAACTACTAACTTCTGTATCCTACTATATGTACATAAATTTTGTATTGATATGATACAAGCAATAAGGTGAAGACAAATTAAATGGAATAAATTAGAATAAGGGATAGTAAGAAACAATATGAACACCACAGCATGAACTAAAGCCGGGGTTTCATTAGTAGAACACTAGGGGTAGCGTAGCTGGCATACTAATCTTCTAATCTCTTGAATTGCTTTAATTTATCTGATTTAGTGATCGAAGTGCGATGTATTTCTTTTGTTTTTACTAAAAATATCAATAACAATGTGGCTGAGGCGAGTCTAATCGGTGAGATTAGATAAGAGACAGCGCCTACCACTCCCGTTGTAACGGTGACCGGCTCCTCTAAATACAAAAATTTATGAGCTTCAAAATCATCCCTAGCAAAAAAAATAAGGCTTGTAATGGATTTTGTGTCTGTGAGCTTTTATATGTATGTGAATAAATAAATAGTAAAAAGTACTATAGTAGAGTAATTTTACTATGGTGTTACAATTACTCTACTCTACAAACTTCTAAAGAGACTGTAATAACAGTGAGGTCATTATTGGTGTGAAAAGGTCCATAACAGTGCGTTGGAACATTTTTTATTCCCGCCATCATTATTCACAAATACCTAGTGCCTAAAAAGTAGCCTAGTATTTTGTAATATAGTCTGGCAACAGACAAAAGAACCTTCGCGCATTGGGTCACTGGAGTGATACAGTATCACAAAGTAGGTACCACTAGTTTATCTAGTGAGATAAACTGCTGCATTGCATAACGTGCGCTCTTTCTGCGCAAAAGAGTTCTTATTTTGAAGGCTCTCTTGTCTGTTGCCAGACTATACTAATTCTGTCGCTGCTCTGATAATTGAATGCAGCCTATGTATTTTATTATTGGAACTTTAAGAATCAACTTCTTAATTAAATAACGTATTAGAGGGAGAATTGCATGTAATTAGAACTTTGGAAAAGGTGCAGGTTTCTAATCACAAATAAGAACAATTGTGTACACTAATTCAGGGAAAAAAATGAGAAATTTTATGCGAATTCTATCTTATTCTAATTTTTCAACCCTCAATAAGCCGTATACAGATCAGAAATTATTGGGAAAAATCCATTCCAAAGAGGAAGCATGCATAAATACTGTTGACAATGAGTTTCTTGAAACTCGAAAGCGCTCCAGTCAGTAAGTAGGCAAATTTTGTTTCTTATATTAAAAAAACTTCAAAAACAGTCAGTAGTGAAGTGAAAACAATAGTGCATAATACAGCATTGCTGTTGGCCAACATTAGTTAATTTTTTATGAAAAATGAAAAGTAAGAAGCGTTTCACTGGTAACAGGGATTTGAAATCCTCGATTGCATTGAAAAATAATTTTCAATAAATTTCGACAAGAAAAAAGTAATTAATAACAGTAAATTTATGGAGGAACTGTTCCGTTTTTGTAATGAATCTTGAAAAAGGTGATAAAGTATAATTATGATTATTGCGTGGTTGATTGTTGGTCAATATTAATTGTTGGGTTTCTACTTCAGAAGTTTTCAAAATCAGTATACCTGATTTTGAAATTCTCTTCAAACATAAACAATAATACGTAACACTCATTAATCAATCCATTCAAAAATATCTCATTCAGTTGATTCATGATCAAATATGGAATAAGCAGTTTGAGTTTGATTAGCAATAAAATTTCAACAATCGTTCTCCTTGAATGAGATTCTTAATCTCTAAATCAAATTCGTCATTTTAAATCAAATATTAGAGCCAGAACCGCAGGCTATCATGATGTGAAAGAAGATTTCAATTAACTTTATTACCTATAGTAGCCTACATAAAAACGTTTCCAAGTTCACAAAAATAGTTCAAATGTATAAACTGTGAATTTGTATTCCAACTCAATCATTTTCAAATTGACTCACCTACAACTACAAACGTCCTCCTACCAACAATGGTACGATTTTATTATCTACATTTAAAAATTTATAGTTTAGATCTTAGGAATTGGATATTATGTAATTTAAACTATCAAACTACAATCACCTATATTCATGTTAGTTTCATCAAAAATTCTGCCTTCTTTTATAATAATTTCTGTCCTAAGGCTGTAGCAGATCAAATTTGTTTTTTAATCACTCGAGTACAGCAATAAAAACGTAATATAAGTATTATTGATATAAGAATTAGTTGGTAGAATTTTGAAGCTTTTAAATTGAAACTTTACAATTTCAGACTGTATCAGCTTCAACAATGAACCAACTAATATGCATTTCAATAATGTTGATCGTCATGCATCTAGCTATGTCACTTGCTTATCCATCTTCTATCAATGGTTATAAGCTTAGTAAGTATTTTTTATTTTATTTTTTATTAAGATGAATAATTAGATTTTCTGTTGTTGTTGATCCATCTTCTTTTCACTGGTATATTATTAAGTTGATCTTTATTTCTGCAAAAAAAAAAAATAGATAAAACCATAGCCCCCTTTAAACTATAAACTGTAGTTTGAAGGGGGCTATGATAAAACTTGTGCAAGTTGAAAAAAGGGACATGTTTATGAATAATAAATATAATAACAGTATGCTATTAAACAGTTTCATTAAACTATAAACATATGGTTATTGATTCAATACTGCTATTGGATCCATAAACAGTTTATTGAACGACTGAGAAACCGGGCATATGCTGTTTGTCAAAGATTTTTTCAAAAACATTTGATAGTTTTGTTGTTTAGTTGGCAAGGAGAAATCCAGGAAATTGCAGATTACAATCTAATTGGAAGGTTTATTCTAAAAAAATTAAAACTTGGATACAAATAGAAAAAAATAAATTTTATTCTTCAATTAACGATCTACCTCCAAAACAAAAATGGTATACTCTTAATAAGTTGTGTGGCAATCCCAATAAGAAAAGTAAACTTGATTTAAAGATTGAGCACGATAATACTGTTATCACAGATAAGAGTACCGTGGCTGAATTATTTAATAATTTTTTTGTAAATGTACCTAAAGAGGTTGCAACCTCCATAAAGAATGACCGCAGGGCTTGGGATGAGTATGTAAATTTTTTCAGAGTGGATCAATGTCCTAGATCTATTTTCTTTGAGCCGGTAACTTATAATGAACTTTTGCTACATATTTCTAAATTGAAACAGGGTAAGGCTCCTGGTGATGATAAAATCTCTTCAAAACTTCTTAAAAATGTGGCAGTTGCTATTGTTCCAATTCTTACTGATATATTCAACTGCAGCCTCTCTAGTGGTAAATTTCCAAGCAAGTTAAAATTAGCTAAGGTTATTCCTATTTATAAAAGTGGCTCACATTCTAATCTTACTAATTACAGGCCCATATCTCTGGTTTCAGTGTTTTCAAAACTTTTGGAAAAAATTGTTAAAATAAGACTCCTTAACTTTCTAAATTCGAACAATTTCTTTTATTGCCGTCAGTTTGGTTTCAGGGAGGGTTTCAACACTGAAATGGCTCTTGAGAGTTTCTTGGCTTCAATACATAACAATCTCAATTCCAAATTGCCGTCTTGTGTTTCAGGTCTATTTCTTGATATAAAAAAAGCTTTTGACACTGTCAATCATTCTCTACTACTTGATAAGCTGTTAAGAGCGGGCATAAGAGGTGTTGCGCATAGTTGGTTTGTCTCCTATCTGAGTAATCGACTTCAATCTGTTCCTGTTGGAAATACGAAGTGAGGTTTTTAGTGTTGATTATGGGGTGCCACAGGGTTCAGTTTTGGGCCCTGTGTTATTCCTAAAATTTATAAATGATCTCTTTTCAGGAGACTTTAATGGATTGCCGGTCTCTTTCGCGGATGATACTGCTTTTTCATATTGCGGTGGAGACAGTGAAAATCTATTTTTCAAGATGCAGGAGGATTTGCATAAATTACTTGTCTGGTTCAACTGTAATGGTCTTTCTCTGAATGTATCCAAAACCAAATATTTGCTTTTTACATTAACCACATCTTGGCAATTTCCTTCAACGCTTAAATTTCATAATTACGCATGTGATCAGTTAAATTGTGATTGCCAAATAGTACAGCAATCTGACTGTGTAAGATATCTTGGTGTATTTTTAGATGAGAGGCTCACATGGACCCACCATATGCGTAATTTAAAAACATATCTTTTGATACTTTTAAGAAAATTCTACTTCCTTAGAAAACTTTTACCTCAACCAGTTTTAAGACAATTGTATTTTGCTCTCGTAGATTCTAAGTTGAACTATGGAATAACCTGTTGGGGCTCCACTTATAAAACACATATAAAGCCGTTAGTCACTATGCAAAAATCAATAGTCCGTGTTATGAAGGGTGTTAGGAGAACCGAGCACTCATTCCCAATTTTCCAAATGTATAATTGTTTACCTTTGCGGTACATCTATGTTTTTAAAGTATTATCTTCATTTTTTATGCAATCCGGGGATCGTAGTAGGCAAATGTATGAGGGTTATCATTTATATGCAACAAGAAGTGCAACAAACAATTTTTTAAGACCACCTAAAGCTTATAAAACATTTTTTCAAAACTATTTTGTCTCTCTCAGTCCAAAATTTTTCAATAATGTACCTGATAATATAAAACAAATCAATAACATTCGTTCATTCAAGAAACAAATTATCAAATGGCTTATTTCTTCTCCACCTGAAAATATTGAGAGGCTGTTCACTGTCATTGGTTAACTTCATGGACTTCATCATGGCTGTAGTTTGATTGTTCACACATGAATTATTACTTTAGTGCGTGAATGGTGTGTGAATCTGTGTGTGAATGTAGCATCAAGAAAATTTTTTTTTTTGGTTTTGATACTCCTACTTGCGAGCGAATTTGTTTTAATTCAGCAAGTAGTACTTTTTATTTTGACTTTTTATTAGGCCTATTATTTTTGAGATTATCTTAAATAAATTGCAGTATTCATTCATTATTGTTAATTCAAACGTGTCTCATTTTATAGCAGGATCCTTTAAACTAGTCAGAAAACATATGATCGACGAGCATATGATCACAATACTTAACCTACAAATGCTGAATCTCGCAGATTATTGAAAAGGTCTTTTAAAAAGTTATTCTTTGAAAGGTCTTCTTTAAAAAGGTCTTTTAAAGACTTTAAAGGTCTTAAAGACTTTTGATATTGTGTCGAAATCAATGTTTAATTATTACCGAAACAGCTGATTTCTGACAAGTTAAAAGGATCCTGCTATATTTATTGTATGTATTATGCTATACTGTCAAAATAAAAAATTATTTGATTTGATTTAATTTGATTAGTCTAAGGCAGCTCGTACACCGGAGCAATAAGCAATAGGCAATTAGCAACATTTGGATCATATGATCGTCTACTCTATAGAAGCAAATAGACCAATGCACACCTACAGCAGCTGTTTCAGTGTGCATTGAACTATTGGTTTGTATAAAGTAGACAATCATATGATCCATATATTGCTAGTTGCCTATTGCTTATTGCTCCGGTGTACGACCGGGGTAATACGGGCCTACACTCATTTTTAAATGGCTGGATAATTGATTGACCCTGAACTGATCAGGAGTGACCTGAAAACTCTGACACCAGACCTGAGCCAGCCAGGTTACACGGAATCATCATCATCATCGATTGAGTTGAGTGATATGTTATCGATTGATAAAATTGGGCTATTTACAGGCTGATACAAATATTCTGATAATTTTCCAGAAGTGCATTGTGACTGCGTGGATAACTCGCGATGCTCGGCTAAGCAATGGTGCTACGACGGTTGCAAGTGCGAAAATCCCTGTACAAGAACCAACTGCACGCAAAACGGACCCCAGCAATGGGGACATGGACATACGGATATCGCAAATGCTGTCTGTGTGGTCATAGATCACCAACCAAAATGTTTAAATTGTTATTAAAAATAATCATTATTCCGATAGGGTAGGCGTTCCCGTCCATAAACACCCCTTCAAACGCTCCCCTAACTCCTACCCCTCCCCCTCCACCACTCAAAACAACCCTGTGTATGTATCAAATTTATATGTGTAGCCTGTATGAATTTGAGAAAATAAAAATATTGATTACACCATAAGCATAAAATATGTGATTAATTTCCCACTTCTTACATTTGAATATAGTGTCTAAATTCGATCAAGTGAAGAAAGAAGATGGTCTAGTTCAAGGTTATTAGAGAAAAGGAACCATCGTTGGTGTAAAGCGCAAAGTGGAGGGGGAAGTCTGATTTCTTGATTCATGTAACGTCACACTCGCGGTCCGCCAAATATCAGTCAATTATCAACAGCTGATATTATCAAAATAAATGATCAAAATGACGTCACCTGAATCAGTCCCCCCACTACAAGAGCTTGTGGATTCAAAAAGCATTAGGAATGGTTCAACCTGTAATCTAATAACTTTGGGTCTAGTTGGTTTGTAATTAAATTGAATTTAAGTTCAGGTAGTTTAATTTATTTTAACTCGTAAACCGTTGATTTTACAGAAAATTTACAAGAATAATTTGTTTTAGGTAATTTAATTACAAATCGATTGAGACCTCATGTGTTAAGATTGGACGAATATTAACCGAGATATGGCAGCTTTGCTTCTGCTTGAGAAGAAGGGGAAAGAGGAGGAGGAAAAGGAGAAGGAGAAAGAGGAGTGAGAGGAAGAGGAGGAGGAAGATAAGAAGAAATAAGAGAAGGTCAACAAAAACTGTACGGTGTTAATGGTTAAATCAGAACCATAGACTACCGTAACCAAAAATATAAATTACTATGATGAGAATGAATAACTAGCAGCAGGATATCATGATATGAATAAAAAATGGATTGAAATAGACAAGGATAAAGTGCTTGTGAATTAAATGATGCTAAGGCATTGATCAGCTCTTATAAGAAGCAGTTGAGTAAATAACTTCAGCAGTCTCAATCAGAGAGAAGAACCAATTTGATCGTTTCAAATTTAACTACTCTGAGGAATTACACTGACTTTGAGGGCCGCTTTCCCCAAATTACGCTTAACTTGAGCTAGTTTAAAATTAAGCTTCAGTTCAAGCCTTTATTAGTTTTCTTTAGATTAAGCCTCATTCGGAGAGTGGGGAAAGTCAATATTGAACTTAAGCTGTTGCTTAAGCTATACATCTAGCGTTGGGAAAAGCAGGCCTAAGAAACTTCCAAGTAGAAAAAACTTGACTTTAGTAGGTAGAGTAGAGTAGAGTCTCGTAGTATCAATAGACTTGAAGGGTAGACTAATGGTACACAATACTGTAATTGGAATAATTAGACTCAAATCACTATGGAGGATTGATAGAGATTCATACTAGCAGATTAGGGTATAGCATTAAACAATATTCCTATTTTGATACGTTCAGTTTCAAAAAAATAATAAAACTAGAACATTCTAGGTTACACAAAACTGTGACTATTAAACCACAGTAATTGAAATAGTTCCCAATCCTCCTCCTCCTTTACCTCCTCCTCCTCCTTCTCCTCCTCCTCCTCCTCCTCCTATCCTCCTCCCTCTTCATCATCACTCTCTCCTTGTCTTTTCGTTTCTGCCTCTCTCTCTATCACTCAATCATTCGCTCCTTCTCCCTCTCTCTTGCTCACATGCTCCAGCTGTCTCTTTTTCTCTCTCTCACTGTCTTTCCGTCCTTTCCTTTTCATTTATCAGTCCATTTGAAAATATCCAGTTCAATATCAATTCACAGTCAAATATAGGAAAGGAAGATAGTCAAAATTTTATAAGTTGGGGTTTGATTAGCAATAAAATTTCAACAATTATTATTAAGCTGATAGCTTTCTTTTGCAGGGACACACTCTTGGGTTTTCTGCCTTGTCATATAATAGTTCTCCTGCTTGAATGAAGTTCTTAATCTGTAAATCAAATTCTCCATTTAAATCAAATTTTAGAGCCGTAACCAAATGCTATCATAATGTAAAAGAAAATTCAATTAATTTTATTACCTATTAAAAACGGTTCCAAGTTCACATGAATAATTCAAATGAATATCTGCACTTTTGGATTCTAACTCAATTATTTTCAAAAAATTGACTCACCTGCAACTACAAACGTCCTTCTAGCAACAATGGTAAGATTTCATTATCAACATGTTAAAATTCATAGTTTAGAACTCAGAAATTGAATATTATATAATTAAACTAACAAACCATACCTATATCCAAGATAGTTTCATCAAAACTTTTGCCTCCTCTTATAATAGTTCTCCTGCTGAATAAAATTCTTAATCTCTAAATCAAATCCTTCATTTATTTAATCAAATATTAGCGTTTCAATCACAGACTATCATAATGTAGAAGAAGATTCAATTAATTCTACTACCTAGTTAAAACGCTTCAAGTTCACAGAAATATTCCAAATGAATATCTGAAGATTTGCATTCTAACTCTAAATACTCAATCATTAACATCATGCTAACTCAATAATTTTCAAATAGACTCAACCACAACTACAAACTCCCTACCAAAGGAAAGGATGATGATGATGATGATGATGTTGTTGATGATGATGATGATGATGATGATGATGATGATGATGATGATGATGATGATGATGATGATGATGATGATGATGGTGATGTAATAATAATTTGAACAATGAACAATGATATTGTCAGGCACAATATCATAAAATTTATTAAATTAAATTACCGTACCGTACATCCTATCTTTTCAAAAAATTCCAATTTAAAAAATTTTATTTTTATTCCTGTGTTGAAATAACTTTTGAATTATTGATAATAAGAGTTATTTGGTAGAATTTTGAAGCTTTAAAATTGAAACTTTACAATTCCAGACTGTATCTGCTACAAAATTGAATCAACTAATATTAATTTCAATGATGGTGATCATGCATCTAATAGCCATGTCACATTCTTATCCTGGCCTACCTGAGAGTTTTGGGAGAGGTAGGTATATACTCAAAATTCAATAAGTTGGAATAATTTGATTAACAATAAAATTTCAACAATTATTATTCACAGTTGCAGTTTAGCACTCAAGGCAAAAGATTCGCTTTGCCTTATCACAAATAGTTTTTCATTGAATCAAGTTACAACCGAATTATGATGTAATTAGAAAAAAAATTTAGGAATCTCTATGTATAGCCTTCAAATTTGTTCATATTTTCTATACCGGGTTATCATAAAAGAATGGTGCGGTTTCAAAAGAATTGGTGCGATTTTCTGACAAATATTTGACGCAAATCAGTTCATGATTCCTGTCAAATTCAGGTTGTTTGGCTTGAACATTGGTTTCTGTAAAAATTCAATCTTCGCACCATTCTTTTATGATAACCCTTTATTGAGACTTGTTTATTTTTTGTGAGTGAACTCACTGTGATCATTGATTGTTGTTCTATGTAACCTACAAGGTTGCGAGCAAACAGATTAGGCCCTGCGCCCACGGAGCAACTGCTATCTGACAGCAGTCGCCAACCCAGCGTTGCCAGATAACATTTGACTGTTTTTCGGGTAATCAGCCAATACCTATCAGCCAATGGTATCTGGCAACGCTGGGTTTGCGACTGCAGTCAGATAGCAGTTGCTCCGTGAGCGCACGGCCTTAAATCGTGCATCAAAGTCGAAATAAGTTGCATTTAGGTTGCACGTATCTATCTTACTCGTGGTAATATACAACCATTGCTTAAACTACTATATTAAATAACAATAATTTTAAATAGCAATACCAAATTAAAGCATTGGTAGCTGGAGCCCACAGATTAGAAAAGTGAGTGAGATTAATATCATTTGTACATTGTAGCCTACCGTATATTGTTTGTGATGATTATTTATTGAGAAATAAAAATTTATTCATTTATTACAAGAATGGCTGGAATGGCTGCGCGGGAAGAAGAAGGAGGAATCCCTTCTTTCCAAGCAAGGTAATGCTAAATTATTTGATTCTATATTTTTGGAATTGTCATGGAATTAGAAATATTTTCAATCTAGATGCACTTCAGTCTAAGTGTTTTATAGTTTTAGTGTAATCGGTATCAGTGAAACATGGTCACACAGAGAAATAGATATTTCAAATACTTTTCTTAATCTCAATATAATTCAGAGAATTTGGTGTCAAGGAGAATCGCACAGGTAGAGCCAAGGGAGGTCTCATATTAATGTGTAAAAAGTTATATTCTCTTATGCCCGGTTTTTCAGTCGCTCAATAGACAGTTTATGGATCCAATAGCACTATTGAATGAATAACCATGTGTTTTCAAATGCAAAAAAGTTATTGATTCAATAAGTTTATTGAACGACTGAAAAACCGGGCATTAGTGTTATAGAAAGTAAAGTACCATCAGATACATAATATACAATGTATTACATATACAATGTGTACATATACTATATAAATATAATGTATTTTCTTGAAATTATCACTAGCGCATTTCACAGTAATTGTAGGTCTTTTTTATCTTGGAACAGAGAGATTTATTGCAGATTTGAATTCACTAAATACATTTCTACAAAACAATTAAGATTTTATAACAAGTTTCCCAGTAATTATTGGAGGAGATTTCAATAGTAGGTTAGAAGCAAGGTGTCTACAATTAGGCTAGGCGTACACCGGTTAGTCAAGACAAGACAAGACAAAATTAGTCACGTTTAGTCACAGTAATTCACATAGCTGATTATGAAGCAGCACACACCGATGCAATGACTAATCGGTGTGTGCTGCTTCATAATAAGCAACTATGTGAAGTACTGTGACTAAACGTGACTCATCTCGTCTTGTCTTGACTAACTGGTGTACGCCTAGCTTATAGAGGCGGGTCGGAGTGCAGCTGTTTGCTGGGAAAGACATAATGACATTACTGCAGTCCTCTAGCCACTATTTTTGCATTAGTTTTCCTATCAATATCGCTCTTATCACGAATAATTCGTCTGTTTGAACCTCAGGAATGCTCAACTAGGCATGTACTACACTAAAGATTAGGGTGATAGTGATAAATGATTTTTCCAAATAATTTCTGGTTAAAAGTGATTTTACAGAAGAAATTCAATGACTTGATTGATACAGTAGAACTCTTTATAATCTATACCATGAACAAGGTAAGAATTCAAAAGAGTTGGTACCTAAAAGGTAAGACTTGGGGCTTTTGTTGATTGTATGGAATACAATATTACTGTACGTAACAGTATTTCTAACTGTGATTCCTATCACACTTTATCCAGACTTTGAACTGGCTAAATGATTGATAACACTTGATGTGGATCCATCTTTTTTCACTTGTTTAAAATTATTAACTTGAAAGATTATATTACTTTAAAAGTGGAATCTACTCATAGATTAGTATTTATAGCTATTTCGGACTGTTGTTTGTCCATCTTCAGAACATGCGGCTGCACAGTGAACTGTAATAATATAATCTTTTAAGTTAATAACAAGATCGATAACAACAAAATTCAATCACCTAGGCGTATGTCGTATCATTTCAAATCATGTGTTATCATCTCCATACAATCATCTTGAGTTGTTACTTGAAAAAAAGTAAAAATTCTAGTAACGAAATATAAAATAATACTGTATAACAAGTCACAATTCATTCCATTTATATTCAGATCTTGATTTCAGTTCAATATTATTTCTATTCAATGTATCCAATAAAGTCAATTCCTTATCGTTTTCAATCTACGTATTTATTCATAAAAGCGTGGTTTAAATCTATTATGTATTCACATCATTATTACATATTTACATTATTACCGTAATAAATAGTCACATTATTATTACATCTTTTAAACAATATAAAATTTACACGAATCTTTTTTACAACATGCACATTGCACAAGTAGTTTGTCAAGTGTTTACTATTGAAATGAACCTTATGCTAACTGAAAAACCTGTTAGAAAAATAAACATCTAAGGAGGGTTTCCTAATTGATATTAAAGAATTTCATCAATTGAATAACAGTTTCCCCCGCTAATAAAAAATAAATTTTTGATTCAACATTTTGAAAATGTTTTCATACGCATTAAGGTCTTGAATCTTGAAAGATCTGAAAATCATAGAAAAATTAGTCAAAAAATGCGTTTTTGCATATATAATTTCAAAAATATTTCCCGGATATAATTCGCCTCAGATCCCCCCCCCCTCTAAAATAATTCCTGGCTACGCCACTGGTTTTGAACATTATTGTACTGTACTGTATGAACTTTTGTATCAACTTGTACTATTTGTAAAAACTTCTTTTGGCATTAAACAAATTAATAAATGATTGTTGTGGATATACATATTTCGTGTACTGCAGAGATTTAATAGAATAAAAGAATAATAGAATAAACTTCTTGCTATACAGTACTTACACTACATTTGAGTCGCGGACGCATTTCGAACAATGAGCAAATACATGAACAATATAGTGTGAGTACTGTACATCAAGAAGTTATCTTTTATTCTATAAATAAATTAAAATTATCAAACTGATGGTTTTTTTGCAGGGTGTTCTGCCTTGCGATGTAATAGCGTTCTCCTTGAATAAAGTTTGCTCTAAATCAAATTTTTCATTTTCCAGAATGCATCTATCCCATAGACTGTCCGGAAGATGAAACGTGCAGGGACTTCAAGTGCATAGATCCCTGTTCAAATTTAAACTGCACACAAACAATACCCTCATACGTGTTACCCCCAAATGGCATTTGTATAGTCAGAGATCGCAAACCAAAATGTGTATTTTGTACTGCATAATAATCATTATTCTAATCGGTGTACTGGTCCGTAAACCAAAAAAACATGTGTATAATATATAATGTGTATCAAACTTATATGTGTATGCATTTGAGAAAATAAAAATATTGATTACACCATAATTACAAAATATGTGAGTAATTTACCACTTCTTAAAAGTTACCATAAGCTTATTACATCAGTGTAAGTAGTATTTGATCAAGTGAAGAAAGAAAATTGATCCACAAAAATGTATGCTGTTTATGGTTAAATTAAGATCAGAGTCTAAACAAATTTAAATTACAATAATGAGAATGGATTATCTTTAGCAGGATATCATGATATGGATTATAAAATAGAATAGGAAAAAGTTCTGGTGAATTGAATGCTAAAGCATTGATCAGTCAATAATAAGCAGTAAATAACTTCTGCAGTCTCTATCAGAGAAAAGAACCAATTACTTCAAGTTGATCCCTTGTTGATGAATATAAGTAAAAGCGGGTCCATGGACCATAGACCCCAAATGAATTGTTAATGAATATAAGTAAAAGTGGGTCTATGGACCGTAGAGCAATTTTACATTAAATACTTAAATAAACTAACAACTACTATTTTAAAAAGCTATTTGAATACAAGGGTCTATGGGTCATAGAACTGGTGTGTAATAGAACCAGTCACTCATTAACAATAATTTATTATCACAATGTAAATGAACAAGAAGACTAATAACGAAGTCGCCACTCCAAACCACAAATCATGTCGCAGTTTGTCGCATTTTGTAAGTCTTGAAGTTTGTCGCAGATCCATTTTGACGTGGTTTGACTGCCAGCTGCCACGACCAATCATAATCCAGCACTTGTATGGCCGCTGACATGGTTGTGTTTGTATAGGTTAGTTACTTTTCCAATGAAGTTTAGATCATGAATTGTGAATTTTGTAATTTATTTAGCCAGTGTACATAAAAATTACATAGATTCTTTGCAGTAGATGTTATTTATAAGGTAAGTTTCATTGGAATTTCTTGTCTTTTTCAATGTGAGGCTTTCGGCTAAACATTGGATCATACAGTTGACTCAAGCGTTATATTACTCTATTGTCTCTAATATTTTATTTGATTGAATTAGTCTAGAATTATTTTGAGGGGGTGGGCTACCAAATGTCTCAATAATATTTATCCATTGCTCTTCACATTCATTAAATCAGAGATAATTCCTGGTAGCCTATAGTTCAATTAGCTAGTTCTCAGGATCAGCTCTTTCCTAGTTTTGTTTTCAGTCAATGTTCATGAGATTGATAGTTTTAAATAAATTCTAACTAAAGACTTAAATATATAAAGATAGAATGAGATATTGCAACTATTCAATTGCTTTTAAATTATAATGATAATACTGTATTAATCTATTAGCTAATATTCTGTTGTCAATATTTGCAGAGCTGAAGTCTTCAGAGTATTATATAGCATAGATTGGTTTTCGTTGAATTAATTACTTCAATATATTTGTGAAATTCTTATCAGCTCAATTCCTTGTGAACTCTTAATAAATCAACATCAAAAACTTTGTAAAACCACCACAAATTTTTAATGGTTCTATTGTACTAGTATCAACACGCCAAAGCGTTTGCAACGAGAAATTCAGTAAAGTATAGTTTGGCTGCAACAATCAAGATTGAAAACTTACCAACAAAAGTGAAACTTATAAACTGTAAACAATAGTGTTGAGGTTAATTGTAAGAGAGGAGCTGTGTGTCCTATCTTCGCCTTTATTCAAGTCAATAAATAATAATCTGGTGTTGAGCCATTTTTTAAGGTTCATTAACTTAGTTTGTTTTAATTGGTAACTCAAGGCACGTTCAGATTACAATCAATAAGATAAGTATCTTCAACAAGAGCCAAATAATTCTCTTTTTCCTACAATTAATTTTTTCTCATTTTTTTCTTTATAATTTGTATCACCTAAAACTCACAAATATTGAAATAATTCAAATCTGTAAGGTCTGTGGATTTCAGAACAAAATTAATTATCGTAGAACTGAAGTTAAGACTTTCCCTAACTATTAAAAAAGATAATGAAGTTGCTACTCATAAAAATTTAACGAGGTTCTTGATTTTGTGAGTTTTAATCAACTTTTGTCACCACTTTGAAACTAAAACTAATTTGCGTTAGTTAACATTCTGTCTTTGAAGAGAATCACAAAATTCACCAGGCGTACATGGTGCATGGGTTTTAAACGTGGTCTTATGAAATCGGTTCTGCTCTATGATTTCATTAATCTGCCTTGCAAATTTCCATAAACTTTTAATTATAATTTTGCTTGGTGATCCGATCGATTTCAAGGTTTCAAGCTGTTATATAAACCTTAACTTACTACAGTACTGCCAATAGCTTCACTTGATTTTTTATGTCAAGTCATGCCCCGACTAAGTAGCAACCAGGATTTAAATAGGTCTAAAAATAACTCTTGAAATATTGTTCAGTATACGACATCATAGAAGCTTCTGAAGTTTAAAAATTTGTCTATTTTATCTCAACCCAATTTTATTACAAATTTACATTTCGCCTAATTCAATGGAAACTAACTCACTATAATATTTTAGAGAAATTTGTACTCTACTCAGAGAAGTCTTCTACTCATCTTAAACTTCAGATTTTCAAAGCTTGTACGTCCGATTTTTTCTCCTCATCATTTACATTTCTCATCCATCTCAGTTACTAAAAATTCCTAATTTAGTAAACTGATAATATTTTGACTCAAATATCTCTAAAAAATAATTAATTGGTACCCCTATTTTTGAGTATTCAATACGCCGCTGTACTAATATGATTCAAGACTATTTTATTTTTAATTCCTACGAACATGAAAACATTTTCGATGGGACAGATGCATTGTTTCTTTACACAGCCTTTTATTTTAACACGTGTTTCATTATGATCATTCTACATAATAGCCTACTATTGGTAAACAAGCTATCATCATACAGTATCAACTATTCAAGTCTGAAAACTAAGTGCATTGGCTTTTTTGTTGGCTTCTCAATTCATTAAATCTATTGAATTCATTTTTCTGGCTCAGAATCGGTTTCATAACCAAACTCTGTTAACTTTTCGTTGTTTTATACTGTAATAAAAATTTATACCGCCGAATTCTATACAATTATGAAACATTGGCAACATGTTTACAATGAATTAGATCACTACTTAGCTAGAAGCAAGAAGAGTATCTGCTACCTGATGATGTGTATCCAATACTGCGAAATATTTATGACTCGATGATAATCATTATTATTGTTTTATGCAATTCAATTCTTCCATTAGATTATTCTAACAATCTTTCTAATTATCTTTTTCTAATAATCACTCGAATGATTCTAATAATTACTCTCTCATAAGATTAGTGAATAGGATTACAGTCCAATTTTCTGGATTGACTACTAACAGTTGACGAATTTTGACAACAAAAACGACCACTCCCGTCTTTCGGAGGAGCCGTCGATCCCGACTGCCTAAAAAAGTTGTCATCTCTCATCTTCACCCCTCTCATTACCCATGCACAAGCCTAGAGCTCATGTGGGCATCACACTCATAAAAAGTTGTTTCAGTGTTTTATCTTAGTATAGAATGCATGTGATATATTGCTTGATTGTTACTTCTAATTTATATTTATAATTTTTCTCTTTTCATAATAAGATTTTATATGATTAAGTACCCTTTATCCTCTCTATTATCCTCCTTCAAATTTCCATTGACTTTATTTTTTAGTTCAATTTTCTAAGACCTAAGTTACATGCTAAACCTGTTCTAATTCAAACTGTTATTACTTTTTAAACATTTTTATTTCATAAATAAAAAAATTCTCATATTTTTCTATTTTTTTATTACTTTTTGTAATTTCAATTTGTATGAGACAGTCCCTCCAGCGTAAGTTTTTGTAAGTTGTATCTTGCGTGCTGGAATGTATTCTCAATAAGTTCGATCTTGTTTGGTTTTCATTATATTTCTACAAATACTGTAGCCTATGATTATTATTTTGTTGCTTTTTTGACATAAATACTGTATATACGTTTCTTGTTTTTATTGAGAATATAGATTCAATTCAATGTGTCTCTATGTTTTTGTATTGCTTCTTTATGTGTAGGTCTGTAGACTAACTTTATGACAATTGTCTCATCATTAAGTAACACTGTTTATGGCAAATACAGGTACATGACTGAATAGATGGATAGTTATAGAAATAATATCAAAAATTATAATTTTTCATGTATTCAAAAACTTTGAAAATGGATAATTTAGTTGAATATTTCAATTTTATTTCTTTTTGCAGGTTGTGTAACCATAGGTGATCTTAGTAGCAATGCTGCTACTACAAAAGACTGTTTCTAGTCTCACCACTCTGCTTATTCTCTTGTCATGCTGGTGTCTATTGGTATCAGGTACTGTATTTAGCAATTCTATCTATCTTGTTATTGTAATACAATATTTCTGATCCTTCAGTATGATTATATTATTTATGTTATATTTATATTCAACAAGCTGTCCCGGCGAACTTCGTATCGCACTCTTCCCCCCCCAAATGTCCCCCCTTCATGCCACCCCTTAAAAAATGTCTTTATTCTTTATTCTTAAAAAATAATGTTATTTTAATTTAATTTTATTTTTATTTTATTTTTATTTTATTTTATTTTTATTTTATTTTTATTTTATTTTTTATTTTATTTTTTATTTTATTTTTATTTATTTTTATTTTATTTTATTATTTTATTTTATTTTATTTTTATTTTATTTTTATTTCTTTATTTTTATTTTATTTTTATTTTATTTCTATTTTATTTTTATTTTATTTTATTTTATTTTATTTTATTTTTATTTTATTTTATTTATTTTTATTTTTATTTTATTTTATTTTTATTTTATTTTATTTTATTTTATTTTATTTTTATTTTATTTTATTTTATTTTTATTTTATTTTTATTTTATTTTTTATTTTATTTTTATTTTATTTTTATTTTATTTTTATTTTATTTTTATTCTATTTTATTTATTTTTATTTTATTTTTATTTCCGTTCTTCAATTTTAATATTTGAAATGATAGAACATGACTGTATTATACGAATGATAACTCATTCTTAATATTGATGATTCTAGCGTAAAAAATAATTATAGCAGAAAACCTAGTACAAAAAGAAATGGTTCGGGCGGAATTGAACACCCAACCTCTTGGTCGTTGGATATCCAATTCGTGAATAGGCCGAATCGCTTTATCCACTGGGCTATTGGGACTTGAAATGACTGTGCTAATTTTCTGATCTTGAATCACGACTATCTTTCCGTTCTTCGGTAGCCGGCAAATTCAAAACTTGGTCTGTAAATGTTTGATAGGTTAGGTCATTAATGTAATAATTATTTATTAACTATAAAGGGATTTTCTTATATTTTAATACATATTATGTTAACCAGTGCTTTAACAATTCAAACGAATCCAAAATCATCTAAATCGGTTCAGCCGTTCTCCAGTTATAAGCGAGCGTACAGACACCCACTCTCTTTTATTAATATAGATAGGCGTCATGTTTTTTTGTAACCACAACCCCTCCGTGTTTTCTCAACCGATTTTGTTCGTTCATGTCTCATTTGAAAGATCTCATTGAGTAGATGTTTGATAAGGTCTTACATTTTGAAAAAGTTATCGTGGAGATGAGGAATGAACGATCAAAGTTTCATTTTTTGCTATTGCTTTAACATAGGGATAGGTGAGCTGAAAATTTTCACATTTCAACTTATGATTTAATGATCAGCTGTTTTGAAACAAAAATTTTATTTTCCATTGTTCATTGTACCATTAAAGGCATTTGGTCTGAAAGAGAAAAAGAGAAAGATGGAGGAAGCGTGAGAGAAGGGAAGATAGTCGAGAATGGAAGAGAGAGAGGGAGGGAGAATACGATAAATAAGAAGAGAGAGAAGAGGAAAAGGAAAAGAAGGGAAAAAAGAAAGAGGAGAAGAAGAACGGGGAGAAGAGGAAGTAGGAGATCATGAAAAAGAAGAAATAGAAGAAAAAGAACGGGAAGGAATGGAAGGAGAAGATGAAAAAGAAGGAGAAGAAGATGAAGAAAAAGAAGAAGATTTTCACATTACAACTTATGATCAGCTGTTTTGAAACAAAAATATTTCTTTCATTGTTCATTGCTCAGGTAAGGGCATTTGTGCAGAGAGAGAGAGAAAGATAGAGATAGAGAGTGAGAATGAAAAGTAGAGGAATGAGAAGATGAAGAACGAGAAGAAGAAGGAGGACGAGGAGGAGATGGAAAAGAAGGAGAAGAAGAAGGAAGAGGAGAGAGAAGGAAAAAAGAAGGGGAAGAATAAGAAAAAGAAGGAAGAGGAGAATATGAAGAAGACGAAGGAGAAGAAGAAGCAGGAAAAGGAGATGACGAAGAAGAAGCAGAAGAAGGAGAAGCAGGAAAAGCAGAAGAATGAGAGAAAGATTGAAAAGAAGGAGAAGAATATGGAAAAAAGGAGAAGGAGATGAAGAAGGAGGAGAAGGCGAATAAGGTGGAGAAGGAGAAGAAGAACACGAAGAAAATTGAAAATAAGTAGATAAAGGAGGAGGAGGAGGAGGAGGAGGATTGGAAACTATCTCATGTAGTTCAATAGTCGCACTTTTATGCGACCTGGGATGTCCTAGTTGAGCTCAATTCTTGTATAGATTTTGTGCTGTATGTAAGAATTTCTTTTTTTATAAATTCCAATTTCATTTTCTTTTCAACATCCATTGTGTGTGATTCAGGTGGCAGTGGCAGTGGGGCAGGTAAGAAGAAGAAGAGCAAAGCGGTGACTACAGAGATAGATGCGAAATGGCACAACACGCCTCTGGTGCTGGAGGTGGCCGAGTATTTGGCCGAGGAAGGATCGCATCTGCTGTGGCAGTTCGTTGATGCAGTCACTGATATGCAGCCACCTCTCAGTCAACTCGGTAAGATTCAAGATTATTATTATTGCCACAACACATATTATTAACAGTGTAAAGGGTGGCGCATAAAGAACGCATGTTTTTCAAAGTACAGGGTGATTCAAAAAGAATACCACAACTTTGAAAATGTGTATTTAACGAAAGAAACATAATAGAACCTTCTGTTATACATCATTACAAAGCGTATTTAAAGAAGTTTTTTCACTCACAAAGAAGTTCAGAGATGTTCAATATGACCCCCTCCAGACACTCGACTAATATCAACCCGATAGGTACTCAAACTCGTTCCACACTCTCTCTTATCAGGCGTAACAGTTATAGCTGTTATTTTTTGTTTCAAATCAGAAATACCCAACCTCAATATATGATATGAAACAAGAAATAACAGCAGCTTCAAACTATTTGATATTTGAAAAGTTTGATTACCTATCGGGCTGATATTCTCGAATAATGAACATCTCTGAACTTGTTTAGTAAAAACTTCTTTAAATACTCTTTGTAATGAAGTATAACAGCCGGTTCTATTATGTTTCTTTCATTAAATACACGTTTTTAAAGTTTTGGTATTCTTTTTGAATCACTGTATTATAAGAAAGTTCATTTTAATCATACATTTATCTCACTAAGTGTAAGTGTTATCTCACCGTTGTATTATTGCATTAATTAATACGAATAAATTTTGTGTCCCTGTGTTAAGGTATTAAGCGTAATGGGTATAGCACGATCCATTTAACTTGACAGAAATCAGCTGTTTTGGTATTAATTAAACAGTGACTTCGACACAATAATCAAAAGGCTTAAAAGTCTTAAAGACCTTTAAAGTCTTTGAAATACCTTTTTAAAGAATACCTTTCAAAAAATAAATTTTTGAAAGACCTTTTCAATAATCTGCAAGATTCAGCATTTGTAGGTTAAGTATTGTGATATTGTTCTTTGAAACAGCTGATTTCTGACAAGTTGAAAGGATCCTGCTATATGTCATCACTACTTCTATAGCTCCACTACCACCCCATCATTTGTTTTTTTCTTCGTTTTAAATTGAGATATTTTCGCGCCACTTTTTTTTCAACCTATTATAGTATTTTTTCTCACTAATTTGATATTGCCACTCACAACACAGGCTTCAGCCTACATGTGAGTTACAAGTATTAAAAGTATAAGGTCTACATATTAATATAAAAACTAAGATTTATTATGTGAATTACATATGTTATAGGTGACAAGTTAGAAGGTTTGAATATTGAGTATTATAGTATAATTATATAAATATGGTATAATGTATTGTTGAAATTGTGAGAAATAAAAAATTGATTGAATTGATTGATCTTACTTACACCAAATACTAAACAAATAACACAATTCGAGAATTTGTATGAAAAACTCCAAAACACTTGAGTAACTTTTTAAAAATTACATAGGAAATATGGCGCCCTTAATGCGTTAATGCTCATTAAAAGCCTGGTCCATAACTTCTGATACAGCAGCAATTTCTTCATGTATTGCAGTATTCAGATCTTCAATTGAAGTGTGTAAATAGGCCTATGACACTCCTTGGTATAGCAGAATTAATTTAACTAGTCAGAAAACAGCTGTTTCGACGAACAATATCACAATACTTAACCTACAAATGCTGAATCTCGCAGATTATTGAAAAGGTCTTTTAAAAGGGTATTCTTTGAAAGGTCTTCTTTAAAAAGATATTTTAAAGACTTTTAAGCCTTTGGATTATTGTGTCAAAGCTGCGAAAATCACTGTTTAGGCTACTTATTGCCGAAACAGCTGTTTTCCGACTAGTTGAATTAATCCTGCTATACATTCAGACAATCTTTGTGCAAAATTTAAACTTTATCAGTCTAGTATTCTAGGCGCGATGAACCTATAGACAGACAGACACCATCTCATTTTTATAATAGAATAGATTACAATAAAATATTGTTAGCCCAGTCCTTAAAGCCTGGTTTTCATTCGTAGAGTTAGTGGTAGAGTAACTAGCATACTAACTCTACCGTACTAACTCTACTCTACTTACTTGGTCGAGTAACTGTTTTCACTACAATATTGAGAATAGTAGGTAAAGTGTGTTGTCTAGTGAACAGATCTAACCTTGAAATGATTCTACTCTACTAGCTCTACTCTACTAGCAGACTCTACTCTACTAGCTCGAGACTGTTTTCATTAGGATAGTGGTGGTAGAGTATAGTGAGAAGCGGTGTTGGGGGAAGGCAAGTGGTAGAGTACTCTACCATCACTCTACTATGAACGTTTTCATTGGGAGAGTTAGTGGTAGAGTAACTAGCATACTAACTCTACTCTACTTACTTGGTCGAGTAGCTGCTTTCACTACAATTGAGAATAGTAGGTAAAGTGTGTCATCTAGTGAACAGATCTAACCTTGAAAAGACTCTACTCTACTAGCTCGAGACTGTTTTCATTAGGATAGTGGTGGTAGAGTAGAGTGAGAAGCGGTGGTGGGGGAAGGCAAGTGGTAGAGTACTATCCCACTCTACTCCACAAAAAACAAGTACTCTACCATCACTCTACTATGAACGTTTTCATTGGGAGAGTTAGTGGTAGAGTAACTAGCATACTAACTCTACTCTACTTACTTGGTCGAGTAGCTGTTTTCACTACAATTGAGAATAGTAGGTAAAGTGTGTTGTCTAGTGAACAGATCTAACCTTGAAATGACTCTACTCTACTAGCAGACTCTACTCTACTAGCTCGAGACTGTTTTCATTAGGATAGTGGTGGTAGAGTAGAGTGAGAAGCGGTGGTGGGGGAAGGCAAGTGGTAGAGTACTATCCCACTCTACTCTACCAAAAACAAGTACTCTACCATCACTCTACTATGAACGTTTTCATTGGGAGAGTTAGTGGTAGAGTAACTAGCATACTAACTCTACTTACTTGGTCGAATAACTGTTTTCACTACAATTGAGAATAGTAGGTAAAGTGTGTTGTCTAGTGAACAGATCTAACCTTGAAATGACTCTACTCTACTAGCAGACTCTACTCTACTAGCTCGAGACTGTTTTCATTAGGATAGTGGTGGTAGAGTAGAGTGAGAAGCGGTGGTGGGGGAAGGCAAGTGGTAGAGTACTATCCCACTCTACTCTATCAAAAACAAGTACTCTACCATCACTCTACTATGAACGTTTTCATTGGGAGAGTTAGTGGTAGAGTAACTAGAATACTAACTCTACTCTACTTACTTGGTCGAGTAGCTGTTTTCACTACAATTGAGAATAGTAGGTAAAGTGTGTTGTCTAGTGAACAGATCTAACCTTGAAATGACTACTCTACTAGCTCGAGATAGTGAAACTCTACTTTCATTAGGATAGTGGTGGTAGAGTAGAGTGAGGAGCGCTGGTGGGGGAAGGCAAGTGGTAGAGTACTATCCCACTCTACTCTACCAAAAACAAGTACTCTACCATCACTCTACTATGAACGTTTTCATTGGGAGAGTTCACAAGATAGTTAGTACTCGCCCAGGGAACTCTACCACTAACTCTACTAATGAAAACCAGGCTTAAGAGTGTGCAGCCGTTGAGTGAAGTTTTGTTCTTTTTGTGTTTGTTTAGGAAGCGACAAATCCGCCTACGACGCAGTGCTACGGCTAACAGAAGGCGACATCCTCTCCACGGGACAGACGTCCGTCCTGAAGCTGTCGCTGGCCTTGCGAGCGCACTCGCCCCGTGTGCACATGTACTCGCAGATGGCGGCCGAGCGCGGTGTGCCCTGCGCCAATGGCGTTGATCTGGCTGGCACCCTGCACTGTTCGGCCGAGCGGCTCGATGCGAGTATTGATGATGTGTTGGTGAGTGGTGGTTTGAAAAAACGAATTATTTGTGTTTAGACACATTCCCTATTGAGGAATAGCTTATAGACCTGATCAGCGCGCTCTAGGTGAGAGAGAGAGAGAGAGAGTGAGTGAACAACCTTGGGGATTTTAACCATTTTATTTATTTATTTAGCGTATGGCTTTTTATAGTGGGGAGACCCGAGTAGGGTTGTTCCACTTCACCAACATAACCAATTATCCCTTGATAGGGAACATGGTGAAAGTTTGTTTTCACTTAGAAAACAGACATCAGCATTTAAAAAAAGTATTTTTTGATTTTATAAAGTCCGAAAAAATATAACACTAAAACACAGCACAAAACATTTAACCATTGTGAGATAGGAACAAAACACGATTTTGAGGTAGAATTCAATTAAATCATTTAAGTATCATCAATACTTTATTGCTATCTATTCTTTAGTGGTTTCAAGGTGTTTTAATGAATGTATTAATTGGATTAAAGTATTTTTATCAGAATTTTCGTCATTTTGTTGCTAGACTCTTCTTGAAGGTTATGATGTTTGAAGTTTGAACTTCCCGCTTCGTGCAACAATCAATGTCGCAGGTAAAAAAGACATTATTATTTCAGAGACATCAACTATTTCACACAAATAATATTTAATTCAATCTCAACATTATATTTACATCTTATATTTTCCATATTTCATCTATCTACGTTCAATATGATATTTTATATCACTACATATCTCACTCTCTTTTGGAAAGGAATGCTTTTGGAAAGAGGATCAAATTAAAATTATCTTTGTTTCTTCCCTCTTGAAGAGACAACTAAAGTGTTCTTAAACATCTTAGCTTTGATTTTATAAGTTACTGGAATATTTTGACTGAATATTTATCAAATACGATGGGTTTGAAAACAGGCATTTTTACATTTGATTCAATGATAACCAAGCTTCAATCCCCCCAGGTTGTTTCTCTGTCTCTCACTTGAGCGCTGATGTTTGTGAGCTACTTCTCAATAGTATATTTCCTATTCGCTGTGAGCATCTACGGTGTTGCGCTCTGGCGGATAATCGTAAACATCTTTCCGGTAAATTTAACATGTAAAGGATATGCTTAAGTACGTAAAAATTAGATTATACATGAAATAGAATTCTTTGACGCTATTTTTCCTACTTATCGATTGTAGAATTATATTTAGAATGATTAAATGAACATATCTCATGTTCTTGAACATTATTATAATCTTCAATTCAAGTTTGCTTGCTTGCTCAGTACTGTATGGTTTGGGATCTCGCAGGGGTGGAGGCACAGTGAAAAGGAATGCGCTAAAAGCTTTCTAATATATAGCAGGATCCTTTTAACTTGTCAGAAAACATATGTTTCTACGAGCAATATCACAATACTTAACCTACAAATGCTGAATCTCGCAGATTATTGAAAAGGTCTTTTAAAAAGTTATTCTTTGAAAGGTATTCTTTTAAAGACTTTGAAGGTCCTTAAGACTTTTAAGCCTTTTGATTATTGTGTCGAAATCACTGTTTAATTATTACCGAAACAGCTGATTTCTGACAAGTTAAAAGGATCGTGCTATAATAGATTATATACCATGAATGTGTAACGTACAAATGTGTATCCGTATGTCCACACATGTCGATTTTTGTATGCTTCACAGCATGCGGCCAATGTTTAAGCATATGCAGCATGCTTGAGACGCACACGAAATCGACCAAGTGTGGACATAGAGAATGGAATGGAATGATTTATTATCAACTGAATATTTAAGGAATTGATTGATAGATTGATAGATGATTTATTCGAATCAAAACAAACATACATAATAATAATAATATTGTACATAATAATTTTTTATAAAATTTTCCTTAGAAGACATAATAATTCTAAGTACCGTACATTTTGCAAACAGAAATCATCATAGACTTGGCCGAGGCCGTCAGTCGAGTTGAAATAATTTACTCAATAATACCTATACCTCAATAATAGTTATGCCTTATCTGCCTTGAAAAGAACAGCCCATGATAATAATTTTGATTATTAGCTAAATATTTTACAAGTATAGTTCTTCCTTCAGATTAAAAATAGGCGCATTTCACCAAACTTTGTAAACAAGGTGTAGAGCTATCGATGCATCGCGTCTTATCTTGTAACAGTACAGAAATAAAAATAAATGGATCTCCTTCCACTTTGATTGAATTAATAAAAGAGATAACAAATAACTTCTTATTAAACTCCTATATCCTACTGTATTACTAACACCCATTTTTTTAATACTAATAGCAGAGATAATTCATTTTATTATTCTTTACATTATTTGGCTAGCCTTTAAACAATTAAAGATACGATAAAACAATACGGTATAAAATAATTAGGCCAGTTCTCTAACAAACGGTTATAATGTACAATAATATTCTAATTTGATGAAATGTAGACTATAAATAATATCGATAATAATAATAATAATTCAGATTAATAAATAGACAACGAATTAAATTGAAAACTAAGTTCATTAAGCCTACTTTGGCAATAAAATAATATTCACTTAACCAACTTATATTAATTTAGGTATTGAATTCCCTTATCAACCACCTTATCAATATTTAATGAATAACTGAATATTAATCACCTAATATTGTTTGTGTTTTTCTGCCAGGCCAAGGACCCGAAAACAGTGACTAGAATCGAAACCTTCCGCCTGGACCATAACTATCCGGGAGCTGACAATCGCAGTGTGGTGGCCATTTTGTATGGCGAACTGGGTACGCCCGGTTTTGCTGAATTTCATAAAATATTGAAACGACGAGCGGCTAAAGGGGACATCGATTATGTGCTCAGACACCATGTTAAGGTCAGTACTTTATATTATCAAGTTCGACTTTGAGCGAAGTTCTGCCGAGGTTTAATTGAATTAACCAGAATTAATTGAACCAGGTTTAATTGAATTAAGTACTCAGACACCATGTTAAGGTCAGTACTCTATATTATCAAGTTCGACTTTGAGCGATGTTCTGCCGAGGTTTAATTGAATTAACCAGAATTTATTGAACCAGGTTTAAGTGAATTAAGTACTTAGACACCATGTTAAGGTCAGTTCTTTATATTATTATCAAGTTCGACTTTGAGCGAAGTTCTGCCGAGGTTTAATTGAATTTTATTTATTTGTACAGAATTACACAGATTACAAAATTTTTTACTGTTTAATATTGAACTAAGATTAGATTGATATTAATATTGAACTAATATTGAATTAATATAGGGTTCAATATTGTTGACAGCATCAACATGAAGCTATAGTCACATTTTTGTTGGTTACCGGTACACGCAAAGACACACCTACAGTCAGATTCTTCTAATTTGACGCTTGGCATTAGTTAGATAGATTTTATCATTAGATAGATAGATAGATAGATAGGTATTATCTCTCTCTTGGAGAGAGAGGTATATCTCTTACTCTTATCTAGAAATAATACCTCTCTCTATCTATCCATCTATCTATCTATCTTTCTATCTAATGCCAAGCGTCAAATTAAATGAATATGATTATACATGCTTGCCTTTTTCCACCTATTTCAAAAACATATGACTACAGTGATATTCATTTAATTTGACGCTTGGCATTAGATACATAGAGAGATATTATTATTTCTTTGTCATCGTACTCTGCGGTCATAGTTGAAGAATTGTAATTAGGTTTTTCGATACAAGTATCCTTATATATTAGAATAGTTTTGCAACACTAATGACAGCCACTGCGATTGTTATATATTGGGTCAATTTTATTTATATTGTGGCTTTTAATAGTGGGGAGACCCGAGTAGGGTTGTTCCACTTCGCCAAAAAAAACCCAATTATATAAAAAAATAAATACTGTATAATAATACACATTACATGATCATGTATTGGTCATGGTAAATGTAGATGCGGTCTACGCCAAAAGAAAGTTTACTAGTCCTAGATGTGCAGGTTTCATTTGTATTTTGGGGAAAAATAGGTTTAAGGGGTAAACAATGAAAGTTAAACTCAGCGCCATCTCTCAGCGTTTGGAAGAACTATGTCGGCAGTACTGAACTATACACTCTCTACACCTTTTCCAGTTGTATTTGAGAAAGTATCAATTGTAATTGAGAATGGTCATTTGTAATTGAGAAAACATCAGTTGTAAATGAGAACGGTCAATCGTATTTGAGAAGATATCACATGTAATTGAGAATGGTGAATTGTAAATGAGAAAGTATCATTTGAAATTGAGAAGATGTCAGTTGTAATTGAGAAATCAAATTGAAGAACCAGCTGGCCTTTTTCACGTTTTCAACTTCTCATTTACATGTGACGATTTATCATTAATTATTTACAATTCACCATTCTCAATTACATGTGATGTCTTCTCTTACAACTGATGTTTTCTCAATTACAAATGACCATTCTCAATTACAATTGATACTTTCTCAATTACTACTGGAAAAGGTGTAGTAGTTTAGGAATTGTATTTGGGTTTCACGCACTTTTAAATAGAATAAGAATAAGAATATTTATTGCCATTAAACAAAAAAATTGCAATAGGCTTCGTCTTCACACATAATACACGAATGATATATTATTTTAATATAACTACTAGTTACTCACTAACATTACAACAGGTCAGCGAATCAAAAACAAATGTGATTTTTTCAATGGCAGTAAAATTATTGTTGATTTTGCAGGAAAGGAGCAATCGACGTGTTAGGCTATCAGGGTACGGTGTTGAGCTTCACATGAAATCGACAGAGTACAAAGCTGAGGACGACACCAAAGTCTCTGACAAGGAGAAGAGTGGAGAAGGCCAGGCCGAGGATGATGAAGAGGAGATCGAAGGATTCAATTTCAGTAAACTCAAGTAAGTAGTCTAAAACAAAAATACATTTTCTTCAAAAACTAATGTAGCCAAAATTACACGTGTAATATGTCAACTACAAAATAATAAGAGACAACTAATAGACAGATGTAAAGCAGAAATAAGAATATCCGGAAATTGACCCGCTAACTATGGTGAATCATTGCTAGGGTAGGGGTATTTTAAGTAGGAGTCCGTGGCGAAGCGTGGTATACTTATTTGGTCATCGCCGGGTATATTTCCTATAGGCTATAGGCTATTTTATTCAAATCATATATTTATCCTTGAAACAAAATACAGCAAACTTAAAGAGTACAATGAAAAATAATAGAATTAATAATACAATAGATACAACATAAAATAGTATTAATATATTGTATTAATAACAAGGAAGGTCCCTGCAAAGACAACAGCTTCGCCACTAGTAGGAGTAATATTTTGTTATAGTGAATAGTTTCTTAGTTGACTTTAAATATCCTCCATGTTGAATTCACTGGTCAACGAATCTGAAGATGTGATACACCAATGCGAAACAGCTGTAACACACAGTCGTGAGAGAGTATGTTTACAGTGTCATTCATTTAATTTGACGCATGGCATTAGACAGATAGAGAGATATCATTTCTTGACGTTGCTGATGACCGTAGAGAACGTTGGCAAAGAAATAATACCTCTCTCTATCTATCGAATGCAAAGCGTCAAATTAAATGAATATCATTGTAATTTTTACCAACTTTTTACTTTTTCCAAAGTTGCGAATACACGTTGCATACTTGAATCGTGTGGACGACGTTTGCCATTCAAATGGCACGGCAGATGTCCACACGATGCAAATATGCAACGTGTATTCGCACCTTTACCTCAGCTTTAACTATTCTGCTAGTTGACACTCTGAAAAGCAAGCGTTATTGTTATTATTAATTTTATCATTCACCTGAATGTTGCTAATTCTTTACAGACAAATGTATCCGGACAAAACAGAAGAGCTAGACAAATTGAGACAGGAACTATTGGAGACTAGCGATGAACTAGCGCCCCTCAAGGTGTGGCAGTTTCAGGAACTATCCCTGCAGGCGGCTCAGAGAATAGTATCAGCGCCCGTAGAAGAAGCCATCAAGATTTTGACCCACATTTCTCAAAACTTTCCCATGCAGGTAAGTTCAAATTTTTCCAATTAAATTCATCAAAAAGATTTAATCCAATTACTTAGTTGACTATAGCTGTGTGGCTGCAGTTTTTGCTATTTTATTTTCAAGTTACAGCAATATTGTAGTCTTAAAAAATAGTAATTTGGATTTCAGAATATTGTATGGATTTGGAACGTGAATGTTTTATTTGATTTGATTTTCTTCTAATGTTCTTGACCAGCGATGCTGGATAGACTGCGTCAAGAGTTTATAAAAACTGTCACACACAAAACTATCAAAAAGTCATCTCAGTATCAAACAATTCACTCAGACTATAGTATGGGTAAAGGTGGGTTTTCGTTACTGCGACAAAGTGCCGCAGCGAAGCCCGAACCAGCGTTGCCAGATGCAATTGATGAAAAATCTCAACTATTTATAGTGGGGATTTTTCATCAATTGCATCTGGCAACTCTGGTTTGGGCTCCGCTGCGGCACTTTGTCGCAGTAACGAAAACCCACCTTAACAGAGAGTGTATAGTAACAGTGTGGCCATTTGTGTGAAGCTCTCCATAACAGTATGTGGAGATCATTTTCTCCCCGCCCCCGCCATACTTTTGCCTAATATTTGAATTTTATATGGGATTACGGGCAAACATTAACCCATTGACTCATTTTTCAAACTTATTTCAAGTGAAACAACATCGTAAATAACTTTTCTAACATTAAAAATTGGCTCTCTACTCTTGTTGTTTTGAAGTTCGATTAATATTATTTTATTTTTGAACAAGTTAATTGATTCTTTAATCATTGAATCTGATAATTTTTCTCCATCAAGATGCTTATTGTTTGTGGTTGATAGTAGTATTCTTGTAAATTTTTGTTATTAAAGTTTATGAAACTCATGTATTACAGGCAAAGTCGCTTGTGAAGACAAGAGTGAACCCAGAAATGAAGAGAGAAATCAAACTCAACCAAGACAAATTTGCAAATATGCTGAATATACAACCAGCAGACACTGCTTTGTTCATAAACGGCATGTTTTTTGAAGCTGAAAATATCGATATGATGACAATACTGGATACGATAAGACAAGAACTCAATATTATGGAAGGACTTTACAAGATTGGTAAGTCGTGATTCTTAAAAATATTACAGGTTCCTATCGATATAAAATATTAAATTATTTGTTGATTTATTCAGTATTGTACAATAAGGCTAGGCGTACACCGGTTAGTCAAGACAATACAAGACGAGATTAGTCACGTTTAGTACATTACATAGTTGCTTATGAAGCAACACACACCGATTAGTCATTGCATCAGTGTGTGCTGCTTCATAAGCAACTATGTGAATTACTGTGACTAAACTCGTCTTGTCTTGACTTGACTAACCGGTGTACGCCTTGCCTTATTGATTCTTAATGGAAGACCCAGCAGGCTCACGCCCAAAACTGTCCTTTTTCCCATTTCATGAACAGTCCAAATCTAGGTTATGTAGTATATTACACAGTCACCAATTTTCATGTCAAAACTAAACACTAGACAAATTTCGAATATTGTAAAAGCTAATACTGTATTAATGTACCGAACCAAAAATAGCCAAATTATGAATATAGGAAAATACAAACATTACAATAAGAGCGAATATCTTATTGTAAACCGGTATTTTAAATCAATAGAACTTGCAAAGACTTCAATTTTGTAGAAAAAAGGTTCTTATTTAATTTCAAATTTTGTAGAAGTCAATATAAAAGTACCAAACCAAAAATAGCCGAATTATAAGTATAGGAAAAGGCAAATATTATAATAAGAGAGAATATCTTATTGTTAACCGGTATTTTAAATCAATAGAACTTGTAAAGAATTCATTTGTGAAGAAAAAATGTTTAGTCACTTGATTGTCTAAAATTCACCCATATCTCATAAATCTGGTACTGAATTATATTTATCAAAGCACTGATTTTTCAAAATAATGTGGTATTTTTTATCGGTTTTGTCTCCTTTCCTGATTTATGAAAATTATTTATTTTGTTTGTTTTCTTTATTTGCTTTATACTTTGATTTATTATTGAATTAGTCATCACAAATATGTATGTGTTTTTGTAAAAATTAATAATAAAATTTGATTTGATTTATTAGGTTTGGGTGAGTTTTAGTCAGTGATCTAAGGGCCGGTTCATGAGCTCGGGATTTAGCTAAGTCTTAGACTAAAACAGGTGGCCACCGTAGCATCGACAATCGTTAGCCTCGAAGCTATGTACTAAGGGGTTCTCTATGCTGCTAACCCACTAACCTGTCGAGACAAACGTTTGTCGATGCTACGATAGCCACCCGTTTTAGTCTAGGACTTGGCTAAATCCCGAGCTCATGAACCGGCCCTAATGTTGGGTTGCACCAACCGGGATCAACGATTTTGTATCAGCTGATCCCATTTGATTAGCATTGCACTGATCCTGGATTAAGGTTGATCTTGCTTGGTGCAACCCAACATAAGAGTGCTTTAAAACTGGATCAGATTGAACGAGGAACGTTTCATAACGATCAATCTGGTTTATAATATCGTGATAGTAAACATCAGCTATTTTGCTGATTTTAATTTGTCTGCTCTTGTAATTTGTACATTCTAGCACGTAGGTCTACTCACTGAGCTAAATATCCATCTGGAGGTAGCACTGATTGAAAAAGCTGGGTTCCGCCTATTTTTTTTTCAATAGCATACTGTTCTTGAGAAAAAATTTCAATCCTCTCTTCATTGTCAACTCAATTTTTTTGGTACTACACACTGTTGTATAAAATATATATTTCATCCTCACTTTATTGCCAACCTAACGAAATTAGACGGAACACTAATCCTGCTAGCAGCCCCAGCTAGTGCTACCTCCAAATGGATATTTAGCTCAGCGGGTCTACTATAGTGTGATTCATTTAATTTTTAAACGATTAGTATAGCAGGATCCATGTAACTTGACATAAAACATATGATCGACGAGCATATGATCACAATACTTAACCTACAAATGCTGAATCTCGCAGATTATTGAAAAGGTCTTTTAAAAAGTTATTCTTTGAAAGGTCTTCTTTAAAAAGGTCTTTTAAAGACTTTAAATGTCTCTAAGACTTTTAAGTCTTTTGACTATTGTGTCGAAGTCACTGTTTAATTATTACCAAATCAGCTGATTTATGACATGTTAATTGGATCGCGCTATAAACAGCTGATGTTACGCAGCTTTGACACAATACTTAACCTACAAATGCTGAATATCGTAGATTATTGCAGACTTTGAAAAGGTCTAAGACTTTGGACCTTTCAAAAGATCTAATTAAGACTTTAAAGGTCTTTAAGACTTGAAAAAGTCTTTGGATTATTGTGTCAGAGCTGCGTAACATCAGCTGTTTACTGATCGCCAAGCGTCAAATTAAATGAATCCTACTGTAATAATCCTACTGTAATTGATCAAGAATAATTAATAAGTTCAATTGGTCTGTTGTAATTTCAGGTATTTCGGACAAGTCGACGCTGAGCAAACTGCTAGCGCTTGATTTCTCTACAGCCACCGGACGCGAGTACGCAATCGACATTCGTGACTCGGCGATTCAGTGGGCCAACGACATCGAGGCCGACAAAAAGTACAAACGATGGCCGGCGTCGCTTCTCGAACTGCTCAGGCCCACATTCCCTGGCATGTTGAGGAGTATTCGCAGGAATATTTACAATCTGGTTAGTGTTTTCGTTGTAGTGAATTTGCGATTATTATTGAATGTTAGCTAGATTGTTTCCTTTGAAAGTCAAGTTAGTAGCTAATAGAAAAAATAAGACATTTTTTAAATATTTTAAGCCCTCATTGGAGCAAATCTAGTCGAAATTGGTAAGATCATTTTCGGAAACATTTCTTCTGTGTCCTTTCTCTCGGATCTCTGAAGTCTCTGCTCATCTTATAAATAAATATTATAGGTAAGACATTATTGTAGAAGTTTTTGATAGATAATTATAGCACATTGGCTTTGCCAAGACATCAAGAATTATAAATTTGACTTATAATTTTATGGAATTTATATTCAAATTTGATAATATGCTGCATGTGACACTGCGGCTCGTGTCCAAATGAAAAAAATCAACCAGCATAGGAATCCCCTATCCGCTAATCTTTCCTAAATTCTATTAAAATTAATAAATTAAATCACAATTGATAGTAAACTGTTTGAATTTCAAACAATAAAAGGAGGGAGGGAAAAACCATGTAATTATCACCAATCTCAAAGAAAGGAATTCATTGATGTCAATTTATTCCAACTATTTGCCCCACCCTCAATGAGAAAACCATTCAATCTAATTGGTATTAAGGTTATTAATTTTGAACTGAGATAACACAATTTGTACCATGCATACTATTTTTTAGATTAGAATGTGGTTAATTTTAGCAAATATTTTAAGCCAAAGTTATGTATGAGGTTCTATTATTTATTACTGTAAACCTATCTCTATTGAGTGTGCGCTCAAGTTTTACGTTGCCAAAAATTTGTTATAAACTATTGTAAATTACATATAATTGAATAGAATAATATTCATCGATCAGCAAATATTATACAATACATGGATCTCGTCAAACAAGTACTAAAATACAGTCAAATACAGTGATAAACAGTCAGATACAGTGTATTTTGGCAAAATAAATAATTATTCTATTTTATTCTACATATACTCTTGATCTATGGACCCCTATAGATCCTATTGATTCTGGACTTTGGGGGTTGAATTTAAGAAAAGTTGCAAGCAAAAATTAAGTATTCTAACATAAAATTGTGTTATGTATTTAACATTACCATGTCGGTTCCTTGGATATATCGTGTTGAATATTCATGCTTTTTTTCTACTGATGAAATTACATTGACTTTAAAAAGTTCTTCTTGAAAGGGTTTTAAAGTCACTGTTGTGTCGGTTTCAAATCAAATACTTTATTCACTTCTTAGTAAAATTCATACAAAAAATATATAGAAAGAAAATAACAAGTGCATTATTACAAGACTTCGTTTGATGTTTATTTTTGATACAATTTATTAAGTTGTGGAAAAAAATATTTGATGTTAGCCAGGTGGAATTTTCCATAATAGAAAGCACACTTTTAGGTATCAAATTTCACTTTAATAAACTTGACAATGTAACCTTTCCATGGTTTCCTTGAACTGTGTTATAATCACCACATCCTCAGCTGTACTGTTGATAAATAAACTCCAATTTGAAGAAAATTGAGATTATAAAGGAATCAAGTAGCTCTTGGATGCGATTGTGTTTTCTTCAAATTGGAGATTATTTATTAACAGTACAGCTGAGGATGTGTTAAGTATAACATGAAACCATGGTTCTGTTAATTAAAATATTCCAAAAAGTATTTGTATAATGTTTATTCGTAAGAGGTCTTTATTAATGTTTTGAAACTTTTTTGTAGGTTATAATCGGCGATCCCTCCCAGCGCGCTGTCTGGCCCCTGATCAAGATGGCCGAGTCCTTCCATTTGCACTCGTCTCCGCTGAGAATCGGTTTAGTGTTTGCCGTCAACTCCACCGGTAACGGACTGAACAATGCCGGAGTGGCTATGCTCAATGCCTTCAACTACGTCACTGAAACTAAGGATCCGTTCGAGGCGCTCAGCTTCATCACTGACGTGAGTTGTTCTTTGTTTTTTCTGCTTGAAAAATAGATGATTGAAAAAGAGGAGAATGGAAAGAAGAAAGAGGAGGAAAAACTGAGAATTATAAGGAGATAAAAGAATTATGATGATGAAAGAGAGAGGGAAGAAGAATATGATGTTTAGAGGAAGGAAGAGAAGAGAAGATGAAGGAAAGTAGATGAGATGGAAGAGAAGGAAAAAAACGGAATAAGACAGAATAATAGTAAGAAGAAAATGAATAGATGATTGAAAAGGAAGAGAAGAGAGAAAAAATAGAAAAAGAAAATGAAAAATAGAAGAAAATGAAAATGAAAAAAGCATAGAGAAACTGAAAAACAGATGAAGAAAATGAAAAATGAAAAGATAGAAAAATGAAAAATAGAAAAATGAAAACAGAAGAAAATGGAAAAATGGAGATGAAGAAAATGAAAAAAATAGAAATGAATGAAGAAAATGAAAAAATAGAAAAAGAAAAATAGAAGAAAATGAAAAAATAGATGATTGAAAAGGAGGAGAAGAGAGAATGAAAAGAAGAAGAAGGAGGAAAACTGAGAATTATAAGGACATAAAAGAATTATGATTATGAAAGAGAGAGGGAAGAAGAATATGATGTTTAGAGGAAGGAAGAGAAGAGAAGATGAAGGAAAGTAGATGAGGTGGAAGAGAAGAAAAAACGGAATAAGACAGAATAATAGTAAGAAAAAATGAAGAAGCTTAATGTCATTTTTATTTTATTGAAAAATTACCATAATCACCTGCAATTAGTGCATTTTGTTTCTTGTGTTGATTTTTTGTGGGAAATAAATTTGAACGAATTTTGTTTGATTTCAGGTGTATGCCTCAATCAAGGAAGCCGACAGAGACGTTTTGCCAGGAGATGTGTTTAAACTGCTGAGATCCCGTTTTCCCAGCTCGGATCCCGATGAAGTCCTCGGACCTGACACCGATTACGATACTGGAAGGCAACTTGCCGCCGATTTTGTGAGGAAATCTGGGTTCCGCACTTTCCCACAGGTACAGCAATATAATGATAATAATTTTAATCTAAGGCTCAAAACCTCTTGATTTGAATCTTTGAACTATAAGTATCCCACTACTCACACCTGGAAACTTGAAATCGAAAAGCAACTCATCGCTCGGCTACTCAGCGATGCAGCAGTTGCTTGTCATACTCACAGCCGCTACTCTAGTTGCCAGAGTTGCTGTTCGACTACTATCACAATATTCTCAAAAAGTAAATATTTTGAGAATTTTATAACTTATCTTCGATATTTTATAAGTTGAAGTGACCAAAAGATGATGAAATACTACTTTTTAAAGCAAATAATCCTACTTTTCCAGTTTGATGTGGTTAGAATATCACCTAACCTCAATTTTCTGTACATAGAATCTGTCGACATCGCCTAGTCTGAGCGTCGTCATTTGAAAACACATGCTGCGTCGCTGAGTCGCCGAGCGATGAGTTGCTTTTCGATGTGGAAGTTTCCAGGTCTGAGTAGTGCCAAAATGTTAATTTGTTAATTTTCAATTGATATTAAGATGGTGTTACTATTCAGATTGGTCTCTACTCTATTCCCAGATTTGACGTCTAATGAGATCGGATTCCCCTAATCTGAATTGCATCTTAACTTCGTTGTTTCAATCAGTCAAATCATTTATTTATCCTTGAAACAAAATACAGCAAACTTAAAAAGTACAATGAAAAATAATAGAATTAATAATACAATAGATATAACATAAAATAGTATTAATATACTGTATTAATAACAAGGAAAGTCCCTGCAAAGGCAACAGCCTGAGCGCAGGGGCCGAGTATTATAATAACAAACAAAATAAGCAGCATTAACCAAAATAATAATACAAATAAAGAAAGAAATATCTTATTATAACAGTTGAGGAAAAAATTACTCATGGTACAAGGTAAAGAAAATACAAGTAAAAAAACTAAGAATAAAGAAATGAACCCTTGTTTGTTTGTCAGGTTTTGCTGAACGGTATACCTCTGGCAGAAAGTACGTTAACGGCCGATGATTTTGAAGATTCCGTCTTCTCCGAGGTGATGACCCAAACGCCAACCCTGCAGAAGGCTGTCTACAAGGGAGACCTAACCGATGGCATGAGTGTGCTAGATTTCATCATGGACCAACCAAACGTTATGCCAAGGTACGACAATACAATTAATTTTGTTGTAGATCCATTCATACTTCTACTGGTTAATATAACATTGGTTTTCGAAATAAAATGAAATATTGAAATGAAATTTTCATTTGGCAACCGAATGTTATGCCAAGGTACGACAATCCAATTAATTTTGTTGTAGATCCATTCATACTTCTACTGGTTAATATAACATTGGTTTTCGAAATGAAATGGAGATGAATAATTTTTCAATCCAATAAAACTATTCGAATCGCTTCATTTTTGTGACCGTTCCGTCCTGTTGTGGGACATCATAAGACTAACAATTTTTAACTTTCGAAGTAGAAAAATATTTAACTCTTATTATTTGTGACGAACGTTTTGTCTAAGGCTAGGCGTACACCGGTTAGTCAAGTCAAGTCAAGACAAGAAGATATTATTCACAGTACTTCACATAGTTACTTATGAAGCAACACACACCGATTAGTCATTGCATCGATGTGTGCTGCTTCATAAGCAACTATGTGAATTACTGTGACTAAACGTGACTAATCTCGTCTTGTCTTGTCTTGACTAACCGGTGTACGCCTAGCCTTATAGTTGAAGATCATCAGACTGACTAAGGAACAAGTTTATTCTTTTTTAAGTTATCCTCGGTATTTTTGAACAGAGTAAATTGTTCCTCAGACTTTCTGATAATTTTTCACAACAGGACGAAACTGTCGTTACAAATTATGCTAGTTGAATATTTTTGCACTTTGATAGTTTGAAATAAATAGATAGATTAATGTTACAATAAGTTAAGGCCAGAATAAGTTTTACCATAACTGTGTTTTTCTCACAAGATATTTGATCTGAAAAAACTGTTGTATTGTGTTATAAACTCTGTTATAACTATTGTTTACTAATTGTTATTAACTCTAGATAGAAAGCAAGAATGAAGAAAACAAAAACTTGGAAATCAACTGGTAAATTTCTCCTTGAAATGTATTCAGTGTACTGCCAAGCTTGGAAATTATTCTATTCTCATTCTTATAAGAATCTAAAGAAAAACAATTTTCATTTCGAATATTAAGTTTTTGAGGTTAATTTTCACTAAGCCGTTGTTTCCCTTGGTTTTCGTGTTGTTCTTAAGTCCATTCATTTATAAAATCAAGTACAAATAAGTTATAGAACTCGATGACTTGAACTGCATACTGTGTTGTTTACAGATTCTCACTATTCTATTCATAGTTTCTCATCATTAATAATAATATTATTCTCATTCTTATAATCTTCTGCTTTTATTACTATTATAAAGTTATCAATAATTCTTGCAATCTTTCTATTTATAGTTTCTCATCATTAATAATAATATTATTCTCATTCTTATAATAATCTGCAATTAACAATTTTTATTTATTTTTTATCAAATTCTCAATAATTGGTAATTATTACCAATTCTCTTAGAGAATCATTCTCACCGTTTTCATTTTTATAACAATCTGAAAATAACAATTTTTATTTTCATTAAGTTCTCAATAATTGGTAATTATTACGGATCATTCTCAATGTTCTTATTTTCATAACAATCTGGAAATAACAGTTTTTACATCGTTTACCAAGTTTTCAATTAGCGATTCTCTCAGAGAAATAATTCTCACTATTCTCATTCCCAAAATAATCTGCAAAATTTGTATTATTAATATCGCCTTCTGTATCACATCATCTAAGTCCATTACTTAAAAATAATTAATAATAATACATTTAATGAACATTTCAATTTCGATTTTTGAGTTTTACAGAATGTTTTCGTTCACAGACTGAACGACCGTGTACTGAACTTGGGCAAAAGCCGGTATGTGGATCTGGTGGGCACTTCAAAGCCGTCAGAATTGTCCAAATCGGTGATGCTGAGTCTGAAATACGCATCGGCCAGCAAGAAAGAAGAGAAATCGGCACATCTGCTCACTCATTGGGTGGTGTCTGACTTGGCCACCGAGAAAGGACGCACTCTGTTGCTGAATGCTCTCGACCAAATGGTGAGCGGAGAAATAACTGTTTGTGATTGTTTGATAATTTAAATACTTGTAAGCCCCTGCGCCCACTTCGCAACTGCTATCTGATTTCAGTCAGCAACCCAATGTTGCCAGATGACATTTGGCTGTTTTTCGGGTAATCTAACCTATCAGCCAAGTCATCAGGCAACGCTGTGCTGACTGAAATCAGATAACGTACATCCACGGCTTATGTTCGTGGATTACTTTGCGGCGGGCCTAACGCATTAAGGGCGCCGTATTTCCTATGTAATTTTTAAAAAGTTACTCAAGTGTTTAGGAGTTTTTCATACAAATTCTCTAATTGCGTTATTTGCTTAGTATTTTGGTATAAGTAAGATACTTATACTGGAGTGTGTGAGGATTTTGTTCAGTCAAGACCAAATGCTATTGCTTGGTTGAATGGACTTGACATAGAATTGTAGCTAACTACCAAGTCTGCTGTCACTGCTACAAAGTATATGAAGTAGATAGCAGTTGCTTAGTGAGCGCAGGGGCTAAAATAATCTCAACTTATGTCGTGTTTACATGTCGCCAGTATAGTCCAATTGACTTGCCACAGTCGAGTGTGAAAGTATCCAGTTGATAGGACTTGTTTGATAGATGGTACAGGGGGCTGTCATTGAAGGAGTGGAAGTATCGTATCTTCCCTATGTTAAAAAAGGGTGAAGCCTGTGTCATGGCCTTCTTGAGTTTTGTCTAAAGATGGCCATGCTGTGTCTCGATCTCATTGGCTGTGTGGCGCGATCTCATTGGCCGAATACACTCTGGACCGATGTCGGCCATTATTATGGACCTAATTTTGGCGGTGTATTTGAATTCAGAGCCATCATGTTAAATTTAATTTTCATGGAGTTTTGAAAGTTTATGGTATCTTTTGCGGTATAAATCAAAACCGTTGAGAGAATATAGTTAATATTTACGGCAAAATACAACATTTTTGTCGGATTTTGTGTTTTTTAGGCTGGTTTGGGTAGAAGTTATGTAGATGTTTTCAAATACAGCGCCAAAATTAGGTCCAATAAAAATGGCCGACATCCTACTCCCCTTATTTCTCTTACTTCCTCTCCCTTAGATGTCAGCTCCCTGAGATGGTAGAACACGATATGTGTTCATATGATACGTTTTGGAAAAATGTGATACGTTTTGGGAAAATGTTTTGTAAAGCTTGAGTCGTACTGAGCCTTAGAATGATTATTAGTTTACAAAGAAAAAGTAGATTTATCGTTTACGAAATATTTATTGTTATGATTAAATAATAAGATAATCGATCATTGTTTTCAAATTTCAGAGGAGCAGTGGAAGGATTCGAGTCGGTTTCATAGCTAATCCTTCGGCAGGTGCCAGTGATACCAAGCTGGAAAAGCTTGTAGTGGGCGCTGCGGAAACTCTGAGCCCTGACCAGGCTGCCATCAAAATTAAGCGCATGTTGGCTGAATCCGATGACATCGTAGCTGGCAAGAAAGATCACAAGGATTATGATTTGCTGGTAAGAGAGTTGTTTATTTATTTATTTAGCGTATGGCTTTTAATAGTGGGGAGACCCGAGTAGGGTCACTCCACCAACATAACCAATTATCCCTTGGTGAAAGTTTGTTTTCACTTAGAAAACAGACATCAGCATTTAAAAAAAGTGTTTTTTGATTTGAGAGTTGTTGAGTTTTCATTACATACTAAACATTGGAATACATTTCTGTGATTTTATTTTGTTTAATATAGTTTTAAACCTAGTTTTCCAAGTTTATTCTAAACTATTAATATGTGGATTGTAATTTAGTTGAAATTGTCGCAAGTCTCTTGCAAAAATAGAAAAATATATCAAAAACGAAGTCCTATTTATCTACTATCACCTTTTACTATCCAATGATTATTTCTCACTGTTCTGAATTCCCTTCAATATGGTTCAAATTTATTGGATTAGGTTTAATCTATCTCTATTCAATTACTCTTCAGTGAGTTACAGATTCATTTATCTACTTGAAGGTGGGTTTTCGTTACTGCGACAAAGTGCCTCAGCGGAGCCCGACACAGCGTTTCCAGATGCAATTGATGAAAAATCCCCACTAGTAAATGGTTGGGATTTTTCATCAGTGCATCTGTACACTAGGTCAAACTCCCTGCACTTTTGTCGCGATAACTGAACTCCCTGCTTACTAATATTAAAACTTTTTATATTCAATTACTACTTCTCATTCATTTCAATTCTCAGTATACTTCAAATCTACTTTTATTTTAACTTCCTGTGTAGTAGTGAGGGTGATGTTGTGGTAGTTATCCAAACTGAATAAGAACACTTGATGTTGTCAAAACCAAATATGTGGTTTTGACAACATCAAGTCTTCTTTTCAATCAATCAATCAAGCAATCAATCAATCAATCAAATCATTTATTTATCCTTGAAACAAAATTCAGCAAACTCAAAAAGTACAATGAAAAATAATAGAATTAATAATACAATAGATAATTATTCTGTTATTTAATTGTAATCTTCCTATTGTGAGTTACAGATCTGTCTATCCACTTTGCTGACCTATAATCACTTTTTTCAATACAGATTCATCGAAAAATAATGCTTAGATTAAAAAAAATAACACCAAACCCGTTTACGTTAAATTATCAATTGTTCCACCAAACGATAACTGGATGTGTTATGACCGACCCTCTGTGTCTGTGAGTTATCTTACTTACGAGTTGATAAATAAATAAACCTTTTATTGCATCCTTCAAAATTTTCACATTAATATGCTGCTACAGTTTACAGTTATTATAATGTTTAGCAAATCAACTGAGCTGAGTTTCCTCTAAGAGGAGTTGTTACAAACCCATGTGAGTTGATAGTACATTTGTATTTATTTATGTATGTATTTATTTATTTATTCAAGAAAGTACAAAATTAACTGATATTATGAAAACACAGACACAAAGTTCAAAACGTCTTCTTTCCATAATTTTGATGATTATTTCAAATGTAGGTTATGATTAGGTTAGGTTTGATTGTTTAGGTTATGATTGTTTACGTTCACTTTTTATCACTATTTTCCACTATTATTGAATAGTAACATTCCACTATTAGTAACAAACATTCAAGACTGCTCTTGGATGGGTGACCGACACAGAAAATTGTGTAATTTGGCGATGTGGAACCTACCCGTAAGTGGGCTCGTACACCGAAGCAATTTGCAACAAGCAATAAGCAACATATGGATCATATATATGATCGTCTACTCTATATAGCAGGAGCCAATTAACTTGTCATAAATCAGCTGATCCAGTAATAATTAAACAGTGATTTTTAATCATAGGCTTGAAAGTCTTGAAGACATTAAAGTCTTTAAAGACCTTTTAAAGACCTTTCGAATAACTTTTAGATCTTTTCAATAATCTGCGAGATTCAGCATTTTGTATTAGATATCATATTTGTCGATCATATGTTTTCTGTGCCATTTTGATGTAATTATTTCATTTGAGAATTTGAATAAACTCTTGTACCCACGACCAAACTCCTATTATTTCCCATTACAAATTGGATGATTCCTTGAACACCCTTCCTTCGCTAATAAAGCCCAATAATAATAATTATTCTATTCTATTAATCGGTTTCAGGACGTCGACTGGCCAACAATCGACAAGAAAGTGGACGAGCACCGTTCGTTCGCCAAGCAGGTTGCGAAACTGGACGCCGGCCAGCTGGGCATCATCACCAACGGCCGTCTCCTGGGTCCGTTGGCCGCGGACGAACGGTTCACGGTGGACGACTTCGCGCTGCTGGAGCGGTTCAGTCTGTCGGCGCACGTCGAGAAGATACACCGGACGCTGAGCGAGTCGGGCGAGGGGGAGGGGGAGATGTTGAACAGCGATGTACTGATGAAGACTGTTTCGCTGCTGGTGGCCCGACCGCACACCAAGAGTAGATTCCAGGTGCAGGCGGCTAGTGGGGGAGCATAAGAGGATGATTCTTCTTATTCTTATTCTTCTTCTTCTTCTTCTTCTTCTTCTTCTTCTTCTTCTTTCTTTTCTTCTCTTCTTCTTCTTCTTCTTCTGCTTCTTCTTCTTCTTCTTCTTCTTCTTCTTCTCCTCCTACTTTCCCTCTTCCTACTTTTCCCTCTTCTCCTTTTTCTTCTCCTTCTTTCCCATCTTCTTCTTTCCTCTTCTACTTCTTCTCTGTCTCCGTCTTCTCCTTCTTTTTCTCTTAAGCAGTTATAATTATTGTTGTCTACATAATAAAGTAATCTAATCTAATGCCCCTTCATTTTCATCATCTTCTTCTTCTACTCCTTCTCCCCCTTCTTCTTTTCTTCCTCCTCATTCTTCTCCTTCGACTTTGCGCTGCTGGAGCGGTTCAGTCTGTCGGCGCACGTCGAGAAGATACACCGGACGCTGAGCGAGTCGGGCGAGGGGGAGGAGGAGATGTTGAACAGCGATGTACTGATGAAGACTGTTTCGCTGCTTGTGTCACGACCGCACACCAAGAGTAGGTTCCAGGTGCAGGCGGCTAGATGGAGGGGCAACGCAGGTGAGGAAGCAGCACTTCAGGTGACACTTCTTCTTCTACTACTCTACACCAACCTTCTTACTTCTTTCTCTATCTCCTCCTCCTTTGTCATCATCCTCCTTCTTCAGCACCATCTTTTCACCACGCTAACACCCTTCTTCTTCTTCTTCTTCTTCTTCTTCTTCTTCCTTCTTCATTACCTTACCTTCTTTAACACAACTTCTTCTTCTTCTTCTTCTTCTTCTTCTTCTTTAACTTCTTCTTCTTTAATAACTTCTTCTTATTCTTCTTCTTCTTCTTCTTCTTCTTCTTCTTCTTCTTCTTCACCTTCTTTATTCTTCTTCTTCTTCTTCTTCTTCTTCCTTACAACTTTACTTCTTTCATACCTTTATTGCTTCTTATTGCTATTTATTCTTCTTCTTCTTCCTCCTTCTTCTTCTCCTCCTCCTTCCTTTACTCCTACTTCTTCCTCTTCAATACTTTTCTTCTTCTTCTCCCTACTTTCTTCCCTCTTCTCCTTTTCTTCTTCTTCTTTCCCATAACTTCTTCTCCTTCTTGTCTTCTTCTTCTTCTTCTCTCTCCGTCTTCTCCTTCTTCTCTCCAGTTATAATTATTTATTGTCTACAATAAAAGTAGTAATCTAATGCCCCTTCATTTTCCATCATCTTATTTCTTCTACTCCTTCTCCCCTTCTTACCATATTCCTTTATTTCTTCCTCCTCATTCTTCTCCTTCAAACTTTTACGCTTTCTTTGGAGCGGATTTCAGTCTATCATGCCCGTCGAGGAAAGATACACCGGACGCTTCTGGAGCAGGAGTCAGGCGAGGGGAGCAGGAGGGAATGTTGAACAGCGATGTACTGATGAAGACTGTTTTCGCCTGTGGTGGCACGACCGCACACCAAGAGTAGAGTTCCAGGTGCCGGGCGGCTGGTGGGAGGAACAGCATACTGCGGGTAGGGAAACAGCTTCTTACACTGCTTCTTCTTCTTCTTTCCTATACCTCCTCCTTCTTCTTCTCTTATCCTTCTTTTCCATCTTTTCTACTTCTATTGTATTTCTTCTTCTTCTTCTTCTTCTTCTGCTATTACCTTTGCTAACACTTCTTTGCTTCTTCACTATTCTGCCCCTTCTTCTTCTTCTTTAACAACTATTGCCTTTTCCAACTTCCTTTAACCTTCTTCCTTCTTCTTCTTCTTCTTCTTCTTGCTTCTTCTTCTTCTTCTTCTTCTTCATGCACCTTCTCCCTCTTCTTCTCTACATCTTCAGCTACCATATAGTGCTTCCTTCTTCTTCTTCTTCTTCTTCTTCTTCTTGCTTCTTCTCCTCCTTCTTCTCTTCTTCTTCTTCTTCTTCTTCTTCTTCTTCTATTCTTTCTTCTCTCTTCTTCTTCAACTTCTTCTTCTTCTTAACACCTTCTTCTTCTTCTTCTTCTTCTTACCTTCTTCTTCTTCTATTTATTGTATGCTATTCTTATCTTCTTGTACTAATATTCAATATATATTATATTCTTCTTCTTCTTCTTCTTCTTCTTCTTCTTCTTCTCCTCCTGCTAACAACCCTTCTTCTTTACCTTCTTCTTCTTTCTTCTTCTTCTTCAACTTATTATTTCTTCTTCTTCTTCTTCACCTTCTTCTTCTTCTTGTACTTTCTTCTTATCTTCTTCTTCTTCTTTATTAGCCTACCTTTCCTCCTTCTTCTTCTTCTCCTTATTCTCTCCTTCTTATATCTTCTTCTTCTTTCTTCTACTCCCTTCTTTCTTCTTCTTCTCTTCCTCTCATCTCTTTCTTAGCTCTTCTCCTTCTTTTCTTCTCATGCTTTTTCTTGTTCCTCTTTTCCATCTTCCATATCTGTCCTTGTCTTCTCCCTATCTTCTACCATCTTCTTCCTGTCTTCTTCTCCTTCTCAACTTCTTCTTCTCTCTTCTTTATCCTGCATCTTCTTCTATATACTTTTCTCTGTCTCGTCTTCTCCTTCTTTTTCTCTTCAATTCAATTCAATTCAATTGTTTTATTCTGCAATTCAAAAATCAAACAAATACAAAATTTCAAATACATCAAACATCAAAATGAAATAAAATAAAAATACAAAAAAGTGCACTGAAGAAATTGTATAAAAATATAATTTATGTAATAAGGCTTTCTACGTGTATGATGTGTTGTGAAAAAAAAAAAACAAGAACTCTACGTGTATGATGTATTGTAGAAAAAAAAAACCAGCTTTTTGAAGCAGAATATTTCTAGCTTGCTGTAAGCATATAATGTAACGCGTGCAAGCAGGAGTGCTTATACTATAAATTGAATAAAATCAGAAGAGAAAAGAAAAATTTTTTGGGCAGAAAAAATTAAAAGCCACACACTCACATACATTCACTCACCTCTCATACATTTTCCAGTTTGGGCTTAACGCTTACTTTTTAATATGATTTTCCCAACAACTATAATAATTATTATGTTGAAAACTAAGAAAGAATAAAAACATGTGTTCCAAACAAGTCAGGCAAGATATTTTCTAAATGCCATTTAAGAATGTAATATTTAGAACATTTTTCACGATTATCAATTCTCTTTGCCTCAAAAGGTAAATTATTGAAAAATTTCGGACCTAGAAATACAAACGATTTCTAGAGAACAAGTGGTATATGACCTGGGAATGCCTTAGCAGATCAGAAGTGACTCTCTAGTTTGATAATTTGTTTCTCTCTCCCTGAAAAGTGCCTGACCACTGTTTCCTGACATTACAAAGAATAAAATTGGTATAAAACTTTGAAAACATATATGTATCTTAGAGGCCAAACATTTTATATATCTTGAGAAAGGGGAAAGGCATGTTCATATCTTCCACATGATTTTTAACAGCTCTGACAATAGATTTTATGTAAAGGTTCATAAGTGTGGTGCCTCAAGGTGGGTAGTATAGTAGTAGAGCCCCAACAACTTGTTCCATAATTCGGTTTAGAGGTCAACAAGAGCAAAGTATAACTGTCTAAGAATGGTGGTTGGAAGAATCTTATTTAGAAAAATAAATTTTACGTGGGATATGTAAAAGATAATGTTTAACACAACGTATGTGTGAGAGACCAGGTAAACTTCTCATCTACTGTAACACCTAAATATTTGATGGAGTCAATTTGCGTGACAACAGACAGTTACAATTATTCCGCAAACAAATCAACGTGGAACTTCAAACCAGATGTTGTAGAATTCGAAACCCCAGCTTGACGACAGTGTGAACAGAATATACTTGGTCTTTGACAGGTTGAGAGACAGATTATTGTGTTTGAACCACAACAACAACCTATCAACATCAGTCTGCATCACACTCGCCAAGTCCAAACCATCCAACCCACAATATAGTAAAAGCAGTGTCATCTGCGAATGACACTGGCACACCATTATAGTTACATGAGAAAAGGTCATTTATGAATACAAGAAATAGGATTGGCCCAAGGACCGATCCTTGTGGTACCTCACAATCCACTACCTGGACCTCACTCTTCACACCTCCTATGACAACATATTGCACCCTTTCTTTCAAATAGGATGAAAACCACATATGTGCAACACCTCTGATACCAGCATTATATAGTTTGTCCAGCAGAATTGTGTGGCTTACTGTGTCGAATGCTTTTTTTATATCCAGGAATAATCCTGCAACACAGTTCGCTGGTCTGGAGTTAATGCCAGAATATATAGCTGTCATGAAAGTATGGAGAGCCATCTCTGTATTCATCAACTCACGAAAACCAAATTGGTTTTTATAAAAAGTTACATGAGTTGAGAAAATCAAGAATCCTTTTTCTCATTACCTTTCTAACAGCTTAGAAAAAATTGAAAGTAAGGATATAGGTCGATAGTTAGTTAATTTTGATCTAGAGCCAGATTTGAATATAGGTACCACCTTGGCCAATTTCATCCTGGACGGAAATATACCTGTAGAAAGACACCGTTGAGGAATATATCCCTACCCAGTGGGACTACAGACATAGCAACCCCAGCTTTAATAATTCCAGAAGATATGTCATCGTCCCTAGACTTTACCAGTTTTAATTTCTTCCTTCCCCACTGTTATGCATCTTCCTCTTTCCTCCTCCTCCATTTCTTCTTCTTCTTTCCATCTTCTCCTTCCTCTTCTACTTCTATTACTCCTTATACATTTATGCATATGCTTCATTGGCCATACCTAGAATATTTTGAGTTTTCATATCACAGAAATTTTTTTAATAGATAACAAACCACTAATTACATAAGTTTGAGTCAAGAAATAAACATGGAAGCAGCAGAGTAACTCCTTCTACTTCTATTTCTCCTTCTCCTTATTTTCTACTCTTACTTCTTCTCCTTTTTCTTCATCTCCTTCTCCTCTTTCTTCTTTCCCTTCTCCGTTTTCTCTTCTCTCTCTTCCTCAGCATATTCTCCCCCACCTCACTCTCTCTCTGTCACGCTTCCTTGACTTTATAATGATATCATCACCATAATCATCATTTTCTTCTTCTTCCTTTCCATCTTCTTCTCCTTCTTTCTACTTCTCCGTCTTCTTCTTTTTCTTCTCCTTCTCTTTATTCTCATTCTTCTCCTTCTTTTACATCTTCCTCTTTTCCATCTTCTTCTCCTTCTTTTCCATCTTCTTCTCCTCCTTTTCCATCTTCTTCTCGTTCTTCTTCTCCTCCTTTTCCATCTTCTTCTCCTTCTTTTATCTTATTCACCTTTTTTCCACCTTCTTCTCTTTCTTTTTCATCTTCTTCTTCTTCTTCTTCTTTTCATCTTCTTCTTCTTTTTCTTCTTTTCCATCTTCTTCTCCTTATTTTCCATCTTCTTCTCCTCCTTCATCATGTTCTCCTTCTTTTCCATCTTCTTCTACTTCTTCTTATTCTTCTTCTTTTTCTTCTTCTTCTTCCATCTCCTTCTTCTCCTTCTCCCCTTAATCTGCATCTTCTTTTTTCTCCTCATTCTTCTCCTCCTCCTTTTCCATCTTCTTCTCCTCCTTTATCATCTTCTCCTTCTTTTCCAGCTTCTTCCACTTCTCCATATTTTTCTTCACCTTCTTCTCTTTCTCCTCTTTCTTCTCCTTCTCCTCTTTCTTCTTTCCCTTCTCCTTTTTCTCTTCTCTCTCTTCCTCAGCATATTCTCCCTCCATCACGCTTCCTTGACTTTATAATGATATCCGACTCCTCACTTGTTGTTTTGTTGACAGCGTCATCCACCTACCAGCCGCCCAATCGTCCTATTACTCCTTCTACTTTTATTTCTCCTCCTCATTTTTCTTTCTTCTTCTTCTCCTCCCTTCTTCTTTTCTCCTTTTCTCTTTCTTTTCCTCAGCATATTCTCTCTCTCTCTCTCTCTCTCCTCCTTCCTTGCCTCATAATGATATCCGTCTCTTCACTGTTTGTTTTGTTGACAGCGTCATCCACCTCCCAGCCGCCCACTCGTCCTATTACTCCTACTTTTATTTCTCCTCCTTATTTTTCTTCTCTTTCTTCTTCTCCTTCTCCTCTCTTTTCTTTCCCTTCTCCTTTTTCTCTTCTCTCTCTTCCTCAGCATGTTCTCCCTCCCTCTCTCTCTCACACACCCACACTCACACTCCACTCCTTGACTTTATAATGCTATCCGACTCTTCACTTTTTGTTTTGTCGACAGCGTCATCCACCTGCCAGCCGCCCACTCGTCCGCCGACCCCAAATGGCAGGCGCCGGCGTTCGACATCACAGTGATCGTCGATCCGGTGTCGCGCGGCGCCCAGAAGATCGGCCCCATTCTGTCGGTGCTGCGCCAGGTGGTCAACTGCGACATTCGCATCTTTCTCAACTGTGTCGAGAAGAACAGCGATATGCCGCTGAAGAGGTGAGTGTGGCAACGTCGCTTCTACACTTCAAACTAGAATGGAATAGAATATTTATTTCACCAAAATACAAATACATGAAATTTACAATAATGTAGAACACATTTTTTGCATAGCCAGCAAAGTAGAACTTCATCGCTAGCTGTGAGTTCATTCAATAATATCTGTAAATACAATATACTTGTAAATATTATCCATTTATTCTACCGGGTTATCATAAAAGAATGGTGCGGTTTCAAAAGAATTGGTGCGATTTTCTGACAAATATTTGACGCGGATCAGTTCATGATTCCTGTCTAATTTAGGTTGTTTGGCTTGAACACTGGTTTCTATAAAAAGTCAATCTTCGCACCATTCTTTTATGATAACTCTGTAGAATGAAATAGAATATTTATTTCACCAAAATACAAAAAAAAAAATACAAATATATGAAATTCACAATAATGTAAAACACATTTCTTGGACAGCCAGCAAAGTAAAACTTGAGCGCTAGCTGTGAGTTCACTCAATATTATGTGTAAATACATTATGCTTGTAAATATTATCCATTTATTCTACCGGGTTATCATAAAAGAATGGTGCGGTTTCAAAAGAATTGGTGCGATTTTCTGACAAACATTTGACGCGGATAAGTTCACGATTCCTGTCTAATTTAGGTTGTTTGGCTTCAACGCTGGTTTCTATAAAAATTCAATCTTCGCACCATTCTTTTATGATAACTCTGTATTATTCTGAGAACCAGACTTGAAGACAGCTGGGGATCGAAGCGCTATGAGTGGCGGAACTATGCAATATTTGGAAGGCATTTTACCCATGTAAGATAGGAACAAAACATGATTTTGAGATAGAATTCACTTAAATACTTAAAGTATCATTAACACTATGTTGCTATCTATCATTTAGGCTAAGGCCGCACTACTTAGGCTAGGCGTATATCGGTTAGTCAAGACAAGACAAGACGAGATCAGTCACATTTAGTCACAGTACTTTAAATAGTCCTTATGAAGCTAAAACGCTTATTTTTCATTGAAAAAAATCATTTCAAGTGATTTTGAAGATTTTTCGGGACTTATAAGTTGAAAATTTAGTGTTGGAATTGACCTATAATGTTTTCCATATTTCACATAAGGAAAACTGGATGATCGGCAACTGGAACACTCGAAAGGGTCTCTCCGCCAAAAAAAGACATAAGCTTAATAATAGTAATAATTTCAAGTGATATCAGAATACATATTATTATTGTATCATAAATAACATTCATTCTTATAAATTAATATTATTCAAATAATTATTATAAATTAGTCGACTGGGAATGGCAGGGTGATGGACCGAGAAGGGGTGGGTGATGGAGAGGGAGAGAAGAAGGGGTGGGAGAATAGAATGACTGTAAATTTTGAAATGACACTAGAGCAATTAGTCGGTGCTTTTATAATAATTATGTAAATAATTTATAAGAATGGAAGACATTTATGATACCATAATACTCTAATGTCACTTATAATACAATTTTTGATGAAAAATAAGCGTTTCTTTACCTAAAATTTCAGAAATAGCCCTAAAAACTAATTGACTAGCATCGTGTGGTTGCCTTAACTCATCTGGCAAGGTTCTCACTGAGTTGTATTTGATTTCAGTTTCTACCGTTACGTGCTGGAGCCGGAAGTGCAGTTCACAGCCGACGGAAATCTTGCTGCCGGTCCGTATGCGAAGTTCACCAATATGCCGGGCGCCCCGCTGTTGACTCAGAACATGCACGTGCCTGAGAACTGGCTGGTGGAGAGCATTGTCAGTCCCTACGATCTCGATAATATACGGCTGGAGGAGGTGCAGAGTGTTGTTCACAGGTGAATATTATGGATTATTATGTTCTAATCTTGTTTATTCATTCTTTTTTCAACAGATACAGGGTGGCGCAAAAAGAATGGATGGATTTGAGTAGGATAATATCAGTGGAGTGGAGCTATCTGTGACCGCAGAGCGACACCATTTTGTAGATTAAAGTATTGAACTATTTTCGTGTTCATAAATTCAATGTAATAATTGAATTAATATTAATAGAGCGGGATTCTAATTCCCTTCCCTACCTTTCTTATTTTTTGCCTGGCGCCAATCAATCACTATATGATTGATAATAAAATAATATTCACTATACTTGTCAATTTTTGAGAAAATAGAATAAAATACTAATAAAGTAAGAACTTAACACTAAGTATTACAATACCGGCAGCGACCTGTGTCGGTACCAAATACTATCAGAAGTGATATTATTTTGTATCCAAGTGGGGGTAAGCTAGCCAAGCTCAGAACTCACCTGGTCCACTCAAACACAAAACAATAAACACTCTGTCGCACAGAAACTAATGAAATAGTGTAACTAAAGAGAAAGGAGAATTACTCAGGGACGTGGATAGGGCTATCAAATGAAAGATCTGGGACAAATTAACTATGAATATTTATTCTTCAATAATGATCTCAAAGGAAAATAAACTTTGAATTAAATGCTTGACAAATATTTTATTCAATCAAATAATAATTATTCAAAAGAATACAGTATTCAGTTTTATTAACAATTGCACAATATTGACCTTGCAAAAACGCATATTTGCTGTTGAGCAACATTTCCAATAGAATAAATCTGCAATCGTCGTCCAACGGAGCTTTAGCAGAGAGTTTTAAGTCGAGCTTATTGGCATGTGATTCTTCTTTACTTAAAATCAAGTTTACTGTCGTAAATATCGTTACATTGAAGATTTGAATACTGCAATACATGAAAGAATTGCTGCTGTATCAAACGTTAAGGACCAATTTGAGGCTTTTAATGAGCATTGACGCATTAAGGGCTCCATCTTTCCTATGTAATTTTTAAAAAATACTCAAGTGTTTTGGACTTTTTCTTACAAATTCAATTTACTTAGTATTTTGATCTAAGGAAGATGAATGTATGATAAAAATAAACTTTCTTATAACACTTTGAAAAACATCCGTTCTTTATGCGCCACTCTGTAGAACTTGACTAAACATTTTTTGCTAGGGATGACGCCCACATAAGCTCTAGGCTCGTGTGTGGGTAATCGGATGAGAGATGAAGGGGCCTACAGCTTTAGGTGGGTTCCGGACCACCGGGAAGCGATTTTGAAGCTCATAAATTTGTTTTATTTAGATGATCCAGTCACGGTTACAACGGGAGTAGTAGGCGCTGTCTCTTATCTAATTTCACCGATTAGACTCGCCTCTGCCACTGGGACAACCGCTTCCCATTAAAATAATTCGTAACGAAAATAATATTGTTTCTGTTCATAAACACTTGTCTTATTGTATTGCAATAAGGTCCTTGATAATCGTAGTCGTCATATCTCATCATCACCCCACTCATTACCCACGCACAAGCCTAGAGCTCATGTGGGCATCATCCTCAAAAAAAAAAAAAAAATCAGGGGGCTGTCATTGAAGGAGTGGAAGTATCGTATCTTCCCTATGTTAAAAAAGGGAGATGCCTGTGTCATGGCCTTCTTGAATTTTGACTAAAGATTGCCATGCTGTGTCTCGATCTCATTGGCTGTGTGGCGCGATCTCATGGCCGAATGCACTCTGGACCGATGTCGGCCATTATTATGGACCTACTCTTGGTGGTGTATTTGAATTCGGAGCCATCATGTTAAATTTAATTTTCATGGAGTTTTGAAAGTTTTTGGTATATTTTCGGTATAAATCAAAACCGTTGAGAGAATATAGTTAATATTTACGGCAAAATACAACATTTTTGTCGGATTTTGTGTTTTTTAGGCTGGTTTGGGTAGAAGTTATGTACTTAGATGTTTTCAAATACACCGCCAAAAGTAGGTCCATTATAATGGCCGACATCCTACTTCCCTTATTCCTCTTACTTCCTCTCTCTTAGATGTCAGCTCCCTGTTGATAGTTGTAATGTTGGAAATCATTTACAAGTTTGATCATTTTTCGTTGTTTTCAGTCAATTCGAGTTGGAGCACCTGCTGCTTGAAGGCCATTGCTTCGAAGCCACCATGGGCAACCCTCCCCGTGGCTTGCAGATCACTCTGGGCACCGAGTCTGAGCCTGTGGTGGTTGATACCATAGTCATGGCCAACCTCGGCTACTTCCAGTTGAAGGCCAATCCTGGCGCGTGGATACTGCGATTGAGACAGGGCCGGTCGTCGGAGATATTCGACATTACTAGGTAAGCAGAAACCGCGGGTGTGGTTCATAAGACCTTCTGTTTCCAAATGATTCTTCTTCCCGTTAGGCTAGGCGTACACCGGTTAGTCAAGACAAGACAAGACGAGATTAGTCTCATCTAGTCACAGTACTTCACATAGTTGCTTATGAAGCAACACACACTGATTAGTCATTGCATCGGTGTGTGCGATTCATAACTATGTGAATTACTGTGACTAAACGTGACTAATCTCGTCTTGTCTTACTAACCAGTAGCCTCCCTTTCTTCTCCTTCTCCTTCTCTTTCTTCCCGTTCCTTCTTCTTCTTCTCCTCTTTTCCTTTTCTTTCTCTCTCTTTTCTCTTCTCTCTCTTCCTCTTTATCCCATTCTCCCTCCCTGTCTCTCTCTCTCCCCCCTTCTCTACTACTCTCTCACGCTTCCTACATCTTTCTCTTTTTCTCTCTCCCAGCACAAATGCCCTTAATGGTACAGTGAACAATGGCGGGCATTTGAAATTTCAAATTTAAATTGAAATAACTCGAAAACTTGTATTTGCCTACCATTTTGAAATGAAAACATTCTAAGTGAAAACAAACTTTCACCATGTTCCCTATCAATTATAATGGTTAATTGGTTATGTTGGTGAAGTGGAACAACCCTACTCCGGTCTCCCCACAATTAAAAGCCATACGCTAAATAAATAAATAAATTTTGAAATAGGTATTTCGTCTGATAAGGTTGCTTCATTTTTTCACAGCAGACCTTCATCTTGGCCTTGACCATGCCAAATTTCAACAAAATTAGTCAAACCATTCTGGAGAAAAAAATAAAAAGTGAAAAAACAAAATGGCGACTAGGGGGGAAACAAAGAATTTTAGGACCCATGTTTACTGGAACTCTTTCCTTAATTTCAATGTCAGGAAACCGCTCACGAAGTTTGTCGGTCAATTTTAGAAACACCCTGTATGAACCCCTTTAATTCGCCCTCGGGTGGTAAATCGCTCCGGTTAGTCCGACTCCGGATTGTTATTTCTTGTTTTTATCGTCAAAACAATGCAATTTAGAACCTTTTGTTATCTTGAAAAATCACTTATTTCAGTGCATCATTTTAAAAATCACTTATTTCAGTAATAACTTATTTCATGTATCTTTGTACGTTTAATGTTCAGATTAATAAATACAGTACTGTATATCTGTATTGGTTTTTTTATAATCCGAACTTTTTGCGATCCGACCATGCCCCCGGTCCCAAAGGTGACGGATTAGAGGGGTTCTACTGTAACTTGAAAATTGGAACTCCTATCTCGCAAAGTGTAGAGATGCTATTGTAGATGCACAGTGTATTGGATTTAAAACAGCATTGTTAATTGTTATGTAATAAATAAATCTGAATCATAAATAAATCTTGTATTTCAGTCACGAAGGTTCGGATACGCCAGTTAATTCAACCGACATCAAAGTACTGATCAGCTCTTTCCGGTCGCATGTGCTAAAGCTGAGAGTGACCAAGAAACCGGACAAAATAGGAATGGACCTGCTTGGAGAGGACGATGACAGTCAGCCCGGCTTATGGAATTCAATCACTAGGTGAGCTGCTTGAAAATATTGACGAATACAGGGTGGCGCATAAAGAACGCATGTTTTTCAAAGTGTTATGAGAAAGTAAATTTGAATCGTACGTATATCTTGTAGCACACTGCTTTTAACTTGTCAGAAATCAGCTGTTTCGGTAATAATTAAACAGTGATTTCGACAAAATAATCAAAAGGCTTAAAAGTATTAAAGACCTTTAAAGTCTTTAAAAGACCTTTTTAAAGAAGACCTTTCAAAGAATAACTTTTTAAAATACCTTTTCAATAACCTGCGAGATTCAACATTTGTAGGTTAAGTATTGTACTGGTGGCCGAGTAAAACATATGTTTTCGGACAAGTTAAAAGGATCCTGCTATACTTACACCAAAATGCTAAGCAAACAACCCAATTTGAGAGTCTGTATGAAAAACTCCAAAACACTTGAGTATTTTAAAAAAATTACATAGGAAATATGGTGCCCTTAATGCGTTAATGCTCATTAAAAGCCTCAAATTGGTCCATAACTTTTGATACAGCAGCAATTTATTCATGTATTGCAGTATTCAAATCTTCAATTAAACGATATTTACGACAGTAAACTTTGAATTTCAAGTGAAGAAGAATCGCATGCCAATACGCTCGACTTGAAACTCTCTACTAAAGCTCCGTTGAACGACGATTGCAGATTTATTCTATTTGAAATATTGTTCAACAGCAAGTACGCGATGTTGAGAGGTTAATTGCCCCATTGTTATTAAAACTGGATACTTGAACCTACAAAATGGTGTCGCTCGGCGGTCACAGACAGCTCTAGTCCACTGATACTATCCTACTCAAATCCATGCGTACTTTTAGCGCCACCCTGTACTTCAATCCTGGTTACCATTGAGAACAGGGTTCTCACTTTGAAACACAGTTCAATACTATGGGCTTAAAGTATTCTTATATGATTAAATTGTTTTTTATCATAATTTTCAAGATGAAAAATGTTATTACAATTAATCAATATTAATGACAAAATATTTTATAAGAAAGGCTATAGTAAGCCCACAGCGCAAAACGCCGCTTGCTCTGCTCAAATTTGACTTCAACTTATACAAGATACTCTATACAGCAGACAAATTCAAGCAGTTCCTTCAAAGCCTGAGAGATGGCGCTGAGTTTATTCTACATTTTCATAAGTGGTAAAAAGACAGGCTAATACTTTTAAAACCAATAATTTTCTGTTTCTTGAAAGATATTTTCCAATCTATAAATTACATAGGACTGTGGTATTGATGGTTCAGTCACGAGAATCGTTTTGGAGCGAAATAGGCTCTGCGGTATACTGGGGAACAGTAGGAGAATAGACGAAGATAGAAACAGAGTGAGAGTGTCGTGCATGCGCACTAATCTGTTCCCCCTTTACTCCACTGACATTTTCGACGGATACTCAAGACTGACCTATCAAGAGTAATTTTAATTTATATTTTTCATATTAAATTCTGATTCAATTTATATTTTTCATTCAGTTTTCTTCCATACAAAAATGTATTTCGGTAAGTTCATTATATTCCTCAAACTCTCCATATCTGTTGAAGCAACCAAAACATGTATTACGATTGTTTCCTTATGAAATTTGATATTTTATTGAGAATGTTGGGTTATTTCTGATCATAGAGAGATAGTGCCTTCACTACGATAATAACGAAGTATTCATAACTATGTATCCATCCTCTCTATTCCCCCATTAACTACACTGCAGCCTATATTTTACGTATATAACATCAACAAAAGTCCAGTAGAAGTTTGGAGTGTGAGGTTAAACTAGGTTGAGTATTATAATAAAATATTTTTTTAGGTTTCGATCTTTCTATCACCCAACCATCTCTGGGGTAATAAGCCTTGTTAGTTCTTATTTTCTGAAAGGAATATGATTTTTTTCAATTGTAAAACAGTTCTGACTAGCTTGATCCCAGTAATTCAGTCTAGCTTAAGTTGATCCAAGCTATTTGAGCTGAAGTAAATTAGACTCAAACGTTGCTTTCGTAAGCAGTTGTTTATTCACAGATCTCCTAGTAAAGTATTTGTAAAATTAGTTTTTGCTGAATGTTTTGATAAATCTATTGGAAAAAGTTGGATTAAAATAATTTTCTTTTTCATCATTGAATTCCTTGTAGCTATACACTTATTGCTCCCAATTTTGTATTATCTCTAAATTTTTCTGATTGTATTTTTGTTTATATCTCATAAATTGCTACTGCTCATTTTAAAACTTCTTTATGTGATTCAGTGCATCAATATAACTCAAATGTATTATGATGCATACTATAACTTGATTAATATTATTATGTGATTGAAGTTTGTCTTATTTTTATTTTGAATATTTCATCATATCATATCTTTCAGTATTATAATTTGGACACAACCTAAAAATTTGGACTATTTATGTAACTAAATTTAGGAACTGAAGAAGTTCTGGGAGACTGCCTGTTTCTCTTTTCTTTGTGTATTTGCTGCATTGCTTCAATAAAGATTAAGATGAAGATTATCAATAATTAATTATTATAACAATTCAGAGACCTGAATGGAATCTAAATAACTCAATCAAGTTATTAACTTTTATTAATTAAAATAACTTTTAATAATTTTATAATTTTGAATTGAATCTTAATAACCAACAAACCACAGATCTGATTTTATAAATTGCGGAGACAGTACCCTGTTTTGAATGAAAACTAAGTTAAAAATGCTGAATCATCAATTCATTACATAGTATTAATTTTGTCAATGAGTGCAAACATCATACCCACTTTAATTCAAATCTAGCCACATGTTAAACTTAATTTTTTCAACATTGTACTTTGAAATTTTTGAATGAAAGCTCGAAGAGATTTAGATTTAAAGGCTGGAATCTAGACGCTAGGACTTGTATTAGGACTTTTGTCCTGGGACTATAGTCCTAAACATCATACCCACTTTAGATGGCAAAAGTCCTAGGACATGTTGAACTATAATCAGCATTTATCCAACATTGTACTTTGAAATTTTCTAGCATTTTCGGAAGGTCGAAAGAGATTTAGATTTATTACTTTATTCGTGTAGATAACAAATATGACGGCTTAAATTCTAGATTATGATAGTAAATATACAACTAATTATTCGTCAAATGTACATAAGCTTTATAAATGTAATAAGAAGATTTAAAGCAAAAATATACTGATGATTTAATAATTGTGGGTTATCTACATGAAATGGCGAAGTTTGGACATATGAATGTCCATTCTTGGAAAAGAAGAAATCCTTTTCATCAACACTTGACCTTAAGGGGAGCAATTTGAAGCTAAAACTATTAGGGCCGGTTCATGAGCTCGGGATTTAGCCAAGTCCTAGACTAAAACGGGTGGCCACCGTAGCATCGACAAACGTTAGCCTCGACACTATGTACTAAGGGCTCTCTATGCTGCTAACCCACTAACCAGTCGAGACAAACGTTTGTCGATGCTACGGTAGCCACCCGTTTTAGTCTAGGACTTGGCTGAATCCCGAGCTCATGAACCGGCCCTTAATGTATCCTCGGTGGCTGGGCCAACATTAATTCAACTTTAATTAAAATCTAATAACTTGTTAAACTTAATTCTGTCAACATTGTTCTTTGAATTTTTCCAGCACATTCGGAAGCTCGAAAGAAGAACAGGTTGAAGCGGAAACCATCAATATATTCTCAGTGGCTTCGGGACATTTGTACGAACGATTCCTTCGCATTATGATGTTGAGTGTGCTGAAGAACACCAAATCGCCGGTCAAATTCTGGTTTTTGAAGAACTACTTATCGCCTACATTCAAGGTAAGCTATTGCTGGCTTCTTGTTTTTGAAAAATAAACCTCATCGTCTACTGGAACCGTTTTCGCCCGAAAATGGCCGAATTTTTAACATTGAATCAAATTGCTAGCTGTTTTGACGTCGGACGTCTTCGGACGAAAACTGTTTTAGACTCGTGATGATCTGTTGTTGGACTCATGAACCCAACTTTTACCCCGGTCGTACACCGGAGCAATAAGCAATAGGCAACTAGCAACATATGGATAATATGATTGTCTACTCTATACAAACCAATAGTTCAATGCACACTGAAACAGCTGCTTTAGGTGTGCATTGGACTATTTGTTTCTATAGAGTAGACGATCATACGATCCAAGTGTTGCTAATTGCCTATTGCTTATTGCTCCGGTGTCAGTACGAGCTGCCTTTCCGGTGTACGACCGGGGTTAGAGATAGGAAAATTGAACTCTTGATCTCAGTACAGTCACATGATCAGCTGGATCAAAACTTTAAATAGACGCGCATGAACACTACCGTGTGTTTCAAACACCTTGATTTTTTCTTGTAAAGTGGTCCAGATTAATAATATCATATGATCGAGTCGTGTTTGTTTACAAACTATTTTATTTCTATTTGTGGTTATTTTCGTCCAAGGTTAGTTAGACAAGGAAAACTCTACACTAACCTCCAACGCACAATATTGTGTTTAGGCGAATTATTTCGATTATAGGGAGTCGGTTTTTATAGGGCATTGTTTTCCACAGTTAGTAGTTGAGAAGCTCAATTTGAAGAATTATTGTTCTAGAAAATCAATTCAATTGAAATAATAAATAAGCTGTTGAAGAGATCAATTGGAAGAATAGATCGGTTTTTGAAGAGATTCAATTCAATTGGAATAGTTGAAGCTATTCAATTCAAAGAATAAATTGGTTGTTGAAGAGATTCAATTCAATTGGAACAAAAAATTTGTTATTGAAGACAATCAGTTCAATTGGAAGAAGAAATTTGTTTGAGATTCAGTCAAATTGAAAGAATAAATAGGTACCGATGTTGAAGAAGTTTGATTCTTATTGAAGAACTGAATAAGTTGTTGTAAAGATTCAGTCAAATTGAAAGAATAAATAGGTACTGATGTTGAAAAAGTTTAATTTCTGTTGAAGAACTAAATAGGTTGTTACAGAAATCGAATTTAATTAAAAATATAAACTGGTTGGTTCGGGATGGAGACAATACAAAGGAAACATCATACTAAACTCGATTCTTTAGACACATCTTCATCGTTCTTCAAAGTACCACCTGTCCTAAAAAATCTATCTATTAACAGCATCAAAAAAGATTTCTTCCTAACTGATCGTTGTAGGAGAGATAATAGTGCGTTAGTTGGGGGAAAACTTTATGATGAATCAGAAGAAAACGAATTAAAACTGTACTATTCAGCTATTTTCAATGTTAAATTGTCGCGTTTAAACCAAAAATGTCTACAGCAGGAGGAAGAAATTGAGAGATTGAGATTGGAATTGAACAAGAGAGAGTCGGAGATTGAGAGGATTACTAAGGACAAAGATATCCTGCAAGATAGATTGGATTGTAAGGAAAAAGAGTTTGAAGTTTTCAAGAAATCGAACAGCAAGGAGGCAGTACTGTTGAACACGTCGAGGGTATTTGTGGATTTGGTTGAAACGGAGCTGAATTGTTCGATTTGCAACGAAGTGATAGTTAAGGCGTCAATTTGTAACCCGTGTGGACATGTGTTTTGTTGTGCGTGTGTTACTAGATGGTCTAAACAGAAGGGAGAGTGTGCCGTATGTAGATCGCCCACCAAAACGAGATTACCTTGTAAAATGCTTGACTCGTTTATTGATGCGTTGATGAAGGTTATTCCCGATAAAGAATACAGGATGGAAAGACAGAAAATTTGCGAAGAAAGACGGGTACAAGAAGGAAATGTTCTCAACAATACTATCTAATATCGCACGTAAGCAACTTGTGTAGGGTGCTGTTATTACCAAGCTAGGAATAGTTAGGTTCCTTATAATGTGAACAAAAGTTGGAGAAATGAAATTTGAAAGTTTGTCTCGGAAGAAAGATGATAACAGGATTGAAGTTTCAACTTTGGTAAAATCGAAGATCTGTGTTCCAGTCAATATTGGGAATATCAAAGATCCGTGCGAACCAATTTTGTTTTTCTCAACCTAATAACATATTGAAAGCACTATCTATGAACAAACGTTAGAAAACGAGATTTGAAAGTTTTTGTTGAAGAGAGTTGGTTTTGTCAAAACTGCTTTGTAACATTACAACATTAGTGGGAATATAGTTACTCAACGTAATAACTTAATTGAAAGCACTATGAACAAACGTTAGAAAACGAAATTTGAAGTTTTTCCTGAAAAAGATGAGTTTAGCATCGTGGTTTTGTCAAAACTGCTGTGCATCATCACATTAATATTTGTGGGAAACAGTTAAGTTTTTCTCAGCCTGATAATAGATAGATTTCTTATTGGAAGCACTAAAAACAAACGTTGGAGAAGGAGATTGGACGTTTTCCTGAAGAAAGATGTATCTAGGATCTTGTGGTTTTGTCAAAGCTGCTGGACATTATCACATTAATATATCTGTAGGATATTTACAAAGAATACCAGTATAAGGAGAAGATTGTAGGTGTTATGGAAGGAATAAGAGAAAAATTTGAAGAGAACTGCTTGCAATGGTCACTAGGGTTTGTTTTTTAAATTCAAAAATTCAGTTGCTAGAAGATGTTACTTAGAAGATACAGAAGATGTTAGAAGATACAGAAGATGCTGAAGGATACAGAGGATGATAGAAAATACAAAAGATGCTAGAAGATACAGAAAATGCTAGAAGATACAGAAGATGCTTAGTATTGCCTACGATAAACAGGATGAACACCTGAAGAATGAACATGCACTTGCATCACTCATAATTGTCGTAAAAATATCAAAATTCAAGATATTCAGTAGTGTAGGATGAAAGGTAAAGACATCTGAAGAAAAAATAGGTATTAGCAATACTCATGGAGATTAGTTTACAAACTGATTTCATAAAACTGTTCTGTTCCAAATTTGTGCATTTTCTAAGAATGTGATGAGTAAATAGGGATGAAATAATTTATGGTAAATCCACTAATAAATGGGATCCTATCGAAATGTGTTGTTGGGTTTTCTTTGTTGTAATGAATAGCTTTGTAAAATGATATAAAATTTACTTGTACTAACGTTCCTTGTGATGCAGTATTGGTTTTAATTGTGTTAATGGATACATGCAGATTATATTCGTTATTCACTCTACTTTTTTATTCATACTTTCTATATTCGACTTTCTATTCAAACACGAATAGTTTGAATACATATTTAAACGTGAATACGTGTTATATATATTCATAGAATGCTGGTTATATAGTCATAATGTTTTTGCAGGAAATAATGTTTAAGATTCTTTCTTCAAATTTATAAGATTGAGGAGTTGTTTAGACAATGCTTATTCTAACTCTAGATCGACAGTGTGATTGATTTTCTGTGAGCGGATCTTTAAACAATTCTTACATCGGTTAGCCTAATCGGCGTTATCTTTTGTACTTTGTGCAACCAAATATTCTATCAATCTGTTGTTTTACTTGTCTCCGAAAAATTACGTCATTTTAAGGACATTAAGTCTAATTAGCTTTTGTACAAGCGGTCTTTTAAACGTTCAAGTGATAATGAATAAGATGAATTTTAATTGAAGTTTCTGTTTTGAGTTTTCCCACCCAGGATGGTTTAATAATGAATGAATCAAATTTGTTGGTTTTCAGGATTTCCTACCCAGGATGGCCAAAGAGTACGGATTCCAATATGAGTTGGTTCAGTACAAATGGCCGAGATGGCTTCACCAACAGACAGAAAAGCAGAGAATCATCTGGGGATACAAGATTCTATTTCTGGATGTACTCTTCCCATTGGATGTCAAAAAGATCATTTTCGTAGATGCTGATCAGGTATTCATTCATGTATTAGTTCATTCATTTGGCTCATGAAATGGAGGTTCAAGAACTGATGTAAACTTCAAATATCTTGTCTTTTATCAAACGTTCAAGTGATAATGAATAAGATGAATTTTAATTTTAAGTTTCTGTTTTGAAGCTGGATAGAAAGCAAAGGATGAATATATAATAATGAATGAATGCTCTGATTTTATGAGTTTTCAGTCAAAAATGGCAGGATGGCAGAAGACGGATTCAATATAGAGTGTTGAGTTGGATGCTAAGACAAATGGCCAAGACAGGATCAGAAATGAAAGGATAAGAGAGATCTAGGGATATTCCAAGATTCTATTTCTGGATGGTCATGTTTGATGTCAAAAACATTGGTTCGTAGAATGCAGGTATTAGACCATTACCAAAAGACAACATGAGGAAAAAGCTGACAGATAAAGTGAGGAGAAATTTAAAATTACTTCATTCAATATTGAAAATTCAAGGAAAAGAAGAAGATTATTTCATTCATTTATTCAAGCAAGTACAAACAACTTTTAGAAATTGAAGCATATACACTTGCTTTAAAATTTTTTCAATTCTTGTATAACTTAGTTGTTTCTTAATTCCAGAAGTTTCATCATTCAATTTTCTATCAATAATGAATATAATGAGATAAAGATTAAGATTAATATTAATAAATCAATAGTACAAATTTCATTAGAAATACCTTGAATCATACAGTGTTGTAATGTCTCCAGCCAAATAAAATTATATAAAATATGAATTATTTTCCTTCATTCCACTCTCATCTTGTTTTTATCGATAATGTTTCCATGTAAGAATTTATTTATTCATTTAATCAGATAATTACAATGTAAGAATCAACAGACATTTGTTGTCACTTCTGAATATTTTGATATAATATCTAGAGGTTATGTTGTTGATTCCATGTGATTCCATATTATCGAGAACAATTTGTTGTCACTTCTGGATATTTATTATTATAAATTTATGACCATTGAAAACCATTGTTAATCTTGGTTTAACCCATTATCAAAAAAGGTTTGATAATGCACATTACCAGTTCAAAACTATTATCCATCTAATTTTTTGTGATGAATTCAAGATATTCAATGTTCAAGCCTTTTCAATGATATGATTGCAGTGAAAATAAAATGTATAGATCAATATCTAGCCTATATGTAAATTTATAACGGTGAGAATATATTTATTGAAAAGAATATGTGTTTAACAATAATAAATATTGCATTGATAAATAATATGATAGTATTGAAGAGAATGGATGCATTCTAACAAGAAGACACTTCTTCACTAATGGAGTGAAAAATACTGTTTTTCCAGTATGATATTTTAACAAATTAATCCTTTTCTATCTTATTCTTATGAACTCTTCTATTTCAGGTTGTTCGAGCCGATATGAAAGAACTAGTCGACTTGGACTTGGGTGGAGCGCCCTATGGTTACACGCCTTTTTGCGAGAGCAGAACAACTATGGATGGTTTTAGGTTTGTTCTACTTCTTTGGATTCCTTTCAATAATCTTATCATTATAGAAACCCAGACTTAAGATGTAATAAGACGTAAATAGAAAATATAGAAACTATTGAATGTAGATATGATATCGTAATTAAATGAAATACTATGTGGGTGTTGAACAATGGATGTCTTTAAAATGATATTGTTTATAGAGTTCTTATCCACTGTTGAAGACTGGCGGCAATTTAAGACATTGAAATTCGCAACAGCAACTTGTCATAAGATAACGAATATGCTGATGAAAATACTTTCAATACAATCATGAAAACATTTAGAACTACTATAGCAGGATCCTTTTAACTTGTCAGAAAACAGCTGTTTCGGTAATAAGTAAACAGTGATTTTGACACAATAATAAAAAGTCTTGGACCTTTGAAGTCTCTAGAAGACCTTTTTAAAGAAGACCTTTCAAAGAATAACTTTTCAAAAGACCTTTCAATAATCTGCGAGATTCAGCATTTGTAGGTCAAGTATTGTGATCATATTGCCTGTCATATGTTTTCTGACAAGTTGAAAGGATCCTGCTGTAATAAATACAATGGCTGGTGAATACTTGTAGGTATCGTCACTCATAGCGCCTCAAGTTTTGTTCCTTTTCATAGCTGAACTCTTACTGCAGTGAATTAGCCGTTTTTGCATTGTGATACAATACAATATTCATGATATTGCCAGCACTTTTATCGATAATGAATAAATTAATAGAGATAATATATGAAAATAATATTTATAAAGATGATTTGCAAATCGTGTACACATTATGAAATTTAGAAATCAATTTTGTTTAATGTTTGTTTACTGTTATCTACAACGTATTTCATTTTACAAATGGATTTTTGTTTTTCGGCATAGATTTCAATTCAATTTTACAATGATTTCTGTTGATTTTCGCCAGGTTTTGGAAGCATGGCTACTGGCGAAATCACTTGCAAGGCAGACGTTACCATATTAGTGCTCTGTACGTGGTTGATCTCAGAAGATTCAGGAAAATAGCCGCCGGAGACAGACTTAGAGGCCAGTACCAGGCCCTCAGTCAAGATCCCAACAGTCTGTCCAATTTAGATCAGGTTAGTTTTCTTCTTTTTGTCTATTATTTCAAAAATAACGTCGAATATCCTCTCACTTTTATGTTTTTGGTTACCTTTTTCGATACCGTAATTAATTTTTCGCATTGTTCTAGTCAGGGAATCATACTTGTGGATATCACGGGTACGATTCTATGAAGAAAATCATTGAATGCTTTAGATTTGCATACTGAAAACATCTCATAGATTTTTATTATTATGTTGTAGGAAAAGTTGAGTTTGGAATGAATTCTATAGTTTTAATGTAAAAAAAAACAGTCGTCATCTCTCATCATCATCTCTCTCATTACCCACGCACAAGCCTAGAGCTCATGTGGGCATCACCCTCGAAAAAAAATATGAACATTCACTTATAATTAAAACACACTTCTCAGTGAGTGAAAACTTTGTGCAGCCATAGAACAGAGCTGGTTACGTCTCTGCAAGACTTATTCAGTTCAAGACAATAGTTTTTAGTTCATAAGAGATGAGAGTGATTATTAGTAGTCAATATTCACATAGTTGCTTATGAACAATATCAACCGATGCAATGACTATCGTTGTGTTGCTTATAACATATACTGTGACTAAACGTGACTAATCGTCTTGTCTTGTCTTGACAAGGTGAGAGCCTAACATTAATCGTTAGTCCAAGTGAGTAGTTCAAATAAAATTCACAATGAAAAAATGTTGTTTATGGAATGGGTTTTCAATCATTCTTAATTTTCAGTAGAAAAATAACTATTTGCTCCTTACCCACAGGCATTTGCTCATGTGAGGAGCCTTCTTCAAACTATTCATGTATTTTTGTTTTACACTATACGAAGAAGGATAAATATAATTTCTATTTCTATTTCTAATTGGAAGTTGGACACTCTAAAGCTAGGCGTACACTGGTTAGTCAAGACAAGACAAGACGAGATTAGTCACGTTTAATCACAGTACATATAGTTGCTTGCAAAAGCAACACCGGTGATCGTATGGCATCGGTGTATGCTGCTTCATATTTAGCATCTATTTGAATTACTGTGACTAATTTGACTCTTGTCTTGTCTTCTTCTTCAATGTTACCACTATGGGCCTGGAACAAGACGAGATTAGTCACGTTTAATCACTGTACTTCACATGGTAACATGAAGCAACACCGATCAGTCATTGCATCGGTGTGCTGCCGCTCAAGCATCTATGTAATTACTGTGAGAAAACGTGACTAATCACGTCTTATCTTATCTTAACCTTCTTTCAGTGTGCCCCGCCTATTTTAAGTGTCCTTCACGTTTTCCCAAAATATCTTTCATATTTTTTAATTGTTTTTTCACAGGACCTACCAAACAACATGATTCATCAAGTTGCCATCAAATCTTTGCCGCAAGAGTGGCTGTGGTGTGAGACATGGTGTGATGACGATTCAAAGAAATACGCCAAAACAATAGATCTGGTAAGCTTCTTTCTTGCACTGTGAGTTGTGTTGGGAAATTTTATTCCATAATAGTTTAAATTCACCCTAGGTGACCTTAAGGTCAGGTTTATAAAAATATGTTTACACTGTGATACATGTATGAGAACTTGTGTGAGAACAGTCAGAACACTTTACACAAGTCGAATGTTTAAACAAAACGTTTTCTTCCATAATACAGTATTAGCCAAAATTAACAGTACTGAAACCTAGTACCAGTACTGAAAATATTACCATTTCAGTACCGCTTATTTTGGCTACTACTGTATTATTCCTCGTATGAGGGATGCAACTGATTGTGTTAGTAAATGTTTTTGAAAATGTTAACTAAAACATTATCTCCCTCCAAGTATAATATAAGTATTGATTCACTCTCAAATCTCAAAACTCAGATTCAAATCAATTTATTTCCACATAGCATCACAAGATTTGTACATACATAGTTTGGTAATTGCAATATTAAATGGAGTTACAATAAAAACAATAATATGGATTGAGAAATTCAAAGAAACAGTGTGTTCAGAATGGCAAGAGCTGTTGCTTAAAAATACATTAGTATATATGAATTATTATATTCAAATACAGTAGTACAATATGAATTATTATATTCAAATGAATTTTAGAACAAGATGATGCAATCTACAGTGTACAGATAATATATTACATTAGATATTCATTGTGGCTAGAGCAGAGTGCTTCATGATATTAGTACTTTTCATGGTGACTTGTCCTCTAGGATTTGAAAGAAATGATTAAGTAAGAATACTCTAACTCTCCCAGGTAAAGGCAGTCATTTTATTTTATTCTAAGGAAAAAATGAATGAGAGGCTGTCGACATAGTGTGACACGTTTCGCTAACAAAATATTAGTTTTCAGTTGTTTTGAGTGTTTGTATTCCCCACTGCCTGGTTTTCTTTGACGGAGAAGGGAAATGAATCAGTGGCGACTCGGTAGTGTGACAACAAACCCTGCTCACTAACAAAGCTATTGAGTCTCCCCAGTCTGCTCTTATGTTTGATGTCCTCACTGCCTGGCTCTTTGACGGAGAGCAAACTGAATCAAAGTGAAGTGACTCCGGTGCAGGACAACAAACCCCTGCTTACTAACAAAGTTATTCAGTTTTCAGTTTCTTCCGCTGCTGTTAGTGTTGTGTTGGATTCTCACTGCCTGGTCGCAGTGCGCCATAACAACACGTCTAAAAGGACAGATTTTAGCCCAAGAGTCAATGGGACTTTCAGGACATTTTAATATGACTGATGAAGCAAAAATTGTGGATTGAAAACCTTTGACATCAAATTATAAAAAACAGGAAATTATAATAATAAAATAAATAATTAATTAATAAAATAGGAAACGAATAACCTACAATCATGTTCATAAAAGGTGCGAAGCACTTGAAGCAAACGATATACTCATAGGAGATAGAGATAGATAGATAGTGGAGTGTTCGTAGTCGAGGCGGCTGGCGCGTCAGACCGGATTAAGTTACATCAGCAGTCGATAAAAATCCATTGGCCAAAGAAGTTCGAGTCAGCTGGACGGAAGGATTTCTTGACAAATGGCTACCCCGTCTTTTCGAGGAGATGTTGCTCGCTCGGTCCTGACTGCCGCAGCCTGCCAGTCATCTCATCATCACCCCACTCATTACCTACGCACAAGTCTTGAGCCCATGGTACCATCCCATCATCCCTGTGAAAAAAGAAAGATAGATTGTATTCCTTTCAAAGGACGTTAACAGTGGTGGTTGGTAAAGACATCGGACCATTTGGCCTCTGACAAAGCGTGTTGCAGTGTAACAATCCTCTAACAAAGGAGGCAAAACTGACGGCTGCCATGCGAATAGTGGATGAATGGAAAGACTACGATGCTGAAATCAAGGCCTTGCAACTAAAGCTGGGTGCCACCGATGAACACGAAGAAGAAGAAGATCATGAGACTCATGCCGCCAAACATCAAGGTACCTCATCAGATTCGTAACTCTTTTGTAATCATCCAAACCAATGCTTCCATTTCACAAATGAGTTCATTAGTTACTTCCAAATGTTATGAACAAAATTACAAAATAATGTTGTTACTCATCGAAAAGCGCCCGCACATGCTGCTCCATCAGAGTGTTGGTGCGTAAGAGATAGCTGACTGCGCCTCTAACTTCCCCCTCTCCAGGTGGTTAAAAATAGTTGCAGCTGGGTTCAATTCAATTCATCACTCCTAATCTTAATCAGTTCCAGCGCTAAATCGCCAGCAGTAAGAAATGCTTTCAATACAAGCGAAACTGCCCGAACTGAAACAGTATTGTTTTTTGGAAATAACAAATCCAGTCCTCTGACTGCCTAACGCACAAAGTGGTACAACTAGTACCTTCAAAATCTAAATGGCAAGAACCCCAAAAATGAATTTACTATTTATGTTGAGGACCAGCGTCTTAGACGTGATTACTTCTCGGTCAAACCAAACTCAGCCTTGTTATTGTTGTTAATGCATTCGATACAGAGCTGACAAAACGTTATGGTCCATTTTCAGTGCCTTATAATACTGCTAGTGTTTACTATGGACCTTCGTGAATATAATCTATATTAATAAAAGAGAGTTGGTGTCTGTACGCTCGCTTATAACTCGAGAACGGCTGAACCGATTTAGATGATTTTGGATTCGTTTGAATTTTTACAGCACTGGTTAACATAATATGTATTAAAATATAAGAAAATCCCTTTATAATTAATAAATAATTAGTAAACTAATGACCTAACCTATCAAACATTTACAGACGGATGTTTTGAAATTGCCGGCCAAGCGGCTACCGAAAGATGATCGTGATTCAAGATCAGAAAACACAGCACTCTCATTCAATGCCTCGGTAGCTCAGTGGAAAAAACTCTGTGTCTGATGCTAGAGGTCGCGGGATCGAATTTTTTTTGCTCTAGGTTTTCTACTCTAATTATTTTTTTACGCTAGAATCATCAATAATAAAAATGAGTTATCGTTCGTATCATGCATGTTTTATTGTTTCTAATAATAAAATTGAAAAAAATATATAAAATAAATTAAAACAAAAAAATTATTGATTATATAAAATAAAAATTCATTGATTATATTAAATTAATCTCTTTACTTCGTGACATTTTTGTGGGGAGGTGACATGAAGGGGGGACATTTAGGGAAAGAAAGGTGAAATGAAGGGGGATTTTTGGGGTTGACATTTTGTGGGGGAATAAAGGGGGGCATTTGGGGGATGACATTTTTTAGGGGGTGTCATGAAGAGGGGGACATTTGTAGGGAGAAGATGGGGGACATTTGTGGGGGGGGGGAAGAGGGTGATACGAAGTTCACCGGGACACCTAGTATATTAATAAAAGAGAGTTGGTGTCTGTACGCTCGCTTATAACTCGAGAACGGCTGAACCGATTTAGATGATTTTGGATTCGTTTGAATCGTAAAGCACTGGTTAACATAATATGTATTAAAATATAAGAAAATCCCTTTATAATTAATAAATAATTAGTACATTAATGACCCAACCTTTCAAACATTTACAGACTCAAGTTTCAAACTTGCTGGTCGAACTACCCGAAGAATTCTGAAAGAGTAGTCGTGATTCAAGATCAGAAAATTAGCAATGTCATCCTCAGGTCCCAATAGCCCAGTGGATAGCGATTCGGCCTATCCACGAATTGGATAATCCAACGACCAAGAGGTTGGGTGTTTCAATTCCGCTGCCCGAACCATTTCTTTTTGGCCACTGGGCTTTCTGCTCTAATTATTTTTTACGCTGAGAATCATCAATATTGAGAATGGGTTAATCGTTCATTATATAGTACAGTCATGTTCTATCGTTTTCAGATAATGGAATTGAAGAACGGAGTAAATAAAGATAAAGGAATGAAAATAAAGGTAAGATAAAAATTAAAATAAAGGTAGAATAAAAGATGAAGATGAAGATAAGTGAAGATGAGGAGTAAAGTGAAATGAAGATAAGGCAAGATAAAGATAGAAGATGAAGATGAATGAGGAGTAAGATAGAATAGGAGATGAGATAGAATGAAAGAATGAATAAAGATAAGATAAGGTAAGATGAATGAAAATGAAATGAGAATGCTCAAGATAGGAAGTAAAGATAAGATAAAATAGAAATGAAATAAAAATAAAATAAAATAAATAAAATAAAATAAAATAAAATAAAAATAAAATAAAAATAAAATAAAAAAAATAAAATAAAATAAAATAAAAATAAAATAAAATAAAATAAAATAAAATAAAAATAAATAAAATAAAAATAGTGAAAATAAAATAAAAATAAAATAAAAATAGAATAAAATAGAATAAAAATAAAATAAATAAGAGCGAAACGAAATAAAATAAAATAAAATAAAATAGTAAAATAAAAATAAATGAAATAAAAATAAATAATAAAAATAAAATAAAAATAAAATAAAAATAAAAAATAAAATAAAATAAAATAAAATAAAAATAAAAATAAAATAAAATAAAAAATAAAAATAAAATGAAAATAAAAATAAAAATGAAAATAAAAATAAAAATAAAATAAAATAAAATAAAATTATTTTTTTAAGAATAAAGAATAAAAGACATTTTTTAAAAGGGGTGGCATGAAGGGGAGACATTTGGTAGGGAAGAGTGCTATTGCAATTCCTTGGGACAGCTTGTTATAAATAATTTCAAGAATAAGGTTTATTTATTGAGCTATTTTCTTTTTTATCCTCGCTCTATGCTACTCTCGTTGGAATGTTCTAGAAGCTTTCGCGTCTACACAAATTAACAAATAGCTCTACATTGTTGTTATAAACTCACAATAAAATGAAGACGTTGTGGAATAATATGAGTTTATTAAAAGATAAGGCAAGTTTTAGACAACTATGTACAAAGGCAGACATGACATGAGTCAGGACGACCAACTGACTGTCTGCTAATATAATCAATAATCAGTAATATCGAATGAATATCGATAGTTATACAATGATCGACAAATCGACTTTTCATTACAATATTGTATGATCTATTAATATTTTCGCATCCTTTTCAGTTTAATATGATTTACTGTTTTTTTTTCTTTTTTCAGACAAGACCTCCGGACATGCTCATTCTGAATTATGACAAGTCAACACATGTGTAAAAGGTGTATTTTCTATTTGATCATCAAACATCTCTTGATTGGTTATCAGTGAAGTACTGCCAACAGTTGATTTCTTCCTTATCGCCATATTGGCAATACATTGTAAATTTTTCGAATTGATCGATTTTGTTTTTTAATTGCTCATAAATAGTGAGATGTCAAGTGCCGTTTTTGAATGTCAACAACAAACATTTTTGTTTTATTTTTCTGTTTTTATTTGTCCCTCCCTCCATACTTTTTTTTAATTTTTATTATTTTTTGATATTTTTATGTAGTATTTCATCCATCTTCAATTCTTCATAACTCTATTCTAAATCTCGTCTCTATTAATCTTTTCATTCTTAGTTTTGATAACTCTTTTTTACACACCGGTACCTACCTCTCAAACGTAGATATAGTGAAGTTACTTCAACATTATTCGCGGAGATCTACAAACCCCTATCTACGTCATAGGCTGCGGTTACATTGGATGCAAATTATGATCCATAGGTACTTACACACTAGATACACATCATAATATGCAGCATTATACAATAATTAGCTCTCAGCTCGTACCGACTCGCATCAAATGTAACTACGGCCTGAAAAGCAATTAACTTATTAATATTGAAATGCTGAGATGTTCTGCTGAAATGTCGGTTCTTTGTCAGTTGTAAAGTGATATAATGATCATTTTTATTACAGATTTTAAGAAACTTTCAAGTAGAAAACAAAATATAACTTTCTATTTGAAAGTTTCTTAAAATCATGCAGTGTAATTTTATCATTCGCTAAAAGGAGAATGGATATAAAACACATTAATCATTTCTATGTTTACTTAATGAACTGCTGACGACATTTATCAATTTTATATCCAACTAAAAAATGTTAGTCAATATAATTTTGTCGTATATATGGCTTAGAAGCAACGTGAGTACCAACTAACTTGTTATAGCAGGATCATTTTAACTTGTCAGAAAACAGCTGATTTAACGTCAGTAAACGAGCGTACATCAATCAGCTGTTTTCTGACAATTTAAAAGAATCCTGCTATACCTCATCACTTTCTTGACCTCACTGAAGTGATGGTCACTTCACTCATAAAAGTAATGTTTCTACTAATTATCATCCCATTTCTAGCTGATTAATCTGTCTCACCAGTGCTCAGAGGTGTTGAAACCTCTCGTCGTCATTTTCCACCTTCATGAAATGATTGTTGAAGATTTTAACAATTTTCCTCCATGTTCACTTCAAACAGGACTTGGCAAATGAATAGGATACCTAATTTGTGGACATTGTAAACACCTTATGAGTCAGTGGATAGCAAAAATAGTTCACTTATTTCCTTCTCTTATTTTTGCATGTCAATCTGTCAGATAATGCTCTGAACTAAATAATTGTATGGAGCTGCAATTTCAATAATTTGACATGTACACTACATAAAGGACAAAAATAATATTGAGACCAAAAATGAAAATTAATAAGGATTTGTTAAATAAATGAGTAGGCCTTCCTATAATATGCATGATTAAGGGTTCAAGATTGTTTTATAGCCCTTAATCTAATAGCTATCAAACTTGTTTTGGTGGAAAATGGGTATTCCACAAAACAAAAAGGATTTAAAATATATTGTAGAAGAGTGTTATAGCTTGTTTTCAAGGAACTAACAAACCTTTTTCCATTTTGAATTCATAATAACCCGCCCTTGAAACTCACAAACAAATGATTCTGAATCAAGCATTTGTAAACATGAAAATAAACTTCTATCAGCAAATAAACACCAGAAAAAGGTTGAGATTATTCTCAAATTATTTTTTTCATATTATACTCTATAATACTTGCGAAATTTATTATTTTTCTGTTTATTATAATTTGAGAATGGTGTCTTTCAACTGTGTGATCAATGTATCACCGGCCAGCGGCCATTATACATTGGATGATGAAGAAGGGAAGAGGTAATTTTTGAACGAAGATGCAAACAATTCCCTCCAAACCTAGTTTACAAATTTATTTGCATTGTGATAATTTATTGATAAATTTTGTGGCAATTCAACCTTCCTAAAGAAGATCAGCGAATTAGGTATGTGACAATTTGTACTTTCTCTTGTATTGTAACCGTGACAAAAACGTTACTGATTTTGAGGTTAATTCATTTCCAGGTTACAATCTTTGAAATTTTGTTTTTTAAACGTTATTTCAATTAAAATTGTGATAACTGCATTCCGATATGACTCTTCAGAGATACTTTTTCCTTGTAAATGCCATATTTTTGAAGCGTATTAGTCGCTTGAGCCTAGATTTAAGTTGGATAGTGTACAACAATCACAAACAAAATTGAACTTTTGATTAACTATTGAACTTGATCCACTCAGATTTCGATGAATTACAGCTATTGTTCGAGTATTTCATCCCAATCTGATTATATTCAACTTTTTCCTTTGATTTGTACTGAAATTTACAAAACCGGCGTTTCATTCAATACCGGTACCATGCTTCTGTTTGTTGTTTATACTGTAATTGAAATCCAATTATGAGTTGATTTGATGAGTTTTAGTCACTGTAGGCTTTAAAATTTTGTAAATCAACTTATGGAACAAGACTCATAACTAACGGTTAACTGTAACCTCATGTGCAGTGTTGAAAATGATGAGATGATTGTTGTTCCATAATATTACCGTACGACATGTACTTACATCTCCCCCTTACACAATCACAGTAATAATAATTGATATATAGAAACCTATGTTTTGATGCAAAGCCTTCAGCAATAAACACTGGGCCTAGCTAAATATTATTTTAGATGCAGATACTAGTAGAGACAAACTCCACTAATGATTTGTCGAACAGCTAGTAACAAATTTGATATCTTACCTTTGAAACATTTTGTTTCCAGTAGGTGTATATTATGCTTTCTTCAAGTAGATGATTGAGGTGATTTTAGAATCAATACCTTGATTGAATAATTGTTGTAAAGATGACAGATCTAATGTTTAAAGACAAACAGCATAAACTATTTACCTTCTTATTTCTACCTTTTTTTTAACGAACGAGGCTTACTGATGGTTTGAAATCTACAATCCACATGAAGTAGAAAAGTTGGAATAACAATATTACCTCAATAATAATACAGTAATACGTATTGTACTCATTCATTCAGTTCAATATTACTATTGCTCAGTGATTTAACACCGTTATTCCGTTTCTCATATTACATATTTGATAAAGGTACATTTACACTTGGATACATTTATGTGATACTTGTTCGGGTAACAAACACCTTGAACAATTCAAATGTTGTAATAACTTTTGTTAATTCAAAATGTATGAGGAATTGTTGTAGTTGTAGCTCGCAGATTGTGTGAGCTAAGTTAATGTTCCTGGATTTATTAGTTGAACAAGTTTCTAAATAATATTCAATTATAAATGTACCTGTATGAGATTGTAGGTGAATATTTTTTGTTTATTCAAGTAGTATAGCATTGAGAGGTTGAAACTATGCAAGTTGCCCACATACAATTTTCATTTTTTGCAATTTTTTCAAGTAAGTACGGTTATTTAATTTTGCAATTATTGTAACTGTGAAAGAATTCGATGTTTCCTCTAGCCTGTAAATTGAAAATTGCTTGTGGGTGCTCATTTATCTGCAAAACAACTTGTTATTAGTAATTTGCTGGCTGCCTTTAATAAAATTGAAATGAACTTAGGGCCTGGTCACATACGATTGTGGTTTGCTTTACTTCACTTCACTTCACTTATTAGTATGGTATATAGTAAGTGAAGTGAAGTAAAGCAAACCACAATCGAAGTAGCATTGTAAGTGAAGTGAAGTAAAGTAAACCACAATCGTATGTGACCAGGCCCATAGACTTCTAGTCATTGGTGTAGGTTTTGTTTTATGAAATGAGTTTTTATTAGAGTAAAAAACAGTCTGTATTTTATTTAACAGAATAATTGTACATGTAGAAATATTAGAACTCAGTTTTGCTTGAAAGTATTGAGTACTTTCTCAAAAAAATGTCATTTGTTATGAAAGGTGAATACTGTACTTGCGGAATTTTCTACATAGGCGGCGGCTTTTTGTTTGAATTAGCCCTCAATACAGCTCCTGGGTTGGGATACGGTCGCATCTGATACAGAGGTCCAGCAGCAGTAACATCAGCTCCAGTTTTAGCTTCGTTGCCCCTGACGAGTCCATCCGACCAACCTCCTCGTGGAATATCGGAATAAGCCGCTGGGTCCATCGGATCTAGGTCGTTCTCCAACTTCTTCAGCCTTCCTCTTGATCTCTGCTTTTCAAGTGCCTCTCGTCTCCGCTGCTTTTCATCTCTTTGACTGGTTTCATCTTGACTGTCGTCGGAACTATCTTCACTGCCGCTTCTACTTTTGTTTTCATCTTTTTCCAAGTCGACTTCATTATTCTTGTAGTGTTCTTGCTCCCTGAGAACTGCAGCTGATTCGGAGATGACAGCTTTGGGATGAGTAGGTGGCAGCCACGACACTGCATCACTGTCAGTCTCCCAGTAATAATGACGTCCAGTTCCCGGGTCGTAAATTTCTTTCCAGTGACTTGGTAATGGATATTTGAGTAACATGGCTGCCTTACGTTTCAAATACTTTGGGTCCGGCTCCAATACCCCATCTTTCCATAACTCCTTACAACCCACGGTACATTCATGGTAAATATTATATTTATTTGGACATCCTGGATACCCCAAAAACTTTTTGTCTTCATAGTCTGTAGTGATGAAATCCTCAACTTCATAATCAACTAATTTTGTTGTCAGTTTATTCAGCAGATTACCTTGGTTCTCTTGGTCGTCATAACTTTCGGCTATGACTTCTTCCACCTCGGAGACGCTGGTATTGACGTTGCCTGATCCATTTCTATCTTCTAAATTGTTGGTGGATGCCTTGTTTATGAGACCTCGTTTCGCCAATCGAGCTGCTAACGCGCTAGGAAGAGTCATATTAGTAGATCAGTTGTATTATAAACTGTAGCTACACATTTATTATTTCACATCACAACATAACATAACCAATCGAGAACTTCCTGCATCAATATCAATCAATTCTGAGCCATTACCAACCTGACAAATAAAAATACGTTGACCTTGATTCTGAGAAGTAATGCGCATTACTTTATCAAATTAATAATGTTATTATTTACTAAGTTTTCTGACCATTTTTTAACTTTTAAATAATAGTCTATGTTCAAATTCAAATATGAATCTGTATTTGAGTTGATATTGGCAGTAAATGACTGATTCGTATGCTACCTTATAAAAGTTCTAGACGACCTTTTATTGCACTTTCCTTGATCAAAATAGCAAAATTAGAATCTATATTGATATTATATAATTTTCTTATGATTATTTCACATGATAAATAGAAAATACTTTGAAAATTAGCTTTTACAATTTTTATTCCAATCTAGGATAGATAGAGTCTGGGTTCGAGACTCCGAGACTACATGTTCTTGGTTTTGTGACCCTTTGTTTTTGTGTTGAAGAATGGCCGCCATCTTTAGGTTAGATGTAACGTTGTGATCGCGTATCTTTGAAATTAACATTTCATACTAAAATTGTGTTGAACAGTAAAATGTAATTGACTATTTTGGTTCGCCAACTGTAGATGAACATTTTGGTGTATAAACTGTTGATTTCTATCCATGCTATCACGTCGAAATTGCTATGTTTATGTTGAACACAATTGTCTTTTCGTCTGCTGACACTAACAGGTAAGAAAACAATAATATTTACATTGTCATTGAAATATCTTTGAAAATTTTATTGTCCCCTTGCATTCAGATCTATTTTAAACATGTTTTATCTCATAAAATTCTGAAATTCCCCAGATTTTCTGTAATGTTTGATACTAGGCCATCGGTTCAGTGTTGGGGTTACTTGGATTATTGTTTTGATGTTGTTGATCGGTTCAGATAATAATCCTTAGCTATTTTATCAAGTTCTCCATGTAATTTGATCGCTTTCCTTCCAATAATGATTATTTCAGTTATAAATATTTTGAGTCTTTGTTCTCTGGTTTGTAATTCTCAATTCTTGCTATGATGAACTCGATGCTCGTACGCTATGTAGCTATCAATAATTGATTACTTGAATATTGTGTTTTATTGATTCCGTTTGTCACAGACAAGCTCTTTTAGAGATGAACTGACGTTATCCAACTACATCTTTCCTAATAACAGAATTAACCTACGATTTTTCAACATGAACATTTTTTCTGGTATAAATTAGTGTCACATCTTTGATAAACTCCCAGGAAGGCTCAATTCAATGCATATTCCTTTCATAGTACACTATACAATGTGATTCATGAAGCTTTTTAGATTATTAACCTTTGTTTTTGTTTATTCCTTTGATTTATTTTCTGTAAGATGTACTCAAATATTGGTTGATCGTACTCCTAGGCCTCCTCATATTAAACTATAAACTCCAACCTTCCAGTTGTAAAATATGAATTATAATTGATTTCGAACAACATAGAGATTATTTATTAATTTTTAGAATGTACTGAGCTCAGTTTTCTTACATCAAACTCTTCTCTGTATAGATGGATGCATCAGCTTGTTCGTTATTGTTGGCAGATTGAAGAGTTGATACGTGTTGCATTTCATATTGATTTCTAACCTTGTGTAGTTGGTTGAATATTGAATTCCTCAACTGAAATAACTTGATCTTTCTAACAGATTGTTATTAATTTTCCAAACGGCATTGTATTTGATAGTCTTTTAATTATTTTGTGTTCTTTACTTATTTTTGGTAATTAATCGCTAAAATAGAACATTTTATAAGCTTGACGTGAAAGGTAGCAGGATTATTAAAATATGTAAGGTTTTATTTGTTGATCTGAGTACAGAAGTAAAAATCATTAAGGTACATTAGGCTCGAGAATGTTTGTAGCCTACCTCCTTTCAAATCCGTTTACACTTGAATATTTTGAGGTTATGAAATTCGGGTTTTTATGAAAGTGAATGTACCCTGTACTTGTTACATAGGTTTCAGTATTATCTGCGACTCAAATTTTAGTTAGACTTTACTTTGGCAGTAGTTAGGTTAGTTTTATTCCAAGTTAGTTGTTTGTTTATATGCTGGAAATCTCTCCTCTGGAATGTCAACATAACATTTCCCAAAGTTTTGAATGAATATACTTTCTTTCAGTAATTCCTTCCAATCCACAAAGCCATCACTTAACTATCATAAGTTGTAACTTGAAATTATTGTTGCACAGTAAAATATTGAAACTGTTTTGCTAGTTGAACTTTGTCCTAGTGTTAGCCTACTTATTTTGTATACTAGTTGTATTCATAGTACTCATTACCTAGGCCTACATAATTTTTTGACGTCATTTTATCTCTAATCTGTGGATGAAAAGCATTTTTCAATATCTTTGCAATCCTTTTCATAAACTATGTTTCTGAACCAAACTGTTTTTCCTGGACCTCCTTATCTCACAACCTTAACTTGTAAGCTACCCCAGTCTTGATTGGTTTTTCTATATTATTCTCAAAGTTATGGGCAAAGTACGTTGTTATTAAACCTTTTCTTAGTGATAATGCTCTCAACACAGTATGTTAGTTGTGGTTCCAACCTCACAATTAGCTATTAGTTTGCCACTTCATAATTTGTTAGTCGAAATTGACTAAAAAATTACTTGCTGTCGAGTCAATCGTACGTTCATATTTCTTAAAGCAGTGAACTCGCTGTAAAAAAGGTGAATCGAGCGGACTATATTAATTCCATATGCACATATTTATTGACTTGTGACCTCTAACTTTGAATGCCATTATCTGCCTATAAAATGCTGTCGTTCTACAGTCAATATATTATCAGCTGTTGGATTGACATTGTTGCAACGCTAACTGTCAATATTTTGTTGTCTGGTTTTGATTTGAGAACTCAATCAATTTTAGGAGCCGGCTCCTTTGTTTCTATGGTTACTATATTGATCAATCATGAGTGTTGACTTGTTAAGGTTCAAGGGATTACAGAATAATTTGGCAATATTTTGAATTCACTCTGTACCGTACTTGTTCACAATTGAATTCATTCCTTGACTTCAGTCAACAATAATAATCTGCATACTATTTTCAACACTTTACAATTTTATAATAAATTAATCAACAATGCTAAAAGAATGTCTTCAATCCTAGTTCAATGGAGAATGATGATGATTGAATTTGAGAATAGGCTACTGTATTTTTAAGGAATACAGTAGGAGTCCCTCGTTAAAGAAATCTAACCTAAATGTATGATTGTTTATTGCAGTGGGTTGATAAGGGGGAAAAAAAGTTGTTTCTTATGAATCGTAGTTGAAATTATTGTATTTGTTTTAGCCATTAGTTTATAAAGGGGTTTGTTTGTGGCAGATGCTTTATAAATATAGTTTCTACTTTATTAAAATAGTTTCCCCTTTTTTAAAATCGTTTCAGCTTCACTTATTAAACTAGGTGGAAAAAACTAGATAATATTCCGACTTTTCCATCCAACCAGGTTCTTTTTACAAAAAAATTAAACAATTTCTTCCAATTCCATCATTTTTAAAATGCTTCATCAGTTGTTATTTCTAATTAAAATCTTCAATTTAATGTTCATTGCAGTAGCTTTTTTACTGATAAGAGAGCATCATTATCATTCCTAATTCAAATTTCTGTCTTCAACTGATTAATAATGTAGGCTACAATCACCAGCTTCTCTATGATAATTGAAGACAACATCTAGTAATTAATTAGTTGATATATTCTTGAATAATTGACCAGTAGAGATTTTTTATCATAAAGCTATTTTAGTGTGCATTAAATCTAGAAGAAAAATGACATGATGTGATAATTGTCAGAGTACAAAACGATAAGTTTTTAATTTAAATGAGTAGGAAGCTTTGTAATTGAGATAACAATATGGAATACTGTTGTTGTCGTCTTATCACTCACTTGCAGGCTTCTTGCAGCTATGCTGTTACTATAATAATTATTATGCATTGATGTTAGTTTATTAAAGTATTTTAAAATTATTTTGTAATTTTAAAATCACAAGATTTAATGCTTAATGAGATTTAATGATATCATTATAAGAGTTGATGACATGGAATGCTCACATATCTTCAATGAAAGAATGGATCCAATTATGTATTGATAGAAAGTAAATCATCATTAAAAAAATTAATTCATTATTTGAAAGAATAAAAAAGAATTTATAATCAATAATGAAAAGATTTTATGATTTTAATGAATACAAAACTTTCCAATAAAAGATGAATCATATCTTCAGGAAAATGAATTGCAATACCTTGTGTTGAGGGATACCTCTTTCTAGGATGATGAATATTTTTCAAACTACAGCAGGACATATTTATTTTATTTCATTTTTTATTTTGAAAAAAATACATAGTTGAGGGCACCAGGAATTAAATCCTATTATAGCCCTCATAACACTAAAGAAATTAACACAAGAATAAGACCAAATAATAAGTTACATCAGAAAAATACTTAGATAAAAAGATAAAATATAGCTAAAGTAAACAAAAGTTCTTATTTGAATAATATGATATAGAAAATCACGAAGATATTAAATTTTGTAGTGATTAGAAAATAAAGACCATGATAATAAGAGCAAATAATAAGTTACATCAGAAAAAAATTATACATCAGTAGGAATTCATTATGTGACTTCAATGCTTCTTTATTAGATCTGAAAATATTATCCTTCTCCAATTTGTAGAAATTTCCCAAAATATTCTGTTGTAACTAGTGTGCAACTATCAACTGCTATCTGATGTAATGTAACTATGTTTTTCATTCATCACTTCCATTAAATTTGTGAGCTCATCAAGTCAAAAAATGGTTGGTTTACTAATATAAAAAACTTGGTTTTGAAACATGAAGAAAAATCATCTTTCTAGCTAGTCTGTATGACTTTCTAGACAATTTTTTTGAACTCTTCAACTTTTGGTTGTTTGTCGCAGAAATTTTCAATAGAAAAAAGGCTTACTAAATCTGTAGATCCGTCCATTTATCTCTCAACATCATCCTTCCCATTACCCACGCACAAGCCAAGATCTTATGTGAGCATCATCAGCCAAAAAAGTCAATATTATTGTCAGTAGTAGCAAACATTTTGTGACAGATTCTTCCTCTGTGGTTACATTTTATTTGAGCGGGCCGTGTAGTAGTAATTCTACAACAGTTTGTGCTGTCAATTTCAAATCTATTAATAGAAATGTCTAGTGCAATATGCTGTGCAGAATGAGACACAGTAGTTGAGCCGCAAGGCTTTCATTACTGTAAAATGCGATGCTTGTTTATTTCAGAAGTGAAATCTGTGTGTGACAGGAATGTTGAGTCTTGTATTGTTCCTCTTGTAAATTATTAAATTATTTGGCAAATTTTATCCATTTTTTAAAAATTTGTAATCGTGGTTTCATCTTGAAAGGGTTGATGGAAAATCTTATTGGGAAATAGGCTATCTGAAACAAATTCAAATCATGTTTCATTTCCAACCTTCTTCAAGAGTTTTCTTCTTTTGTAATGAAATACTATAAAATTGTAATGTGTGTTCTAGAGCATTGAACCGGCACCAAATTTATATTGTGGTATTCCATACCCATTGAAAAGCTCTAGAGCTGAAGCAGCAATGCTGGATGGTCAACTAGTGGGTAGATTGAATATCTATGACATGGAATATCCATAATAATAGAACAACTATCTTGAATATATGTTCTATTATTTATTGGTCAAGTGGTGGAGTGGACATTATAGTCCAAACTTAGCCACCTCAGAAAAATGAAGTCATTCTATTGTATTTATAATTTATGGTCTATAGATATTCCATCTACCCACTACGTAACCATCCAGCAGTGCGGCCTCAGCTTGCAAACTGAATCTCGGGTTTAACTTGGATTGACAATGGTGTAACAACCGCAACCGGTGTCTCATTATTTCAATAAATATTCGGTTTCGACAAATCTAGGATTGTTAATTTCTATTTTTGTCATGTAACAACTTTATTAATGAGATATTTGTACAGAAATGCCACTTTTTTATCGTATGGCTTTTTTTATTGGTGGGTTCCACCTGAAAATTTATAAAAAGAAATCTATAGTGTGTGAAAGAATGAAATCAATGTTGTCTATTTCTCAACAATAATATTGAATGAAAAATTGATCATTGTGGAATAGGCAAATTGTGCCATTCTTTCACCTTACTATGTAGAAGCTCCTCATCATATATGAATCAAGTGTAAATTTCAAATTCTTTACAATATATGGTAGGTAAAATAATTCTTACAATGTTGTCTATTCCACAATGAATATATTTGAAAACCCTACCAAGGAGAACTTGAATCAAGAATATTTATTGGCCATTAAGTACAGAGTTATTATCCAATAGGCTTTGTCAATATAAAAGAGGATCACAGTCCAGTCACATTTTTATACAAGTAATAGTATTGAAACGTTTCATACATTGACTAAAGTTACAATTCACTTTCATATATTAAACTATGTATTATTCTTGAATACAGCACAGTTGAAGAATACTTGGTATATTCTAGAACTTAGTAGAACTATTCTACAATATCTGTTGATTAAGTGTAAATTTCTTTACAATTTTTTCTGAGCAGTCTTAACAACGAGGAGCAATATCTTGATGGGAATTCGTGTCTAGTGGTGTAGCTGATAGCTCTACCAGACCTGACAGATTTTGTGTCAGAATTTCTGCAAATCGACATTGTATGTCTCCCGGGGGGCGGAGTGGGGGGTGTCAGTGGTCACCAAGAGGCGGCATTAGCCGCCTCCAAACAGCGGAGGCGAAAATCGATGGCTGTGGCCGGATTTGGCGCGGCGCGGGAGGCGGGAGATTTGGTTTGAGGGTGGCGCGCGCGCGCCCAGTTTTTGCAGGGTTGCCACCCTCGCTAAGGGGACAAAACTGGATGCGAAATTTCCCTTTGTCCACTGTCGTTTTGTGTATTGCGTGGGGCTGGTTTCCTTAACGCTTAACCCCTGTACTTACTATGTAGGGTTTTGTGGGTGGTGATAGGGATAGGGCAATGAAGGGTGTGCGGGCAAGAATATACAATTCTTGGGTCTTGTAGGGTTGTGTGGGTGATAAGGATAGGGCAATGTAGGGGGCAAAAAATACACAATTCTTGGTTCTCTGAAAACTAATAGTTTATTAAAATTTATCAAAATCAGAAGTTTTATTTATCATGGAATTTTGTGTAATGAAATTTTCCAGCGTACTACCAATTTTCAGTTGTGATGGGTTGGTAGAATGATTGCAGTTGAAAATTTATTAATTCTACGAAAAAAAAACAGTTGGCAAACATGATCTTAATATTTATAAATTTCAGTACAAAAACAAAGGAAGATTGAACCATTAGTTTCAAAAACGTTCAACATTTTATCAATAATATCAATATTGATATTAGAGAGGTTGTTACAACTTTAATATTCAATTGACAAGTCACCAGTCAAATGGGTGTAACTCATATTATGATGTATTGTGACAATTGACGAATAAATAAATAAATTACTTAATTACTCCTTTTTATAATTTTAATTAATATATTATCAACTAATCACAGTAGTTTTATCATAATTGTAAATTTAAGATGATAAACTACTCTTTTACATGCTCTAATCTAGTACGATTAAATTTCTGTTATTTTCTATGATTTCAAATGAATTTCACCAGTTTTATGATGGAAGTTACCTAGTAGATGCTAATAATATTAACGAAATCGTTGTAACTGTCAAAAAGCATGTTGTCCACCAGTTAATAGTGATAATAGTTGAAAATTGCAATTAGAAACTGTCAAATAAATGTTGAAATACACTTGCCATGCTTGAATCTCTCATTATCCACGCTTTTCTTTGTCATCATTAACAATAATATTTGCGAACTTCGAAGATAGTTCACTATAAAAAAATATGAACTAGGATCCACTCAAAGTATCAGTACCTAAAAACAATAATATTAGCAAATTTCGTATGCTATTCCACTCTAAAATACAAACTAGGTATTTAGAGGATCCTCTCAAATTTCCCGTCTCTCGGAGGAGACGTCAAGCCGTCGGTCCCGGCTGCCTGAAAAGTAGTCGTTCTCTCTCTTCATCACCCTCCCAATTACCCACGCACAAGCCACAGAGCTCATGTGGGCATCACCCTCGCCAAAAATAAATTAAAATGAACAGTATTCCAATCCTAAAAATGTTTGTTGCCTTACCTCCCTCAGATATAAATTTTACTTGTTGCTAACTCAAAAATTTACTTGATAGTTCTAAAACTATTCTTTTAAATCGTAAAAAATGTAAATAATTCTTTCTTCTGTAATATACTCTTGCGATATTATATAATGCAGGAAGCAAGTGGTAAATAGTTATTTTAGAGGAGGAATATTCAAAAAATTACATGAAAAACCTCTCAGTTCTGTAAATTGAAAGTATCAAATACCAAAATTTTGATAGATGATATGATTCAGTTTGCAAAAAGAGGAATACAAGGACATCTTGTGTTGTTACAACTCGTGTCTCTGGACGTATAGTAATGATGATATTTTGATGATGGTGATGATGATGATAACTATAATGATTACTGACTTGCTTGGCCTTGATTCTGACTCCGAAATTCAAGCAGCAGACTATTTGCATTAACAAGTAAGCAGAAGAAGATGCATTGTGAGTTACACTGTTTTGTACCAGTGTGTTGTCTTATTTCATATTGTCTTGTGAAGACTGTATAAAAAACTTCTGTTAACAACTATAGTCAGATATAATTTATGTTATTGTCTTGTAAAGACGATGGAAAATCAGAGAGCTATTCAGAAGTAATTTAATGTTAGTTATGTATCTGAATCTATAGTATAATTTGTAAATCATTAAATTTATTGTCGATTCTCGTTTAGTTTATTTTCATCTGTTGGCAATATTAGTGGTAAATTTTATTTCGTTTTAGTTCATCCATTCAACTCTTTCATTAATTTTATTTATTGAAACAATTTCCAAAAAATACATGAATAATAGAAAAATATAGATACGATACAGTAGGGAACAGTGGTCAAGTAAATTGATTAAAAATCTTGTTGAGGCACCATTCTAGCATAGATTTTTGAATCAATTCTCCAATTATTTATCTTTTTTTTTAAATACAATTCGATACGTAGGGTGTAGTCAGTAGGACGATGTATGTGGGCATAAAAGTCGAAAGAGCTTGCTGTTTATATCAGCGACTAGAATAGAATTTAAAACAAAAAACTTGAGTAGCCTAGTTGCTTACAAAGTTTAGATTGTTCACAAACACTGAAGTGATTTGGAATGAAGCGGCTCGGTTGCTGAGAAGCAACTGTGTGTAAAATAAACAGAACTAGGTTGTTTAATGATATAAATAACAAGCAACCATCTTGATACGGACCGAATGTTGTTTGAATTTAATTGGACGATTGGTAGTGTGTGTTGAGGAGGTGTTGAAAATTAAAAACTAGGGGAGACGAAGAGTATTTATAAATAAAACTGGTCATTGTAATCTAAGGCTAGGCGTACACCAGTTAGTCAAGACAAGACAAGATTAGTCACGTTTAGTCACAGTAATCCACATAGTTGCTTATGAAGCAGTACACACCGATGCAATGACTAATCGGTGTGTGTTGCTTCATAAGCAACTATGTAAAGTACTGTGACTAAACGTGACTAATCTCGTCTTGTCTTGTCTTGACTAACCGGTGTACGCCTAGCCTAATGATCCTTTTCTGTTTAGTTTTTGCTATTGCGATTTTTTGTATCAGGTGCCAATTGAATAAAATTTTAGAAGTCCGGTAATACATGAATAAGGTGGACATACACTAGACGTGAATAGCACGTTGTACTGTGTGTTGAACTTCTATTTCCAGTGTGTGTTCGCCTTTTTCTGTGTTTTTTTTTTATGAAACAGGCCATAGATCTGTGAATAGCAGGAGTAATCGAATGCTGGTTCACATCAACATTGTGAATAATCCATAACATAGAGAGCTATGACTATAACCTACTCAACGTGGCTTCAAAAAACTATAGATATAGCAGGATTCTTTTAACTTGTCAGAAAACAGCTGATTTAACGTTAGTAAACGAGCGTACATCAATCAGCTGTTTTATGACAATTTAAAAGAATCCTGCTATAGTTGTATGAATACCATGTCCATAACATTCAACTTACAAATTGCATTCTGCAGATAGTGTCGTCTGATCATTTTTTAAAAACTTAATCAATTTAACACTGGATTCGGAACTTGAGGTGCTTTATTGGAATGTACACATCTTGAATCATCAAATATTTAACATATTTTTCATATAGAATACAGTTTGTTTTTAATACTAAGCAAAACTAGTCTAATCTAGACTTCCAGGGATTCTAGCATTCATTATCCTGGATATCTTACCTTATGAATTTTTTCAATAATCTTTCATATTCTTCTTCCATAATCTATTCTCATTTTTATATCATCTTATGATGTTTTATCAACTAGCAAAACTAGTCTAATCTAGACTTCTAGGGATTCTAGCATTCATTATCCTGGATATCTTACCTTATGAATTTTTTTATACTCTTTCATATTCTTCTTCCATAATCTATTCTCATTTTTATATCATCTTATGATGTTTTATCAACGACATGTTTACTTTCTCAATTGTATAGCAGGATTATTTTAAATTGTCATAAAACAGCTGATTGATCTACGTTTACTAACGTTAAATCAGCTGTTCTCTGACAAGTCAAAAGAATCCTGCTATAGCTTTTTTCTGCTGAAAGACAATTACGCCCCAAGTACTGCATTCATTGGTTCCATTGTTATTAGAATATCCAATTAGATCTCCACCCTGCAAACCCATTGTCATGTTGAATTATAATTTTGTGGAAAGGATGTATGACAGTGAGCAGTCATTCAGAGAGCAAGGCAAATGAATATCCGATGACATTTGAAGACCGGTGTTAATAGATTGTCAGCCGCCTCTTGACAACGATTTCGTCCTATGACGTCATTGACACTCGGTTACCATGGTTACCACCAGGGGGGGGTTGCACCCTTGGGGGGGTTAGGTATGTTGTCGCTACTGCCCCCGGAGGCAGCGCTCAGAGGTGGTTGTTGGGGGGTGGTGGTTGAGTCGTGGATTCCTGTGTGGTGGGGGTAGCAAATACAGGGGGCACCATTAACTAAACCCCCCTGGTTAGCAACTCCTCCCCCCCACCAATGGCCTTCATATTTGCTCCCCGGGACGTTGAACCCTGTGAAAAGCAATGGTGGAAAATGTTTTGATCAATTTCTGGAAGATTGTGTTGTTGATGTACTTATGGAGTGACGACTCATTCCCTATGTCCACACTTGGTCGATTTTTGTGTGCTGCACAGCATGCGGCCAATGTTTAAACATATGCAGCACACTTGAGTCGCACACAAAATCGACCAAGTGTGGACATGGGAATTACTAGTATCCATATTAATGGATTGGATCATGTTAAATTCATAGCGTATCTAGATTTTGGCATATTCATGGAATAAAGCCTATTCAAATCATGGAATATAGCATAGGCCAATTAAAATATTATGAAAAAGATTTTGTTAATGAAATTTTGAAATTGTAGTGAAGCTGGTGCTGATTTCAGAGAATATTCTGTGAAATAAGCATAATATTTGAATTAAATGGAATATTTATTCAATTCAACATTCCTAACATTTAATTTTGTTAATTATTTTATAAAGTGGGGATGAATTTGAGATTTCAGTAAATCTAGTATTATTTCGTGGTAAAAAATGCGACCACACAGGCAAAGATATGATATCTGGTAGTCCTTTCTAGCAACATTATCAATAACTTTAATTTTTTTAAGAAAATTTTATTCTATAATCAACTAATGATAGTTTTCAATGTATAATAAACTTTTTTATATATTTTTGAAGAGCTTTTTACAATTTCATTGATCAGAACTACCCCTATATTTTAAAAACTCATTTCATCAACCGACAACTAGTATTTTGAAAAACTATTTCTGAAAACTTCTGACAACTTATTCTGAAAAACTAAAATTTCGAAAATAGATATCAAACCTTTTATCTCTTCATTGCTCATAGCAATTTAATGTGCTTAAAGAAATATAAATTATTGTTAGGGCTGATTGCACGAATGCTAATTGATTAACTGTCGTAAGATGACGCCATTTTACGGAGCGATAAAGTGATTGTATTGCATTGCTTTTGTTAGATGACGTCATTCTACGGCGGTTGAATTCAATTGGTTTTTGTGCAACTGGCCGTATCATTAAATGGCGTAATGATAATATAATTTCAAGGTGGCATTCAGCCCATCCTCTACCAACAGTTGCCTGAGTGCAGTGTATTTTTGACGATAAGAAATTTCTGAATTAAGTGTATTCCATTGTATTGATCTTTAGTTGGTGAACCAATATTTGCTAACTTCTCTTCAATTCCTCAAGTGTTCAGTTCTTTTTCACCTGTTTCAATGTTTGTATTGTTGGTTGGTGAAGGAGAGGCTGAAAGAAGACCGCTAAAAGCAAAGCGGTTCCTCTTGTCAATAATACTTTGTTGAAGCTACCTCAATCGATCGGTTTATTCCACAACCATACTCTTCTACATTCACTCTCTCTTTCTCTCTCTCTTTACTATTCATCTCTTTCTCTCACTCTTTACCATTCTCTCTCTTCGTCATAACACTATTATCAGACTTTGCCGTATAACAACCCTCTAATTATTGGTTAGCAATGTTTTTGGTCTATTTGACCCTTCTGCCAGTAAATAATCCCTCAGTATTGTAATTGGTTCACCCTCTTCACCCGTTTTTCTTTGTTCCTTTGCCGCCCCCTTCTTCTCCTCTTCCTTCTACTTCTTCCCTCTGATCGCTACACTTACTAATATTTCCCTCATTTTGTAATTTCTGTTAATGAAATAACTCTTGAATTGAACCAATGACCTTTTACTTTTCATATCTATAAATTCTCATAAATAGTACATGTGCTAGATGATGATAACATACAAATACAACCTAAAGATATTAAATAGATAATAATTTGCACCTCATGTTATGTTTTTTCTTCTTTGTGAAGGTTTGCTAGAACAATCAATAATTTGAGCATAATATGGCTTCTTATTTGAGTTACAAATAATGTTGTTATTTGGTTGTCTTTTGTTTTTATCATTCTCCCAAGAAGAATATTTATTCATCCTATTCATTCATCATTTCACTAATTGAAATATTTGTAATAGGTTAGTAAATTATATTCCAGTGAACTGTGTATAGAATAAACTTAATAATATCGTAATAGGAAGAAATCAAGTTTTTGTATTAGAAATTGATTCTCAAAATGAAACGTCTGATTTTTAAACTTCCAGTTTTGGTTTCGTCCAGAGTTTTTAATGAATCAACATGTCATTTTAATGACATTGACGCTTCGCAATGGCATTGACAATGACATTGATATTATTTGATATAAAAATCTCAATCAAAACAACATTGGTTTGCTGGTTTCCTAGGGGTTGTAGTCATAGGAAAAAATGTCACTAGAAAAAACCTGACATTCTTACTTCTTTTCAAGTCAATTTTTTGTGATATAAGATCTATCCTAACCTATCGTATTTGTGTATCCTTTGATTCTTTCAATTCAATCCTTTGAAATAATCAGGTCAAACCCTTTAGTCTTCTAGTGATTCTCTATTCAAAGTTTGTTCAGCTATTTGTAGGTTTTAAGGGTGAGGTGAAAGGTAAGGGGGAAAGAAGGGTGGTTGGGGTTGAACTTTTATTTCAAAGTAGCAAAAAAAATGAAGGCAGGCAAGATGTAGAGGGGTTGAACTTTTATTTGAAAACACGAATAAACTGAAACCGATTTTACGATCATCACTCACACACGCGCACACACAAACACTATCGCGACGTTAAACTGACGACTGATGGCGATTAGTAACGTTTGATCGCGTTTTTCTTTCTCGCGCGCGTATTTTCGATCGTAGGAGCGTGTTGTGTTTGTGATGTTGCGATTCGCTGTACTGTGTTGATAGAGGGAGAGCCATCCTACGATCACACGATACAAGGAGCACCTATAGGAAATATTTCGGTACAGGTATAGAATATTGTGAACACGACCTGGCGCTCTCCCGTCCGCGCAAACACACGCACTGTGCCTGTCTGCTCTTTTGCGTCCACCAATCGTGTCATTGTCTCTCTCCCCCTGCCAAACTGTTCTGCAGTATTGATACGCGCTCAGTTCCTAAAAGGAAGCCCGCTATGATACGCGTTGCTTGTGTGGGAGGCTGCGTTGCAAATGTGATACGCTACATTGAATAATATCACAGAATAGGGATGGATATAGTACAGGCTGAGATACTATAGGATGAATATATAGTTTATGTATGATAATACACAAGGTGGTCACGGATATAGAATTTTTTTGCTTATTTGGCCACATAGGACCAAGATTACTAGACAATTTGTCTAGACCGCTCTCTTAGGACCACAAAGTCAATCATAGTCTTCTGTTTGATTCCTCCAGTAGAGTCATTCTCCGATCTTCTTCGTCGCTCCTCCACTGAATACACCGCTGGCGCCATTGTAAATGCAATGGAAAATCTAAATTTGATTTCAATTATTGATATATACACGAGGTGGTCACAGAGATAGAAATATTGTAGGTGATTTGAGTGGGTCGGTCCTTACAATCGCAAGATTAGATAAGATACGTGCACCTGTTACTCCCGTTGTAAGGGTGATCACTTTCAGTTTGCGGCCATTTTCGGCTAAATGCCTTTCGTCCATGGGAATCAAAATCGCTTGCCGGTGGTTCGGAACCCACCTAAAGCTATAGGTTTATTCATCGACCATCATCATCCTTCCCATTACCCATGCACAAGCCAAGAGCTTCTGTGGGCATCATCACAGCAAAAAAAGGCTGCACCATAGTGGATGAATTTGTTGGCTTCGGCACGACCATGAAGCCAACCGATATATAAAAAAAATTGTATGGTGGATGAATTTATTACACACTTTGAACGTGGTAAAATGCTGTAATGAGTTGTCATGACAATAATTAATTTCCTGTTTAGGTGCTATAGCGAAGTGAACGAGCCTGCTAATAGTTTTAGAAGGATGATATTCTTGGAAGTTGATTTTCAGTGAGAGGATCTATACTCATTTTATGATTTTCCTTTCAAGTTTTTTCCCCCCAACTAAAAATTGGAACTAGTGATCACAGAGAGCTGCCGATCGAGAATAAGAGAGGTACAAAACTAGTGCGATCTCAAAATCATAGTAACGAAAACGTTATCTGCAGAACCTTTTACGATGAAACCAGTGGATTATGACAGAGTTGTTTGTTCACGATGACTTCATAACATTTAGGCTGGCACACCAAATAGACTGGTGCGTAAGAAATTGGACTGATCATGCCATTTGTAAGAGGAAATCACGGACCAACCTGCATGCCAGTAACCTACACGTCTACTGGTATCGTGAAACCGCGCCATTAGGGAGGGTACAATTTCAGAGAGAATATGAGAGAAAGTGAGTCTGAGGAATATGTGAAAGATTCCTGATTTTTCAGTAAGATAATCTATTATATCATTTTCCATTTTCTAAACTAAAAATTGGAACTAAGATATACAAAACTAGCGATCACAAAGCTGTCAGAGAGCGTTTGGTCAAGAATAAGAGAATTATTCCTGACTTTCTAGTAAGAGAATCTATAATAATTTTATGATTTTCAAGTTTTTTCTCTTCTAAAAATTGGAACTAAGATACAAAACAAGCGATCACAGAGAGCGTTCGATCGAGAAGAGATACATTCCTGGTTTGACCTTAGCTTAGCAGTCAGGAAGAACTGATGCAGTGCAGTTGAGCCGTATTATAGCTAGCAGCAATGAAACAAGGCATTGGACTGCATAGGATGATGTCTGAGTCCAAATATGCGCGCGCATCCAACTCGTTTGAGCCGAGAGAATTGGCGGCGCATTTGACCGATCTTCTGTCTCTGTCTGTTTGTGTGTGTGCTCTTTATCTAAGACGCCGCTACCACTGAACACTGATTGTCGGTCACAGAGTCAGTGGCGTGAGGGAGGGTGGTGGGGGGGGAGATACTTAGCCGAGAAGAGATATACAAAGGTAGTTAGAGAGGGTGTGAGAGAGAATGAAGTGAAGATGTTAGATCTATGCCCGGTTGCTCAGTTGTTCAATATATTATTGAATCAATAAAAAATTTGCATTTGAAAACACGTGGTTATTGATTCATTACTGCTATTGGATCCATAAACTGTTTATTGAACGACTGAGAAACCGGGCATTAGTGAGGAAAAACAAAGAGAATTAGAAGGATGAGTTGGTGGCATAGAAATTAGTGGTCAAGACAAGACGAAGAGTCACGTTTAGTCACAGTAACATAGCTGCTTATGAATCAGCACACACCAATGCAATGACTAATCGGTGTGTGTTGCTTCATAAGCAACTATGTGAATTACTGTGACTAAACGTGACTAATCTCGTCTTGTCTTGTCTTGACTAACCGGTGTACGCCTAGCCTTATAGACATCATAGACCAACCAAATACTTGAAAGCAATTTTTCTATACTCTGTAGCCTATAGTCCAGTACTTTCTACGGAAGTAGTTCCTTCAAATTCCGAGAGATGGCGCTGAGTTTTCATTTTTTACCTCTTGAACGTATTTTTCGAAATTACAAATTAAAAAGTGAAGCCTGCACCTCTAGGACCACTATTCTTTCTTTTGGGAGAAAAGCACTGCATGTGAATTGGCCCAATATAACGGTCAAAGTGGCTATCATACGTTTTGCAAAACTCTTTCAATAAGGAATTTTATGGTTATTGGTGATTGAGAGAAGTGATTGTGAAGAGATAGAGTGAAAGGGCGTGAAGAAAATGAAGAAGTGACGGAGTATGGGAGTAAGTATATTATAATATTGTAGATGGTTGAAGAAGGCGAAAGAATAGGTTGAAAAGATAACATGTTGGAGAAATAGTAATGAGTGAGTTGAAAAGGTATGTTTGAAGAGCAAGGTAACTGAAGAAGGTAATATTGAAGAAACTAAGCATCTACACAGGGGCAGAAGCTCTGTTTTAATAGACAGAACTTCTTTTAATCTGAGATTGATCTTCAAACGTATGTTTGAAGAGCAAGTTAACTGAAGAAGGTAATATTGAAGAAACTAAGCATCTACACAGGGGCAGAATCTCTGTTTTAATAGACAGAACTTCTTTTAATCTGAGATTGATCTTCAAACGTGTTTGAAGAGCAAGGTAACTGAAGAAGGTAATATTGAAGAAACTAAGCATCTACACAGGGGCAGAAGCTCTGTTTTAATAGACAGAACTTCTTTTAATCTGAGTATCATTGACTCGATAATGATGCTGTGGACTAAAACTTGTACCTGACGTTGCCAACAAATCGTTACATAAAACATGAGAGGAGATTTATTTGAGAGGATTAAAAAAGAAGTATTTGAGTCGTAAAGGTGCCGGTGAACTGAGAGGTGAATGAGAACGAGCGACGATGAAACTGAGAGCCAAACAAACTTTCGTACGCGCACGCGCACACGTCAGCTTTTGTTTGTCCCAGTTAGCGATCCTTGATCTCCGCTTTGCTTCCACACACAAATATCCTCGCCTCTCCTGGTTGGAACACTCACTCTCTCTCTCTATCTCTCTCAATGCTTGGGATGTAGTTGGTACTCCCAGTAACATTAGAGCCTCTCCTGGGTGCAATTCTTCTCTCTCAATGTTTAGGATGTGGTTGGTACTCTCTGTTTTACATTAGAACATTGATGTTCGACCAGGCATAGCGATGCTGTGATTGCTATTGTCTGCGATTTGATGGGTGGAGCTGGAATTTGGGATGAGGCTTGGACGCGCGTCAATCAGTTATTTGAAGCTTCAATTCCATGTTGTATCCAGCTATTGACTATTTGCTATGAGCTCGTACAGGCTATTTGCCAGGTAGAGGGGGTTCAACATTACAGATGGAAGGAGACGTTAGATATTGCAATTGCGATTGAATTCATTAAAACATTATTTGGATTAGAATTATTATAAATTTAAAAATTCTTGCTTTGACTATTTTCTATGAGCTCTAAGGCTAGGCGTACACCGGTTAGTCAAGACAAGACAAGATTAGTCACGTTTAGTCACAATAATTCACATAGTTGCTCATGAAGCAGCACACACTGATGCAATGACTAATCGGTGTGTGTTGCTTCATAAGCAACTATGTGAAGTACTATGACTAAACGTGACTAATCTCGTCTTGTCTTGACTAACCGGTGTACGCCTAGCCTTACTTAGCGGGGATTTAACATCACAGATGGAAGGAATCATTAGTAAATTTATTATAGCATTGTTTGGATTTTAGTTTATTTTTACTGCTTTGGTGATGCTCACATAAGCTCTTGCTTTCCATAATCCACTTCTGCGTGGGTAATGGGAAGGATGATGATGAGAGATAAATGTACTAACAGCTTTAGGTGGGTTCCGAACCACCGGGAAGCGATTTTGATTCTCATGAATGAATAACATTTAGCGGAAAGATGTCTTGAAAGTGGTCACCCGTACAATGGGAGCAACATGTGAACGTCTCTCAACTAATTTTGCGATTGGATGATTTTCATGGATGGAAAAAATTTTAGCGCTTTCAAGAACTATGATTCAAGAAAATTGAATTTATTCAGTACTTACTGTTATTTTAAAGTAAGATCTTCCTTTGTTTTCATTGAATGCAGTAGCGGCGGTATAATTTGAAAACAAGAATTCGAGCCGCCAAAAAAAAGAAGCCGAAATGCGATAATCATGTTGCTATTACACTTGTGTTTTGATGTAATTGGATTGCCTGGGTGATGGCAAACAAAACGCGCCAGTAATGGACTAATGTCATTTAAGACTATTTTTTCCACCCGCTGGGAGCCCCAAATTTGTGCCTGTCTACATCTACAACAGTGTGTGGTTTTTAGAGGGGACTCCTCTTGATTGTCGTTGAAACTGTTTAAACGATGTACAACGGTAATCTGTTCACTCACTCTCTCTCTCTCTTTTCCTCCTTTCTCTTTCCTCCGTTCTCTCTTTCTCTTCCTGTTCCGCTACTGGGATTGTAGCACTTGTTTCTTCTTCTTTTTCCTCCTCCTCCTCTTCCTCCTCCTCCTCCTCCTTCCTCCTCCTTCTTCCTCTTCTCTTCTTCTTCTTCTTCTTCTTCTTTCACTCTTATTTTTTCGACCTGGTTTTAGAGAGTGCATCAAGCAACACTGCACAGCGCAGCATACCTTTCTAAGAGAGTTGCATCCTAGTTAAAGAGACTTGCATCGATAGTTTCACAGGACGATGCCGTTAGAAATTTGTTTGGAACGTGGCTGGCTAATTTGTGAAGTATCGAACAGATGGTTTCCTGTTTGACTGTTATGGTGGAAAAAAATTGAATTGAAATAATAGCATCTACTATGAGTTATGGCTGGATTTCACGTTTCCAGTAGACGTTCAGGTTACTGGAGGCAGGTGGATCATATGATCGTCAACTCTATACAAACTCCAGTCAGTGTGCATTGGGCTACTTGTTTGAATAGAGTTGACGATCATATGATCCTCAACTCTATAGGTCCAAATGTGGTGGTTATAGCAAGAAAGCTATCACAATGTAATAAATGTTATTGCATTTGCAACAAACAATATCAATCCAGTTAAAAAAAGATGTAGATTTTCAGCCGATTGCACAAAAACCTTAACCGCTCTGAAATCACGTCATTTTAGAGAAGATAATTTAGGGTCAGAGATTCAACAAAGTATCCCTATTATAAAAGAGGTAGCCCCAGTTATTAAAGACATATCAGGGTAAAAGATTGTACTATTCAGAAGTTTTAAATAACATCAAATATAGTGTTTTCATCTTGGTATTTTCATAAAGTTCTACTATTGTATTAGAATATTTATTTTTAGTAATTAACCTGCTAGGAAACTCAACAGTTAACTAATTACAGACTACGAATCTTCCATTAGGTGACCAATTTTACGGGGTGAAATATAATCATATTTGAATAAAAATATCAACAACTAAATCATTCAATCCAATATCCTTGCCTAGCACGTTGTTGAAAAGCTAGAACCCTGTTCAAACAGCAGCGAAGTTCTCAATTGTTCAACAATTTTTCACGGCCTTATGTTGGAGCACTGATGTAATTCAAGTTCAAAAACCTTTTTGTAATCAAGCAAGCACCTGAGTGCAAGTGGAATTGATTGAATAGCTGCTGGTTGTTATTCAATGTTGAAAATGAAGTTGAATGCGGACAAGAGAGAGCTTATATCACATGAAACAATAGAGTATGAATATTGATTGATGAGTTGATGTATTCATTTTATGTGCATAATTACCATCATCATCATCAACGTCATCATCTAGAGAGCTGCCTCTTCCACTTCAATGCACTGTTTGTTTGAGCTTCTGTTTTTTTGAAATATTTATATTTTTCAATTCATGCATACGTTTAGAGCGAGCGTATTTGTTATGTAAATAGAAATCTTTTTGAAATCTGCATATTGATTTGATAGGCAGTATTCGATTTTATTAACACATGCGTTATCATAAATGGGAAATGGGAATGCTAATGTTTGTTGTATTCAAATGGAAGGAAGGTATCTCAATTATAATATTATTGGTTGGCTTGTAAACCTAGGCTTTGAAGGAGACTGGGATTGCAAGCTTTTTTATTGTTTTATAATGGGATATTGAAGAATTGATTATGAATCAGATAATTAATTTTGTGTGAATTTCTAACAAGTGAAGAATGAATAAAATTGAATATCGAATATTCATCATTATAATATCTCTAATTCGTTTGTATCTATTCAAGAAAAGGTTGATACTTTTCAAAACATGAACAACATAAACGAAAAATTTGTGAAAGGATAAAAAATGTATACAACATGAACGTTCTCCTCATGTTCTTATTAAGTTTTTCATCTCCTGTTCTGTAATTAATTTAAAAGTAAAAATTCGAAAGTTTTTAGTTTTTACAGTTTCATTCGGTGTGCATTGAACCTTAGTGTCAGGTTCTTGAGTGTCAAATGTTTCTTTCCTGGTCTTATTTTAATTTTTGGCTAATAATGTTTTGAGTGTTTTAGAAGGATTTTAAATGCATAATTGTGCTTGATTATGTATGTGTTTTGCAATCCTTACTATTAAATACATTTCTATTCTTGTTGTACTTTTGAAAAGAAGGGTTTAAAATTGCTTACTTCTGCTTTATCATAAACGTGTTTTGCTAACCCTAGTGTCAAATACGTTCCTATTCTTGTTTTATTTTTGAAATCGTCTAATAATGTTTCATTTGTTTGTGTGATACAGAAGGGTTCTAAAATGCTTACTTCTGCTTTATCATATTACGTGATTTGCTAACCCTAGTGTCAAATACGTTCCTATTCTTGTTATATTTTTGAAATTAATTAATAATCTTTCATTTTTTGTGTGATAGTAATACAGAAGGGTTCTAAAATTCTTACTTTTGCACATTACAAGAAAACCATACTTAGTGTCAAATACGTTCATATTTTTGTTTTATGTTTGAATTTAATTGATAATCTTTCATTTTTTGTGTGATAGTAATACAGAAGGGTTCTAAAATTCTTACTTTTGCGCATTACAAGAAAACCATACGAATGAATGAATCATGTACGTGTTTTGCAAACCCTAGTGTCTTTAGTAATATCTTTCTATTCTGGTTCTATTATGTGTTTTGTAATTTGAAACATGGTTATTGATTCAAATATGTATGTGTTTTTGAGCGACTGAAAGACCGGGCACTAGTGTCTTTAGAAATGTCTTTCTATTCTGGTTCTATTATGTGTAAAATATATTTCTACTTGTTGTACTTTTTGAATGTCTTTCCTTTCTGGTTCGATTAAGTGTTTTGTAAATCTTGGGTGTCAAATATGTTCTTTTTCTTGTTGTACTTTTGAAATTAACAATGGTTTGTTTATTTGTGTGTTGCAGAAAGGTTTTAAAAAGAAGAGGCCCGGCAGTGCGATAGTAGTCGAGTGCACGTCTTTTCTGTGCACATTGCAAGGGGGTGCAGGTGGCAGGAGTGAGGGGGGCTAGACAGAGTAGCGCCACCACGTCGGTGCCGTCGGTGATTAAGGTGGCGGCTGGCGGGGGCGGGACCGCTGCGTCCTCGCCACACAACGCCACCGCTGCCTCCGATCAGGTAACGCCACTTCTCATCCGAAAAATATACGCTTGATGACAACAAAAATTGACTTTTTTACAGTACTTTTGTATTGTTAACCAATATTATTGTTGTATTTTTAACCAATTTACTTTTTGGCAATAAATATTGATTGATTGGCAGGATACAAAATAAACTTACTGTACTCGAGACGTCGAATGAAAGTATAACAATTTCCTCAATAATATTTACATTCCACATTCATGGAACATAATAACTTATAATGTACACAATTGGAAGTATATGAAAATGGAAAAACAAAGGTGTAATGATAGATAATGAAGAGAATGAGTATAGCAGGAAATGTTTAACTTGTCAGAAAACATATGTTTCAAAAATCAATATCACAATACTTAACCTACAAATGCTGAATCTCGCAGATTATTGAAAAGGTCTTTTAAAAAGTTATTCTTTGAAAGGTCTTCTTTAAAAAGGTCTTTTAAAGACTTTAAAGGTCTTTAAGACTTTTAAGCCTTTTGATTATTGTGTGGAAGCCACTGTTTAATTATTACCAAAACAGCTGATTTCTGACTAGTTAACTGGATCGTGCTGTACGTACCCGATATCTCTGAAGCAATCTGAAGTCCTTCATCTTTCATAACTCAGTCTACTCGGAATCTGAAGTCCCCCTATTCTTTGTAACTGCATTTTCACTATGAATAAATTATAATAGCTATTGGTAACTAAATAATAACTATTCTATACTATAGTGCGATTCACGTCAAGAAGTCAGCATTGCTTAGATGGGAGTTTCCTATCCTTGTTCAGCACAAGGCAGTTGCTGATGTCTCTATCCTAATCGCTCTGTGCATTGTTGTCGCACACAGTCCCAACAAACACGTTTGGTACTAATAGTTTTCTCTTTCTCTCTCAATGAAACTTGGCATCAATGCTCCTCATATAAACAATGCTGACTTCTTGACGTGAATCGCACTATAATATGAATATTCCTTTATTGTATTTATTGTAGTTACTCTATTGTACTGTATATAATACAGAGTGATTCAAAAAGAATACCACAACTTTAAAAATGTGTATTTAATGAATGAAACACAAAAGAACCGTCTGTTATACTTCATTACAAAGAGTATTTAAAGAAGTTTTTTCCACTAACAAACAAGTTCAGAGATATTCCATATGACCCCTCCAGACACTCGAGCTCAAACATCCCTCAAACTCGTTCACACTCTCTGTAGCATATCAGGCGTAACAGTTTGATAACCTGCTGTTATTTCTTGTTTCATCATCATCCATCCATTGATGATTTGAAAAAAATACCAGTAAACTGTTGCCTGATAACATGCTAAAGTGAGTGGAACACGTTTGAGGTTTTGGATGATGTGCTCGGTATCTGGAAGGTCATGTGAACTGCTGAACTTGTTTCAGTGAGAAAAACACTTTTACTTGAAATGATGTATAACAGAAGGTTATGATGTTTCTTTCACATACAAATTTTTAAAGTAGTGTATTTTGAATCCTCTATTATAAAGGAATATTCATTTGTGCGATTCACGTCAAGCCAGCATTATTTATATGAGAGCATTGATGCCAATTTCATTGAGAATAAAAGAACAAAAACGATGCTTTTGACTTGTCAACTCTCTTTGAATCACCCGGTATTTATTGTAGTAACTCTATTGTACTGTATGTAATATAAAGTGCATAATTTGTTGTCTGTATAAATAAAAATGATGAATGGTGATGTTTCAGACGGCGACCGCCATCCGGCACCTGTTGCATCCACACCACCGCATGGTGGCGACGTCGGCCACCATCATTCCCACCCACCACCACCATCCGACGCTGTCCATTCCGGCCGCACAGCACCAGGGCGCCACGGCCACCGCCTCCGCCACCGCCACCGCCAAGCAGCAGCCGGATGCCGCCACCGACAGCATGAGTCTCATTGTGCAGCTGGGCACCGCTAGTGTCGGGTGAGTTAACTCTAGCTTCTTCTTTTTCTTCTTCTTCTTTCTTCTTCTTCTTCTTTTTCTTCTTCTTTCTTCTTCTTTTTCTTCTTCTTTTGTTTATTTTCTTCTTTTTTTTATTTTTTTTCTTCTTCTTCTTCTTCTTCTTCTTCAACTTTTCTTCTTCCTTCTTTTCTTTTTTAGTTATTCTTTTCTTCTTCACTAATGCTTTTTGAAGTAAAGAAACTAGAATTTTTCTATTCATGATGAGTTTCAAAAGAACATTATGAATAAGAGCTGTCTTGCTGCTACCCGGCTGCAGACAAATTTCCGTTTCTTATAGTACGGGATCCATTCAACTTGATTGAATCTGATTGTCTCAAAACCGTATCAAATACTTAACTTGCTGTACAAATGCTGAATCTCGCAGATTATTGAAAAGGTCTTTTAAAAAGTTATTCTTTGAAAGGTCTTCTTCAAAAAGGTCTTTTAATGACTTTAAATGTCTTTAAGACTTTTGAGGCTTTTGATTATTGTGTCGAAATCACTGTTTAATTATTACTGGAACAGCTGATTTCTGACAAGTTAATTGGATCCTGCTATACCTTAAGACCCACCTCGAATAAGTATTTAATATATACTGTAATACCATTATTTGAACAATCAGAAGACAACTTATTTACCTAGGTTCTAGAATAGTAAACAGAATTCCAGATAATTTTTTCAATGCAAAACTTGAAAAGAAAATGAAATATAACATTGGTAATAGGATAAAAAGCAAGTATTTTTTAAAAGTAGTTTGAAGTATTGAAAGTATTTGAAGTATCAATGCCCGGTTTCTCAGTCGTTCAATACACAGTTTATGCATCCAATAGCAGTATTGAATCAATAACCATGTGTTTTCAAATGCAATTTTTCTATTGATTCAATATTTTACTGAACAACTGAGAAACCGGGCACTAAAATATTTAGGGCCGGTACATGAGCTCGGGATTCAGCCCTAAATCCTAGACTAATCGGGATAAGTCCTAGACTAAAACGGGTGGCCACCGTAGCATCGACAAACGTTAGCCTCGACACTATGTACTAAGGGCTCTCTATGCTGCTAACCAACTAACCTGTCGAGACAAACGTTTGTCGATGCTACGGTAGCCACCCGTTTTAGTCTAGAACTTGGCTAAATCCCGAGCTTATGAACCGACCCGAGTATTAAAGTAGTTGGAGTATTTTTTGATTTTTGAATTTTTTTAATCTTTCAATCAATCAATCATCATGTATTGTCATAAACATTACAATGTTGAAACAATCGTCATTCAAGTATACTATAATGAGTCTAAAACAAGGAAATAATAAAGTCAAATACCATATACTTACGTACAATATGTCAGTAACAAGAGAATAATTAATAGTAAATTGTTAACAATAGTCAAAAATAATAAAAAAGTCAAATAGTGTACGTACAATAAGTCAGAATCAATTTTACACTGAAAATCATATATCACAGGCACAATAAAATAAATCTTTAGATTAACATTCATATATATGACGTGATATGCTTTATATAACATAAGTTTATTACATGAAGTTGTATATTATTATTATATATTTAATTACCGTTGTAAAAGTAATGATTCCTTCTTTATAATACAACGTGTCATGTTGCGTGTTACAGCTACACACCAACCCTGACCGCCAAAGCCACCAGCGTCTCATCGACGCGCATCCAGTCGTCGGGGGGTGGCGGATCGGGGGGAGGGGGAGGAGGGGGCGGCTTGCAGGTGGCCAAGCACCGTATGCCGATGACCATCAACCGTCAGCCGCACCATCATCACCATCACGTCAGTCACTCGCTGCCCGTCAGGAACATTGCCGCTCTGGCCCGACCCATACAGCAGGCGACTCAGCCGCATATTGCTGCTGCCTATCATCATCAGCAGCAGCAACATGTGGCAACACTGCTTCCGCAGCATCATGGTCATCACACACAGCAGCAGCAGCATGGGCCTGTGGTTGGACGTGTACTGTGAGTAGAAACAAATTCTTTTTTTATTTACTTATTTATTCAAGACAGTACAATTACCTCATAGGATTATCATGGTCATCACAAATATGTATGTGTTTTTGTAAAAATGAAGAATAAAATTTGAAATAAAAACACAAATGTTGTCTTCTTCTAATGTGGGAATTGACTTAACTTGTCATAAAACATATGATCGGCGAGCATATGATCACAATACTTAACCTACAAATGCTGAATCTCGCAGATTATTGAAAAGGTCTCTTAAAAAGTTATTCTTTGAAATTTCTTTAAAAATCTTTAAAGACTTTGAAGGTCTTTGAGACTTTTAATATTATTGTGTCGAAATCACTGTTTAATTATTACCGAAACAGCTGATTTCTGACAAGTTTTAAGGATCGTGCTATATTATTCAAGGCAGTACAATTAACTCATAGGAGTATTTCATGCAATGGTTGTACAGTATTATGAGAGCCTTTTAACGACGAGTGAGATACCGAGGTTATTCTAAAATATGTCAAGAGTAGTTTAAAGGCTAAAATACAACCATTGCATACACCATTTTATTGTGATTGGATATTGGATTATTGTGTCAAAGCTATGTAACATCAGCTGTTTACTGATCGCCAAGCATCAAATCAAATGAATCTTATTGAAGACTCCCATAAAAATACATAAATTGAGGCTCAGATGTACTAGAAGTAAGTTTGTGGTTATGACAACTTCAGTCTTTTTATTCACGCTAGATGAGACTTTGTTGGATGTTCTTTCTGGTTTCATACGGCTGGATTACATTGTTGAGACCAGTTTAAAGAAACTAGATGTGCTTGGCTATGTTTGTTCAGACTTATTCAATTCCACTTGAATGGTAGAATATTATTTATAACCTATTCTTGTTTATTGTTTCAGTGCCAGTCCAATCAAAGACTCGCATCTTGACGATGATGTTCTGGAAGGAGTGGTTGAGAAGAGGCCCAAGTACCATAAGCACCTGCCTCTCAACTACCAGGTAAACGAAATCATTTTCTCTTCCTATGGAATCTTTAGGCTAGGCGTACACCGGTTAGTCAAGACAAGACGAGTTTAGTCACAGTACTTCACATAGTTGCTTATGAAGCAACACACACCGATTAGTCATTGCATCAGTGCTTCATAAAGCATGTAATTACTGACTAATTCGTCTTGTCTTGTCCTTCAACACTATGTATATTAAATATTTGGATTACTGAACCTCCAACACGTTGTTGGTGTACCTATACCATTACATTTATAAAGAAAAACGTGTCATAGCTTCTGGGCGTTTAAGAGTTACATAACAAAATAAGTAAAATATTTGAATCAATATGATGAAATATATATTTAGTCCAAAGTTGAATATTCATAAATTGATAAAAAAAAATTAGTTCTGAAGAACGCCAAACTTGAACAGAATTGAAATTCTAGATCCAATATAAATGAAAGCTTTGTCAATTAGGCTAGGCGTACACCGGTTAGTCAAGACAAGAAAAGATGAGATTAGTCACGTTTAGTCACAGTAATTCACATAGTTGCTTATGAAGCAGCACACACCGATGCAATGACTAATCGGTGTGTGTTGCTTCATAAGCATTTATGTGAAGTACTGTGACTAAACGTGACTAATCTCATCTTGTCTTGTCTTGACTAACCGGTGTACGCCAAGCCTTATACATTGAAAAACATTTATTATCATTTCCACCTGATTGGTGCTCTCATTCTCTGTATTCTTCTTGGTTTTACTATAATATTTCTCAATTATTATCCTTGCCAGTTCATTATGGTTTTCATCTATGTAATATTAGCTACTCTTATGCCCGGTTTTTCAGTCGTTCAATAAACTTATTGGATCAATAACCTTTTTTTTTTTGCATTTGAAAACACATGGTTATTGATTCAATAGTGCTATTGGATCCATAAACTGTCTATTGAACGACGAAAATTCAATTCAAAAATTTGTTTATTTCATAAAAAAATACAAGAGTTTTGTGTGGTACATTTAAAAATAAAAACACACTTTACAGAATAAGGAATACTACCACTTGTCTCTGTTCTACTTGTATTTGATGTTATAGATTCTCACTTTGTATTGTAAATTATTTTTGATGATTGAACTTTGATTTGAATTCCTTTTGTTTTTTTTCCTCAGTACGTACTACAAGACCACAACTACGGCGCTCCTCCCCCTCCCACACCGCCGGCGCACGCGCAATCACCGGCGGCGGCGGCCAAATCGGTAGTGACGTCACCGATTAACGGACTAGCCGCACAGCAGCAGCAGCAGCAGTCGAGCAACGGATTCGGTGGCGGCAGCAGCGGCACAAGTGGCGGTGGCCACTCGGTGGCGACGAACGTGGCTAGGCCGCAAGTGGCCGGACACTCGTCGTTGCAGCAGACGGCTGCTGCCTCCGCCACCAACTTGTACAATCATAATAGGTGAGTGGATTGAGTTGGCATTTTGTTACAGCATACAGTTGTACAAAGTTGTGACTACAGAAAGTGTATAGTAAGGCGAGGCGTACACCGGAGAAGGGAGGGAGAATAGGATAAAGAGGAAGAGAGAGAAAAGGAGAAGAGGAAGAAGAAAGGCTAGGCGTACACTAGTCAAGACAAGACAAGACATTAGTATGAGTCACAGTACTTCACATTTGCTTATGAACACACACCGATTAATCATTGCATCTGTGTGTGCTGGCATAAGCAACTCTATTGTCTTTAAACTAAACAATCTTGTCTTGTCTTCACTAAAGTCTAATTTTCAAGACGAGATTAGCCACGTTTAGTCACAATACTACACATAGTTGCTTATGAAGCAGCACACATCGATGACTCATGTTGCTTGAAGCAGCACACATCGATGCAATGACTAATCGGTGTGTGTTGGCTCATAGCATCTATGCAACTGTGACTAAACGTGACTAATCTCGTCTTATCTTGTCTTAACTAACCGGTGTACGCCTGGCCTTAGTCAAGACCCACAATTAGTTACGTTTAGTCACAGTTCTGTTGCCACACACCGATGCAATGACTAATCGGTGTGTGTTTGTATACTGTGACTAATCTCGTCTTGTCTTGTCTTGACTAACCGTTGTACGCCTAGCCTCAGTGTGGAAATTGCATGTCAGGGCCAGCAGACGGCTGCCTCCGCCACCAACTTGTACAATCATAATAGGTGAGTGAGTTGAGTTGGCATTTTGTTACAGCATACAGTTGTACAAAGTTGTGACTACAGAGAGTGTATAGTAGCAGTGTAAACATTGCATGTCACAGGCACTATTCAGACCTGGAAACTTCCACATCGAAAAGCAACTCATTGCTCGGCGACTCAGCGACGCAGAATGTGTTTTCAAATGACGACGCTCAGACTAGGCGATGTCGCCTATGAGTATGACAAGCAACTGCTGCATCGCTGAGTTGCCGAACGATGAGTTGCTTTTCGATGTCAAGTTTCCAGGTGTGAGTAGTGGGACAGTTTTGATTGCTTAGCTCAGAAAAATCCACCATACTTTTGCCAATTCTCATAAGATTAGCATTGAAACAAAATGCATCTGGGCCTGGTCACATACGATTGTGGTTTGCTTTACTCTACTCCACTTCACTTACAATGCTACTTCGATTGTGGTTTTCTTTACTTCACTTCACTTACTATATACCATACGATTAAATGCGAGTAAGTGAAGTGAAATAAACCAGATAACTTTGTTAGTGGTAGTATAGTAAAGCAAACCACAATCGTATGCAAATTCCCTCAATATTATGTTGAGTGATTCACTTCTAACCTACATTTTTCAGGTTAGTGTAGACTTTGTTTCACATAATTGCGAAACTCAAAATTGATCAGTTTGGCCTAGTTAGCATAAGCATATATAATTATATAACCTACATTTTGCCTTTGCCAGTATTAGTTTTTATAATTTTAAGCTTTTAAAGCAATACCAAGAGTAGAGAGACTATTTTTAATTTTAGAAAAGTTATTTTCGATGTTGTTTCTCTTGAAATAAGTTCTATAATTTTTAAACTTACTCCTCTATCTACTTCAATATTCTTCTCCATCTTCTCTTGTTCTTCTTCTCCACCATCTCCTTCTTCTCGTTCTTCTTCTCCTTTTTCTTTTTCTTCTTCATCTTCTACTCCTGATTCTTTTTCTTTTCCTTCTGCTCCTCCTTCTTTTTATTTTCCATCTCCTTCTAGTTCTTCTTCTTCTTCTTTTTCTCTTTTTTCCCGTTAAAAATTGACTAAATTGACAATTTTAATGTTAGAAAAGTTAGTTTTCGATGTTGTTTCTCTTGAAATAAGTTCTATAATTTCTAAACTTCTCCTCTTTCATCTATCCAACCTTCTCCATCTACTTCTTCTCCTCCTCTACCATCTTCTTCTCCTCCTTCTTCTCCATCTACTTCTTCTTCTCCTCCTCCACCATCTTCTTCTCCTGCTTCTTCTCCTTCTCATTCTTTTCAATATTTTTCTCATTCTTCCACTTCTCCTTCTTCTCCTCCTTCTCATTCTTTTCAATATTTTTTTCATTCTTCCACTTCTCTTTCTTCTCCTCCTCTCCTTCTCCTTCTTCTTTTCAATCTTTTCTCATTTCTCCACTTCTCCTTTTTCGTCTATTTCTCTTCCTCCTTCTTCTTTTGCATCTTCTCCTTTTTCTTCCCATTCTTCTTCTCCTTCCTCTCCTTTTTTTAAAGTGTATCAAACATCTACTCAATGAGGTCTTTCAAACAAGATGTGAACGGAGAAAATCGCTTGCGGAACCAAGGAGGAGTTGTGGTTACAAAAAACATGTTCGCCTATTTTATATAAAAATCTCCAGTTATCCGAATATTTGATTATCCGAATGGGTCCCGGTCCCCATTAATTCGGATAATTGGAGTTCTACTGTAGTTTGTATGCTGTAATAATTTTACCTTGCTCCTAATAAATGGGTTATCATCTTTAGTTTTAATTTTTACTTTAAGTAGGCTAAGGTTAAAAAAATATATGAAATTCTTGAAAATTTCTATTAATTGTATTTTATTTTTGGAAATGTATTTTGTGATTATTGTTTCTGGTGAAATAAAAACATATTCTATTCCATTCTAAAGATGTTTTTTGATGAGGTATTAATTAATGTGTTCTCAGGACAACCCCGGCCGCAGGACAGCACAGCATGCTGGACAAGATGTCATGCGGCGATGATCATCATCATCAGCAGCAGCAGCAGCAGCAGGTGGCGTTCGTGGTGGCGGTGGCGCGCGCCGCGGCCGCCGAACGGAAGAGCGCCGCCTGGGCCGCGGCGGAGGAGGAGAGCGACGTGAGCAGTGACGGCGAGCGGCCGGCTGGTGAACGGGACGAAGCCGGCGAGGAGACGGAGACGGCGCCCGAGGGTGAAGGTGATGGCGAGGACGAGGACAGTGTCACCAGGTGTATATGGTGAGTACAAATTCAAAGTTTGTGTTTCATATAAAACTAACATTGAAAATATCATAAGACAACTCATATACATAAGCACTAAAATTATAAATAAGTTGCCTGAACAATTTATTAACTGTGCCAAACTAACAAAGAAAATAAAACAAGACATCAATAGTTGGATTAAAAGGAACTATTTTTTCTACCTATAAGAAATTATCGTAATAGAGGACTCTTCTGATTTGTGGCTTGCTTGCTCATTTAGTGCAGACGTTCTTCTGATCTGACTATCACACCTTCCTCTATCACACCCCTTCTCCTTGCATCCTTCCTCTGCTTCCTTGAATTGAAAGCCTTCCTATGACATGGATATCCATAGTTGGGAGAACTTTCTTTTCAATACCCTTTTTCACCACAACTCTTTTTTTTCTGAATTAGCATTGTTTTTTATTTAACTTTGCATGTTATTATTTGTAGTTATTATTTGTATTGATGTATGTAATGTTGATGTAGATTTGTTTTGGTGTTGTGTATGGAATAAATAAATAAATTGAAATTGAAATTGAAATATAATGTAGAATACGTTTTCAGCGTCAATATACAAAACTATTACTATAGTCTGTGCAAACCTTAGATTGCAGTGTTACGTTTATGGGGCGCAGTGTTGCCGGATTGCACAGTAGCCAGCAAAGTCAATTCGGAGGAGTATTCAAAACTTGACATTCTATGCAGTCGGCTCCAATGACTGCTCGAGTTTATCAAACCACGACACTAAAAGAACTGAATGTTGAAAATGCTTTCTCAATTAATTCTATCTCTGGGTGTGCTAATGTTTTCTCATTTATGTAGTTTTGATATAATAAGAAATGCAAACAAAACACGAGAAAGAGAGAAAGAGAAAAAATGATAGTATATTACTTTACTAGTACGGAAACTTGGTGTTTACCGTACAAATATGGTAAGTTTTCGGCCCGAGACGAAGTCGAAAAGAGAAGAGGATGAGAGGAGGTGGAGGAGTAGGAGAAAGGGGTGAAGAGGAGGAGGATAATTCAAAACAGCTATTTTACCTAGTTCAATTGTCGCAGTTTTGTGCGACCTGAGATGTTCTAGTATTTCAAATAGTATGATGTTGAAACTATTGTATTGTATGAAGGAGGCAAAATGGGTTCTACCTGTTGTCTACATCAATAAAATTATTTTAATTTTATATTAAATTCTTGTTAATTTCATATTAATTCTTTGTTTTAGCGAGTTCCAGCACGACGACGGCTACATGATCTGCTGCGACCGGTGCTCGGTGTGGCAGCACGTGGACTGCATGGGCATCGACCGCGGCAACATTCCCGACGAGTATCTGTGCGAGCGGTGCCAGCCGCGCCGCGTCGAGCGCCAGCGCGCCATTGCGCTGCAGGTGCGCAAGCGACGCGAGATTTTTGCGCAGGTGCGGCGGGGCGGGGCGGCGGGGGCGGCCAGTGATAGTGATGACAGCGATGGCGCAACGAGGCGGCCGCTGCAGGCGAATGTGGTTGCTGCTGCCGCCGCTTCGTCGGTGCCCGGCAAGGGTACAGGTCAGTGTCATTCATCCTATAATGATAATACATATTTTCTAACTAATCAAAATCAAATTCAGAGAAGTGCACACAATATTGTATGCATCATTCTCACATAGAACATTCATTGGGCCGTATGAATGAAAACTGAGCATATGCTTATAAGCACGAGCATGAAGCATAAGGTTTTGCTTCTGAGCATTAGGTAGAAGCATAAGCATTTGCTCATTTTTTTATGAATAATCTTTACCTTATACTCTTTACCTCATGCTTCTGAAATCTGGAGCAAATGCTAACCTATTTCAAAGATTTTTCATCAGCTGATTCATCTTGCTCAATATTTTGGAAGTAAATGCTCAACTTTATTCATACGGCCCATTATCTTATATATAAAAAAGAGTGTTGCTTTGTTTGTATATTTATTTATTTGGAGTTGATAGACTCGGAAACCGTTGGAACGTTTGCCGTGAAACTTGGTATATATATGTAATATATAATTATGTACAATTTCACGGAAAAGGTTTATAAACCATCAATTTCGACCTAACTCAATCGGGCTCCTCCCTAGAGGACCACAAAGGTTCCCATGTCAATCTTATGGTAAGATAAAGACTATGAGTTGAAAGTGGAAGTTGAAAGTTGCACGAGCATAGAGGACCACAAAGGATCCCATTTTAATCTTATGATAAGATAAAGACTATATAAGTTGAAAGTGGAAGTTGAAAGTTGCACGAGCATGCGTGCGTCCACACTATATACTGTTATACAAACAGTAACAGATGATTTTTCAAAGATGATTATTAACAGTGATCTGTTTGAAGAAATATGTTTATAAATATGATGATGGAATGTGTCTATGCATCAAGACGGGACAGAACCAAATTTTTTTGGGGGTACAGCAACGTGCGACGGGTCAGCTAGTCAAATATAATTTTAGAATAAACACACTTTAAAAATAAGTAAATCCTGAAAACATTAAACACATAATTCATTTCAAAAAGTTCAAAGAGTGTTTCAAAAAGGACTTTACAACTTTGAAATTGCATATAATTTTTTAAAAATAAATCATTTATTTATTTTACTGAATACGATTTCATTTTTAAAAATAATAGTATTCTATACATTGTTACAAGGTTCATACTATAGCCTACTATTGAAGACTCATCACCTCTTTAAGCAAATGCTTGTGCTGACGAATAAGTCACTTGCTTCATCTCGTTAGTTCTTTTTTTTTCTTTTTTTTTCAATTGGGTTGGGCTTTGTAACCCTTAGCCACCGCGACCGCTATTCGATCTTTTGTGGCATCCCCTCTTTGGCTTATGCCATGTTCCTTAATGCAAGGCCAGAGCAGAATTTACTCAGGGCCTTGAAGTCCAGTTCTCTTGCCTCCTCTGGTAGGAGGGTTGCCTTTCCAAGAAGTCTCCTCCTCATTTGCAAGAGTGCTGGACATTCCAGCAGCAAATGTGCTGCTGATTCTGTTTCCTAGTCTGGAGGTCAACCGAAGCTGCTTTGAGACATCTTCGTCCAGACCATCAGCTATGGACCCACCCTTCCGAAGCTGTTCAACTTCTATCAGGGATGGGTCTGCACACTCCTCAGATTCCATTGCGGAATCTTCAGTTGTAGTGCCTTCCTCTACATGTACCGTTTCCCGGCAGGTTTGAGTCAGCAATAACTCTGAAACCTGTTCCATGTCGGTAGAGTTTGGGGGAGATCCCCCATCCTTGTTAGATGTTTGAGGCTGTTCAGCCTCTTTTACTCTTAAGTTGGTATCCTTAAGATTCCCACGAGTAGCTGGAGACTTATTCAGTCACCCTGGGCAGAGCTCCGCGTTTACCCAGGGAAGGCTTCTTGAAACTGGAGGTTGCCTGGTATCCAGAGTTCGCATACTCGATGTCAGGCACTCCCCTGACCATGCAGCCGTCGGCGTATGCTGTTCCACCATATGTTGGCTTGGCTTGCGCAGTTGATGCTTCAGGTGTTCCTACTTGAACACCCTACTTAAGCTGGGACGCAACGATGTTAGTTGCCAACCAGCCTACATCTACCACTTGCATCAGGAACCCGGAGGATTGCCACACCCCGGACAGAATAAATTCTGCCCCCCTGCGGGTCTCGTTAGTTCTTGCTTCAACACCAATATCCTGGAGTGAAGAGTATACATTATTAAAAGAGTATACAGGCATTAAATCAAAATAATTGCAGTTTTCTTCTTTCACTCTTCCTACAATTTCCAGTACTAATCAATCAAAACAATACTACAAAGTGGAATGATAGAATCAAGTAATTCAAAAGGAATAAATACAATACAATTCTTTTTAAATCTAACCTTTTAACTATTGTGACATCAAACATTGTCAATAATAAAGTTTTCAAAACGCGATACATGAGCAATCTTATAGTTTTGAACAAAATTGAAAAACTGAGATAAACAAAACAGGCTAATAAACATAATAACTTGAAATGAGTTTTTTCTGTGCAGCAAGCAGAACAAAAATGATATATATATACGCCTAAGAATCAATCTTTTCTCATTTTTTTGAAACCTCGGAGACTATTTTTAAAATCAAAAAAAAAAAAATCAATCAATATTTTATTGCCAAAAAAGTAAATTGTTTAAAAATACAATAGTATAGGTTAACAATACAAAGTAAAATTGGTACAACATTAGCATAACAGACAAAAAAAAAATAATAATAATAATAGTTACCTAGAGAATAAATTTTAAACCATCAACAGTATTGTTAACAATATGGCAATACCGGCAAATGATTTAAATTAGGGATGTTCCCTTGCAGGCAAATTGATTTTGTAATCTTTTGAACTTATGTTTTTTTAATCATGTTGTAAAAATCTCAATAAAGTTTTTGATTAGATAATTTTTCTTCCGTTTGCTGACGTTGTGTTGTTGTGTGAGCAGGCGCCAGGAAGCGAGCGGTGGCGAGACGGCGCAGCGAGCCGGCGGCGCGCCGCAACTTGGGCGCGGGCAAGCAGCGGCGCGAATCGGCCAAAGAGGCCCGCGAGAAGGAGGCCAGGCGGCAGGGGCAAGGCCGCAAGAAATCCGTCGAGAAGAAGGTGCCTGCTAGGCGGAAGGTAGGTTTACATTTATGATTATAGAATACTTGAAAATTTATAAAGTAATGTGTGTATTTTTGAATAAAATTTATATCAAATGAAAATTTACAAACAGTTACAGTTATATGATACAAAATAAGTTATCATACGAAATTCATCTGTATGATACGAAGTCAGAGAAGGATTTCCAGCTGCATTACTACTTACTTACTTACTTACTGCCATGGCTATCTAAGTAGATATTTAGCCGCACCAACAAAGCCCCTCCACCTCTCTCGATTCTCCGCGTCCTCCTCGAATGCTCCAATTCTCTCCATATCGGCCTTCACTTGACTCCACCATTTCCGTCGTGGTCTTCCTCTCGGCCGTCGTCCTTCTGGATTTCTTTTCAACACTTGATTGAGATTGCTGTCATCCTTTCTTCTCAAAACATGCCCAGCCCATCTGATCCTTCTACACTTGTACTCGCATACTACATCTGGCTCCCTATAAAGGTCTCGAAGTTCTCTGTTGTGTCTCTTCCTCCACTCTCCTCCCTCATTTATAGGTCCATAGATTTTTCTAAGGATCTTGTTCTCAAAAACAATCAATTTCCCTTCCTCCCTTCCATCTAACTTCCATGTCTCAGCACCGTAGAGCAATATTGGACTGATAATAGTTTTATAGATTTTAATTTTTGTAGTATGTGATAACAATTTTGAGGACATAAGTTTGTTGCATGCAAAGAAACATCTGTTTGCAAGGTTTAGCCTATTCTGTATTTCTGTTACTTCTGTGTTTTGATCGGAAATGACAACGCCGAAATACTTAAAAGTGTCTACTTTTTCAAAGTACTGACCGTTCACTTGGAGAGGACCTTGGTCTCTGTTATCTCGATTTAGCTGCATTAGCTTGTGCAAATTTAGATAGTAACACCTTTCTATCCATAGATTTGTTTTGAAATGTAATATCATCGTTTGTTTGTTGCAGAACTCGACACTGAACCAATCATCGCGCGACAACACCGCCGTGGATAGAACGCCGAAATCGTCGCTGGCTGTGATGGCGCAGGCGGCTGCCGTGCAAAGCGAGAAGGACCGCAACGCGCGCGAACACGAGCAACGCCTCAACAGCTCCACCAGCAGTCTGTCCAGTATGCACAGTCCCCACGCCCCCCCCAACAGCCACAGTCCCGGCCAGAGTGCAGCCATGCTCAGTCCAGGTATGTACTGAGTTGCAAAAAAATAATTTCCTACAATTGTACTAAACCAAATTCAAATTTATTCTCAATCCATTACAAAGAAAATACATACGCAAAGTAAGTAAACTAGAACTACAGAGAGTGTATAGTTACAGTGTGGCTATTTATTTATTTATTCAGTAATGTACACATAATACTAAATGAAAGGTTCAACAGGCTTAAGCCCAAAACTGTCCCTCTTCAAATTTAGAAGAAAAGTCCAAAATGTAGGTTATGATCCATATCTTTCAAAGTCACAATTTTCACTCCAAAAACGAAACACTTGAAATTTTGAATATTACAGCAGATAATATGTAAGTTTCGAACCGAAAATAGCCAAATTATTAAAAATTTAAATTCTTTGAAAATAAATAAATAAATTCTTTAAATTCTTTAATTCTTTATTTGTGTGAAGCACTCCATAACAGTATGTGGAGATCATTTTTCCGCCACCGCCATACTTTTCCAAATTTTTGAATTTTGATATGGGATTACAGGCAAACATGAACATTCATTTGTCAAACTTATGTTAAGAGAAACAACAAATAACTTTTCTAACATTAAAAATAGTCTCTCTACTCTTGGTATTGCTTCAAAAGCATAACATGATGAAAACTAATACTGGCATAGGCAAATTGTAGGTTGGAAATGTATCATTCAACATAACATATCATTTCAATGCAATCTTATGGGAATTGGCGAAATTATGGTGGATTTTTCCGAGCTAACCAATCAAATGTTAGATATGCAATGTCCACACTGTTACTATACACTCTCTTTAACTAGAACTATTTCATAGCAATGAACAAAGCCTGTTCTTAGTTTTGAGATTGTCGATTTGAACTGAATTTCATTATTGGGAATAGCTCAGCTATGATTTCTTTTCATCATTACTTTAGCTCCTAGTCTGTGAATAATGAGCAATTCTATTTCAACTTAGATTGCTAATGTTTGTCGAAGAAGCTATGGCCCATTGGTTTATCCTCCCATATTGAGTATTATTATTTGCTTATTGCTTTTTTGGTGGAGAGACCCTCTCAGATGTTCCGCCTTGCCGAATTATCCCACGTTCCCCAATAATTTGAGTAAGAACTATGTGAAGGCTATTTTTCACACATTCACCTTTCAAAAACTCATTTTCTCACTTCAGCACTAAACTAAAGCTATGATTTAATTCCGTGGTTCTACTTTATTGTCAAGCTGAAATAATTTTATAATGCAATACTATAGCGTCAAATTTTTTCCTTTGTTTACTTTCCTTTTATAACTTATTTAAACCGCACTGCGGGCACTTGAGTTGATCTTTTGTCGATGTGTATTTCAATGGCAGTGAATTCAATAATTTGCAAAAATATTAAGTTTATCACATTTTCGATCAACTGGTAGTCAACTTTATGATCATTTAAAGTTCTAATGAAGTTCAATTTTGAAAAGATGAACTTTTCGGGGAATAAAAATTCTCTGTTTCTCCAATAAAACCAAGACCTTGAAGAAATCGACGTTTCTTTTATTAATGTTTCATAACATTATGCATAATATTTATAACATGCGGACATGAATGTTCCCTTTGTTATTTTCATTATGAATTGAAATAATATTATTCTTGACTGATGTTTTTCCATTTGCAAATTAATTTTATGTTCGGTTGAATTGATTAAATGTTGATTAGTAATGAATAATTTACTTAAAATCCTTATTAATTTTCATTGTGTAATGTTTTTTCTTTGGTTGATGAGTTCACAATGTAATGTTTCCTTAGTCTTAGTCTTCCTGAATCTTGAAACACTTGTTAATTTGATTTAATTCATTTGCTTTTCAAATTCTTTTTAAATGCTGCAGAAGCCTAATGCATTTGGCTTACAATTTTTGTGGCTTCTGACCTCACTACCGGCGCACAAGATTATCTTTTGCCGGTATAGTGCCATATTGTCATAATGATATTTTGATGGTTTGAAATTCATTATCAAATCTCAAGGTAATTATTTATTTTGTATTTTATTCCAGTGTTGTACCAATTTACTTTTGTATTGTTTTCTTTTCTTTTTGGCAATAAAATATAGATTGATTGATTCAATGTTCGGTTGAATTGAATAAATTTTGATTAGTAATGAATAATTCACTTGGAATCCTTGTTAATATTTAAGGTGGGGGAGACAGCGTGCAACAGCTTCGCCAGTGGATTGACAGCTACGAGGAGGCGGTGACCAATCACTACTCGCCCGAGCTGAGGGCGCGCATTCTCAACATCAAAGTGAACGGAGTGCACAGCGATCTCAAACTGCCCTCGCATCTACTCGCCACGCCCAAGTGTCGTATATCGCTGCTGCCTTCTGGCATCAAGGTCAGCATTTTTAATACTATTAGTTTTGTGAACCGTAGACCTCACGCAGTTATTGTAAACTCATGTCCTTTGCTCATTCATCCTGTTCCCTATCAAAGGATAATTGGTTGTGTTGGTGAAGTGGAACAGCCCTACTCGGGTCTCCCCACTATTTAAAGCCATTCGCTAAATAAATAATTCATCCTGACAAAATAGATCCTGTCAACCGGGCATTCAGCAAAATTGAGCTATAAAAGAATGTTGCATACCACATTAAAATCAGCTTAATTCACGTTCATCATCAACTCCCCACATCAAAGCCTGTATCACCTGTAGTAAATAACATCTGTAATCAGTCCTGTACGCGCCGTACCGGTTCCTCTTGGAAAAAACCAACAAAATAAAAGTTCTGTATAATCACAGATAAGATAGTAATACTATCTTATCTGTGATTACTATCTTATCTGTGGTATAATACAAATAAAACTTCACTGTTTAAAGAACTGTTGTTTATTTCGAAACATGGGGCCGGTTTATGTTATTTGAAAGTCCTAGACTAATATAACATCGACAAACGTTAGCCTCGACACTATCTACTAAGGGCTTTATGTTGCTAACCCACTAACCTGTTGAAACAAACGTTTGTCGATGCTACGGTGTCCACCCGTTTTAGTCTAGGACTTGGCTGAATCCCGAGCTCATGAACCGGTCCTAAATATGACAAACATTATCACAGTTTCAAAATATTTAGTAACTTTAGGTGTACCATTATGCGATTGAAGCGATGTAGGACAGGCAACTGTGTCTACTTGACGCGAGACTGTACTTGCTTCCACCCTCCCCACCCCAGACTCTTCAAACTCACATGCCCGGTTTTTCAGTCGCTCAATAGACAGTTTATGGATCCAATAGCACTATTGAATCAATAACCATGTGTTTTCAAATGCAAAAAAAGTTATTGATTCAATAAGTTTATTGAACGACTGAAAAACCGGGCATCAGACAAATAATCTTCGTATAGCACGATCCTTTCAGTGATTTCGACACAATAATCAAAAGGCTTAAAAGTCTTAAAGACCTTTAAAGTCTTTGAAATACCTTTTTAAAGAAGACCTTTCAAAGAATAACTTTTTAAAAGACCTTTTCATTAATCTGCGAGATTCAACATTTGTAGGTTAAGTATTGTGATATTGCTCCTAAAATCATATGTATTCTGACAAGTTAAAAGGATCCTGCTATACAATACCAACTTGCTTCCAAGCATGGAAAAAAGTTTATGTTGAAGGAGTATGACGAAAACAAATGAATTTAATTCATTTTAAATTATCATTCTCCTTATTAAGTGTTGATGTTCCACATCACCTATTGAATATTTGATTGATCATGATGTTATCGTTTTTAATGAATGAGAAGTTACAATATTATTGGATTGAAACTGTATAATAAGTTACCTCAAAGTTTAATGAATGAGACTGTAGATAGGTAAAAATGAAACTTTTCAACAGGTTAGTGAAAACACCAATGTATTCTATAAAAGAGTTCTTAGATTCTGATACTATTATTGACTTTTAATTCCTTGAATATTAAAAATAAATTAAAAATATATTGTTTATATTTTATTAATAATATATATTGTATGTTTTATGACAAATACTGTATCTAAGATGATCTATTTGACGTTGTCTATAACTGTTACTTAGCTTATGCTTATGCTTATGCTTATGGCTTTTTTGGCGGAGAGACCCTTTCGGGTGTTCCGCCTCGCCGAATCCAGTTTTCCCTAATGTGAAATATGGAAAACATTATAGGTTAAGTCCAACACAGAATTTTCAACTTTCCCAAAAAGTCCCAAAAAATCTTCAAAATCAAAATCTTTCAAATTATAGATTAACAGCACTAATACGATACTCACGAAAGCACGTCATTTCAAATAAAATAATTACTGTTACTGTTGAATGGCAATGAAATTCTATTGATTTATTTATTTATTTAATTTTGAGGTTGTAAATCACACTACAAAATGAGCAAATATTTTATTGCAGTTTGAATTTCGGTTTCAGATTCTGATGACGCGCACCAGCGTGCCGGCCAACCAGCCGCTGATCGAGCTGCGCGGCAAGTACATGCTGGCGGGCGGGGGCGGTCCGGCCGCCGCCTCCACGCGGCCGATCTCGCGCCCGCCGGGGGTGCCCGCCCCCGCGCCGCACATATTCCACTACCAGTTGCCGCGCGACAACACCGAGGTGTGCGTCGACTGTCGCACCTACGGCAACGATGCGCGCTTTGTGCGCCGATCCTGTAAGCCCAATGCTGAGGTCAGTGCCCTGTTGTTAGTCTATTGTTTTCTTTCATTCATATAAAACGTTATGAATGGAAACGTTCATTTTACGACATAGATGATTTTATGAACTGTAATAATATGTCTGGCATGACAACATGAACAAATTTTATTCTTGTGAAATTAATGACGAAGCCTATTGTACTATTTGTATTTAATGGCTAATAAATATTCTTATTCTTATTATAACAAATTTTTAACATAGTAGAACTAATCCAAAAATCATGAATAAAACACACGTAAGTAGAAATTGAATTTTTACATTTCAATTTTTAATTTATTTCACACACACACACCATTACATCAAATTGAATTTATTCATGTAGTATAGGCGTACATTTAGTCAAGACAAGATAGACATTAATCACGTTTAGACAGTAATAGCTTGAAGCAGCACACACCGATGCAATGGCTAATCGGTGTTGCTTCATAAGCAACTATGTGATTAAACGTGACTAATCTGTCTTGTCTTGTCTTGTCTTTGCACGCCTAGCCTAATATATTATTCACATGAAAATTACATCGTCTCAATGTATTCAGGTTGAAAAGCATGAAAATACCTCAGGAAATGCATCTTGGTGATCTTTTCCAAGTTGCGTGTGAAAGTGTGTGGGTGTGTTGTGTGTGTGTGTGTGAGGTTCGTGGTTGTGCGCGTGTGTGAGTGTGTGGTGTGGCTCGTTATTTGACAAAGCTATTATTATAATTATAAATACTATCTGTCTTCTGGGAAGATGTCAAAACAATTATGTTCTGTTGTTGCTTGTTGTATTATCTTTCTGATTTTTGTAACACACTATACGCTAATGTACATATCGTTTTTTATTTTTTTATTATGGTTTCTAATTTTTATGAATCCGCTTTTGAAAATGTTATTTTGATGAAATGATATATCAACGAATTTTAGTTTTAATGAACATAGTCTTTGTATTTTTTGTTTGTCTTCTGTAAGGAACTCTTTCCTCTTCTACAGGCTTCTGCCCATAAGAGGAAATTCTTCATTGCTGTAATGTTTTTATTGCTGTAATGTATTTTATGAAGAAATAAAATTCAATTTTAATCCAATATGACCGACTACTACCGCCTACTCTTAATACTTCTATTTTTTTCCACTGATTTGGCAATGAATCTTTCTTTCAACAGGTTGTTTCTTTTGAGTTTTTAATTCGATAGTAAACTATATCTTTCAGATACGTCACTGCATAGAAAAGGGCACGCTGCACTTGTAAGTTCATTGACAATAAATCTTTTTTTCAACAGATTAATTGATTCTTCTGAGTTTTTAATTCGATTGTGAACTATACCTTTCAGATACGTCACTGCATAGAAAAGGGCACGCTGCACTTGTACCTAGTTCATTGACAATAAATCTTTTTTTCAACAGATTAATTGATTCTTCTGAGTTTTTAATTCGATTGTAAACTATATGTTTCAGATACGTCACTGCATAGAAAAGGGCACGCTGCACTTGTACCTGGTGACGACAGTTGCACTGGACAAGAACACCGAAGTGACCCTGGCACAGTCGGCCAGCGGCCCGGCCATCCTGCCCTGCGCCTGTGGCGACCCCTGCTGTCGCCCCGCCAAACTAGCCGCGCCCCCGCCACCCTCCAAGCACCACTCAGCCGCCTCCTCACACGAGCAGCACCACGATAAGAAGAATGGAGCGTTCGCCCACGGTGCCAACCGGACTGCGCTCAATGTGCCAGCCACCAATAACCAGTGAGTAGTTTCATTCATGTCACGTATTTTTCTTCTACGTTTTGAAAGGAATAAATGAGATAAAGTAGTTTGAAGTATGGCAGGATCCATTTAACTTGTCAGAAATCAGCTGTTTTGGTAATAATTAAACAGGGACTTCGACACAATAATCAAAAGGATTAAAAGTCTTAAAGACCTTTAAAAGACCTTTTTAAAGAAGACCTTTCGACTTTTTAAAAGACCTTTTCAATAATCTGCGAGATTCAGCCTTTGTAGGTTAAGTATTGTGATCATATGCTCGTCGATCATATGTTTTATGACAAGTTAAACGGATCCTGCTGTATATGTAGAGCCATTCCATAAGTTGCAGCTGATCATAGTTTAAAATACTTGCTGGTAAATTGATTTTTTAATAGTACTTTTTATGTTGGGTTGTACCGAGAAAGATCAATTTTTATTTGGAATGAGTACAATGCTAATCAGATGGGATGAACTGATTCAAAATAATTGATACTACAGAGTGTATAGTCACAGTGTGAACATTACATATTACAGGCTGTTGCCTTTGCAGGGACCTTCCTTGATATTAATACAGTATATTAATACTATTTTATGTTATACCTATTGTATTATTAATTGTATTATTTTTCATTGTACTTTTTAAGTTAGCTGTATTTTGTTTCAAGGATAAATAAATGATTCGATTGATTGATTGATACATGTCATACTTTTGATTGGTTAGCTCCTACAAATCCGCCATACTTTTGCCAATTCCCATAACATTTGCATTGGAATGAAAAGCTGATTATATGTTTTGATATTAAATTCACTTCTAACCTACATTTTGCCTTTGCCAGTATTAGTTTTCATCATTTTAAGTTTTTAAAGCAATACCAAGAATAGAGAGACTATTTTTAATCTTAGAAAAGTTTCAATACTCTGTTTTGAAAGATATGTTAAATCTTCTCCAAATTGGGAAGACATGGTTGAAGAGAGAATAAATGAGAAAACTAGAGTATTTTGTCATCCATTAACTCGTATACCAGTTTGTAGCCTAATATTAATATTATTAATACGAAAATTCATTCAAAAATGAATTATGATTCACTTGGAAGTTTATGAATGCTGTAGAAGAAAATTCTTCTTTTTTTTTTTTGTTGAAAATTTACTTTATTGTTAACAATTTACTTTTTGGCAATAAATATTGATTGATTGATTGATTAGGCAATTTGTTTAGAAATGTTTTTTGCTAAATAAATCATTTTCTGTTCTCAGTTCGGCCATGGACAAAAGGCGACGTGGCCGCAGACGAGCCGTGTCGGAAAACGAGCGACCGCAAGAGAAGAATCCGCCGCCGGCGACACAGGAGCGAGAACGCCGCGACAAAACGCCGACGAACGCTAAAGAACGACGGGAGCCGCCAGCTGCTAGCAGTGGCGACGTCACCGCAGTGAAACAGGAGGTGAAAGTGGAGCCGCAGTCGGTGGAGGAAGAGGAGGCGGTGGTGAAGCCGACCGTTGAGACGGGAGCGTTGATCAGTGCTTTGCCGGCGGGAGTGACGACACGTGCCGAGAAGAAAGAGATAAAGGAAGAGCCTGCTGAGAAAGCCGCTGCCGTGGTTGATGAGAAGAAAACGGAGAAGCCTGTTGTCAAGACGGAGAAGGTGAGAGGACCGGTTCAATTTTTATTCGACTTATGATTTACAGTATTAACAGATACATTAAATTTGACGTTTGACATTAGATTCAGATTTATCAGTTTATTCATTTGGATTACAATGTCGGCTTGAATTCTAGACTTTATAGTTTAGCAATGAAATTGAAATTGAATTTTATTTCTTCATAAAATACATTACAGCAATAATAATAATAATAATAATAATTCGTTTATTTCACTGCATTTTTACAATTGGTACAAATACATACATTAAGCATAATGATTAAGCATAAAACACATAGATTGTATGAAGAATTTCCTCTTATGGGCAGAAGCCTGTAGAAGAGGAAAGTTCTGAGTTCCTATCAGAATACAAAGACTATGTTCATTAAAACTAAAATTTATTGATATACATCATATTTCATCAAAATAACACTTTCAAAAGCGGATTCATAAAAATTAGAAACCATAATAAAAACCATAATTCAATTTGATGTTTGACATTAGATTTAGATTCAGATTTATCAGTTTATTCATTTGGATTACAATGTCAGCTTGAATTCTAGACTTTATAGTTTAGCAATGAATCCCATCAAAAGTAAAAGTGATTACATTATTCAATAATTCACTTAACAAAGCATATACTAAGGAAACCAATCAAATTAATGGAATAAAAACACAGATGCTGTCTTCTTCTACTTAGTTTTATTTATACAAAACTTGAGTTTCGATGCTCATGGAATCATCATCAGTTGAATGTTGAGTCGAAACTCAACATTCAGTTTCGAAAATTCAACTTTGACGACCACTTGATATAAATAAAACTAAGTAGAAGAAGACAACATCTGTGTTTTTATTTCATTATGGAGAAATTCTACAATATTTCTGAAAACAGTGTTAAACCAATCAAATTATATAGCACGATCCTTTTAACTTGTCAGAAATCAGCTGTTTCGGTAATAATTGAACAGTGATTTCGACACAGCAATGAAAAGGCTTAAAGACCTTTATCTTAAAAGAACTTTCAAATGAGACCTTTCAAAGAATAACTTTTTAAAAGACCTTTTCAATAATCTGCGAGATTCAGCATTTTTAGGTTAAGTATTGTACTGGTGGCCGAGTAAAACATATGTTTTTTGACAAGTTGAAAGGATCCTGCTATATGAATTTGAGCTTTACTTCTAGATAATTTCGTACAGCTGTTTTATTTATCAAATATAATATTATATAAAATGTTTTTATATGTTTTAGTTGAATTTAACTGTATCTGCCAATTAGACAATCATCCAATTGAACTTAACTACCGTATAATGACTAGATATTTTTATTTTTACTAGATAATTGACTAGATATTTTTATTGGTTCCGTTGCACTGGTTCCTATAGATGACATCATTTTATGGCTGTTAGATTCAATTGGACGGTCTCCGGGTAAAAGGGAATAAGTCAATTTTTCCAATTTTTTTATTACTGATAATCAACTCTTTGACAGCTTTATCTTTGGGTAAAAGACAATAAGTCCATACTCTAATATAACAGCTGTAATTACCCATGTGAATATTGTAATAAGTATTTAGTAGATAACTTTGTGTGGGTAAAAGGTAATAAGTCTATTTTTGACGTATTCCCTTCTACCCGGAGACCGTCCCATTATAACACCAGGTAAACATACCACTGTATATCAATGAGCAAAAAGTTCTTTAATAATAAATCTATGAATTTACTTTGTCAAGGTGGAAGAGAAGAAAGAGAAAGAGAAGCCGAAAGAGAAGGAGAAGCAGCAGCGCGACGAGTCGCCGCCACACGTGCCGACCACACGCTCGTCGCGACAGTGGGCGATCCGTCGCGAGGCGGCCGCCTCCGTCAAGCCGACGTCGCGTCGCAGCCGCGACCATCCGTCGCCTCCGGCCGCTGCCGCCCCTCCGCCGCCGCCTCCCGCGCGCGAATCGCGACGCAGCAGCACCGTCGATCGAGACGACGATGAGCCGCCGCCGGCCAAGTCGACAGCGGCTGCTAAGAAGGAGGCCGCCGAGAAACGCAATAAAATGGTGAGTTATTCGCTATTACAATATAAAATTCAAATTTATTTGCCATGTATACAATATACATGAAATGAAAATTTGTCACTCAAATATGTAAATTAATTACAGTTATTATATATGATGTGATATAATACACTTCATAATTCAATTTAATTTTATTTTGCTTTTATTTAAATTAAATTTGAATTTAATTTAGAATTGAATTTAAAGATTGGTTCCTAATGAATTATCAATTCATTATTGCTTTCAAATTTTTTTTAAATGCCGCAGCTTCAATGCATTTAGTTTAAAATTTTTAGATTCAGACCTCACCAATGGGCGGCCAAGATTATCTTTTGCCGGTAAGCATACCTATTTGTCAAGTTAACAATACTGTTGATGGTTTAAAATTTTGCACTATTCAAGGTAATTATTATTATTATTTGTATGTTACTATTGATTATTACTTAATGAAAAAGCTTTTTTGACAAGTTGTATTGGATTAATGCTATAATTAGTTGGCAATAAATTTTGTATTGTTTACCAATAAAATATTGATTGATTGAATTACAGTTATTATATATGATGTGATACCTAATAGTATATTATGTATGTATGAATTGAGAGATATTTATTATTTTATCCATTCTGCTATTTTTTTAATACTAGATTTTGTTATTCTATTTGTTATTAAACTTTCAGGTATTAGGTTGATCAATTTATTATCTATTGTTAATCTAAAATTGTATAATGCTTCACCTTTTGCTATTGTATTTGAGGAAGCATCGATTTAAATTGAGAATAGTGATTTGTAATTGTGAAAACATCAGATTTAAATGAGAATAGTCTATTGTTTGTGAGATGTAATCAATGTAATTGATAATATTAAATTATTTTTTTAATTGTGAGATACGGATATTGGTGGGGAGACGGTACAATGGGTAGGTTCCATTTGACATTACAATTTGATTATGATTGCCACTACGGTATTTCTGAATGAAAACTGTCACTCAAATATGTAAATTAATTACAGTTATTAAATATTAAATTAAGTGTTATAAAAATACAGTACATAATAACAGCAATATCTGTAAAAGAATTGGTACACAGAAAATATTAGCACAATATTGTTTTACAAAAAATAAATTCTACATAATCAAATAGCATAACATCAAAAAAAAAAAATTACCTGAGAATAAATTTTAAAACCATCAACAGTATTGTTAAACATATGATGGATGCAAGCAGATACTTAAGTTAATATATGATGTGATACCTAATAGTATATTATGTATGTATGAATTGAGAGATATTTATTATTTTATCCATTCTGCAATTTTTTTAATACTAGATTTTGTTATTCTATTTGTTATTAAACTTTCAGGTATTAGGTTGATCAATCTATTATCTATTGTTGATCTAAAATTGTATAATGCTTCACCTTTTGCTATTGTATTTGAGGAAGCATCGATTTAAATTGAGAACAGTGCTTTGTAATTGTGAAAACATCAGATTTTAAATGAGAATATTCAATTGTTTTTGAGATGTAATCAAATGTAATTGATAATAGTAAATAATTGTAATTGAGAAATCGGCAAAATTTCAAATAAGGATACAAAAATAGCCTTCAAAAGTAGAAAATGAACTGTAAGAATGAAAACGTGAACAGAATCAGTTATATTTCTCAATCACAACTTAGGCCAATGTCATTCTTATCAATTTAAATGCTAGACTAAAAAGGGTGGATACCGCATAAACGTTAGCCTCGACACTATGTACTAAAACCCACTAACAAAAAGTCGATAAGTAGAAATGAACTGTTATGAAAACGTGAACAGAATCAGGATTTTTCAATTTCTTAACCGGCAACTTAATTATTCTTGTCAATTTAAATTTTCATTTTCTCAAATTGGAATGATACAGAGTGGCGCACGAAATGTATTTGCACTCTGTACTTTCTCAATTGGATTGTTTCAACAACAATTCACTATTATTAATAAAATGTAGAAACTTCTCAAATACAATTCAACATTCTCATTTACATCTGATTTCTCTAGTTTTGTTCTCAAGTTTTGATTAATTTCAAATAATAAATGTAAGCTCACTTACCCATACCCACAATATATTGGCATCCCCACCCAAATATTACTCCAACTAATAACAACTCTAGCACTTGGGTCACCAGAGTTAGCTAAGGGTTTTTTTTGCTCAACATTAGTTTATGTTTGTAAGTGTAGTTTATGTTTATACTTGCTCAACATGATATAGTTTATGCTTGTATGATTTTTTTTAAATTTAGCTTATTCATTATAAGGTTATTGTAAGCTTATAAGTTTGAATAAGGTTAATAAGCCCTTTGGTTAATTAATTTTAAAATTGATTTGGTTAAGCCCAAGGTTAATTAATATAAGGGTTATTTGTTTGTTAACAGGGTCGTGCCCTATACAAACAGAGTTGCACTATTTTAACAAGCATGCAAAGCTAAAAAATAACATGATATTAAAAATTATTGACTAATGATATAATTAGAATTATTTATATTTTTGAATTGAATTGAATATAAGGGTTATAAGGTTAAATAAAGCTTATTTATTATTGTTATTTCAAGGAACTAGATTCATTACTATCCCTTTATTTATGTAACTTAAGCTACACCATAAAACGTTCTTGATGTGTTGATTGATGAAACCGTTTCCGTTTCGCAGACCAGAGAGGAACGCAAAATGGAGGCGATAATGAAAGCGTTCGAACGCATGGAAAAGGATCAGGCGAGACGTCAGGAGAATCAGGCGAGACAGGCGCAGCGGAAGGACTCGACGGACACCGAGAAGGAGAAGACGGAAAAGGAAAGTGCACCGTCAGCAGTTCAGACGCGCAAGGATCGCGACAGTGTGCAGCAGGCCCATCAGGCGTCGTCGAGTCCGTCCGCTGCTGTCAAGCGGAGAAGGTCAGTCAGGTGAATATGACAACATTTATTTGGCATGAGTTTCGATTTCAAACACTCTAGATACTGTTGATTCAAGATGCTTATGGACTCGAAGATGTTCAACTCAAAGACCTCAAGTTAATTATTCATAATTTGGCATGAATTTCGATTTCAAACACTCAAGATACTGTTGATTCAAGATGCTTATGGACTCGAAGATGCTCAACTCAAAGACCTCAAGTTAATTATTCATAATTTGGCATGAATTTCGATTTCAAAGACTCTAGATACTGTTGATTCAAGATGCTTATGGACTCGAAGATGTTCAACTCAAAGACCTCAAGTTAATTATTCATAATTTGGCATGAATTTCGATTTCGAAGACTCAAGATACTGTTGATTCAAGATGCTTATGGACTCGAAGATGCTCAACTCAAAGACCTCAAGTTAATTATTCATAATTTGGCATGAGTTTCCATTTCAAAGACTCTAGATACTGTTGATTCAAGATGCTTATGGACTCGAAGATGTTCAACTCAAAGACCTCAAGTTAATTATTCATAATTTGGCATGAATTTCGATTTCAAAGACTCAAGATACTGTTGATTCAAGATGCTTATGGACTCGAAGATGTTCAACTCAAAGACCTCAAGTTAATTATTCATAATTTGGCATGAATTTCGATTTCAAACACTCAAGATACTGTTGATTCAAGATGCTTATGGACTCGAAGATGTTCAACTCAAAGACCTCAAGTTAATTATTCATAATTTGGCATGAGTTTCCATTTCAAAGACTCGAGATACTGTTGATTCAAGATGCTTATGGACTTTCGGATGTTCAACTCAAAGAAATTATTCACTGTTCAAAGACTCAAGATACTGTTGATTCAAGATGCTTATGGACTCGAAGATGCTCAACTCAAAGACCTCAAGTTGCTTTTAATGAATATTGATTCTTTCGTGTCTGGAGTAACAGTTATGTAATATGAATTTCAATTTCGATACCTCAAGTTTTTATTATTGAATGCTTAAATAAATAAATAAATTCTTTTATTGCCAAAAACAATACAAAAGATGATCAATGATATTCCATTAATGACATTTGATTGTCATATTACTACTTTCAATTAAACAACAAAAAATCACAAATAACTGACTGGTGTGCATTGGACTATTTGTTTGTATTAAGTAGACAATCATATGATCCACCTGCCTCCAGTAGCCTGAACGTCTACTGGAATCGTGAAATCAAGCCATAACAGTGAAGGTCCACCACTAATAAAAATTATTCTATTGAAAACAATTTGAAAAAATTAAAATTCGATTCGATATTGTTCTGTATTTTGGTGAAATGAATTGATTGATAAATGTTGTCTAAAATTAGGTCATGTACAATAAAATTGAGTAAACATTTTTTTTGTGGTTTTCACAGACTATTCTGTAGACTGAACGTCTACTGGAATCGTGAAATCAAGCCATAACAGTGAAGGTCCACCACTAATAAAAATTATTCTATTGAAACAATTTGAAAAAAAATAAATTCGCTTCGATATTGTTCTGTATTTTGGTGAAATGAATTGATTGATAAATGTTGTCTAAAATTAGGTTATGTACAATAAAATTGAGTAAACATTTTTTTGTGGTTTTCACAGACTATTCTGTAGACTGAACGTCTACTGGAATCGTGAAATCAAGCCATAACAGTGAAGGTCCACCACTAATAAAAATTATTCTATTGAAAACAATATGATAAAATTAAAATTCGCTTCGATATTGTTCTGTATTTTGGTGAAATGAATTGATTGATAAATGTTGTCTAAAATTAGGTCATGTACAATAAAATTGAGTAAACATTTTCTGTGGTTTTCACAGACGAAAAGGTCGCGGCAAATCGCACGGTATGCCACAGCCGCGACTGTCCAGCAGTCGCCTACGTGCCAGACGAGCGGCAAGAGGAGCGGTGTCGCGGCCGCAGAAACGCGCCGTCGCCAAGAGTCGCGCGACACCCGTGGCCGCACGCGGTCGCGACTCTGATGACGCGACAGAGGACGCCGAAGAGGAGGAGGAGGAGCAGGAAGATGAGGAGGAAGAGGAGACTAGTGATGAGGAGAGTAGTAGCAACGCTACGCCGGCGGTTAGTCAAGCGGCCGGTCTTCTAATGGCGTTGTCGACTCCTAATAATTTCGCTGATAAGGTGAAGAATAGTTTTGGTAGCAAAAACATCATTCATACGCGAAAGAATAATTGTACTCTGTAGTAGAGTAGTTTTTTTCAAGATGTTAGCTAAATAGGAAGTTGATAGGAATAGTGGAATTCCACTATACATTCTATTATTCATTTTTTATATGATACTTACCAACTTACTGCTGGGGCGTCACAAATCTCAGTCGATTTTTTGCCTCGTAGATTAGCCTCCTTCATTCTTCTCTGTCCTCTGCCATTTCAATTGCTCTTCCGCACCGGACAACATCTTTCTCAACTTGGTCGAACCACCTTAATTTAGGCCTTACAAATGAAATCCGGTTCAATTTCTTTTTCAAACGTAACGAGTTTACCCCGTCAACAGATAGTGCCACAGGAAACTTTTCATCTTTTTATCAAAAATCTAATGCAAATACTGTCTGTTTAAAGATGCGAATCAGTAGAAGTCAATACTGTAGCTGTATATTTGAATAATTATTAAAAACACTAATGGAATTCAAATTCAGTTCAAATTACAGATTTGAATACTGTTTCCAAGCGAGTCAGAAGAAGCCCATAACTTCCACCTACAAATATAATACGGAGAACCAATTACATAAATTATATTTTTTTATTGATTGGGAACCAAGCTAATTTGAACAAAAAAACAATTTGTGTGAGTGTTGGTGTTTGTGTGGGTGTGTGTGTGCCCTCTCCTATGTGCAAGTGTGTGAACGAATGTGAAAGTAATAAAAATTTTGATCTTTAATTTTTCAGCATTTCTGTTGCTACATTTAATCAAGTATTAAAAAAATCTACTATGAAAAATGATTAGATTTCCTTCTTCTAAATTTTTTTATATTTTAATTTTAATATAATATTAATATGAACTTGATCTCACAAACAAACCTTGCGGTTCATGTGAGAGTTGATTCCTTATTTTATAATTTATATTTTATCTTGAGTGTATGCTTTTTATCTGTACAAGTGTATGCTTGTATTTGTTTTTGGAATCTAATAAAATTCAATTCAATTCAAAAAAAAAATGGAAATAGTACATTGTGATAATTTATCCATCGATGAATTTTGTTCCTTGGATTCTATGGAAACAAAACAAAATAATGATATCCTGAATTCGAATGAATATAATATTATTCAATATGAGTTCCATTTCGCTTTTATATATATAGATTATATTTTTACAAGTTTTTTATAGTTGAATGTTTTGTTTTATGTCCAGGAGAGTTCAAATACGGATGAAGCGTACAAGCAGCCGCACAGGACGCCGGAGAGGAAGTCGAGAGGCGAGTTGGGCGAGGCGGAGGAGGAGGAGGAGGAGGAGAGTCCGCGTGGCCTGAACACGAGCAGCAGCAGCGATACGCCGTCCACGCCTGTCTCCAACACGTGTCTGTTGGTGGCCGCTGCTGTGGGCCCCCTCGCGCCTGGGTTCAAATTTCCCAAAACCAAAAAGGTAACATGAAACGAACTTGAAGATATTCCACTGTCAATTAAATCCATCTATTGCTACAAGTACAAATCAATCAATCAATCAAATCATTTATTTATCCTTGAAACAAAATACAGCAAACTTAAAAAGTACAATGAAAAATAATAGAATTAATAATACAATAGATAATAATAATAATAATTCCGTGTAACCTGGCTGGCTCAGGTCTGGTGTCAGAGTTTTCAGGTCACTCCTGATCAGTTCAGGGTCTCTGACGTGACTTAACGACTGTTTTTTAGGCAGCCGGGACCGACGGCTTAGCGTATCCCCCAATACAATAGATATAACATGAAATAGTATTAATATACTGTATTAATAACTAGGAAGGTCCCTGCAAAGGCAACAGCCTGAAATCAAATCATTAGAATATGCCTTTGCAGGTTTTTCCTGATTTTGTAATTATATTTCCTGTTTGTAAATATGTACGTAAGATTTTTTATATTTTATTTTGTATTGTGGCTAAAAGGGAATGAATTTTTAATTTGATATTATTGGGAGAGATATAACAGGCTAAGCCCTTGTTCGGGAAACTGTTTCCCGAATTTTGATAAACAGTAATATATTCAAAAATAGCCTTATGTTAAGTTCCCACTACAGTTGATCCCAAAAATTGCCAGTCGAGAAATAAGTGTACTTGAAAATTTTAATTTTTTTAGTCTGTGATAGAAGTCTGAAGATTTCAATTAAGATGATAGTAATCAATTTAATATTCTACATCATTTTGACTTGTAAGCTTACTGGACATTAGCTTGTTTTTGTCTGGACATTATCTTTGCGAATATCTTTCAATAATATGTATTCCACTTTCTTATCATTTACAGACTCGATAATCACAGAGTAGAGATTGCATGTCACACTTTTGATTGGTTAGCTCGAACAAACCCACCATTATTGTACTTTTCAAGTTTGCTGTATTTTGTTTCAAGGATAAATAAATGATTTGATTGATTGATTGATACAGTCTGTATTCAATACTATGTTTCAAATTCATGCTATTTCAAAAAGTCTTCCAGTAGTGATAACCAAACTCATATTATTCTACAGTGTTTTAATATTTTTCATTTTTGTCTCAGAATCTATTGAACTCGTGGTTCAAAGCGCCAGACCCGGGCTCTCCCCCCCTGCCGCCTTCCGCCGATGACTCGCCCACCCGGCCCGGTCCCGGCAAGAAGCGATGGCTGAGGCAGGCCATCAGTGAAGAGTGTGATTCGCCCAACGGACGACAAGGTGGGGACAACATTCTGTTTGAGATTTTAAACGAAATTTTGAATGGAGGACCGAGATTATAACGAAGGGAAGATTTAAACTTAGAAGAAAGAATATTTAACAATTAATATTCGGTACTTTCCTGTTATAGGACACGTCTACTCATCTAGAGATATCGATAGTCGATATCGAACTTCAAAAGTATCGATACTCCTCGATATGAGAAAAATATAGGTTATTAACAACTATTCCAATAATTCCAACTATTCCAAGGTTATTCCAATCTATTACAGGGTTCTTATTCATTCCTAATTGTTTAGCACAAAATTCGATTGTGGTTAATTCTTCACACCAACAATATAAAAAACGAACGGCGGTAGTAAACGGAATTCTGCTTTCCACAAACCAACTTCCAACTCGTGATCCTATATTCTAATATTGCAAGGATTACTTTGACAAAATGGTTTATCTTTGTTAAAATAGAACTTCATCGTATGTCCTTTCTCACACTCACGTTTATTATGCAGTGAACACTTACTTTTTGAAAATGTAATTGCACTCTCTTCGTTGGTAGGTAGATCCCAGATCAACATTTGAGACTGAAAAACTTGAATAATAGTCAAATAAATATTCTTTTTTAAAAAAATATTAAAATATTAAATATTTTATTTTTAAATAAAAAAGAAACGGATATCCTTTTTTGGCCATTTAATACGGACATCACAAAATAGAACCAGCAGGAAAATCATTGAAAAGTTATGGAATACTAAATGCGGTATTGATGGATCACGGAAATTAGGAGGATATGCAAGAACTACACATTACAATACAGTGATTTGAAAGACAAAACACATGCACTCAAAATACTTAAAGACAAACACAGTATCTTACCTGTAAAAGTAAATAAACAGAGAGTGGGAAGGGTGATTTTGGAGGAGGAGAGGAGGGCACGATCTGAGAGAATGAAAGCATACTGGGTCATCAAAAAGAAAAAAAAAGGAAAAAGAAACCGATCTTGTATTGACTAAAGTGGTCCAATGTTGGCCATAAAAGACAAACAAACAACAACAAATATTCTTTTAATTGCCAGCTGATTATATTTAAATTCAGTGCGAAGACGAGAATCGATAATTTCGATATCGACTATCGATATCTCTTAATGACTAGACGTGTCCTATAACAGGAAAGTACCTAATATTCTATTACCTTTGATTGAGACGTAGCATCCGGCTACAACGAGGTGAGTACTGCAACTGCCTGTGTGCTGTCTGACTAGCTAAACAGTAGGGTAGAGGAAGGGGTAAAGTAAGGAAGGGAGAGGAGAGAGTATCGCCTCTATAGACTTCGAAGCACAGATAATAAATTGTTCGCAGTCCTTACCAATTCAAATTTCAAATTTATTGAAAAAAAATTACATCACAATATTATCAAGTATATCAATGAAAATACAATTTTTAAACATGATAAAAGACCAAATTTTCTTAACGAATTAAATGGGAACTTTCTATTCTTCACGCAATATTCCAATTCAGAGATCTGTGTTCGAATTAATTTTCTATCAAATAAAGTATAGCAGGATTCTTTTAAATTGTCAGAAGACAGCTGATTGATGTACGCTCGTTTACTAACGTTAAATCAGCTGTTTTCTGACAAGTTAAAAGAATCCAGTTATAACCTTAAATTGAACAGCTGATTAGGTAAGGTACCTATAGCAGGATCCATTTAACTTGTCATAAAACATATGTTCGACGAGCATATGATCACAATACTTGACCTACAAATGCTGAATCTCGCAGATTATTGAAAAGGTCTTTTCAAAAAGTTATTCTTTGAAAGGTCTTCTTTAAAAAGGTCTTTTAAAAACTTTAAAGGTCTTTAAGTCTTTCAAGCCCTTTGATTATTGTGTCGAAATCACTGTTTAATTATTACTGGATCAGCTGATTTATGACAAGTTAATTGGATCCTGCTATACACACTAGAGATTCATATCATGGTTTGCCGCGTTATAACAGTCTTTATGTCTAGTGTATGAGTACCTTATCAAATCAGTTGTTTAATTCTAGGTTATTATATTGGATTTATAGTGATGGAAATGTGATCGTTTACATAAACTTTAGGATCACAGACATATATAGAGCATCAACAGGTTCTAATAGGTAGCATCAATTCCTGTACAATACATGTTGATTATGAAACTTGGTATCTTTTAAGTACTCTTCATGGTACAATTCTTATAATAAATATGAAAATATCTATAGTAAGCTATTCATTTCGCCCTAAGTTAATTATTTGGTTCTTCCGTAGGGGACCCTTAGTGTTGTCCTTAAGATTCGTATTTCAGTTTTGTGATGTCTATTTTTGCAGACATGGCTGTATCGCCTACAGAATATGTAGCTCCATTGAAGAAACGGCGTATGGCTCGTGAGTCTATGTCTTCGGAACAGTCCTACACTCCACCAACAACGCCTGTTGGCACAAACCAGGTAATTTTCGCCTTTTTACACTGTTTTTTCTTGATATTCTTGAAAAAAGCAACTTGAAAACACTATTCGATGTAAATTCCACTACTTTATCACTATAGTACTGCAGTAATAAATGTGTGCATAATGATTTGATTTTGAATTGACAACATCAAATAGTGTTTTCTTTTACCATGGAGTTCCACAACATTAACAAAAATCTAACTAAAATACTTTATAAATAATGTATTACATTGGTTTAGAATTTATCAAAATAAATTCATCGCTGAAGAAGATCTAGTTGAAAATTTCCATTTTCGTGTTAGTTTGCAATAAAGAGGTTTTGACCTCTATAATAGCATCAGTTTTGAATACTTGTAAAAAATATTTGAAGCTTTATGTTCTCAATAAATCTTTTCTTCCAATTTTATCCAAAAGAATAAAATTAGCAGCTTATTAGGTAAGGTCATCCGTATCATGGGTTGTCGTGCTATAATAGTCAATGTATAGTCTACGATGATTTTCTTTTTTAAAAATGTGCTACCTTTTTTCTAAAGATGAATTTTTCTCTCTTTATTATATATATAATTTATGTTTTTAGTTGTAATAAATCATCTTTCTATCTATCCAGTGTATGTGAATAGAATAGAATTCTATTGTGTACCTTACCAAGTCATTTGTTTTATTGGAAAGTTCGATCGTACAAACATTACTTGAGATACAGAATTTGGAAGCAAGCATTTTAGTGCATTTAAAGACACGTTGTTAAGTGTGGGATAAAGTTATGAGCATAATTAACAAGACTTCAACGATTCTGAAAATGCTTTGCTTGTGACTTTATACTAATACAGTATGTATTTTAATTCGACTTTATACTAATACAGTATGTATTTTAATTCGACTTTATACTAATACCGTATGTATTTTAATTCGACTGAATACTCTTTCAAAATAAAACCTTAGTCAGAAACAGTGGTATACCTAAATGTAAACTCATTTAAGAATAGAATAGAATAAGTCATTGGTTTTGCAGAATGTTATAGAAATCTATCATGTGCGATTGACTCACAATAACTTATTCTTCAAATGTTACAGATGAATTATGATGAAGATGAGGGCATCCCTCGCTCACCCCCTCGTGGAAAGCATTCAGATATGGATGATGTAAGTTGATCTATTCCAATTTTATGATTATAAAATGGTTCAATTACAGTTTTTTAAATGTTTTTGGGGAGAAAGATATCTAATTTTGTACTGGCTATTTATTGAAATAATGTTAGTTTGTAGGCTTCAGTGCTTTTCATCCTTGAAGACAACTGGCCAGCTTGGTGCGTTATCCAATTGGAATGCCCGGCAATGTTGTTGTATTGTGTGCTGTTCAATCATCTGTGCACGCATGCGTATTAAACCGAAATTTCAGTCTGATATCACGACTCGGTGTGTTGAACTTGGATGATTTACAAGTAAAGCTGTTGATCAGAAATTATACATCTGTTCATTACTATTATAGAAGTGTGCTTATTGGCAACGTTGCAGACGTGTGATTGGCTAGCTCGGAAAGTTGTGGGATACTGTTTCTGAACTCAGATGTCTTCAGGGATGAAAAGCACTATAGTTATAGCAGGAGCCAATTAACTTGTCATAAGTCAGCTGATCCAGTAATAATTAAACAGTGATTTCGACACAATAATCAAAAGGCTTGAAAGTCTAAAGAACCTTTAAAGTCTTTAAAAGACCTTTCTAAAGAAGACCTTTCAAGGAATATCTTTTTAAAAGACCTTTTCAATAATCTGCGAGATTCAGCATTTGTAGGTTAAGTATTGTGATATTGCTCTTTGAAACAGCTGATTTCTGACAAGTTGAATTGGATCCTGCTATACTGTGAAACCTGACCCAATTATTATATTTTCCTTTTCCAATCACTAATTGAAGAGTACAATTATTTGAATTCAAAGGTGGGAAGAAATCCTTCAGAGGGATTATTATGTTGTATTCTTACAATGTTATCATAAGTTGAAAATTGAATATTTTAATAACAAATTGAATACTGGGATTTGAGAATAATTGAAAATTAATGCTTACTTTCTAGTGCAATGAAATATTTGAATATTTGGACGATTTTATGTTAGACGCTCCAGAACAAGTGCTATTTCTGAATTCTAGTATTTCAGGACATTATAAACTCTTGGAACTGCTCAGGAGTTTATTTCAGAACTACTCTAGACTACTATCATGTTCAGGAAATTAAAAATGCTTCAAAATGCTGGGAGAACTTCATGTTTGTATACTACAGAACTAGTGCTACTTCAGAATAATTCTAACGTACGGTGTTTAGGAATTTGGAAAGTCTCATGACTATTTCAGAATGTTGCAATAGTGTTTAAAACTTTGGAAACGGCTCAGAATATTTGGGACAACACAACGATTGCTACTACAGGATTCTAATCAGGATATTAGAAACACTGAATACTCGGGAGACTATTTCACGTCATAAGAAAACTACTCTAGAATGTTCAGTGTTTAGGACGTTAGAAACGCTTCAGAATACTTGGGAAAACTTCTAAATATCAGGATACTTCAGAACTAGTGCTACTTCGGGATTATAGTGTATTCAGGACATCATAAACGCTTGGACGCTGTAGCATAAACAAGTGAATTTAAAGAAAAGCTCGATAGTGATTAGTTTTATTCAACAGCGGTAATCCATTCAAGATCAAAATGTTTAAATCAAAGTAGTAAGGAATGTAGTTCAGACATGCGAGATAGAAAGAACAATGTCAAAGTAGTGCTGCTTTACTAGTGTTTGTAAGGAAAGTAATTGAGATATGCAAGGTGAAGAAATAATTTCCTAGTAGTTTGGAAGTTCTGAATTTCAAATTCTAATGCTGAATTAATAATGAGGAAGGTTTTAAAGTGAGGAAAGTAATCCCGACATGCGATATAGTAAGAATAATGTCAAAGTAGTGCGTGTAAGGAAAGTAATTCGGTAAGAGTGAAGGATCTATTATTGTGTAACAGGGAGGAAGTGATTACGAGGAGACGAGTGGATCGCCGGTCACCAATCAACCTCGCACGCCCGAGGATCGTCTTGCCGAGGATCCGAGGATGAGGAAAAAGGAAGAGTGCGGTGAGGAGGAGGCGAAGGAGAGGAGTGCCGGAAAGGAGGGAGAAGGAGGAGGAGGAAAGCTGAGCAAAGAGGAGAAGAAGATAACGCCTGCCGCTCGCAAAAAAGTGGTTAGACATTTGATGATTAAGAAGTACAGTACTTAGAAGTAATAGATTTACTTTATTAGTAAATAGACTGGGTTTGCAGTAGTTTTGGTGTTTGGATAGAGACAGCAAAATTAACAGACAAAGGCTGTAGCGTACAGGATATGCTGATTTTAAACTGCATATTTCATTATCACATTGTTGATAGTAGTATTGTCACAGTATGTTTTCAAAATTGAATTCAATTGTTTCGTTTATTTCTTTTGTTTCATCTTGAATATATCTCTTTTATATATTTTTTTCACCAAATGAACAGAGAAGGCTATAGCAGCTTTATTGATAGGTGACCGCTGGAGGTTAGTTGCACTCCTTTTTACTGTCTTTAAAATTCACACAAAATAATCTAAAATCGCTTACAAATAACATGCAAAGCAGACAGAGACTGTTGCATTGTTGTGGCAGACTTTAGCCGCATGCCCAGGATGCACTGCAACTAACCTCCAGCGGTCACCTATCAATAAAGCTGCCATATCTCAGTTAATATTCGTCCAATCTTGAAAAATAAGGTGTCAATCGATTTGTAATTGAATTTACTAAAAAAGTTATTCTTGTAAAATTTTTGTAATATCAACGGTTTTCTAGTTATTTAAGAAACAAAATTTTAAATGGCCGCCATTTTGTTTTATGAATTTGAAAAATTGTCATATTTTTTTGTAGCTTTGTCTAGTTGTCATAAATGTTGGTGCAAAGTTTCAATTTCATATGTTTAACCATTATTTAGAAAGATGATAATGAGTGAAAAAAATGGCTGCTGTTTGAGTAACTAAGGGCCGGTTCACTAAGAGCTCGGGATTTAGAAGTCTTAGACTAAAACGGGTGGCCACCGTAGCATCGACAAACGTTAGCCTCGACACTATGTACTAAGGGCTCTCTATGCTCCTAACCCACTAACCAGTCGAGACAAACGTTTGTCGATGCTACGGTAGCCACCCGTTTTAGTCTAGGACTTTGCTAAATCCCGAGCTCATGAACCGGCCCTAAGAACTCTTGGACAATTTAAATATGATATTAAGATATGTTTCTTACCCAGGAACAATGCCCTAGAATATTGGTGGGGAGTTCTGAAGCACACTGTATAATTTCAATATAAATATGGGATGGTTATTGTTCTTTGTTTGTTATTTATAGCACGATCCAGTTAACTTGTCAGAAATCAGCTGTTTTGGTAATAATTAAACAGTGATTTCGACACAATAATCAAAAGACTTAAAAGTCTTAGGCAGCTCGTACACCGGAGCAATAAGCAATAGGCAATAAGCAACATTTGGATCATATGATCGTCTACTCTATAGAAACAAATAGTCCAATGCACACCTGAAGCAGCTGTTTTGGTGTGCATTGAACTATTGGTTTGTATAGAGTTGACGATCATATGATCCAAATGTTGCTTATTGCCTATTGCTTATTGCTCTGGTGTACGACCGGGGTTAAAGACCTTTAAAGTCTTTAAAAGACCTTTTTAAAGAAGACCTTTCAAAGAATAACTTCTTTAAAAGACCTTTTTAAAGAAGACCTTTCAAAGAATAACTTTTTGAAAGACCTTTTCAATAATCTGCGAGATTCAGCATTTGTAGGTTAAGTATTGTGATCATATGCTCGTCGATCATATGTTTTATGACAAGTTAAATGGATCCTGCTATACTTTTCCTATTCTCCGAATGAAGCTTAAGCCAGATGTATTGCTTAAGCAGCGTTGGGGAAAGCGGCCCTTAGATATGTTACTTACCCAGGAACAATACCCTAGAATATTGGTAGGGAGTTCTGAAACACCCTGTATAATTTCAATATAAATATGGGATGGTTATTGTTCTTTGTTTGTTATTTATAGCACGATCCAGTTAACTTTTTGGTAATAATTAAACAGTGATTTCGACACAATAATCAAAAGGCTTGAAAGTCTTAGGCAGCTCGTACACCGGAGCAATAAGCAATAGGCAATAAGCAACATTTGTATCATATGATCGTCTACTCTATAGAAACAAATAGTCCAATGCACACCTAAAGCAGCTGTTTTGGTGTGCATTGAACTATTGGTTTGTATAGCAGGAGCCAATTAACTTGTCATAAATCAGCTGATCCAGTAATAATTAAACAGTGATTTCGACACAATAATCAAAAGGCTTGAAAGTCTAAAGAACCTTTAAAGTCTTTAAAGACATTTTTAAAGAAGACCTTTCAAAGAATAACTTTTTAAAAGACCTTTTCAATAATCTGCGAGATTCAGCATTTGTAGGTTAAGTATTGTGATCATATGCTCGTCGATCATATGTTTTATTACAAGTTAAATGGATCCTGCTATACTTTTCCTATTCTCCGAATGAAGCTTAAGCCAGATGTATTACTTAAGCAGCGTTGGGGAAAGCGGCCCTTAGATATGTTACTTACCCAGGAACAATACCCTAGAATATTGGTGGGGAGTTCTGAAACACACTGTATAATTTCAATATAAATATGGGATGGTTATTGTTCTTTGTTTGTTATTTATAGCACGATCCAGTTAACTTTTTGGTAATAATTAAACAGTGACTTCCACACAATAATCAAAAGACTTGAAAGTCTTGAAGACCTTTAAAGTCTTTAAAAGACCTTTTTAAAGAAGACCTTTCAAAGAATAACTTTTTGAAAGACCTTTTCAATAATCTGCGAGATTCAGCATTTGTAGGTTAAGTATTGTGATCATATGCTCGTCGATCATAATATGTTTTATGACAAGTTAAAAGGATCCTGCTATATCTGAATGTGTGTTTTGCAGCTGTCGATATCCGAGTACAGGCAACGCAAGGGACAAAGCAATAGGAGCGGTGACAAGGATGACGGTGAGGGCGGTGAGGAGACGGGGCGGGGGGGCGGCGGGGCTAGCAACGCGAGTCGTCGCCGCAGCTCGGAGTCGTCGTCCATGTCGTCGTCTGAAGATGAGGCCAGCGCCACGCCCAACGATATCATTGCCAAATCGCTGCTGCTGGAAACCAGTGCTGCCGCCAAAGCTGCTACCGGTTAGAAGGATATTTTTTTTTATTTTAATTTGAAAGTTTAGTGAGAGTCAAAAAATACCGGTTTATCATAAAAGAATGGTGTGGTTTCAAGAGAATTTATGTTGTTTGGCTTGAACGCTGGTTTCTATAAAAATTCAATTTTCGCACCATTCTTTTATGATAACCCGGTACTTGAAAAGTAGTGTGGTGCTATTATAATTTACATAGTTGCTTGTGAAGCAGCACACACTGATGCAATGACTAATCGTTGTGTGTTGCTTCATAAGAAACTATGTGAAGTACTGTGAATGAACGTGACTAATCTAGTCTTGTCTTGTCTTGACTAACCGGTGTACGTCTAGCCTTAGGATCAGGAACGTTGCAAAATTCAATATGAATGACACAATATGAACACACACCGGACTCTAAGGCTAGGCGTACACCGGTTAGTCAAGGCAAGACAAGACGAGATTAGTCACGTTTAGTCACAGTAATTCACATAGTTGCTTATGAAGCAGTACACACCGATGCAATGACTAATCGGTGTATGTTGCTTTATAAGCAACTATGTGAGGTACTGAGACTAATAAAACGTGTCTTGTCTTGACTAACCGGTGTACGCGTAGCCCAAGGACTCTAAGGCTAGGCGTACACCGGTTAGTCAATACAAGACAAGACGAGATTAGTCACGTTAAGTCACAGCAATTCGCATAGTTGCTTATGAAGCAGTACACAACGATGCAATGACTAATCGGTGTGTGTTGCTTCATAAGCAGCCATGTGAAGTACTGTGACTAAACGTAACTAATCTCGTCTTGTCTTGTCTTGACTAACCGGTGTACGCCTAGCTTAAGGACTCTAGTTAGCGTACACCGGTTAGTCAAGACAGATTAGTCACGTTTAGTCAGTAATTCACATAGTTGCTTATGAGCAGTACACCGATGCATTGACTATTCGGTGTGTGTTGCTTCATAAGCAACTATGTGAATTACTGTGACTCAACGTGACTAATCTCGTCTTCTCTTGTCTTGACTAACCGGTGTACGCCCAGCCTAAGGACTCTAAGGTTCTCATCCTCAGTACATTAGTTAAACAAATATAATATGAATATAAATTTTTTATTTTCCCCTAGATGTTTCGTTCTGTTTCATTGTTATATTTTAATGATTTCTGTTTTGTGTTTTAGGTGGTGCAACAGGCACTTCAAGGTTCAACTGTGCGCCGACTTTAGTTGAGAGACAAAGAGAGAATCTGACGGAGAGACTGCGACGTGAGTTTGGTCTGTTCTTGAGTGACGATGAAGAGAAAGCCAACAGCAGGCAAGGTGAGCAATAGTGGAATTCATATAAGATTGTTTACTCTTTTAATGCCCGGTTTTTCAGTCATTCAATAAACTTATTGAATCAATAACTTTTTTTTGCATTTGAAAACACATGGTTATTGATTCAATAGTGCTATTGGATCCATAAACTGTCTATTGAGCGACTGAAAAACCGGGCATATGACTCTTTACTCTATTATTATTTACTCCATTCATGATTATTCACTTCAACTACTCTATCCAGATTATTTACTCTATTCATGTAGATTACGAAATATATTTACACTGTCAAATATTTACAAATTACAATAATAAGATATAAATTATAATGAATTGTTCTCACAGGCTATAGTGATTTTATCCTTGAAGACTCCTGGCCAGCTTAGTGTAAAATCCAATCAGAATTCAAATTTTATTCACAAAAATTAACACATGAGTACATGAGGCAAGATATTAGTGAAATTAAAAACTCTTTTACTCAAATATCGCAGGAAATTTGTGAAGTGCAAAAAGTGACTCATTCCCTGAAGGAAAGAATAACAAACCTCGAAGAGGAAAATGGTTTTCTTCTATCAAAATTGGACAGTCTTGAAAACCATTCTCGTAGATCAAATCTGTTATTCTTCAATGTTAAAGAACAGTTTAATGAGTTACCTGAAAGAACTGAACACACTGTCATGAAAATTATTAACGAAATCATGAGAGTTGATCTTGGTCCATTAGATATAGAAAGAGCACACAGATTAGGGAAAAATAGAGGGCGAGATCGTCCAATAATTGTGAAATTCCTCAGCTACAAAAAACGGTTAGAAGTCCTCCAAGCAAAGCGGAACTTATACCGGACGAATATCAACATATCTGAAGACTATACCGAGAGAATAAGGAAGATCAGAGAGAAGTTAAAAATGTACGAGGAGCGGGCAAGGAAAGATGGACACTCTTCATCTATTAGATTCGACAAGCTGATAATTGATGGAAAGTATTATACGCTAGAAGAAATTGAAGAGATAGACAGAATGAATGGATTGGAGCGAAATGAATTTCCCAAGAAACGTCATCGTGAATCTTCCCGAACTGTATCGAAGTCACCTCCAGGGGTTCAGGAGCCGAGGAGGGAGCAAACGTCGCAAGCACTTCTTGTTTTCCCGGAAAATGCAGCCTTGAAGTATCCAGAAGAGGGTATCCAGGAGCCGGTACGGGTGGTTAACGTGAGGAAAAGTTCAGGAGAGAATAAACGTCGAGCCGGAGTTTCCCGCGAAGATCGGATTGCTGCTGACTTTCCCGCCCTTGAGCCAGCGGAAAAACGAAGAGCTTTAATATCGTCCGAAGGAGTTCAAGCATCGTCGGCATCCGAGGAGCAGAGACAGGCCAGCCGAGTAGTTCCAGGAAGCAGCGGTACTCAGAGCAACCAAGGAAGGGACATACGAGAGTGGATCGTGAGAGGAAGACTTACAAGGAGTAAGGAAAAACTTGCGAGAGACAGTGATAACAACGGTGATGGTGAAGAAGGTTTATAGCATTAGTGAGTACAAGAGAAAACGTTTCTTATCATAGTAGTATAGAACCTAGTAAGTTAGTCAATCGTAAAATTCGAAGAGCGTCTAAAGGCGAACAAAAACTTCCATTTAGAATAATATTTTGGAATTGCCATGGTTTAAATAATTTATATACACTGAGTTCATCCCAGAAAGAAAGCTTGAATGCCTATGACATAATAGGCTTATGCGAGACTTGGAAACCAAATAAATTAACACATATAGGAGAGTTTTCTAATAAATATAACATAATTCAACAAGAGGCAGAAAAGATTCATAGCAGAGGTAGAGCGATTGGAGGATTAATAATGCTAATAAATAAAAGATTGAAGTTCCGTGTTGTAGAAATGAATAATGTATTATTGGTTATTGAAATTTTTGTGAATAGGGTTTCGATTATGGTAGGCTTGGTTTACATTCGCTCAGGCTATGAATTGGAAGGTTTAAATAAATTAGACACCTTTTTAACAAAATTTCTGGAACGCTTAGACAAAGTTGCTATGATATTTGGTGGGGATTTTAATAGTAGAATTGGGGATATGAACTCAATGTATGAGGAAGGTCTATTTCAAAACACCAGCCTGCAGCCAATTAGATTTTCAAATGATGCGATGATAGACCGTAAAGGTAAAAGATTAATTGAAATAATGGAAGACAGAACTTTTTTAGTATTAAATGGAAGAAGTAGGGGGGATAGTACTGGCCTCTTTACGTTTTTTAATGAAAATGGTTGTAGTACAATTGATTTAGTATGGATTAACATGAGGTTCTTGGATGTGGTGAACGATTTTATTGTCGAAGATTTTATTTTGTGTTCAGATCACTTGCCTGTTACTATAGAATTGAATATAACTACAAAAGTTACCGGTAGAGATAACGGTGTTTCTAATAATATCAAGCTCAGCTGGTTAGATAACAACGAACAACATTTTAAATCGGCTTTACAATCTATTGATGTTCCACAAACAGCAGAGCATTCGATTGATTTTCTGTTCCTTGAATTAAAAACGGCTATCTATAATGGAGCTAAAACGTCGAACATGATAATCACAGATAGGAGAGATAAAATAAACAATAATCAACCCTGGTTTGACAAAGAATGTAGGAATAAAAAAAGAGAAATTCGAAGACTGTTTAGAGTGGCGAAGCGTAATATGTTCCAAGAGCAAGACTTAATACAATATCTGACTGAAAAAAAATGTTACAAGCAATTGTTGAAATCGAAGAAATTAGAATACTTTGTGAGATTAAGAGAAAACCTTTCTAATATTAAAAGCAGTAAAGATTTTTGGAAAGCGGTGAATTTTTTTAAAAACAAAGAATGCAATATTAATAACATTTCTTTAGAGGCTTGGGAGTTATTTTTGAAAAATAAATACTGTCGCGCGGGGAATGAGTATATTGAGATTATATTTTCGGACGCTAGTCACCCTTATTTGGATCAAGAGCTCAATTCAAATGAACTGACGTATGTAATCTCACTGATGAAGAATAAAAAGGCTCCGGGTATTGACGGAATTGGAAATGAATTTTATAAAGCGCTACCCGTAAAGTGGAGAGACTATTTACTTGTTCTTTTTAATAAATTGTTTATGAAAGGAGAGTTCCCCGATGACTGGCTACAAACGAAAATGTTTTTCATATTTAAAAAAGGTGACAGACTAAATCCAAAAATTATCGCGGGATTGCCCTGATTAATACGGTTGTTAAAATTTTCACTCGTTTACTAGAAGTCAGACTCTCAAATTGGGCAGATCGCTGCAACGTACTTCCCGAGTGCCAAAGTGGTTTTAGAAGAGGGCGCAGTTGTATTGATAATATTTTTGTTTTGCATGCCTTAATCTTCAATCAGGTGTCAGTGAGGAGACGCAAATTATTTGGTCTATTCGTCGATTATGAATCCGCGTTCGATTCGGTGCCGCATGAGCTTCTTTGGTATGAGCTGGGGATGAGTGGAGTTAGTAGCAGAATGATAAGGACGTTGAGAGCTCTGTATGGTTTTGCCACATTGATGGTTGATAAAGGCCGCGAGGACGGAATTTCACACCCGATAAATGTATCAAAAGGCGTCTTGCAAGGGGACTCGCTAAGTCCGTTACTATTTTCATGCTATTTAAGGGGAATAGAGCATTTTTTTAGAACTAAAGGTCTACACGGTATTTCATTGAATAGAAATGTGAATATCATGATGCTAATGTTCGCGGATGACATTGTTATTCTAGCAGACAGTGACTCGGACCTAAGAAACAAATTGAAGTGTCTGGCCGAGTATTGCGAGAGATTGAAGTTGTCAGTGAACATCGACAAAACAAAGATAGTAGCGTTTCATAGAAAAGGCCTCAGACGTAATGCAGCGTTTTATTATAGAGATAAAAAATTGGATATTGTAAGCAACTATAAGTATCTTGGAGTTGAGTTCCACTCATCAGGAAAGTTTAATAAATTTGCGTAATCACAAGTCAGTAAATCTAAATATATTGGAGAGACCACTATAAATATTCTAAGGAAGGCTAAGTCGGACGTATGGGCGAGTAAGATGAAGCTCTATGATTCAATTCTCATGCCGACAGTGCTTTATGGTTCGGAGATATGGGGTCTAAGTTGTACGAATATAATAGAGAAAGCACAGCTCTATTTCCTTAAGCGCTTACTGTTGTTGAATAAAAGTACTCCCAGTTGGTCATTGAGATTAGAGACAGGAAGATTATGTTTGAGCAGTTTTATATTCGTCAAGTCAATTACATACTTTCTAGAGCTATGTCGATGCCTAACGGAAGATACCTGAGAGATTGCATTGATAGATTATTTGAGTTGGCGCAACAAGAACAAAATAATCAGGATAACTGGGCTTGTCTACTGAAAATCAATTGCGTCTGGCAGGCATTGTTGAAGATTGGCAAAATAGAGAAAATCTTATTAAAGTTTTAGAAATTGGAAAAGGAATTTTGGTGAGAAACTATACTGACAGACTATATGCATTGGACATAGAATCAGCTCTAAAATCATCGAACAGCCCACATTATAAAAGATTGAACCCTCTTTTCATGATAGGGGAACAACTTCTGTATAAAGTATCTTTTGCGAAAACGCGCTGCGTCACCCAACTACGCTTAGCCACTAGAAACTCTTTCTATGTATATAATAATAGAGACCTAGGTATTTGGATAAACAGCTCATTAGAATGCCCTATTTGCAATCTGAAAGAGAATGAGTATGTCGAGCATTTCTTACTAAGGTGTCCAATGTATGGTATGATTAGAAAACATTACTTAGAAAAATTCACCAAAAATATAGTTTCAGATGATGACAAACTTATGGTATTACTTTCAAACCTGACTGAACAGAAAATCAATCGACTATATGTATTTACAATGAAAGCAATTGAAATTAGGTCTTTGATAATGGGCACTTGATGAAAAAATAGATTAAAATATGATAGCTATTTATTATTTATTACTATTTTGTTATTGTTAGTTGTCACTATTAGAATTAAGCATGTTTCGTTTTCAGATAGTGAAATGAAAGACTATAAAAATTGAAAAGTGAATTGAATCTATATTGTGATAATGTGAACTGAATTCAAGTGAACTCAATTTCTGAATGGTGACAGAATTTGATTGAATAGAATCAAAATTGTAAAATTTTCTAATAATTTATTGTTTAATGAATTTATCCTTGTTATCTTGTTACCTTGTTATCCTTGTTGTCGTAAGATATAAAAATGCATATACTGTAAACTCATCGCAACTCTTTTGTATGAGCGTGCGCTCAAAACAAATAAACTTATTTATTTATTTATTTATTTATTTTATGAGTACAATATAAAATATCCTGTTTAAAGTGAATATTCCCACGAAGACAGAAGTCACAAAGAATGCCTGGCAATGTTGTCATATTGTGTGCTGTTCAATCATCTGAGCACGCATGCGTATTAGACCGAAATGTTAGTCTGTTATGACTACTCGGTGTGTTAACTTGGATGATTTACAAGTAGAAGAGATGATCAGAAATTTTTCTCGCACATCTTTTCATCACTATAATGTGATAGTGTTCGTTAGTATTAGCAACGCTGCAGGCGTGTTATATGCTAGCTCAGATAGTGGTGGTAGACTGTCTCTATGCTCAGGGATCTTCAAGGACCATAAATATAATTAAAAATGTCAACAATCAACAATAAGTAGTTTATGTGGTGAATTAGAATAACTATTTCCCAAAAAGAACTCGGGAAGGGGTTATCAAGAAAATTGAAAAACGTCTCATTTATTCTTATTTTTATCATAAGTTATTTTATTTGATATTGTTTAGCAGCTTTTACTCAGGCTATTTTATTGCTGTTTTAGTAGCTTTTATTATAATTCATTATTGGATGTTTTTAGTATCTTTTATTATTATTTTATTATAATTTATTATTTTCTTCTGTATAGGCCTCCCTGTTCCACATAGTTTCTTTTCTCACTTTCCTCCTTCTTCTCTTCATCTTTCCTTCATTCTTCGCTCTCAGTAACCTTCTCTCTCTCGTCCACGTCTCTCCTTTCCTTTTATAGTTGTTTAGTTTATTATTCCTCAAGATTATTCTTTATCTCATCAATATCTTTCAAATTCAATTTTTTTAGCTTCTTCTTCCAAACCATTCATACTGAACTTTGTCTTATATGTTTGTCAATGTTTACAATCCATTCTATATAGATGGGCGTAGAAAGCTAGTCTCTTTTTTCTTATAATATTTGTAATTTTCTCGACGTGACTGTATATTTCTTCATTTATTTTTTTTATTTATTATGATTTATTATAATAGAATAATTATTATAATTTATTTGTTTTGTTGAGCAGCAGCAAGTCTAGCCGAAGCAGCAGCCGCAGCCGGCATGCCACCCCTGCAGCAAGTGACAACCACCCCCACCCCCACCCTGGCCGAACGCAAAGAGATGCCGCCCCTGCCTCCGCCTGCCGCCGAGAAGAAATCCAAGAAGGGCGCCGCCCCTCCGCCTCCTCCTCCGCCGCCTCCACCTCCACCGCCTCCCGGACAACCGCTGCCCCTTCCGCCACCTCCCGGATATCATCCTGTCTACTATGCGCCTCCGCCTGGTGAGTAGTGGATACAGCAGGATTATTTTAAATTGTCTAAATTGTCAGAAAACAGCTGATTGATGTACGCTCGTTTACTGACGGTAAATCAGCTGTTTTATGACAAGTTAAAATGATCCTGTTATACTCGATAATGAATTTATAAAAAAATAACAGCTGTCATATCTCAAAGTTTGATGTGAGTTTCTTTGGTACTTTTCTGTTGATGCGAAATTTTTTAATCGAACAATTTTTTATATCGATATTCCCAATAGGTGCAAGTATAGTAGTATTCATTTAATTTGGTGGATGGCATTAGATAGATATAGCAGGATCCATTTAACTTGTCATAAAACATATGATCGACAAGCATATGATCACAATACTTAACCTACAAATGCTGAATCTCGCAGATTATTGAAAAGGTCTTTTAAAAAGTTATTCTTTGAAAGGTCTTCTTTAAAAAGGTCTTTTAAAGGCTTTAAAGGTCTTTAAGACTTTTAAGCCTTTTGATTATTGTGTCGATATCACTGTTTAATTATTACCGATCAGCTGATTTCTGACAAGTTAAATGGATCGTGCTATACTCGATAATGAATTTATAAAAATATAACAGCTGTCATATCTCAAAGTTTGATGTGAGTTTCTTTGGTACTTTTCTGAATTTTTTGATCGAACAATTTTTATATCGATATTACCAATGGGTGCAAGAAGTATAGTAGTATTCATTTAACTTGGCGGGTGGCATTAGATAGATAGAGATTATTTCTTTGACGTTTGATTATTAGATTATTTTGATGATTAGATTATTACTAGATTATTTCTAATGGCAAAAAAATAATATCTCTAACGCCATCCACCAAATTAAATGAATATTACTACAGAATAGCATATAAAATATATAAATTGATGAATAAAGCTTTTAATCATTGTTAAATACAGTCTTTGTTAGATACCAGCTGATATTTATTAATTTTTTCAAGAAAGTACAAAATTAACTCATAAGAAGAAAGCACAGACACAAAGTCGAAAATGTTTTTTTCCCTAATTTTGGTAATGATTTCAAATGAAGGTTATGTTTAATTCGCTATTTAACACAAATTTTCAATTCCGAAGCTAAAAACTATGAGTTATCAATTTTGAATTCAAAAAGGTCGATATAAAAGCCAAAAAAACACCAAAAATATTTGTATAATGATTTCGAAAATATCAAATTTCACTTGAAATCTTGAAGCCGAAAATAAGACTTGTCAACGTAACGTATCCATGGTGATAGGATACTGATATTGCCAAATCAGTAACAAAATTCCACTTACATGAAAACAAAAGACAGTTTCATACTATTACAATGGAAGTTATAAAAGCTTTTACTTAATATATTTATTTATTTATTTCAATTTAATGCCATGTTTAGTTTATTAGTATTTTTAATAAAAAATACAGAATTCAATATAAGCAATGTGTCTTTAATGTTGTCTCGAACTAGACTTATTATTATTAAATGAAATATTAATTATTGAATGAAATCATTCATAGGATAATCCGTTTATTTATTGAGAATATTTATGTTATGAATTGAGGTTTGGTTTTCCATAGTTAATGACTTTTTGAATACAGTTATTTAGCATTCATTTTTCGTGAATATTTATGTTTATTTTTGTTTAATATTTAAATTTTGATATTTATTATATGAGTTGAATTTTATGGTTGATAACTTAACTAATCAATAATTGTTTTTTTGTTTGCAGGTAGCGTAGGAGCGCCCCCTCCCCCAGGCACTTACCCGCCGCCGCCCCCTCACGGCTACCCGGCCGCCGGCGCCGCCCCCGGTGCCCCCTCCATGCGACCCCCCCTGCGGCCCCCCTCACTGGAGCCGGTCAATGTGGGCAGTACGCCCTTCTACGGGCCACACACCAACTACTATCGCCAGTTGCCACGTTGAAAGCAAGGTAGTCTAACTAGAATTTCATTTATTTATTAATGTATTTATATTCATATATTATACAGGGTGTTTCAGAACTCCCTACCAATACTCTAGGGCATTGTTCCTGGGTAGAAACCATATCTATATATCATATTTAAATTGTCCAAACGTCCTTAGTTACTCACACAGCTGCCATTTTGTTTTTTTTCACTTATTATTTTTTATCTCAATAATGGTGAAACATATGGAATTGAAACTTTGCACCAACATTTATGACAACTAGACAAAGCTACAAAAATTTATAACGATTTTTCAAATTCATAAAACAAAATGGCGGCCATTTAAAATTTTGTTTCTTGAATAACTCGAAAACCGTTGATATTACGAAAATTTTACAAGAATAACTTTTTTGGTAAATTTGATTACAAATCGATTGAACCTTATTTATTGAGATTGGACCAACATTGACTGAGATATGGCAGCTTTAGTGATAGATGACCGCTGGAGGCTAGTTACAGTGCATCCTGGTCTTGCGGCTAAAGTCTGTTACAACAATGCAATAGTCTCCGTCTGCTTAGCATGTTAGTTTGAAGCGATTTTAGATATTTCTGTGTGAATTTTAAAGACAGTGAAAAAGAGTGCAACTAACCTCCAGAGGTCACCTATCACTAAAGCTGCCATATCTCAGTCATTATTGATTCAATCTTAACAAATAAGGTTTCAATCGATTTGTAATTAAATTTACTAAAAAAAGTTATTCTTGTAAAATTGTCGTAATATCAACGGTTTCCGAGTTATTCAAGAAACAAACTTTTAAAAGGCCGCCATTTCGTTTTATGGATTTGAAAAATTGTCATAATTTTTTTTTAACTTTTTCTAGTTGTCATGAATGTTGGTGCAAAGTTTTAATTCCATATGTTTCACCATTATTGAGATAAGAAAATAATAAGTGAAAAAAACAAAATGGCAGCTGTGTGAGTAACTAAGGACTTCCGGGCAATTTAAATATGATATTTAGATATGGTTTTTACCCAGGAACAATGCCCTAGGATATTGGTAGGGAGTTCTGAAACACTCTGTATAATATACGAGCTCACCCCGTGTTTAAAATACAGTAGCTGCTATTTTGACTGACAGCAGCACAGTCGTACCAATGAAATCCTACCTTGTAGGCTACAGTAATTACTGGTCACTGTACTTCTTTTAGAAAAAACTTTCTGAGCTCTATCTCTGGGGAATTTAATAATCTAACCTCAATACATTTAATAACTTAGTACATATTATGCCAATAGATAATGCCACAGAAAACTATTTCATGTTTTTATGTATTTACTCCCATTTAAAATTATTATTTTTGAAAATAATAAAATAGAGCCTGCAAAAATTCGATTTTTTATCTTTCTTTTGGCGCAAACTGCATCAAAATCGGTCCACTCAATCTTCTTCACGAACTTTTCAAAGTCGAAACTCTTCATATATAAGATAATATGTATAGTAGAGTTTTTTGTATCTATTTTTTATTAAAATGTACTTTCATAAAGTAAAATAACATTAATCTTCTAATTATGAGGCCCATATGCACCATCTTCGTTTAAACTCAGTCTGACAAAACGTGGTTTTAACTTGGTTTAAAATATAAATACAGTATACAGTTTTAACTGAAAATCCACAGTATAGTCCAAGTTTTAACTTCGATTTGTAAAACTTGTTTTAAAGGAAGATGGTGATATAGCCCTAATGGTTTGGACCGAGTGTGATAACTTGAAAATAATCTTTCTTGTGCTACTTACTCATTTCATTGCTAATCTCTTTCTATAACTAACAATATATTTCTATTTTACAGGATAGACACTAAAGATCTAGTGAATTCCTGGACTAGGCCTCTGTTCTATCTTGTGAATACTTGGAATCGATAAAATAGGTGTTCGACATTTTGCAACTAATTCTTAAAGTTTTGAAGTGTTGAATTACAAAGAAGTGAACCCACAGCAAACTAGTGCTATTAACAAAACTAGTGAAACTTTATTAGTGAAAACCCAGTGTGTGTAAATAGTTGAAGAAATATATATTTATTATTTTTCACTTGATGCATTAAACCAGAGTGCGGTTGTATTTTATGATAGAATATAAATACTGTAAGTACTGTATTTATAATATTATATAAATTTATGTAGATATATAATATAGTTATATGTGATAGAGTTGAAGTGTTGAATTAAGTTTTCTGCACACAATAATATGGCGTTTGTGATTTGTCACGTGGGAGAACTTGGAATTTTTGTAAATTTTTTAGAAGAAAAATGAAAAGAACATGATGTCAACGAGGCAAAATAATATAATCTCGAATATGAAAATTTAATTTTGAAAAACTTGATTTTATATTTCGAACTATGTTTTACTTGAAGAAGATACGTTTTTGGTTTATGCTTCTGTGTCTAGTAGTTTTGTTGATTTTACTATTTGAAAAATCGTAATAAATGTCTTATTCTAAAACTATTTTTCCAAGAGTGGAGAATCTTGATTTTTTATGGTTTTAGTTGATATTTAACTGTTGTTTCGACCACGGAAGAAACAACCGTTAGATGTCGTCATATTTGTTTGTGTTTTATAGTGCATCGTGTGCTTTTAATCTTGTAAAGGTTTTATAGTTTCACTTGTTTAATATAATAATTGTTTTCAATTTGAAGATATTTTTTTAGTTTATTCTGTAATTTTTCATGCGTGTTGATAATTTTACACATGAGCATATATCATCAGAGTCGTCAAATAGAAAGGTTGAGTTATTTTCTAAAACTATCTTTAATGTTTTGAAATTTTATCACAACACATCTGAAGATTTATTAATGAAGATGAACTTTCCACAGTGCTTTTCAAAGAGCATCAGATCTTTTAAATAAGACTAAAAGAAGGTGGATTAATAATTATATTTTTATATAATTATGTCGAGAATTTCTTCAAACGAAAAATTTTGATTTTGCATTTGATTCAGCATTTAAACATAACATTTTCCAGTTTTTTTCCTTTTTTTGTCAATGAATCAGAACTTTGAAATATGTATCAAAATAAAGTGAATTCCAAAATTTTACATTATCGAAACTATGAAAATATATCCACTCCTAATTAATAACTCCTAATTAATTATAACTCCTAATTGTTTATAAAAATTCTGCTTTTTATCATTATTCCCAATCCATGGAAAAAAGAATCGTTTGCTTACAATAGAAATTTCAATTATCAATTGAAAAAATATATTGTTATAAATCATAGAAAGCATGAATTGTGGTATATTTTGAAACGAATTGAAATTTGAGGAAAAATCATGATGAACCATCATGTTGGAATATGCTCAATGATTTTTTTAACACGTTACATTGAAAGAATACAGCCATAATAGACTGTATAATAATTTTTTCAATTATAATTGATTTTTTCAAGTATAATTGAAAATGAAATTTATTTCTAAATTTTCAGTTTATAAAATTTAATCTACTTCGAGTTTCCCATTGGCGTGACAAACCGAAGCTTTCAATAAAAAAATTGAGAAAGCTGATAACGAAAGTACAAAATGTAAATTTTAATTCTATTTTGTATTATATTGTAAATGCTAATTGTATGTTGTTGATGATAATTAATGAAGAAGGGGTGAGAGCTTAGACAATTGGCTTTTCATATTATTCTGAAACTGAAATTCCAAGTGATTGGAATTTTGAAGGAAAATTACTACACCGGTTGTGGAAGCTATTTCCCCGTTTGGTTATTGTAGATTGTCTTATGACATTAGATAAGTAGATAATTGTAATAATATTATTATTAGTAGATGAATCTAGTTGTTCATTTCTTTATTAATTCTTTGCTGCGTAGCGTTTTTGCTTACATTATTTTAATTTTAATGCTGCTTTAATTAATTTAAGGTAGAAGTATTCATAGGATTCTTTCCCATTTTGATTTTTTCACACTCCAGGTTTTTTCCTGGTCTTTCGTTTAACAAATGTTATTTTGTCGGGGTTTTTCTCGATAATTTAAATGTTGAAATATTACCTACATTTATAGATGAATCATATAATCACAGTATGATACATTGAAAATGTCCAAAAATGAAATTCAGAGCACATTGAAAAATCACAACATCTTTATCTTTCACAACATTTGAAAAATCGAATGTACTAAGATTTCGAATTATATTTGGGTTCAATTGAATCTCTTTGAAGTATAATGATTAGAAATCAACATTTTCAATCCGTTCACGAATTTCGAATTCTTCCCCTTTGATTTAGAGAACAATCCCAGTCTAATGGATTTTTGTGATTGTGGGGATATTCAATTTGTTTAATACTAGAATTCTTCATGAAAAAGATGCTAAGATAAAAATAAAAATGGAAATACTATTATAATTTCATGATCTCGTTTTTCGGAAGTAATTTATGTTGAATTACCATTTTGGAGAAAATTATTACAGTAGTACTCATGATACACTTTATTTCAGATTACTTTTTACAGTATATATATTATGAAAGTTTGTTAATCTCTAATTAATCCTGGCATTACGGATTCCCAAGATGAAATGAATAGTTGTTTATTTATCATACTAAATCTGATTACTCAATTAAGTTTGATTATTCTGTTTGTTGATTTTGAACCAGTTACTGTGATAGCACACCACACATATTACATTATTTTTTCCATTGCAGTTTAGAACTTTATTACTAAACTTGATATTAATAGAAAATATCACACCAAATAATTCTATCTTACTTATTTGAAAAAATCATCACGCTAATTTCATTTTGGAATATTCTGTTTATTTTTCGCAATTCACTGCAATTTGTATAGGGATTGAGCTTGGTACACTCGTTACTAATATTGAATATTTAATAATTGTAGTAGTTGATGCAATAAATTCTTTTAACAATTTCCATTCTAGAACATTTACTAGTACAGTGTTTGATCATCACAATACATCTCATTTTGCACCTTTATGTATTATACTGTTGAACCTTGTCTAGACTAGGTAGATCCTGTTTATATAACACTTTTAATTTCACATGTGCTTGTGAGTTTACAAATACATTATTAGACAGAAGGAACAATTTTGTAAAGAAAAAACAAAAATTTGTAAATACTCATGTAGGTAAAGCAAATGAGATATTATTTATTTGTACACGTATAGAGAAAAGTGCAAAGTTGTTGACAAAATAATCAATATTTTATATATTTTTGTTAATTAAAAAAACGATGAAAAATATATAAACTATGCAGATTTGGATAAGTTGAGAGGAGACCATTGTACATTGAAAATTATGTTGTGCCACTATGAGAATTATATACCTAGTAATTTCCTATATAGATTTCAATTAGTGGTAGGTTTTTGGAAAATTCATCTTAGATATTACTTATAGATTAAGAATTTTGTCTTATGTAAAATAATATATTTGAATAATATAGCAGAAGGAAGTGAGCATTGAAATATTTTTTGTACATGAATAGAGGAAAGTTTTTTTTATTAATTACGTGTTCGTGTAAGTGTTTAGAAAGCTCATTATGATGGCTATTAATTAAAAACCTTTAATTATAATGGGTATTTTCAAAACCCTGGTCATAATATTATTTATTTAAAAATAATCTTATAACAAAGGGAGTTCTGTTTGCAATCAGTTTGATGTGAACCATTCTTTACGTATTCATTCATTAAAATTCTATTCCAATCATCTAGATTCAGCTAATAAGTATTTCAATTTATGCCCAAACCAACCTGGAATACCAGTTTCAAATTAACAATAGCATTCATAAACATACAATCATTATATTTCAGGTTTACTGAAAAGGTCTCAGGTATAAATGTGTACCACTATCAAAAATATCAAAAGAATTAACACTACGTTCCCAAATTACAACCAGAAATTTGGAATTTGAGAACATACTGTTCTAATTCATACGCTGATAAACGATTATCATGATAATAATCATTATTATGCATTACATTCATGCATAATAATCACTATTTTCATTATAATTACCACTCTGCCATTTTTTGTTATCTCTTAATTTCTCCATCATATAATAGGGTGTCTTCTTATTTTATAATTGAATAGAAATAAAACGTGGTAATTGATTATTCAATATTAGTTAGCTTCATCTCTCCGAATAGCAATAAAAAGTTCTAAAATATTTCCAACTAAACTATGATGATTTCTAATTCAATTTGTACAGTTATTATAAAATAGATGACATTCTTCAAATATTAGTTGAATCATAGTTGAAATTCAATCAAATTGAAATAGATTTCAAAAAATAGTGTTGTACAAAGAATATTGTAAATGGAAATGGTTTATAAGTTGAACGTTTATAAGAAATATATCAGCATATCAGATATGCTGAACAAAATATTTCATGTAATATGAACCAACTATGTTGGTGGTGTATAGTATAATTATATCATCAAAACTATTGCAAATAGAATCTTGAAAGGAAATTCTTCATTGTGTTTGATATCTCTTTAGCTCTTAACTATAGATATATGCTATAATAATATGTGTAGTGAATTTAAAAATCATATTAATATACTTTGTCCAATAATAAAATTATGTTAACATTTTTAATGGTTCATCCATCTATATTAATATTATCATCTGAGTCTTTATTGATTTCTGTAAATAATAATTGAAATCACACTATCTTTCAATAAAATATATATATTGATTAATGTGTTGGTCAATATTTCATCCCCATCATTTTGTTAATATTATTTAATGATGGTATAGTAGAGCTCCCGAAATGGTTTTAATATTGTAGTCTTATCTTGTTTGAAGAATCCTTTGTAATGGACCTCTTGTCATTATAACTAATGCCTCAGATGGCCGAGGGATCCCCTGTGTCCGTCCACACTTGGTCGATTTTTGTGTGCTGCACAGCATGCTGCATATACTTGAAATTGGTAGCATGCTATGCAGCATACAAAATCGACCAAGTGTAGACACATTCAACAGTCTTGTTCAAATTTAAAATAGATGCATTTTTGGTCAAAGTACTCGCATATTTTACCATGAGAAAGTAATAACTGATAAGATTAATACAGTGTACTTGAGGATCAAAAAATCATAAAACCAGGCATTGGATAAAAAATTGCTTTAATAAAGTACTCACAACCCATCTTTTATGAAGTACAATATTATTTACAATAACATCATTTTTGGTATCTGCTTCTAATCAGAAGGATTTTAGACGGATCACAGTTTTGAAAATAAACCATAAGGTTTTGAGAGATTAATGAGAGAATACATCTTCATAAGGTACAAGCTCAGCAATGTTGTTGACAATCAGTGTAATGATCTGTGCAAGTGTTTCTGAGACGGCTGGTCCAAATTCCTTCAACAATTCTTTCCAGTTTTCGTTGAGGAAGGTGTTCATGTTGTCCCCTGTAAAATAAGTGGAAATTCGTTAAGAAAGCTGAAATAGACAATAAATTAAATCCCTACTTTGTCAATTTTGTTTGCGAATCAAGAATGATGCATAATAATGCTCAAGCATTGGCCGCATGCTGTGCAGCACGATTTCAAATCTTCCAACTACAGTATAGCAGGATTCTTTTAACTTGTCAAAAACAGCTGATTTAACGTTAGTAAACGAGCGTATATTAATCAGGTGTTTTCTGACAATTTAAAAGGATCCTGCTATAGTTCTTTAAACTCGTGATGAAGGAACAGATGTTGAAACTTGACCTTCAAAATAGCAGCTTAGTAAAAATTGGACACTGAATAGAAAACTTCAACGCTATCAAAATTAATATTCTTGGTAAAAAATATTAATTTGATTTTTAGAAAGTGAAATGTTAGTTTGAAGGATAAAATTTGGAATTTTAAAATACTAGCGCTCCTAACCATACATAATCTGCATTGCAGTGACCGGCATGTATAGCAGGATCCTTTTAACTTGTCAGAAAACATATGTTTTACTCGGCCACCAGTACAATACTTGACCTACAAATGCTGAATCTTGCAGATTATTAAAAAGGTTTTATAAAAAGTTATTCTTTGAAAGGTCTTTTAAAGACTTATAAGTCTTTTGATTATTGTGTCGAAATCACTGTTTAATTATTACCGAAACAGCTGATTTCTGACAAGTTAAAAGGATCCTGCTATAGAAATGTGAAAACAGACAGACAGGCCTGTCAATACGTGCAGAGTCCAGATGCCGGTTTGTGTTGTGTGGGTCAAGTTGTGAATTGTGATACAGTAGTTCATTCTTTAGTGATAATGTGAATTATATACGTGTATTCTACAAATTCACAGCAATAGAATGCTATGGTTTTAGCTCACACTCAGTTGAAAACGGAATTCCAAGACCAGAATAACAGGTAAGTGATAAGAGCTCTGACCTCTTAACCATACCTAACCTGTAATAGTTTCATAGGCTAAATGTAAAGCAATAATGCTTTAAAAGTATCATCTAATTATTTTTAGGAATCGTCTATCTACATTAATTTCATGATTACTCGTATCTTATTTGAAGGCCAATAATGTACAGCGCGGCGTGGTGGTATTTTAGGTTAGGTTATAGTTTCCATCATTTTGAGGTTTAGGTCCCTATCTTTCTCAATAAGATCTTCGATCAATAAGACGATAATAAAGACTCATGGAGATGATTTGACGTATTGTAGAATAAATATCTTCATCATAATTTCCAAGTTCCAAATTTTCTTACCTAAAAGTTGGTCTCCATTGAAACTCATAGTAATAAAGTTGACCTGACATATCTTCCATGAAAGTATTGTAAAACAAGAGGCCTTAACATAATTGCTGAGTTTTAAATTGTCTTACCAAGAAGTTTATCTCCATTGAAAAGGTTTGTGAGCTTGAAGTTGATTCCGTCGGTCTCAATATCCAAGACAGGGTTCACCAGCTTCAAATGGTCCTTGCCGTTCTTCTTCTCGACTTCAAAATCAGCGTTGTATTTCAGTCCAACGTTGGCTGGAAATGAATGCAAAAATTAATTTGAAAAATCAAAACAGGGACCAGTCCACGAGAATTTAGAAGCACTGTAATACTGGGAAAAGTTGGGTCACCAAATAGATATGAATAGCATGAAGTAGATAGGCTACTATTTAATAGATAAATTTAGTGTGTGCCTGCTGAGTTGTATTGCAAAAATTACACAGATTTTTTTTAAATCCCATCCTTGTCGCCAATATTGTATTGTAACAATTATACCGGTAACTTCAGAATTATTTAGGTAACTTACTTTATTTGGTGGCTCATGATCAAGTTGATCAATTGCGAACTGAAAAAGATGTAAAGAAGTTCAAGTCAAAGATGTAAACGGGTATGGTGTCTGAGCTAAGTCTATCCAAGTATTTATCACATGATTAAATCTATTTAAAGTGTATTTAATACCTGGATTTTCCTTTATTGCAAGAATTATATAGGCGGAATCAAACAAGCGTAGTGGCGGTAAACAAAGACAATTCTAATAATTAATTGAACGAAAAGACAATTTGTTTCTTGGTTGCAGACGCATTTACCCGCTCACCTAGAGAACGAAACTTAGATGGAATTTACCCGCCAATTTATAAAACATATGACTGTTGTAGAGAACGAAACTAAAGATACTAGCGCTCAAGTGAAAGTATGGTGAACAATTTGCGGGGAATTGAAGCTTATGTATCAATATTGCAAAAATTCTTGTTTTCAAACCACCAAAATATTCTCGTAACTTTTTGAAACAAGGCGATGACGTTTCAGATTACTAGTCATTTTAAGATGAAAGAATCAATGATCTGTTAATTTTCATTATTTTATCAAAGAGCTTCCAGAGGTCGAGAGAGAGATAAGGCTGATAACTACTATTCATAAAATGCAATATTGAACGTGAATAGGCTAGTTAAAATATAGTGAATATAATATAATAATTGAATGAAATGTCATTTGTGTGTAAAGACATCCACACATTTCTTTATAATGATTATTATTTATAGAGTTCATAATAGGCCTATTGTTTAAAAGATACTGTACTCGTACTCAGTTCAACTGATGGAGCACAACGCTGTCTATTGGCTAAACAATGAACTATCTGCACCCGCCTCAGCGAACATATTTGAGAACTAGTATTTCATCAAATTAATAAAAACTATAATTTATTAATGAGATTTGACTAAGAAATCTTTTGTTCAAAACCTTTAACCACTTATTCGCATCATATTCAAGTTCATTATATAGATAAATGTTTTAAAAACTAGCTCAAACCTTCGTAGGCTACAGGTCTCCTCTACGTTCAGTTTGTTATGGTAGACTGGTTGTGTCATTCATATTGAAATTTTGATCAAACAATCATACTCTTAATTTTTTAAAGATCAGGGCGTTGTGCCTAATTTTGCAACGTTCCTGATCCTAAGGCTAGGCGTACACCGGTTAGTCAAGACAAGACGAGATTAGTCACGTTTAGTCACAGTACTTCACATAGTTGCTTATGAAGCAACACACACCGATTAGTCATTGCATCGATGTGTGCTGCTTCATAAGCAGCTATGTGAAGTACTGTGACTAAACGTGTCGTCTTGTCTTGACTAACCGGTGTACGCCTAGCCTTAAGCGGCTTGAAATTAATTAATTTCTGATAATGTTCCGTGCAACCGCTTTAACGAACAATCCCAATTTTTTCTCGGTCCCTTGAGCTACGTAAAATCGCGGCTCCACTGTAAAGTGGTTTAATATTATAGACCATAATAATATAAGGCTCTATAAATTTGTATAGGCCGCGAGGTGAAACATGGACCTCAACCCCTCAAACGGTTGAAGAGTGACTGGCATGGTAGGGATGGGAGTGTCTCTCTCACAAATCATCCGCTCTCACTCTGCATGCATACGGTCAGTGTAGAAAACTTTCGGCTAGCCTTCCCCTCAGCTGTTGCTGGATTCGAGACACTCAGGTCACTGCCCTTTTTCTCGCCTATGTTTACTTTACAGACAATACAACCCACCAGGACTCGAAGCTAAGGTATCGGATGCCGAGAAAGAAATGACAAAACTTCTACCCCCACCCTAAAAAATTCAGTTTTTGGTCACATGTAGTAGGAGTCAAAGATCAATGTCTTACCTCGCGGCCTATATTTATAGAGCCACAGAGCTGAACATAATATCACACTTTTCCATGGAAATATTAAATAACATAGTTCATCTACCATCCGCTTTCCTTAAGAATCCACTATACTTATTAATTTTTTTTTATTTATTAAAGTTACCGTTAATTATTATTGCTATGATTGGTTTAAATAATTGGTTTGGGAAGCGGTTGTTCCAGTGGTAGCAGGCGGGTCTAATCGATGAGATTAGATAAGATACGGCGCCTACCACTCCTGTTGTAGCGGTGACCGGCTCCTCTAAATACAATTTATGTGCTTCAAAATCGCTTTCCGGTGGTTCGGAACCCTCCTAAAGCTGTTGGTCCATTCATCATCCCCAACAAAAAAAAAGAATACTCTAATGGATTTTTTATAGGCGGAGAGACCCTCACGGGTAGGTTCCACTATTCCTTATTTTTATGACTAAATTATCGGCATTGTGGTCGTGTTAGTTTCTAATCGCAACATGGATAAGAGACTCGCACCTCTTACTCTTATTGTATGGGTGACCACTTTCAGTTAAGGGTTTTTCCAGCTGAATTTCATTCATTCATGAGAATCAAAATCGCTTCCCGGTGGTTTGGAACCCCCTTAAAGCTGTAGGTCTACTCAACATTCATCATCGTCCTCATAGTACCCACGCAAAAGCTAATGTGAAAATGACAAATAATCAGTTGATGTTGTGGGTATTACCACACGGCAAAAATCTTCTATATACAGGGTTATCATAAAAGAATGGTGCGAAAATTGAATTTTTATAGAAACCAGCGTTCAAGCCAAACAACATAAATTAGACAGGAATCATGAACTGATCCGCGTCAAATGTTTGTCAGAAAATCGCCCCAATTCTCTTGAAACCGCGCCATTCTTTTATGATAACCCGGTATTATATAAGAGCGAAATGGTACTCATTCATTCATTAATAATTATAACTAAAAATCTACTGAACCAAATGCGTTCAAATTTGACATACATGTTCAGTTTGACCTTTAGACGCGCACTAAGAACGGATTTTGAAAACATTTCAAAGATACGCCCAGTATTCGCGTTTTTCTAGCGATTTTGTGCGTTTTCTCAGCTTTTTCGAGAGCTAATTGGCAGAAAATGTTGAAATTTGGTACTTTTATAGGTTTGTTTAAGGTCCTTAAAATAATCTGTTGAAAAATGTTCGAGATTCTTCCAAATTCCGCCAGAAATCGGCGGAGTCCCCTGGCTAGCCAGCTAAGGCGAGCGAAGCGAGCCTGATGGCTAGTAAATTTGAATAAGTTTGGATAAATATTGGTCTGATGGAAAATGAAAATGTGTGGAAACTTACTCAGATTGATATCTGCGTCTCCATCTCCTGTGATGGGGAGAACAAGTACCTTTCCAGATGCCTTGTATTTACCCTTCATTTGTACTTTTGGCACTCTACCTTGCAAGAACACTCTCTTCTTCTCAAAGTCGAATCTAAATAGAACAAGAGAAGAATCATTTATTGAAATTGTTCAAGTAAAAATGCTACGATAGGTATTTTGTATAAAAAAATACAACTTGGGAAATAAAACATTAGTCATAAAAAAATATGACTTGGGAAGTCAGGATGTGAATATTTTACATCTCAATTGATAAAAATTTACTAGCCTATAAGAATTTAGTCGTGAAATGAGGATGTAAATATTTTACATCGTGCAAGTTAGTAGCCTGAATAATTCTTTGACTCACAGTCTGCTCATAAACTATTTTAATAAAAATTAAAGTCTTTGGCATCACGTTCTTTTCTTCATATTTTTGTGCTAAAATCAGCTTTGAAACATGAAGCTATATCGTTTGTACTTTGTACGCGTATTTATTTTAAGTATTTATATTTCAAGTACGATTTATTGTGAAGTTCAAGTAGGATGACTACTTTAGGCTAGACAAGACAAGACAAGATTAGTCACGTTTAGTCACAGTACTTCACATAGTTGCTTATGAAGCAACACACACCGATTAGTCATTGCATCGGTGTGTACTGCTTCATAAGCAACTATGTGAATTACTGTGACTAATCTCGTCTTGTCTTGTCTTGACTAACCGGTGTACGCCTAGCCTTAGAAGAAATTAAATATTTCTCTATGAAACTCTTGAACTCGAATACATTTATTTTGATTTGATGGTTGAAGCAGAAAAGAATTAGTATATAAATTTGATTCACATGAAGACTCTAACGTATGCTATTTCATGTACAAGTATTTCATAGATTTTAGGTATAGTTCAATTAAAATTTCTCAATAAAAACTGGGTTAGAGCACGGTTGCACGGTCAATATTTTAGCGGTGATCTTGACATAAGAAACCGATCACTCTCAATAGCTTATGTGTTATTTATGTTAAGTTACCACTTATTTAGCCATTTAGTATCTGAGAAATCACTACAAGAATACTGATACTGTAACCGGTTCTCCTTGCGTCTGTAGGCTTTTATCTACGTTCACATGTTTCCAATATTGATTGTACAATAAAGTGATTGTAAAAACAAGATCAATAAAATAACAGGCGGTTTAATTAATGCATTTACAAGCTAGCCGGGTATTGTTAACAATAATATTATTCAATCAATAAGTATTGGATAACTTATGATTTTCTTTGGAAGATCTTAGAGCTTGCTGTTTACTGTAAGTACAGATTTAGAAGTTATCAATGAACGTTTTTCATTCATGAATATTTTTTAATACACTCATTTAATTTGACGCTTGGCATTAGATAGATAGAGATATATTATTTCTTTGCCATCGTACTCTACGGTCATCAGCAACGTCAAGAAATAATATCTCTCTATCTATCTAATGCCAAACGTCAAATTAAATGAATCTGATTATACTCACGTGGTTTAGCGCGTTTTCGCTTGACATATCCATCAACACATTATTATTGTTGTAAGCATAATCGTTTGAATAAAAGTCTAGTAAGTTGGTACCACTCACTTGATATCTTCCAGCTGAACTCCTTCCAGTCCATAGAATTTGCATTTTTCGCAAACCAGTTGAAGTCCAATCTTAGAATCAGGTCCATCTCCCACTACGATCTTTTCAACCTCCAAAGGCTGCATGTTGGGAATACGATATTTGCCATCACCTAATCAAATTTCAATCAGTTTAGGAAATTTTTTAAAACTAAAACTGGATAGATAATCAATTTGCAAAATTATTCCTCAAAATATGACATTGTTTAAGTTCTCATGATGATTTAAAAGGTGTCTTTTGCATTAAATATCGAGAAAATTCAAGAAAATAATGTAGGTTTTGATGGAAGTGTAGTTGAACCTGTGTTGAAAACTTTGAACGTTGACATCTCCAAAGTAACGAAGTTATTAAGTTAATGAATAAAACAAATTTTGTCTTTTCCACATTTAATGTGGAATAGACAAAATTTGTTTTATTCATTCACCTAATATATGGAGAAGTTCCACAACATTTCTGAGTCAAGTGTGTGTTTTGTAACGAAAATACTCATAGAACCTTATGGAAGTAGAGCGACGTTACGATATCAAATTAGAAATAACATACATTTTTGGGCTTGCTTGTTTGAATGGAAGTGTATATTAAATAACAATGTGTCATAACAAGTTTGAATGTTAACTCTTTCATGAAGAGTATTTATGAAAGAATAACATTTTAACGTTCTGAATCAGTTTAACAATGGATTTTCATTTAAAATTATGCTCATAATCTATTTTCAAATTAAGTGAGAGGAATGTTTTCCACTTTCAAAGTTGTCAATTTGAAATTTGAATAAATTATCTCTTTTTAAAAAGTTGATAGAGAAGCTGAAAGAAATTAATTTATGCTGCTTGAATATTTCCTCCGTTTAAATAATTTCATGACCTTCCAATTATATTCACACATTCTTCCTCGTTTTAAATTACTTGAAGTATCAAAATTCATACAATGAATGAATTATTGAACGTGTTATGACCTTGACATAGCCAAGAATTGTTTCTTGCTAATTATGTTTCAATACTTATTCTATTCAATTGTTTCTCTTTCTAAATCACTAGAGGCTTATTCAATAAATTACTCATTTTGCCAATCAGATGATTGGTTGAGGAGCTTTTAGTTTATTTTGTCTTGATTTTACCTTTCAAAATTTTTGGGATTGCTGCTTTTCCATGTTCCAGAGCACATTTGTTGAAATTAGCATCCTTTGGGCATGGCTTGATGTATGTTGCTGTTGAAAAAAATTGAATGATCAATCAAAAAGTAGAAAAAAAAATACAACAAATTACTTCAATGGAATCACTCTTCAGAAATTGAATAGAAACTCATTGAACAAAATAAGAATACATTACAGGAAAAACAAAATACGAAAAAGTGTGAATTTTCCCCACTTAAAATAATCTTTGTGTGGGGAAAGAGTTCCAAGTATTACCATGGCATAAACAAATTAAAACAACAGATTATTAGAATGGGAAGAGTTAATGATCTTGAATGAAATTAATAAATACCTGAAATTACCTGAACTGACCAGAAATACCTGATCTTAGCTCAAATAAAAAATCGCTTGATATTTCTGATTCCAAATTAACTCATTAATATGATGGAAAAATCTATGAACTGATGTGCATGATAAAAAAACTTAACTCAATCTTTTAATGTATATATTTCTCAAAAAATAATTTTTATCTATTCTGATATATCACAGCGAATCAAATATCCCGAGTACCTAGCCTAGTATAAAATATTTATGTACAGTACCGTATACGAGTTTAGTGAATTTTTAACTGTATTCAATTTCCAGTTCAAAGAAAATCAGTTTCTTCATGAGTTTAGAGTATTTATAACTGTCAATTTAATAAAATGAAATTAGTATATTCCCAAGCACTTCATATTGATACAAAAGAAATCCTTGATAGCCTTCAAGTGAGTGAGAATTCCTCGCAAAAAATAATTAACAAAAGAGAGCGTGATTTGCTAGTCACTATAAATTAATGTTATTAATATTCATGAATCTGGAGCTCTATTTAATAAATGCTATACGAATGATACTATTTTATTGTGGTTGAAAAAGATGTTCATGTTTATTAATGAACAAGCTTAAACAAAAAAATATTGTCTAATAGAAAGATTTTTGCATATTATGAGTTGACGCCCTATCAAATAACTATCGAGTGAATTGAATTGAAAAGAAGTAGGAAAAGACAGTTTTTATTCATTACGTCTGACTTGATTATATGATGACTTGTACTGTATCTAACTGCTATCATGAGCTTTTGAACAATTTACTTTTCTATTTATTTATTTTATTATTTAATGAATTTTTTATAATACTATCAATATCCAGTTGATAAAGTAGTATTTAATAACTCAATTTGAATCAAGCAGCAAGAAATAAAATGATAAGGGAGCAATTAAAATAATAGTAGTTGAAAATTTCCTTTATCGCTATTGAAATGTTCTATTCATTTATGCTTTATTGCTGTCTCGATCTTTACAATTATGTAGAATTTTGAATAGATATGTGTCAATACATAACAAGATTGAAAATATGAATATAGATATATCAATTACCTACAAGTTTTCTGTTTAAGATCTAGTTGTACCAACATAGATCTCTCAAGTACTCTTATGATTATTCGGATATAAATTCAAATACCGAGATCCGTTCAATTTTGAAGAACAAAGAAACTTTTTCTACAAATGAGTCAATTAGTTAACAAACTAACAAATGCAGCTTGTTATTTTCTCAAAACTTTCCCACATTTGATTCATATTATATTAATATAAGTAACTATTAAATCCTATAATATTGAAATAATTCATTAGCATAATATTGTTTGTCTACAAGAAATTAATTCTTGATTCCCTATAATAGTCTAACTGAATTAATTAGGTTCAATACCGGTGCCATGAGAGTTTGATCGAGATATTATCGAATTTATGAGATCGAAATGTAGAAAATTAATTATTATCTAGAGACTCCCTATTTATTATTCCTACAAGAATAGGTTCGTTATATTTTTCCCATGTCAAACCAGTGTGCGTTCAAGAATATAGATAACTGAAAAAAGTTTATTAATCATAGTTTTTCTATGACTATGATTGTTCATTTTTTCTTGATTATTGTTTGTAAATAACTGCAGTAAAAGGAAGTGAGTGACTTTGAGATGATAGACAAGAGCTTGTGTAATAAGGCGATTGTTCTTTTATTCTACAATCTATTCTCATGATATTCATACAACATTGAGATCTGAAATCGAGTCAGTCTTAGAACCGGTCACAGATATTTAGATTAATAGACGAGTTAATTACACAACTCCTATGGGAAAAACAGATTCAGTTATTGATTGAAAACTTTGGTATAGATCCTTCTCTTCTTCTTTTTCTCTCCCCAGTATGCCATTACAGTGTTGGGGTAAGATATAGATCCCCAGATATATATTTATAAGAAACTGATAATAAATTAGAGATTCATTCATTTATTTGATTAGAGATTAATTAATTTGTTTATTTATTTGATCAGAAATACAATACCAAAGGAAGGAAAACACAGGCGTTATTATTACTCAAAACTTCTAGTCCAAAATTTAGTCGAAAAAGTCCAAAGTTAAGTTATATCCAACATCTTTTGTTCGCAAAATATTAAGATTGTTTAAATTACTAATATTAAAGAAAAGCATTGTTAACATAAAAATAGAATAATCGGTCTTTTTCATTGGAACCAGAAATTATTCTCTCCAGAAATTATTATATTCTGAATGAATGCTTGATTTATTGAATTAATTACTTAACTGATAATTACATTTAACAATGTATCGAAATGTTTGATTTAAAAGTTTTTCAACGAAACTGTTGAATTAAAACAGTAATAATAGTGAGAAAATAGTAAAATTGTAATAATTAAAATGGATAAAAATAAAAATGATACGGCTTGCTATTTCTCAAATTACTCAAAAAATAAGCAGTTTGAAAAAATTGGAGCCTTTTAATATCCATCCCATTAAAAATATGACTGTCTTCAAATCATTGATTTTAGAAACTGTAGTATAATTCTGGGTCTTGCATAATAACTCAGCACCCACCTATTTAGATTCAATGAAAATTAATTATTTGGAAATCTACTTATATCTTACCTCAATAGAATATAAATATATACACAATAAATAAACAATAATGGCAAAATTTTAAATATATTTAAAACTTGAAACCCATAAAATAATATAACAGTATTAACAGCAAAGAAGTCCAAGAAAATAATAAAGATTTGAAAGAAATTGAATTGATAAAACCCACAATAAAAGCTGAAGTTAGCTTCATGGGGTGCGCAACCATTGTAAAAATGTTCTCTCCAGAAATTATTATATTCTCATTATTTATATATTGAGTAATGTACAAATAATATGCCTTTATGGAAGGCCAACAGAATCACCACAATTATAATTTGGTGATTATAATTATATAAAAGTGAGATAATCAAACTCATTTTTATTTCGACAACTGACTTATGTGTAACTTTATGTATATAGTGAAGATAAAATCTAAATATTTTCAAATTTTATGATTAATTTATTTCAAAAATATGACAAATTTTATTAAGTACTCACGCAGTTTCAAAGCTGCCGACAAGCCGCATAGAGCGGAAAGGAGCAGACACACTTGCACAGACTTCATAGCGTAGTTGATGGGACGGTTCAGAACTGGAGGTAGAGTCCAGAATGAATGCTGGTGTCAGGTGGAGGCTGCTTATAAGAGAACGCGAGCGCTGCATCTTAACCCTGGCCTTGTCGGATCAGTGCTTCTTTGGCGGGGACGCGATCGTGAACTTGGGAGGAACTACCCCCCCATGACCCCTCCAGAACCCCACTTCCCCTCCCCAGATGATGAGAACCCTCCTTCTCCCCCAGTCCACATGTGCGAATGTGGCCACAGATGAAGTAAAATCTTTTAGGTTCATGAGCTAACGAGTCTAGACTAAATACGTAGCATCGACAAACGTTTGTCTCGACAGGTTAGTGGGTTAGCAGCATAGAGAGCTCTTAGTACATAGTGTCGAGGCTAACGTTTGTCGATGCTACGGTGGCCACCCGTTTTAGTCTAGGACTTAGCTAAATCCCGAGCTCATGAACCGGCCCTAAGTATCAGTATAGGTAGGCCTAATGTAGTAGTAACAATAATGAGAATAGATTGAAAACTTTATTTGTGGTGTAGCCTTCTGGTCAATGGGATGAGATCGCTTAATCAATTGAAATAGTATCAGTACGAGTTTACCCCGTGCAGCGCAAAGCGCTGATTTGTTTCTCTGCTACAGTAAGATGAACTCCATGTTGGAATAGCAAAGATTTTTTAATTTTTGTATTACTCGATAGAGTAATATAGTAGAAATAATAGATAGAAATAATAGAATTTTTTTAGATAGAAATAATAGAGTTTTTTATTATATTTGTAATGTGATTGAGAAGACTCATAGATCTGATCATCTCAATAGAATTAAATATTCCAATTTAAAAATTTATTAAAATAGCTACATACAAAATAAATTTTGGAATACTTCTTCATGAATGAGATGATACATATGAATAAATTCAAATAATCAAAATAAGATTATCTGATGAAAGAGAGTATTTTTGCTGGAAAATGCATTAAAAATGCAGTAATTGAGATATCAATGAGATGTTATAGAATTAAATTATTTCGCGTACATTTTCCTGGAATAACCTGTTACAAATACTGTCGTTACTCCCTAACAAATTTCTAGATTCGCCCCTGATATTTCATATCCAATGAAATGAGATAAAACAGCTTCGAATTTTGTTAAACATTTGACAAGACTTCGAACAACTTTGAAGGTTTTGTCATATACATTGTTCAATCTACAAGACACTGAATCTATATTCAAATTAGCCTGATGAAATCAAAAGAATCTGTTCAATCAGAAAAAATCATTCTCATTCCTTCATATAAAGTTGTTCAAAGATTTACAAGTCTCTTGAAGGCAGGGCCCTTGAACATAGCTGACACTAGCTCATCAGTTTATTGTCATTTAATTGAATGAAATTATTGGATATAAAATTAATATTAACAATATCGATGAACTATTATTTCATACTCAGATAATACTCAGATTAAACTCAGTTTAAAACTCAGATAATATTCCACTGAATGAAACTTTTGCTAAACACTTGGGAACTACTACATATAACTGGTTCATTCTACCAAGTCACCTGGACTGACAATTTTTTTTCAATTAATTTATTAAAATTTGCCACTGTTGGACTAAGCATTGATTTTATACTCTTATTTCTCGAAAACTGAAAATAAATTTAAAAATACTAAACTCTATCAGAGAAACCTCCAGATCTGTTCTATGTTTGCATTAGGCTAGGCGTACACCGGTTAGTCAAGACAAGACAAGACGAGATTAGTCACGGTAATTCACATAGTTGCTTATGAAGAAGCACACACCGAGGCAATGACTAATCGGTGTGTGTTGCTTCATAAGCAACTATGTGAAGTACTGTGACTAAACGTGACTAATCTTGTCTTGTCTTGTCTTGACTAACCGGTGTACGCCTAGCCTTACTGTACTTTGTTTCAACCTGGCAATACTTGCACTGCTGAATACACTGTGTTATGTTCTGTATTGCAAGTGGAAGTATATTTTTATTATATATTATTGATTCTTGTAGCCTTAACTTTCTTCAATGTAAAAAGCTGTTAGATCAATGCTCATCAATGCTGTTTTATTTTATTTTTATCGTATGGCTTTTTATCGGTGGGGAGACCCTTACGGGTAGGTTCCACCTCGCCTAATTGCACAATTTTTTGTGTCGGTCACCCATCCAAGAGCAGTCTTGAATGTTTGTTACTTAACCACTTAGCAACCGCTCTCACCGAGTGACCACTGATATTATAGCAGGATTCTTTTAACTTGTCATAAAACAGCTGACTTAACGTCAGTAAACGAGCGTACATCAATCAGCTGTTTTCTGTCAATTTAAAAGAATCCTGCTATACTATCAATGCTGTAATCAGCTGCTACATTCAATTAATTAATTAATTAACATTAATTCACAACATTGTTAACATTAATTAATGTTAAAGCTGAGGTGATTCATGTCATTACAGGTGCCTTAGCAAATTGAACGCTCTCTGTACATATGTACAGTGTAATGCATGCATTTCTATATGAAACCTAAAAATCGATAATATAATATATTGAAAAAAGTAATAACAAATCAATTTCAGCTTCACACTGCGATTGCAATATTAGCAATGTGAACGCATTGTACATGTACAGTGTAATGCGTTCATTTGTATATGAAACCTAAAAATCAACAATGTATATTGAAAAAACGAAATCACGATTCAATTTTAGCTGAGAGAGGCACGTTTCCTAATTTGAGTCATCAGCGTCAATCAAAATATTGTTTCCCATCACAATTTGTGTGATTTGAAAGAGGAAGATGATTTCTTATTATACATAATGTGTTTGTTTCACTCTGTTATTAAGGCTAGAAAAGTAGATTTAAAGAGGAGATGATCAATAAAATGGAGAAGTGAAGATTGTGAAGCGTAGGAAAATTGGATATAAATAATGGATAAAGGAGCGTTGTGTATTTATCTATTTTCTTGTTAGTGGGTGTCCTTGAGTTGGAAAATTATGCCAGCAGAGTAATGCTAACGAATGTGTGTTTATTACTGATTTTCTTCAAAGATTAACTTTTTTTCAACTACTACACAACATGAGTACCTACCTACTCCAATTGAAAATTGTCCCATGAATATTTAGAGTACGGTACAGTGTAGCTGGTTTATTTTGCTAAGGCATCTGGGGGCTGTTTTATCGAATTTTAGAATTAGAAGTCCTGTAAAAAACTGGAGAACGGCAAATGCTTAGGCTAGGCGTACACCGGTTAGTCAAGACAAGACAAGACGAGATTAGTCACGTTTAGTCACAGTAATTCACATAGCTGCTTATGAAGCAGCACACACCGATGCAATGACTAATCGGTGTGTGTTGTTTCATAAGCAACTATGTGAAGTACTGTGACTAATCTCGTCTTGTCTTGACTAACCGGTGTACGCCTAGCCTTACTAGAAATGGATAGTAAGGCGTACTATGCAATGAACTTTTAAACATGTGTGAATCTGTCTTTTTTCTGTAAATCCGTAGTATGGACTTCTAAATTCTCATGAACCAGGATTGAATGTGAATAATTATTGTTAATTACAAGTTCTTATAATGTGCAAAGTGTATAAGAATTCAGCCTATATACAATATACTAGCAGGTCACCCGTGCTTCGCTATGGGGTCTCAGAAATCCCGTTGAGGTTAATGATATTTGTGTGAATTATCTAATCCCAGTGAGCACATTGTTAGATGGAATTTTAAAGATATATGAAACTCAAACCCCGTTATTACATATTAAATCCGCTATTTTGCATGTTAACTTTGACATAGAACCCGAAAAAATGTACATGATTAGGCCTATTCGATAGATGTAAATTTAAATGAGGTTACTGATAGAAAATTTGGGATACATTTTTGATGGATCTCTATGTTTTTATCATCCTTGATCATACTTTCAACATATGGTATTAATATCATAAACCCTCTACGTTTGAAAAAAATCATAATGATTTTGATCTCAGCATTTCCCTATCAATGCTTAGAGATGAATTTCAAATCCTTTAAAAATATCCTAGAAACTATCCTTGAAATAATATTTAAATAGGCCTATGTCCCTCCTTGGTATATAGACAATCTTTGTGCAAAATTTCAGCTTTATCAGTCAAGTAGGCCTACTTCAGGCGTGATGGACAGACAGATAGATAGACAGACAGACACCATCTCATTTTTAAAAATAGTATAGATACAGTGATATTCATCTAATTTGACGCTTGGCATTAGATAGATAGATAGAGATATATTATTTCTTTGCCATTGTACCTAATCTACGGTCATCAGCAACGTCGAGAAATGATATTTTTCTACCTATCTAATGCCAAGCGTCAAATTAAATGAATCTGATTATACCTAATTCATTCTAATTGTCAATCACATTTTGAACATTATAAAACTGTAATGAGGTAATTCATTGTCAATCCAAAAGGTACCTTAGCAAAATGATCAGCTATAGTTGAGGATTTCCTTTTTTCAAGTATTATTGAATTAACAATAATTAACTATCAACTGAATTGTCTTTTGAAACTAAATTGACAGGACAGATGAAAACATGATCAACAACAACGTATTCTTTATATTCATCAAGTAAATGCTCTAAATTTCACCAATTCCACTTTTTTTATGTGATGAGGAGAATAAGATGCTCTATCACCTTTCTCAAGTTCAACAATTATTCACACTCTGTTATTCAATATGTTATGTCTGAGAAAAACACGTTCATTTGGTTCGTATCATTTTCTAAGCGTGATAGAGCTATCATTTTCTTTTGTTTTTGATGTTCCATTTTTATGATAATTTTCCAGTTTACTAATAACATGGTTCAAACGCAGAAACACACTTAACGATGTGGTGATGGTTTTCGTTTTGTTTGATTTTTCAAGAAACATCAGATGATAAATTATTGTCTTGTCTAACAAGTACCTATGCAATTGAAAACCTGTATGTAAACTGGATGAACAATAATTATTCGTTGTTTGATTCAAAATTTTATTGTAAAGTTTATTGAAGTGCACTTATAGTTCTTTCGCAATGCCATGCTCTATAAAAGTATGTTGAAGTTTTTAATGTCTCTACATATTTAAAAACTCCATCATACTTTTATATAGAGCATCCATTTCATTTCAAAACCTATCAAATCTTGTTCAATAGTTTTGAAGACTATTAGGCTAGGCGTACACCGGTTAGTCAATACAAGACAGACGAGATTAGTCACGTTTAGTCACAGTACTTCACATAGTTGCTCATGAAGCAACACACCGATTAGTCATTGCATCGGTGTGAGCTGCTTCATAAGCAACTATGTGACTAATGACTAAACTATTCTTGTCTTGACTATAACCGGTGTTCGCCTAGCCTTAGAGCCGTATTTATCTGTATCATTGTCGTATCTGTGTCAATCTGTGTTCATCCAATACCGGTATCCTTGAAGGTATTGTATATCCTTGAAGACATTATGGGCCGTATTTAAGAACGTTCCTTGAGGGTTCCTTTCTGAAAGGGCGCCTTGAAAAGCGTTTCATGAATGAAAAATCAGCTGATTCCATTCATGAAACGCCAGAATCACTCGGAAAAAAACCCTCAAGGTTTCATCTGACCTATATCTTGTAGGCAAGATATAGGGTACTTGTATACAGTATACATACTCTTGCAGACAAAATATACTGTCTTCAGTATATCCACAGTATATAGCGTATGGCTTTGTGACACACTTTCCACCTAAATAAGAATTATTGTTAATTGTTAATATCTACAGTATATATATCTTGTAGACAAGATATTCTATCTTCAAGGATATAATATATATTATTTTTTTTTAGTAAAATAATATAAGTAGAATATACATAATTATATCTATTGTTTGTGGTAGAGATTTACAAAATACGGTACAGTTAATAGAGAGCTAGAGCTAATTTTGAAGTAAACAAGTTAGTCGAAATTCATAATTATATATTTACCAAGTTTGTTTAACATAAATTTCAATCTACTTTTCAGTACAGTAACTCAACTAGACATTTTTGGGATGGCTTCAAAAGTGATGTTAAAAAACGTTATGTCCGAGGCCATAATTACTTAGTTTCACTGTACGGTACTGACTACGTTAGGCTCTCTTATTTTATTGGACAAGTTTATATTTTGATTCATTCATCCAGTAATCTATTTTTCTTCTGTTAACTTATAACATTATCAATAGTATCATACGTTGTACATCATATTTTATAGGCTTTCTTATTCCATTGTAACTTTGAATCCGTATTATTTAACCTACCTATTTTATTCTGAAATCTGAATTTCCTTGGCGTGTCATCCGACTATAACACAGAACTCAACGATCTACGAGAAACAATGTACTCTACGTTGTGGGAGGATTCATCAATGAATTTCCGACTTTATTTTTTACTCAATAGTGATTAAATTATTATCCTTCTCTATTGTTTTGTGCGGCATAACCTTTGTTAATTTTTTTCGCTCTTTCATCTTCAATCAATCCGAGATTCTTCCGTGTTTTTAGAGTATGTTCCTGCAATTGGTCGCGGTCGGTCTGGAAACGTATGATTATTGTTACTCTTTTCCATCCTTCTTTTTTGTCTTTTCTCTCTTCTCTCCTTCTTCTCATCCTTCCTCCACTTCTTCTCCTCATCCTTTGCCTCATCTTTTTCTCTTTTGTCTTGTTCGTCTTATTCTTCTTTCTTTATTTCTTCTTTTTCTCAATCTTCTTTATCGGATCAATCAAATACGAATAGAAAAGAGAAACTGGCAGTCGCCCAAAACGTCTTCAATTATTAATTTTTTTTAAATTTTTTATTTTTCTTCTCCTCCTTGTTCTTTTTCTTCTTTTCCGCCTCTTCCTCCTCCACCTTCTTCTCCTGCTCTTTCATCTTATTCAATTAATCTTCCTTCTTCTTATTTTCTTCCTCCTTCCCTTCTTCTCAGTCGTCTTCTTCTCTCTTCTTCTTCGTATTCTTTTTTCATTCTCTCTTCTCCTCCTCCTCCTTCTCTTCTCCTCCTTCTTCTTCTTCTACGTCTTGTTTTGTCTTTTCTCTCTCTTCCTCCTCCTCCTTCTTCGTCTTTCTCCCTCCCTTCCCTCAATCTTTCTTTCGTCAATGAAACTTCTTCTTCTTCTTGTCTTCAATTCTTAAATTTAGTTACTTCAATCTCAATTCTTTGTGGTATTGTGCAAATTAGTGTTTTTTTTGTCTAATTTTTCTCCTCATTCTGCTCCTCGTCCTGCATTTTTTCTTTTTCTTCACCTTCTTCTTGTTCTTTTTCTTCTTTTCCTCCTCGTCCTCCTCCACCTTCTTCTCCAGCTTCTTTTTCTCCTTAGTCTTCTTCTTCCAACTTCTTCTTCGTATCTTTTTCTCCTCCTCCTTCTTCTTTATCTTCTTCTTCTTCCTCTTCTCTTCTTCTCCTCCTCATCCTCCTCCTCCTCCTCCTTCCTCCTCCCTCCTCCCTCCTCCTCCTTCCTCCTTCTTCTTTAACTTCTTCTTCTTCTTCTTCTTCTTTATTTCTTCTTCTTCTTCCCTTCTTCTTCTTCTTCTTCTAACTTCTTCTTCTTCTTCTTCTTCATCTACTTCTCCTTCTCCTTCTTCTTCTACTCTTTCGTTAACTATTTCTTCTTCTTCTTCTTCTTCTTCTTCTTCTTCTTCTTCCTTCCTTCTTCTTCTTCTTCTTCTTCTTCTTCTTCTTCTTCTTCTTCTTCTTCTTCTTCTTCTTCTTCTTCTTCTTTAACAATTCTTCTTTTCTTCTTTATTCTTCTTCTTCTTCTAATCTTCTTCTTCTTCTTCTTCTTCTTCTTCTTCTTCTTCTTCTTCTTCTTCTTCTTCTTCTTCTTCTTACTATTCTTCTTCTTCTTCTTCTTCTTCTTCTTCTTCTTCTTCTTCTTCTTCTTCTTCTTCTTCTTCTTCTTCTTCCTTCTTCTTCTTCTTCTTCTTCTTCTTCTTCTTCTTCTTCTTCTTCTTCTTCTTCTTCTTCTTCTTCTTCTTCTTCTTCTTCTTCTTCTTCTTCTTCTTCTTCTTCTTCTTCTTCTTCTTCTTCTTCTTTAACTTCTTCTTCTTCTTCTTCTTCTTCCTTCTTCTTCTTCTTCTTCTTCTTCTTCTTCTTCTTCTTCCACTAGTTTCTTCTTCTTCTTCTTCTTCTTCTTCTTCTTCTTCTTCTTCTTCTTCTTCTTCTTCTTCTTCTTCTTCTTCTTCTTCTTCAACTTCTTCTTCTTCTTCTTCTTCTTCTTCTTCTTCTTCTTCTTCTCCTACTTTTTTTATACTCTTCTCCTTGTTGTTGTTCTCCTTTTTAGTTTTTCTTTTCCCCCTGTCCTTCTTCACTCCTCCTCCTCCTCCTCCTCTTTTTCTTTCGCTTCTATTCCATCTTCTTCTCATGCTTCCTCATGTTTGTATTCTTTCTTCCTCCTTTTTTTCTCTCGCCTTACACTTATTACGTGGCTGCATGATTTTCTCACCGCAAAGTGAGCACCCGCTACTTATATCTTTCCTTATTTTCCGACCACATAAATTATTCGGTTTCACTTGACCTTGATGGGTTAAGACACGTTTGCTGTTACTTGTTCTTGGATTGATGACCGGAATTGGACATTTTCTTTCACCATTATTTTGTTTGATGATTGGGAAGGCACCTAGAACTGTGAGTGGGTGATCTTCCCAACAAAAACTCTCTTTATTATTCATTCATTCATTCAATAACCTTATTAAAAATTTTAACCGTTTAATGAATTTAATATGACTGTGTGTCCGTGGCGAAGCGTGGTATACTTATTTGGTCATCCGCCAGTAATTGATGCTATAGGTAGGTCTAAAGTAGTTCTTTCGCGAAGAGTGCTATAAAATTATTATGTCATTATTCAATTAAGATCCGCAATCAAGTTAATAGAACAACTTATGTCCTTTAAAATCAAACAATCAAGCGTTTGATTGACCTGACGTCAGAACACTTATCAATATTGAATTAAAAATCATTTTAATGATACATTTTAAAAAGGGATTTCCCTCCAAACAAGTTGAACGTTATTCATGTTACAATCTTTTTTCAAAAAAAGTTTATCATCGCTATTCAAAGATAGAATGACCGCGTCAATTGCTTTAATATCTCATTTCTGGTTGAACTAGTTTTTCCAAACTAGTAGCCTATATAACGTAATAATAGCAGAGATGCTGAATCCTGAATGCAAAGTGTATATCTTGTTATTGTTTTGGTTGTGCCTCTTTTTTCTTTCTTTTTTATCATTCTATCATCTTCTAGTCCTTTTCTGCTGCTCGGAACACTGCAACAATTTGGAGCTCATACACAAAACTAGGCGCTCAGACTTTTTTAACCATACATTTATTTCCTGCCAATACTCTGTCTTTCTTGCATTTTCGAAAAAATATTGTGGAAAAATGTGTTTATAATAGGAATGTCTACAGTAACAACCACAGAGGTTTCATAAAATATTATTCCAAAATTGTATTATTTTATCCAAAAATGATAGATATTTCCAATTTCATGCAATAGTTCAAGTTTCGTTTCATAAATAGTCTCATTAAGATATTAGAAGCCTTTTCCTGTTTAGTAGGACTTCTAAAATTTAATGAAAGAGGTCCCTGTAGTTTTATACAAATTTGCATGTTCTGTGAAAAAGAAAATGGCTGAAACACAATAACTAGGCTGTTCAGGATTTTCTAATATTTCGTGAATATATTTATGGAATAAAATGGTAAATATTTCATAAAATTGGGAATAGCTGAAATTTTAGAAAAATAATAGCCTGTAGGCTATTATATGAAATAATATTCTACAAAACTCCTCTGGCTATTATAGTACACATAGTAGTGGCGAAGCGTGGTATACTTATTTGGTCATCGCCGGGTATATTTCCTATAGGAAATTGACTCATAATTTTGCCATTACCCGTAATTAATTTTCTCTGCATTTTATACCGTACGGGCTTGCATTTTGATAATTTTCTGTTATTATCGAGTAGGCTAATCTTCAAGTGTAATTTTATTTCATGGTTTTCAGCAATCATTTCCTTGTTAATATCTTGCGCTTTGGCCTACTGCGTACAAACTAAAAATATGTTTTTGAATTTCATCCAATTAAAATGTACTGTCATAACGCAGCAAACCATGCTATATAAGCCTAGTATTTGGGTACCAAGAAAAGTGTAATTTTGAGTGTAATTATTTATAATATTATTTATTTCACCCAGAATAGGAATGGATTAACACAATAAGCAGGGGAAGGATAATTCTCTTCTTTACTGAATTTATTTAAATCTATTTTTCATTACAGTAATTTCAAAGAATTCTTAGCCTTTTGTTTAAAAATCAATTAAATTATTGTTTAAAACAGGGAAGTATCCCAAACACTGGAAATATTCCAATTATGAATGAATTATTATTGATTCTAGTATACCAACAGTTTAACATCTGTATAATATTAATCCTCCTAGAAATAGTTCTCATTAAACACACATATTTTCAGATCTACAATTAAATGAATATCACTATGACTTTTCATTATATCCTTTTATTTTCATATTCGTTTCTTTAGAGAGTTGAGCATACTATAGTAGGAGTATGCTGCCTTCATTACCTGTAAAAGACAAATATTATTGTTATATATCAATGAAAACCCCGAAATTAACTTAGGATAAACCAATGCTTTTCAATTTGTCGATATTTTATTTATTAAATTATTGTAGGCCTATATAATACTATCACAAATCATAATATCATTCCATTTTAAAATAAAATTGTTCATACAAATATTGAAAATTGAAGTGTGAAACAAATACGAGAATGAGAAAGAAATACTAACTAAGCTTCATAATTTCATAAAGGATAAGTTATAATTTCTTTCTCAAAACAATAATAACTTATAATATTAATTTAATAATCTGGGAGAGTTATTCTTCAAGTGTTATTATTTCACCCATGCAGAAAAGGAATGGTTAAAACAACAGATAGAGAAATTATTATATAAACTACTTTTTTGGGATAGGCCTACTAATTAAAACTACTTTCTGTATTGAATTTATTTAAATTTGTATTTTATAGATTTCAATGCCTCGCAGCCAAATACATGAAACCCAATTTAATTGCACTGCTGTAAAATGTCGTAGCTCCAAATAGCTCAATAGTGATTTTGTTGTATTGGTTATTTATATTTCTTGAATTTAATCGACTTTAGTGTAATTGGTCTATACAACGGAGACTGTATTTAATCAATCATACAATATCTGTACATGAAACTATAGATTGAATTTTAAGAGGATCTTTCACCATTTTCCCTGTTTAAAATGCCTTTAAACTATTCACCTAATGAATTAACATGAACAAATAATAGAAAATGAAAGTTCTTGTATGAAATGTATGACTGAGAATGTAAGATAGTGTTTTAAAAAACATTTTACGGTAGCCTACCATAGAAAAAAGTCTCAGATTGAGAACATAGAATCCAAACGGCTTTATTTCCAGCTCTTTAGAGATGCGAGTCATAATGATCAACATTGATGATTTGAACCATTTCGGCTTGTCAATAAAATTGCTTTCCCACAAAGTTGCACGAAAGTTTTCGCCCTGAAAACAAATATTTTTGAAAAAAGTTCTCATCAAGACAACATACAATAATTGTATGAACAAAGATATATTCAATATTGTTCTATGCATACATTCAATATTCTATTCATTCATTGGTACAGGAATAATATTAATGAAACTTTCATGATATTTTTATGAAAAATTATTAACTTTAAGGAAGTATGATTTAACAATAAGATGCCAATTTTAACATAGCAATACTGTACCATTATTAGGATTGTAGGCCTACTTTCCTACTACACTAATAATAATACTAAAAACTCGTTAATATCTGGTCACTGTTTACTGTGATAGGTCATGTTTCATCTCCGATTAATCAATTTTATTAAGAATTAATGACAGTGTGGGGTCCTGCTAAAACAGTTTGTTTTTAAGTTTGTGTTATTTTAATTCAATACAGTAGTAAAAGATAATATTATAGAACAATACGGCTGATCTACAAAAAATTAGTCAGTAGAAAGGCAGTTTTATAACATACAGCTTTCCAACAATGATAATTCTTATATGTATTAGATATTAATACTACCTATAATTTTATTTTCTCAGATCACATTTGACTCTAGCTGAGACTGTGGAAGGAAGTTCAGCGTTCGAAATAATATCTGAGTCTTATTCATCTAATCCTAATTTTTTTGCTTTTCTGTTTCTTATTGATTTTTATTATTATTCAAACACTTTATTTTAAATACTGAATAAATTTAAATATATTTCTGTTTACTTGAAAGCATTTCAACTCCAATCATAACGTTTTCAACACAAACATGAGAATAATGAATTGTTTTATTATCTCTACGTATTATAATACAATACTAGTTTGATAATCACAATTTTGTAACTCGAAAAGGTTTTACAACTCCATAATGAGTATGAAAAGGAGAAGATTAGGATGCAAAGTTTCAAAATCAAAGCAAAGTTGCAAAGAAATCAAAATTCTTTATGCTAAACAACATTTTATAAAAAGATAAGCTAAAAATTATCTTATAAGATATAGGCCTAGCTTCTGTATTTTGTAAATGTTAATAAGTAGGCTATATGTTTCAATTAATGCTTCTGCAATACAGACAATCGAAGGAAGATACAACATGCTTTACCGAAATATCATGTTCCTTCTTCAAACCTGAAATGAAACAATTTGATAGAAACTCAATAAAGATCTTACCTCATTCAGCAACTGTTGAGCATAGAAACAATACAGAAATAACATGCCAGCTATGGGTATGATAAGAAGGATATTTTCTATTTTCAGGACAATGTCATCCATCTGTGGAATTATAAGAAAAATTAAAATTACATAATAATAATATACAGTACTCTAATTTGATCAATATGCTCCTAGTTTCGACTGTGGTGCAGTATTATATCGGCTTCTGTAGATGAAGTCTTCAACCCCCTTAACCCCCCTCCCACCACCCGATTCCTCCATAGCTAACCCCCCTCCCCCCTTACTTGAACCTAGTTACGCCAATGTATAGGAGTGCAGTATATGGGCTTCTGTTTTAAATAGTTCAGCTGTTTAGATTGAAGATTACAATTAAATTATTGACAGAAGCCAATACTGTATTGTACTGTATATGAGTGCAGTATATGAGCTTCTGTTTTAAAATTTTTCTTGTTGAAGATCATTAGGTGTTTTGAGCCATGTTATGGGCGTCTAAAATCATAATTATAAAATCATATAAACTGGAAAGTATATAGCAGGATTGTCAATCACTTGACATAATTAGTTTCTCAAAATAATTTGAACAGAAAAATATTTTCGACACAATAATTTCTTTAAAAAGTCTTAACCTTTTCAAGTCTTAAATACATTTGTTATTTTCTCAAAGACCTATTTCAAAGAATATTATTTTAAAGACCTCACTCTTCAATTCAGCATTGTAGGTTAAATTGATCATATTCGTCGATCATATGTTTTTGACAATTAAATGGATCCTGCTATACTACAAAATTTCTATGTTGGTCTACTAAAAATGAACAAGAAAAAATTGTTGTCCTCTAGAAATTATATTTTTATTAACTGAAATGTATCCTAATTTAGTAAAACAGGATTTTTTACAAAATGTTGGGGGGCAATAAAACAATTAAGCGTCACCCTTAAAAGAACCTGAGTTTTTCATAGGTGTAGCGTGAGCCTTATGAGCTAAATTTTTGAAAATATACTCGTAGCTCAAATAAATCAATAGGAATGAAAGGCTTGAATTAATGGCTCATCAATAGCTCAAAGGAATGAATGGCTCAAATTAATTAAATACCTTGGCTGATGTGTAGAGACATATACACATTTGAAAACAAATTGTGTTATTCAAAACTGTGTACATCATCTCGAAATCCTTGTTCATATCACTAGCTCGGCTGAAATGAAAAAAATTAACATGAAGAGTGTATAATTAATTTCACACATTTAATATTAATATAATTGAAAAGGAACTAAGAATAGACGAAATGAAATGTATCAAGTCTTCAATAATATAGCACAAATACTGATATAACATTTTACTCTATTATATTGAAAAATTCACTTGCTATCATGTACAAAATAATGTTAAATTGAAGATGGAAGGATATGAGATATTGTAACTATTCAGTTGTTTTTAAATCAACTATTTATTTAAGAATTTCCTTATTAGCTATTATTCTGTTGTCAATATTTGCAGCAGCAGAAGTCATCAGAGTATTATATGGCATTAATTAGGAATTTCGTTCGATTAATTATTATGAAATAATGTTAAATTATTTGTTGATTTGCTATGGTTTTCTTATGGTTGCTTGTTAATACTTCTTATACTTCAGTACCGGAATCAATATGATTGTTTGAATGAGGAACTCACCGTACCTGAAAACCTAAATATTCTAATCCAATCTAAACACTTTTATCTTTACAATTTATAAGGGAAATTAATCTTGATTTTGCACTCAATAAGTGGAAAGTAATCTTTTAGCAGCAGAATAGAATTAGAAAAAAAAACATTAACACATTTTAATCCACTTACCTGCAAATCATATCATGAAACTTGATAACATTATCAATTCCAGTTTTCAGCAATGACAAATCTTGTCCAATAATATCATTCTCAAACTTTCTCTTGTTCTTTGTACCTCTACTATGTTCTCCATCATCATCAAAGTTTTCATAGTTAGCATGATAATTGTTCAAATTATTATTTTTCATATCGTTTCCATCCCATTCTTCAACAGTTAGACACAAAAATTTCAAATCATAAATTGTGATTTTTAAAGCCATAAAGCCTGACGTTAGTCCACAGTAGAGGTAGCCGGAATAGAAGTAAATGTAAATAATTTGTAAAACGTAAAGAGAGAAATAAACAACAACGGTTTTGTATTGGTCAGGATACCATAAACGAAATGGCAGCGCAAAACTTGAGACATCGATTTGGGATCCGGCAGATTTTTGTAGGTACATTTGGAAAAGAGCAGCTGCCAAAGGTCCAATCGTTACTGTTCCAAGAGTAGAGACTACAAGCGTGGAGGTTAGTTTGTTGATAAAGTACAGTTCAGAGTTCAGTTGATGCTGGAGTGAATCTCTTGCTGGTGTTGGTTTGAAGGTCAGACCATTATTGTGTCCTTGGTTTTCAACGAAGGTGATCAATCTGAAAAACGGTCATTTCTGAGATATGAGTTGAATTCTCATTTTAAAAAATACTCTGCTTGTTTATTTATGAATTATATATTGACAAATCATTTTATATCGGTAAGATAAAAAAATAGTAATATGTTTGAAGAATAAGAACATATTGTTGTGAAGAATAAAACCTTTTTTTGCTATGGTGATGCCCACATAAGCTGTTAGCTTGTGTGTGGGTAATGGGAAGGATGATGATGAGAGATGAGTTGACCTACAGCTTTAGGTGGGTTCCAAACCACCGGGATGCGATTTTGATTCTCATGAATGAGAATCAGCGTACACTACCGGTATACATTCATCGGAAAAAGTCCTGAAGTGGTCACCCTTACTATGGGAATAACAGGTGCAAGTCTCTTATCTAATCTTGCGATTAGACACCGACACAACCACGAAGCCAATCGCTTTCCTTAAAAGTAACAAAATAATTACAACTTATTGAGAATATATCATAGGCAAAACTACTCAGATCGAAAGATGCAACCTATGTTCCGCTACTGCAGGGAGTCTAACAAAGTTATATTTAATTGAAGCTATAGACGGAGAAAATAAGAAAAAAAAGAGAGAATTATTGTGGGAATCGAAGTGAAAAGGGATTAATTTTGTCTTCTATTAATACGATTTGATTGATTGTTTTTGCTAAGGCACCTATAGGGACTTCTACATGAAAACTTTTAGAAATGTAAAAGAATTAATTCACTATACAATATCAACATGGTTGCATTGTAGTCGATAAATTCTTATACAAAATTATTGATAAATTTTTATATACTTTTTCGGAACTCAATCCACAAAATTAGCTTGTTTCTTACAAACACACACAACCATAGTCTCTTTTATTTATAAGATAAGATTGCACAATGATTTATTCGAAACACAAATTTCAATGCTCATGGTATCTATTAGGCTAGGCGTACACCGGTTAGTCAAGACAAGACAAGACAAGATTAGTCACGTTTAGTCACAGTAATTCACATAGTTGATTATGAAGCAGCACACACTGATGCAATGACTAATCGGTGTGTGTTGCTTCATAAGCAACTATGTGAAGTACTGTGACTAAACGTGACTAATCTCGTCTTGTCTTGTCTTGACTAACCGGTGTACGCCTAGCCTAAGTATTGACCATTAACTGTTATTTCCAACTTGAGTTTGTTTTTTGAATGAATCATTTTGGAAAAGACAATATTACTCACTCATCCGCCTTAATAATATGTAGTATTTTCACAACATGTCAGAGCAAATATTTAATTTACTATTGGCTTTGACGCATGAACAAATTCGTACAAATTAATAAGTCTCAATAAGTACAAATTCTACATCATATTTTTTTAATAATTCTCATAGTATTTTGTGACATTTACCTGTAAGTAGATTTATCAAGAAGTGGATAAGCAAGGCAACAAATTAGCGTGTTGATGTTTTTGAAGCGAAAGATCTTCTCTTCAAGCTGATTAGCTTCTAAATAATAAATGTCCAGAATTGTATTCAAAATGAAGATGACAGTCATAACAATATAGAACTGAGCCTGAACTCCGATTTTCTCTCCTTCATAATGTCCTCTTTGCATCAATATTTGTCTCATTTTCTTCGTTACTCCTGCTTTTATCTGTTGCTTTAGAGAAAACATGGGTTTTGGAATTAATTTGAGCTTTGTAAAATGATAGACACTTAAAAATAAAGTGAAATATTATCAAGGTTTATAATTTAACATATTTAACAGTGAAATAGAGTAGTTAGTCGAATCAATGAGTGCCTAGAATTTGAGTTAGGTGAACTGAAAAATAAGATAATTAAAAATACATACAGGGTGTTTCAGAACTACCTACCAATACTCTAGGGCATTGTTCCTGGTCAAAAACCATATCTAAATATCATATTTAAATTGTCCAAAAGTCCTTAGTCACTCACACAGCTGCCATTTTGTTTTTTCACTTATTATTTTTTATCTCAATAATGGTAAAACATATGGAATTGAAACTTTGCACCAACATTTATGACAACTAGACAAAGCTACAAAAAAATTATGACAATTTTTCAAATCCATAAAACAAAATGGCGGCCATTTAAAATTTTGTTTCTTGAATAACTCGAAAACCGTTGATAATACGAAAATTTTACAAGAATAACTTTTTTTAGTAAATTTAATTACAAATCGATTAAAACCTTATTTGTTAAGATTGGACCAATATTGACTGAGATATGGCAGCTTTAGTGATAGGTGAGCGCTGGAGGTTACTTGCACCCATTTTTACTGTCTTTAAAATTCACACAAAATGATCTAAAATCGCTTTAAAATAACATGCAAAGCAGACGGAGACTGTTGCATTTTTGTAACAGACTTTAGCCGCAAGCCCAGGATGCACTGCAACCAGCCTCCAGCGCTCACCTATCACTAAAGCTGCCATATCTCAGTCAATATTGGTCCAATCTTGACAAATAAGATTTTAATCGATTTGTAATTAAATTTACTAAAAAAAGTTATTCCTGTAAAATTTTCGTATTATCAACGGTTTTCGAGTTATTCAAGAAACAAAATTTTGAATGGCCGCCATTTTGTCACTAAAGTTGCCATATCTCAGTCAATATTGGTCCAATCTTAACAAATAAGGATTTAATCGATTTGTAATTAAATTTACTAAAAAAAGTTATTCCTGTAAAATTTTCGTATTATCAACGGTTTTCGAGTTATTCAAGAAACAAAATTTTGAATGGCCGCCATTTTGTCACTAAAGTTGCCATATCTCAGTCAATATTGGTCCAATCTTAACAAATGAGGTTTTAATCGATTTGTAATTGAATTTACTAAAAAAAGTTATTCTTGTAAAATTTTCGTATTATCAACGGTTTTGGAGTTATTCAAGAAAAATCAACATACAATTTTGAAACCTCCTTGAAATAGAGTATTTAAATTATTGGTTTTTGTGAATTATTGATTTGGGGATTTCATTTATCGCTTTTATTACGGAGAAGATAAAAATTCAGTATATCATTATTGACAAAAGATGACGACTAACTTGTAATATGCCATTTACCTTTATGAGATGCCAAAAGCTAAATAAATAGTGAAGAAAACTTATAATGATGAAAGAAGTAGCTTTTTCATACTCTTTCAAGAGACGTATCTATAGAAAGTATCTATAGAGGTCATTTTTAGTAGGCTAATAAATTTAAGCTTATAATAGTACATCTATAAATCCATTTTCTTATATGGGAAAATCTATATTTAAAGAGAAATCAATCAAATTTGTCAAGAGATGAATTAGTATAAGAAAATTATGAATACTTACCAATCTTATTCCAAAACCAACTGGTATCATGTTTATTTAAAAATAGTTAAAATTTCAAATCAATATAGTAGTTGACTTTGAATCACCTTAATTATTTTTTACTTGATTCTCACACACAAATTAGCACGATCTTTTGCAAAATTAAAGGTTTGAATTGTAATGTGTAGATTGAAAACTTATATTAAATTATTTATTTTATGAGTTTGAAACAAATCAACTACGTTCTAATAAAACTAGAGGTAGTTTTGAAACAATTTAACAATTTTATGATTTTCAAATTGAATCGAGTAGGCTATACTCTTTGAAAGAAATATAGGTACTGAAACAATTTAACAATTTTTGAAGTTGAAATTGAATCAAGTATAGACTACTCTTTGATGAAAATAGAGGTAAACAATTTAATAATTTTTTGATGCTTGAATTATTGAATCAAGTAGGCTATTCTTTGATGAAAATATAGTTACTGAAACAATTCAACAGTTTTTCGACGTTCGAACCAAATCATGAAGTTATTCAGTGTTTGTATTATGTTCCAGAATACCCGCAAGCCTTACTGGAGAGGACTTATGATCACCGTTCCTTCAAGTATCAAGTGACAAAGGTAAGAACGATCCTCAGCCTAAAATACCACACTATTGCAGCAGACGACCCTTAACCATTTTACCAAAAATAGTCCCCAAATTGTCAATCATTTCAATAATTATATGCTACAGGAACCATTATTTCGCAAATGATTTCATTTTTTTGTCAGATTCTAACTTCTTATAAACGAGGACACAGTGAAGTTATTTGGCGAACAAAAACAGATTTTGATGTGTAATTGATCTCTCGTCGTTATACCCCTCAAATCTGACTTCAGCCATTAATTTAATGACTATCATTATTCCAGAAAACCGGCGGTTTCAAGATAATGGCAGCGTTTTATCTGTACCCTGATTAATTTGTCTCACGCAATTGACATTCAGTATTGCAGGCATTTGTCCACTTTTTATCTGTACCTAACTTATTGTTTGGAGACCATCATTTGTTAGTTCCAAGACAGTAATTTGTTGTTGTTCTTTGTGCGAAGTTTTCCAACCAACTGCAAAATGTGATTTTCACATCAGCAACTCTGATAACAAACATGTGTTTTCAAATGATGACGCTCAGACGATCCTGCAACCTTATTGTCTGAACGGCATCATTTAAAAACACATGTTTGTTATTGCAGTAGCTGAGTATTCGCGATTTAAGTATCCAATTGTGAGTAGAGCCTTGGGGACGGTCCATGAGCTCGGGATTTAGCTAAGTACTAGTAGACTAAAACGGGTGGCCACAGTAGCATCGACAAACGTTAGCCTCGACACTATGTGCTGAGGGCTCTCTATGCTGCTAACCCACTAACCTTTCGAGACAAACGTTTGTCGATGCTACAGTAGCCCCCCGTTATAGTCTAGGACTTTGCTAAATCCCGAGCTCATGAACCGGCCCTTAGTGGTTTTAGCCAATAAGCTTTCAGTCGTCCCACACTAGTTCTCATTTTTTACTATGCTGATACCCACTTGAGATCTAGACTTGTGCATGGTGTTTTATCAGCGATAAATCAACTCGGCTACGGCCAAACTGCAATGTTTATTGTAGATGAACATTAGGTAATGTTTTAGGTGGGTTTCGAACCCACCATGGTTAGGTTGTAATGAGTCTGAATACGTTTTAAAGGTTTTAAATGTGTTGGAGTTGTTGACCGAGCGAAGAGAAGACTGAGCGAAGTGAAGTCTTGTTTCAAGTCGATTGGCTTTCGTCTGTGTGTGTTTGTAATGCATTCACGGCTAAACGCATTGACAGATTTCAATAAGATTTGGCAGGAATGTTCATTTTGAGACTGCGTGACGATGTATATGTAAGGTTTTTTTAAATTTTGCATTTTAAGGACGAAATAGAAAGAAAAGAGAATGGCAATATGGAATATAGCTATATGGAATATACAATAGCTATATGGAACACGGAATAGGATTTATTTTGAATTGAATATAAACATCGTCATATCATGGAATGATCATCAGCTGGGTCAGAATAAGATTTTCCTAGAGAGGAAAATTCCAACTTTCAAATGCTCATATCTCCTGAACGGGAGCGAATTTTTCCATTTTGTTGACAGATTCTTGTTCAGCTCTTCAAGTACTATCTTATACGTTATTTTGAGCGATTTTGAGAATTTTTCATTTTTTGCAAAAAATCATGATGTATACATCATGCGTTTTTTTAGCCAAAAAATGAAAATCTCTCAGATTTGCATGATATTTGGGCTATGGATAGAGCATGGCCTAACAAGTGTACACACATAATATGAGACTTTTCTCTACTATACAAGCAGAGATATTTAGCTGAGAATAGTACACCTCTCTCTGCTCTCAAGGGAAAGCTGAGAGAGGAAAATTCCAACTTTCAAATGCTTATATCTCCTGAACGGGAGCGAATTTTTCCATCTTGTTGACAGATTCTTGTTCAGCTCTTCAAGTACTATCTTATACATTATTTTGAGCGATTTTGAGAATTTTTCATTTTTTGCAAAAAATCATCATGCGTTTTTTTAGCCAAAAAATGAAAATCTCTCAGATTTGCATGATATTTGGGCTATGGATAGAGCATGGCCTAACAAGTGTACACACATAATATGAGACTTTTCTCTACTATACAAGCAGAGATATTTAGCTGAGAATAGTACACCTCTCTCTGCTCTCAAGGGAAAGCTGAGAGAGGAAAATTCCAACTTTCAAATGCTCATATCTCCTGAACGGGAGCGAATTTTTCCATTTTGTTGACAGATTCTTGTTCAGCTCTTCAAGTACTATCTTATACGTTATTTTGAGCGATTTTGAGAATTTTTCATTTTTTGCAAAAAATCATCATGCGTTTTTTTAGCCAAAAAATGAAAATCTCTCAGATTTGCATGATATTTGGGCTATGGATAGAGCATGGCCTAACAAGTGTACACACATAATATGAGACTTTTCTCTACTATACAAGCAGAGATATTTATTGAGAAGAGACCTCTCTCTCTCTCAAGGAAAGCTGAGAGAGGAAAATTCAACTTTCAAATGCTATGCTCATATCTCCTGAACGGGAGCGAATTTTTCCGTTTTGTTGACAGATTCTTGTTCAGCTCTTCAAGTAATCTTATACGTTATTTATTAATTATTTCATTTTGCAAAAATCATGATGTTTTCATATCATTTTTAAATAAAAATGAAAAATCTCTCAGATTTGCATGATATTCGGGCTATGGATAGAGCATGGCCTAACAAGTGTAAACGCATAATATGAGACTTTTTTTCACTATACATGCAGAGATATTTAGCTGAGAATAGTACACCTCTCTCTGCTCTCAAGGGAAAGCTGAGAGAGGAAAATTCCAACTTTCAAATGCTCATATCTCCTGAACGGGAGCGAATTTTTCCATTTTGTTGACAGATTCTTGTTCAGCTCTTCAAGTACTATCTTATACGTTATTTTGAGCGATTTTGAGAATTTTTCATTCCTTGCAAAAAATCATGATGTATACATCATGCGTTTTTTTAGCCAAAAAATGAAAATCTCTCAGATTTGCATGATATTTGGGCTATGGATAGAGCATGGCCTAACAAGTGTACACACATAATATGAGACTTTTCTCTACTATACAAGCAGAGATATTTAGCTGAGAATAGTACACCTCTCTCTGCTCTCAAGGGAAAGCTGAGAGAGGAAAATTCCAACTTTCAAATGCTCATATCTCCTGAACGGGAGCGAATTTTTCCATTTTGTTGACAGATTCTTGTTCAGCTCTTCAAGTACTATCTTATACGTTATTTTGAGCGATTTTGAGAATTTTTCATTTTTTGCAAAAAATCATGATGTATACATCATGCGTTTTTTTAGCCAAAAAATGAAAATCTCTCAGATTTGCATGATATTTGGGCTATGGATAGAGCATGGCCTAACAAGTGTACACACATAATATGAGACTTTTCTCTACTATACAAGCAGAGATATTTAGCTGAGAATAGTACACCTCTCTGCTCTCAAGGGAAAGCTGAGAGAGGAAAATTCCAACTTTCAAATGCTCATATCTCCTGAACGGGAGCGAATTTTTCCATTTTGTTGACAGATTCTTGTTCAGCTCTTCAAGTACTATCTTATACGTTATTTTGAGCGATTTTGAGAATTTTTCATTTCTGAAAAATCATGATGTAAGTTATACATCATGCGTTTTTAGCCAAAAATGAAAATCTCTCAGATTTGCATGATATTTGGGCTATGGATAGAGCATGGCCTAACAAGTGTACACACATAATATGAGACTTTTCTCTACTATACAAGCAGAGATATTTAGCTGAGAATAGTACACCTCTCTCTGCTCTCAAGGGAAAGCTGAGAGAGGAAAATTCCAACTTTCAAATGCTCATATCTCCTGAACGGGAGCGAATTTTTCCATTTTGTTGACAGATTCTTGTTCAGCTCTTCAAGTACTATCTTATACGTTATTTTGAGCGATTTTGAGAATTTTTCATTTTTTCCAAAAAATCATGATGTATATACATCATGCGTTTTTTTAGCCAAAAAATGAAAATCTCTCAGATTTGCATGATATTTGGGCTATGGATAGAGCATGGCCTAACAAGTGTACACACATAATATGAGACTTTTCTCTACTATACAAGCAGAGATATTTAGCTGAGAATAGTACACCTCTCTCTGCTCTCAAGGGAAAGCTGGGAGAGGAAAAGTCCAACTGGCAAAGGGTCATATCTCCTGAACGGGAGCGAATTTCTCCATTGTGTGGACAGGTTGGTGTTCAGCTCTTCCAGTCCTATCTTATCCGTTCTTTTGCGAGCTTTTGAGAATCTCTCATTTTTTGCAAAACACCATCATGTATACATCATGCGTTTTCTTAGCCAAAAAATGAAAATCTCTCAGATTTGCATGATATTTGGGCTATGGATAGAGCATGGCCTAACAAGTGTACACACATAATATGAGACATTTCTCTACAATACAAGCAGAGATATTTAGCTGAGAATAGTACACCTCTCTGCTCTCAAGGGAAAGCTGAGAGAGGAAAATTCCAACTTTCAAATGCTCATATCTCCTGAACGGGAGCGAATTTTTCCATTTGGTTGACAGATTCTAGTTCAGCTCTTCAAGTACTATTTTATACGTTATTTTGAGCGATTTTGAGAATTTTTCATTTTTGCAAAAATCATGATGTATACATCATGCGTTTTTAGCCAAAAATGAAAATCTCTCAGATTTGCATGATATTTGGGCTATGGATAGAGCATGGCCTAACAAGTGTACACACATAATATGAGACTTTTCTACTATACAAGCAGAGATATTTAGCTGAGAATAGTACACCTCTCTCTGCTCAAGGGAAAGCTGAGAGAGGAAAATTCCAACTTTCATATGCTCATATCTCCTGAACGGGAGCGAATTCTTCCATTTTGTTGACAGATACTTGTTCAGCTCTTCAAGTACTATCTTTTACGTTATTTTGAGCGATTTTGAGAATTTTTTATTTTTGCAAAAAATCATGATGTATACATCATGCGTTTTTTTAGCCAAAAAATGAAAATCTCTCAGATTTGCATGATATTTGGGCTATGGATAGAGCATGGCCTAACAAGTGTACACACATAATATGAGACTTTTCTCTACTATACAAGCAGAGATATTTAGCTGAGAATAGTACACCTCTCTGCTCTCAAGGGAAAGCTGAGAGGAAAATTCCAACTTTCAAATGCTCATATCTCCTGAACGGGAGCGAATTTTTCCATTTTGTTGACAGATTCTTGTTCAGCTCTTCAAGTACTATCTTATACGTTATTTTGAGCGATTTTGAGAATTTTTCATTTTTTGCAAAAAATCATGATGTATACATCATGCGTTTTTTTAGCCAAAAAATGAAAATCTCTCAGATTTGCATGATATTTGGGCTATGGATAGAGCATGGCCTAACAAGTGTACACACATAATATGAGACTTTTCTCTACTATACAAGCAGAGATATTTAGCTGAGAATAGTACACCTCTCTGCTCTCAAGGGAAAGCTGAGAGAGGAAAATTCCAACTTTCAAATGCTCATATCTCCTGAACGGGAGCGAATTTTTCCATTTGGTTGACAGATTCTTGTTCAGCTCTTCAAGTACTATCTTATACGTTATTTTGAGCGATTTTGAGAATTTTTCATTTTTTGCAAAAAATCATGCGTTTTTTTAGCCAACAAAATGAAAATCTCTCAGATTAGCATGATATTTGGGCTATGGATAGAGCATGGCCTAACAAGTGTACACACATAATATGAGACTTTTCTCTACTATACAAGCAGAGATATTTAGCTGAGAATAGTACACCTCTCTCTGCTCTCAAGTAAAGCTGAGAGAGGAAAATTCCAACTTTCAAATGCTCATATCTCCTGAACGGGAGCGAATTTTTCCGTTTTGTTGACAGATTCTTGTTCAGCTCTTCAAGTGCTATCTTATACGTTATTTTGAGCGATTTTGAGAATTTTTTATATTTTTCAAAAGAACATGATGTATACCATATGCATTTTTGTAGACAAGTAAGGAATTTCTATCAGATTTGCATGATATTTGGGCTATGGATAGAGCATGGCCTAACAAGTGTACACACATAATATGAGACTCTCGTCGACTATCCATGCAGCGCAGTTACGCTGAGAATAGTACACCTCTCTCTGCTCTCAAGGGAAAGCTGAGAGAGGAAAATTCCAACTTTCAAATGCTCATATCTCCTGAACGGGAGCGAATTTTTCCATTTTGTTGACAGATTCTTGTTCAGCTCTTCAAGTACTATCTTATACGTTATTTTGAGCGATTTTGAGAATTTTTCATTTTTTGCAAAAAATCATGATGTTTTTTTAGCCAAAAAATGAAAATCTCTCAGATTTGCATGATATTTGGGCTATGGATAGAGCATGGCCTAACAAGTGTACACACATAATATGAGACTTTTCTCTACTATACATGCAGAGATATTTAGCTGATAATAGTACACCTCTCTGCTCTCAAGGGAAAGCTGAGAGAGGAAAATTCCAACTTTCAAATGCTCATATCTCCTGAACGGGAGCGAATTTTTCCATTTTGTTGACAGATTCTTGTTCAGCTCTTCAAGTACTATCTTATACGTTATTTTGAGCGATTTTGAGAATTTTTCATTTTTGCAAAAATCATGATGTATACATCATGCGTTTTTTAGCCAAAAAATGAAAATCTCTCAGATTTGCATGATATTTGGGCTATGGATAGAGCATGGCCTAACAAGTGTACACACATAATATGAGACTTTTCTCTACTATACAAGCAGAGATATTTAGCTGAGAATAGTACACCTCTCTGCTCTCAAGGGAAAGCTGAGAGAGGAAAATTCCAACTTTCAAATGCTCATATCTCCTGAACGGGAGCGAATTTTTCCATTTTGTTGACAGATTCTTGTTCAGCGGTTCAGGTTCTAGTTTATATGTTATTTGGAGCGTTTTTGAGATTTTTTTATTTTTGCAAAAATCATGATGTATACATCATGCGTTTTTAGCCAAAAATGAAAATCTCTCAGATTTGCATGATATTTGGGCTATGGATAGAGCATGGCCTAACAAGTGTACACACATAATATGAGACTTTTCTTCACTATACAAGCAGAGATTTTTAGCTGAGAATAGTACACCTCTCTCTGCTCTCAAGGGAAAGCTGAGAGAGGAAAATTCCAACTTTCAAATGCTCATATCTCCTGAACGGGAGCGAATTTTTCCATTTGGTTGACAGATTCTTGTTCAGCTCTTCAAGTACTATCTTATACGTTATTTTGAGCGATTTTGAGAATTTTTCATTTTTGCAAACTCATGATGTATACATCATGCGTTTTTTTAGCCAAAAAATGAAAATCTCTCAGATTTGCATGATATTTGGGCTATGGATAGAGCATGGCCTAACAAGTGTACACACATAATATGAGACTTTTCTCTACTATACAAGCAGAGATATTTAGCTGAGAATAGTACACCTCTCTGCTCTCAAGGGAAAGCTGAGAGAGGAAAATTCCAACTTTCAAATGCTCATATCTCCTGAACGGGAGCGAATTTTTCCATTTTGTTGACAGATTCTTGTTCAGCTCTTCAAGTACTATCTTATACGTTATTTTGAGCGATTTTGAGAATTTTTCATTTTTTGCAAAAAATCATGATGTATACATCATGCGTTTTTTTAGCCAAAAAATGAAAATCTCTCAGATTTGCATGATATTTGGGCTATGGATAGAGCATGGCCTAACAAGTGTACACACATAATATGAGACTTTTCTCTACTATACAAGCAGAGATATTTAGCTGAGAATAGTACCCCTCTCTCTGCTCTCAAGGGAAAGCTGAGAGAGGAAAATTCCAACTTTCAAATGCTCATATCTCCTGAACGGGAGCGAATTTTTCCATTTTGTTGACAGATTCTTGTTCAGCTCTTCAAGTACTATCTTATACGTTATTTTGAGCGATTTTGAGAATTTTTCATTTTTGCAAAAATCATGATGTATACATCATGCGTTTTTTTAGCCAAAAAATGAAAATCTCTCAGATTTGCATGATATTTGGGCTATAGATAGAGCATGACCTAACAAGTGTACACATATAATATGAGACTTTTCTCTTCTATACAAGCAGAGATATTTAGCTGAGAATAGTACACCTCTCTCTGCTCTCAAGGGAAAGCTGAGAGAGGAAAATTCCAACTTTCAAATGCTCATATCTCCTGAACGGGAGCGAATTTTTCCATTTTGTTGACAGATTCTTGTTCAGCTCTTCAAGTACTATCTTATACGTTATTTTGAGCGATTTTGAGAATTTTTCATTTTTTCATCATGCGTTTTTTTAGCCAAAAAATGAAAATCACTCAGATTTGCATGATATTTGGGCTATGGATAGAGCATGGCCTAACAAGTGTACACACATAATATCAGACTTTTCTCTACTATACAAGCAGAGATATTTGGCTGAGAATAGTACACCTCTCTCTGCTCTCAAGGGAAAGCTGAGAGAGGAAAATTCCAACTTTCAAATGCTCATATCTCCTGAACGGGAGCGAATTTTTCCATTTTGTTGACAGATTCTTGTTCAGCTCTTCAAGTACTATCTTATACGTTATTTTGAGCGATTTTGAGAATTTTTCATTTTTTGCAAAAAATCATGATGTTTTTTTAGCCAAAAAATGAAAATCTCTCAGATTTGCATGATATTTGGGCTATGGATAGAGCATGGCCTAACAAGTGTACACACATAATATGAGACTTTTCTCTACTATACAAGCAGAGATATTTAGCTGAGAATAGTACACCTCTCTCTGCTCTCAAGGGAAAGCTGAGAGAGGAAAATTCCAACTTTCAAATGCTCATATCTCCTGAACGGGAGCGAATTTTTCCATTTTGTTGACAGATTCTTGTTCAGCTCTTCAAGTACTATCTTATACGTTATTTTGAGCGATTTTGAGAATTTTTCATTTTTGCAAAAATCATGATGTATACATCATGATGCGTTTTTAGCCAAAAATGAAAATCTCTCAGATTTGCATGATATTTGGGCTATGGATAGAGCATGGCCTAACAAGTGTACACACATAATATGAGACTTTTCTCTACTATACAAGCAGAGATATTTAGCTGAGAATAGTACACCTCTCTGCTCTCAAGGGAAAGCTGAGAGAGGAAAATTCCAACTTTCAAATGCTCATATCTCCTGAACGGGAGCGAATTTTTCCATTTTGTTGACAGATTCTTGTTCAGCTCTTCAAGTACTATCTTATACGTTATCTTGAGCGATATTGAGAATTTTTCATTTTTGCAAAAATCATGATGTATACATCATGCGTTTTTAGCCAAAAATGAAAATCTCTCAGATTTGCATGATATTTGGGCTATGGATAGAGCATGGCCTAACAAGTGTACAAACATAATATGAGACTTTTCTCTACTATACAAGCAGAGATATTTAGCTGAGAATAGTACACCTCTCTGCTCTCAGGGGAAAGCCGGGAGAGGAAAACTCCAACTTTCAAATGCTCATATCTCCTGAACGGGAGCGAATTTTTCCATTTTGTTGACAGATTCTTGTTCAGCTCTTCAAGTACTATCTTATACGTTATTTTGAGCGATTTTGAGAATTTTTCATTTTTGCAAAAATCATGATGTATACATCATGCGTTTTTAGCCAAAAATGAAGATCTCTCCGCTTTGCATGCTATTTGGGCTATGGATCGAGCATGGCCTAACCAGTGTACACACATAATCTGAGACTTTTCTCTCCTATACAAGCAGAGATATTTAGCTGAGAATAGTACACCTTTCTCTGCTCACAAGGGAAAGCTGAGAGAGGAAAATTCCAATTTTCAAATGCTCATATCTCCTGAACGGAAGCGAATTTTTCCATTTTGTTGACAGATTCTTGTTCAGCTCTTCAAGTACTAATTTATACGGTGTGTTGAGCGATTTTAAGAATTATTCATTTTTGCAAAAATCATGATGTATACATCATGCGTTTTTAGCCAAAAATGAAAATCTCTCAGATTTGCAAGATATTTGGGCTATGGATAGAGCATGGCCTAACAAGTGTACACACATAATATGAGACTTTTCTCTACTATACAAGCAGAGATATTTAGCTGAGAATAGTACACCTCTCTCTGCTCTCAAGGGAAAGCTGAGAGAGGAAAATTCCAACTTTCAAATGCTCATATCTCCTGAACGGGAGCGAATTTTTCCATTTTGTTGACAGATTCTTGTTCAGCTCTTCAAGTACTATCTTATACGTTATTTTGAGCGATTTTGAGAATTTTTCATTTTTTGCAAAAAATCATGATGTATATACATCATGCGTTTTTTTAGCCAAAAAATGAAAATCTCTCAGATTTGCATGATATTTGGGCTATGGATAGAGCATGGCCTAACAAGTGTACACACATAATATGAGACTTTTCTCTACTATACAAGCAGAGATATTTAGCTGAGAATAGTACACCTCTCTCTGCTCTCAAGGGAAAGCTGAGAGAGGAAAATTCCAACTTTCAAATGCTCATATCTCCTGAACGGGAGCGAATTTTTCCATTTTGTTGACAGATTCTTGTTCAGCTCTTCAAGTACTATCTTATACGTTATTTTGAGCGATTTTGAGAATTTTTCATTTTTGCAAAAATCATGATGTATACATCATGTTTTTAGCCAAAAATGAAAATCTCTCAGATTTGCATGATATTTGGGCTATGGATAGAGCATGGCCTAACAAGTGTACACACATAATATGAAACTTTTCTCTACTATAGAAGCACAGATACTTAGCTCAGAATAGTACACCTCTCTCCTCTCAAGGGAAAGCTGAGAGAGGAAAATTCCAACTTTCAAATGCTCATATCTCCTGAACGGGAGCGAACTTTTCCATTTTGTTGACAGATTCTTGTTCCGCTCTTCAAGTATTATCTTATACGTTCTTTTGAGCGATTTTGAGAATTTTTCATTTTTGCAAAAATCATGATGTATACATCATGCGTTTTTAGCCAAAAAATGAAAATCTCTCAGATTTGCATGATATTTGGGCTATGGATAGAGCATGGCCTAACAAGTGTACACACATAATATGAGACTTTTCTCTACTATACAAGCAGAGATATTTAGCTGAGAATAGTACACCTCTCTCTGCTCTCAAGGGAAAGCTGAGAGAGGAAAATTCCAACTTTCAAATGCTCATATCTCCTGAACGGGAGCGAATTTTTCCATTTTGTTGACAGATTCTTGTTCAGCTCTTCAAGTACTATCTTATACGTTATTTTGAGCGATTTTGAGAATTTTTCATTTTTTGCAAAAATTCATGATGTATCCATCATGCATATTTACCCAAAAAATGAAAATCTCTCAGATTTGCATGATATTTGGGCTATGGATAGAGCATGGCCTAACAAGTGTACACACATAATATGAGACTTTTCTCTACTATACAAGCAGAGATATTTAGCTGAGAATAGTACACCTCTCTCTGCTCTCAAGGGAAAGCTGAGAGAGGAAAATTCCAACTTTCAAATGCTCATATCTCCTGAACGGGAGCGAATTTTTCCATTTTGTTGACAGATTCTTGTTCAGCTCTTCAAGTACTATCTTATACGTTATTTTGAGCGATTTTGAGAATTTTTCATTTTTTGCAAAAATCATGATGTATACATCATGCGTTTTTAGCCAAAAAATGAAAATCTCTCAGATTTGCATGATATTTGGGCTATGGATAGAGCATGGCCTAACAAGTGTACACACATAATATGAGACTTTTCTCTACTATACAAGCAGAGATATTTAGCTGAGAATAGTACACCTCTCTCTGCTCTCAAGGGAAAGCTGAGAGAGGAAAATTCCAACTTTCAAATGCTCATATCTCCTGAACGGGAGCGAATTTTTCCATTTTGTTGACAGATTCTTGTTCAGCTCTTCAAGTACTATCTTATACGTTATTTTGAGCGATTTTGAGAATTTTTCATTTTTTGCAAAAAATCATGATGTATACATCATGCGTTATTTAGCCAAAAAATGAAAATCTCTCAGATTTGCATGATATTTGGGCTATGGATAGAGCATGGCCTAACAAGTGTACACACATAATATGAGACTTTTCTCTACTATACAAGCAGAGATATTTAGCTGAGAATAGTACACCTCTCTCTGCTCTCAAGGGAAAGCTGAGAGAGGAAAATTCCAACTTTCAAATGCTCATATCTCCTGAACGGGAGCGAATTTTTCCATTTTGTTGACAGATTCTTGTTCAGCTCTTCAAGTACTATCTTATACGTTATTTTGAGCGATTTTGAGAATTTTTCATTTTTTGCAAAAAATCATGATGTATACATCATGCGTTTTTTTAGCCAAAAAATGAAAATCTCTCAGATTTGCATGATATTTGGGCTATGGATAGAGCATGGCCTAACAAGTGTACACACATAATATGAGACTTTCCTCTACTATACAAGCAGAGATATTTAGCTGAGAATAGTACACCTCTCTCTGCTCTCAAGGGAAAGCTGAGAGAGGAAAATTCCAACTTTCAAATGCTCATATCTCCTGAACGGGAGCGAATTTTTCCATTTTGTTGACAGATTCTTGTTCAGCTCTTCAAGTACTATCTTATACGTTATTTTGAGCGATTTTGAGAATTTTTCATTTTTTGCAAAAAATCATGATGTATACATCATGCGTTTTTTAGCCAAAAAATGAAAATCTCTCAGATTTGCATGATATTTGGGCTATGGATAGAGCATGGCCTAACAAGTGTACACACATAATATGAGACTTTTCTCTACTATACAAGCAGAGATATTTAGCTGAGAATAGTACACCTCTCTCTGCTCTCAAGGGAAAGCTGAGAGAGGAAAATTCCAACTTTCAAATGCTCATATCTCCTGAACGGGAGCGAATTTTTCCATTTTGTTGACAGATTCTTGTTCAGCTCTTCAAGTACTATCTTATACGTTATTTTGAGCGATTTTGAGAATTTTTCATTTTTGCAAAAATCATGATGTATACATCATGCGTTTTTAGCCAAAAATGAAAATTCTCAGATTTGCATGATATTTGGGCTATGGATAGAGCATGGCCTAACAAGTGTACACACATAATATGAGACTTTTCTACTATACAAGCAGAGATATTTAGCTGAGAATAATACAACTCTCTCTGCTCTCAGGGGAGAGCTGAGAGAGGAAAATTCCAACTTTCAAATGCTCATATCTCCTGAACGGGAGCGAATTTTCCCATTTTGTTGACAGATTCTTGTTAAGCTCTTCAAGTACTATCTTATACGTAATTTTGAGCGATTTTGAGAATTTTTCATTTTTGAAAATCATGATGTATACATCATGCGTTTTTAGCCAAAAATGAAAATCTCTCAGATTTGCATGATATTTGGGCTATGGATAGAGCATGGCCTAACAAGTGTACACACATAATATGAGACTTTTCTCTACTATACAAGCAGAGATATTTAGCTGAGAATAGTACACCTCTCTGCTCTAAAGAGAAAGCTGAGAGAGGAAAATTCCAACTTTCAAATGCTCATATCTCCTGAACGGGAGCGAATTTTTCCATTTTGTTGACAGATTCTTGTTTAGCTCTTCGAGTACTATCTTATACGTTATTTTGAGCGATTTTGAGAATCTTTCATTTTTGCAAAAATCATGATGTATACATCATGCGTTTTCAGCCAAAAAATGAAAATCTCTCAGATTTGCATGATATTTGGGCTATGGATAGAGCATGGCCTAACAAGTGTACACACATAATATGATACTTTTCTCTACTATACATGCAGAGATATGTAGCTGATAATAGTACACCTCTCTGCTCTCAAGGGAAAGCTGAGAGAGGAAAATTCCAACTTTCAAATGCTCATATCTCCTGAACGGGAGCGAATTTTTCCATTTTGTTGACAGATTCTTGTTCAGCTCTTCAAGTACTATCTTATACGTTATTTTGAGCGATTTTGAGAATTTTTCATTTTTTGCAAAAAATCATTTTGATTGATTGATGCAAATCATCATGATTTTTTGCAACTTTCATTTCAGCCAAAAAATGAAAATCTCTCAGATTTGCATGATATTTGGGCTATGGATAGAGCATGGCCTAACAAGTGTACACACATAATATGAGACTTTTCTCTACTATACAAGCAGAGATATTTAGCTGAGAATAGTACACCTCTCTCTGCTCTCAAGGGAAAGCTGAGAGAGGAAAATTCCAACTTTCAAATGCTCATATCTCCTGAACGGGAGCGAATTTTTCCATTTTGTTGACAGATTCTTGTTCAGCTCTTCAAGTACTATCTTATACGTTATTTTGAGCGATTTTGAGAATTTTTCATTTTTTGCAAAAAATCATGATGTATACATCATGCGTTTTTTTAGCCAAAAAATGAAAATCTCTCAGATTTGCATGATATTTGGGCTATGGATAGAGCATGGCCTAACAAGTGTACACACATAATATGAGACTTTTCTCTACTATACAAGCAGAGATATTTAGCTGAGAATAGTACACCTCTCTCTGCTCTCAAGGGAAAGCTGAGAGAGGAAAATTCCAACTTTCAAATGCTCATATCTCCTGAACGGGAGCGAATTTTTCCATTTTGTTGACAGATTCTTGTTCAGCTCTTCAAGTACTATCTTATACGTTATTTTGAGCGATTTTGAGAATTTTTCATTTTTTGCAAAAAATCATGATGTATACATCATGCGTTTTTTTAGCCAAAAAATGAAAATCTCTCAGATTTGCATGATATTTGGGCTATGGATAGAGCATGGCCTAACAAGTGTACACACATAATATGAGACTTTTCTCTACTATACATGCAGAGATATTTAGCTGAGAATAGTACACCTCTCTCTGCTCTCAAGTAAAGCTGAGAGAGGAAAATTCCAACTTTCAAATGCTCATATCTCCTGAACGGGAGCGAATTTTTCCATTTTGTTGACAGATTCTTGTTCAGCTCTTCAAGTACTATCTTATACGTTATTTTGAGCGATTTTGAGAATTTTTCATTTTTTGCAAAAAATCATGATGTATACATCATGCGTTTTTTTAGCCAAAAAATGAAAATCTCTCAGATTTGCATGATATTTGGGCTATGGATAGAGCATGGCCTAACAAGTGTACACACATAATATGAGACTTTTCTCTACTATACAAGCAGAGATATTTAGCTGAGAATAGTACACCTCTCTCTGCTCTCAAGGGAAAGCTGAGAGAGGAAAATTCCAACTTTCAAATGCTCATATCTCCTGAACGGGAGCGAATTTTTCCATTTTGTTGACAGATTCTTGTTCAGCTCTTCAAGTACTATCTTATACGTTATTTTGAGCGATTTTGAGAATTTTTCATTTTTTGCAAAAAATCATGATGTATACATCATGCGTTTTTTTAGCCAAAAAATGAAAATCTCTCAGATTTGCATGATATTTGGGCTATGGATAGAGCATGGCCTAACAAGTGTACACACATAATATGAGACTTTCTTCTACTATACAAGCAGAGATATTTAGCTGAGAATAGTACACCTCTCTCTGCTCTCAAGGGAAAGCTGAGAGAGGAAAATTCCAACTTTCAAATGCTCATATCTCCTGAACGGGAGCGAATTTTTCCATTTTGTTGACAGATTCTTGTTCAGCTCTTCAAGTACTATCTTATACGTTATTTTGAGCGATTTTGAGAATTTTTCATTTTTTGCAAAAAATCATGATGTATACATCATGCGTTTTTTTAGCCAAAAATGAAAATCTCTCAGATTTGCATGATATTTGGGCTATGGATAGAGCATGGCCTAACAAGTGTACACACATAATATGAGACTTTTCTCTACTATACATGCAGAGATATCTGGCTGAGAATAGTACACCTTTCTCTGCTCTCAAGGGAAAGCTGAGAGAGGAAAATTCCAACTTTCAAATGCTCATATCTCCTGAACGGGAGCGAATTTTTCCATTTTGTTGACAGATTCTTGTTCAGCTCTTCAAGTACTATCTTATATGTTATTTTGAGCGATTTTGAGAATTTTTCATTTTTGCAAAAATCATGATGTATACATCATGCTTTTTTTAGCCAAAAAATGAAAATCTCTCAGATTTGCATGATATTTGGGCTATGGATAGAGCATGGCCCAACAAGTGTACACACATAATATGAGACTTTTCTCTACTATACAAGCAGAGATATTTAGCTGAGAATAGTACACCTCTCTGCTCTCAAGGGAAAGCTGAGAGAGGAAAATTCCAACTTTCAAATGCTCATATCTCCTGAACGGGAGCGAATTTTTCCATTTTGTTGACAGATTCTTGTTCAGCTCTTCAAGTACTATCTTATACGTTATTTTGAGCGATTTTGAGAATTTTTCATTTTTTGCAAAAATCATGATGTATACATCATGCGTTTTTAGCCAAAAAATGAAAATCTCTCAGATTTGCATGATATTTGGGCTATGGATAGAGCATGGCCTAACAAGTGTACACACATAATATGAGACTTTTCTCTACTATACAAGCAGAGATATTTAGCTGAGAATAGTACACCTCTCTCTGCTCTCAAGGGAAAGCTGAGAGAGGAAAATTCCAACTTTCAAATGCTCATATCTCCTGAACGGGAGCGAATTTTTCCATTTTGTTGACAGATTCTTGTTCAGCTCTTCAAGTACTATCTTATACGTTATTTTGAGCGATTTTGAGAATTTTTCATTTTTTGCAAAAAATCATGATGTATACATCATGCGTTTTTTAGCCAAAAAATGAAAATCTCTCAGATTTGCATGATATTTGGGCTATGGATAGAGCATGGCCTAACAAGTGTACACACATAATATGAGACTTTTCTCTACTATACAAGCAGAGATATTTAGCTGAGAATAGTACACCTCTCCATGAACAAAAGGGAAAGCTGAGAGAGAAAAATTCCAACTTTCAAATACTAATATCCCCTGAACGCGAGCGAATTTTTCCATTTTGTTGACAGATTCTTGTTCAGCTCTTCAAGTACTATCTCATACGTTATTTTGAGCGATTTTGAGAATTTTTCATTTTTGCAAAAATCATGATGTATACATCATGCGTTTTAGCCAAAAATGAAAATCTCTCAGATTTGCATGATATTTGGGCTATGGATAGAGCATGGCCTAACAAGTGTACACACATAATATGAGACTTTTCTACTATACAAGCAGAGATATTTAGCTGAGAATAGTACACCTCTCTGCTCTCCAGGGAAAGCTGAGAGAGGAAAATTCCAACTTTCAAATGCTCATATCTCCTGAACGGGAGCGAATGTTTCCATTTTGTTGACAGATTCTTGTTCAGCTCTTCAAGTACTATCTCATACGTTATTTTGAGCGATTTTGAGAATTTTTCATTTTTGCAAAAATCATGATGTATACATCATGCGTTTTTAGCCAAAAATGAAAATTCCTCAGATTCGCATGATATTTGGGCTATGGATAGAGCATGGCCTAACAAGTGTACACACATAATATGAGACTTTTATCTTCTATACAAGCAGAGATATTTGGCTGAGAATAGTACACCTCTCTCTGCTCTCAAGGGAAAGCTGAGAGAGGAAAATTCCAACTTTCAAATGCTCATATCTCCTGAACGGGAGCGAATTTTTCCATTTTGTTGACAGATTCTTGTTCAGCTCTTCAAGTACTATCTTATACGTTATTTTGAGCGATTTTGAGAATTTTTCATTTTTTGCAAAAAATCATGATGCGTTTTTTTAGCCAAAAAATGAAAATCTCTCAGATTTGCATGATATTTGGGCTATGGATAGAGCATGGCCTAACAAGTGTACACACATAATATGAGACTTTTCTCTACTATACAAGCAGAGATATTTAGCTGAGAATAGTACACCTCTCTCTGCTCTCAAGGGAAAGCTGAGAGAGGAAAATTCCAACTTTCAAATGCTCATATCTCCTGAACGGGAGCGAATTTTTCCATTTTGTTGACAGATTCTTGTTCAGCTCTTCAAGTACTATCTTATACGTTATTTTGAGCGATTTTGAGAATTTTTCATTTCTTGCAAAAAATCATGATGTATACATCATGCGTTTTTTTAGCCAAAAAATTAACATCTCTCAGATTTGCATGATATCTGGGCTATAGATAGAGCATTGCCTAACAATTGCAAACACATGATATGAGACTTTTCTCTACTATACAAGCAGAGATATTTAGCTGAGAATAGTACACCTCTCTGCTCTCAAGGGAAAGCTGAGAGAGGAAAATTCCAACTTTCAAATGCTCATATCTCCTGAACGGGATCGAATTATTGCCGTTTGTTGACAGATTGTGGTTTAGCGCGTCGAGCTCTATGTTAGCCGTTATTTTGAGCGATTTTGAGAATCTTTCATTTTTGCAAAAATCATGATGTATACATCATGCGTTTTTAGCCAAAAATGAAAATCTCTCAGATTTGCATGATATTTGGGCTATGGATAGAGCATGGCCTAACAAGTGTACACACATAATATGAGACTTTTCTACTATACAAGCAGAGATATTTAGCTGAGAATAGTACACCTCTCTGCTCTCAAGGAAAGCTGAGAGAGGAAAATTCCAACTTTCAAATGCTCATATCTCCTGAACGGGAGCGAATTTTTCCATTTTGTTGACAGATTCTTGTTCAGCTCTTCAAGTACTATCTTATACGTTATTTTGAGCGATTTTGAGAATTTTTCATTTTTGCAAAAATCATGATGTATACATCATGCGTTTTTAGCCAAAAATGAAAATCTCTCAGATTTGCATGATATTTGGGCTATGGATAGAGCATGGCCTAACAAGTGTACACACATAATATGAGACTTTTCTCTACTATACAAGCAGAGATATTTAGCTGAGAATAGTACACCTCTCTGCTCTCAAGGGAAAGCTGAGAGAGGAAAATTCCAACTTTCAAATGCTCATATCTCCTGAACGGGAGCGAATTTTTCCATTTTGTTGACAGATTCTTGTTCAGCTCTTCAAGTACTATCTTATACGTTATTTTGAGCGATTTTGAGAATTTTTCATTTTTGCAAAAATCATGATGTATACATCATGCGTTTTTAGCCAAAAATGAAAATCTCTCAGATTTGCATGATATTTGGGCTATGGATAGAGCATGGCCTAACAAGTGTACACACATAATATGAGACTTTTCTCTACTATACAAGCAGAGATATTTAGCTGAGAATAGTACACCTCTCTGCTCTCAAGGGAAAGCTGAGAGAGGAAAATTCCAACTTTCAAATGCTCATATCTCCTGAACGGGAGCGAATTTTTCCATTTTGTTGACAGATTCTTGTTCAGCTCTTCAAGTACTATCTTATACGTTATTTTGAGCGATTTTGAGAATTTTTCATTTTTGCAAAAATCATGATGTATACATCATGCGTTTTTAGCCAAAAATGAAAATCTCTCAGATTTGCATGATATTTGGGCTATTGGTAGAGCATGGCCTAACAAGTGTACACACATAATATGAGACTTTTCTCTACTATACAAGCAGAGATATTTAGCTGAGAATAGTACACCGTTCTCTGCTCGCAAGGGAAAGCGGAGAGAGGAAAATTGCAACTGTCGAATGCTCATATCTCCTGAACGGGAGCGAATTTTTCCATTTCGTTGACAGATTCTTGTTCAGCTCTTCAAGTACTATCTTATACGTTATTTTGAGCGATTTTGAGAATTCTTCATTTTTGCAAAAAATCATGACGTATACATCATGCGTTTTTTTAGCCAAAAAATGAAAATCTCTCAGATTTGCATGATATTTGGGCTATGGATAGAGCATGGCCTAACAAGTGTACACACATAATATGAGACTTTTCTCTACTATACAAGCAGAGATATTTAGCTGAGAATAGTACACCTCTCTCTGCTCTCAAGGGAAAGCTGAGAGAGGAAAATTCCAACTTTCAAATGCTCATATCTCCTGAACGGGAGCGAATTTTTCCATTTTGTTGACAGATTCTTGTTCAGCTCTTCAAGTACTATCTTATACGTTATTTTGAGCGATTTTGAGAATTTTTAATTTTTTGCAAAAAATCATGATGTATACATCATGCGTTTCTTTAGCCAAAAAATGAAAATCTCTCAGATTTGCATGATATTTGGGCTACGGATAGAGCATGGCCCAACAAGTGTACACACATAATATGAGACTTTTCTCTACTATACATGCAGAGATATTTAGCTGAGAATAGTACACCTCTCTCTGCTCTCAAGGGAAGACTGAGAGAGGAAAATTCCAACTTTCAAATGCTCATATCTCCTGAACGAGAGCGAATTTTTCCATTTTGTTGACAGATTCTTGTTCAGCTCTTCAAGTACTATCTTATACGTTATTTTGAGCGATTTTGAGAATTTTTCATTTTTTGCAAAAAATCATGATGTATACATCATGCGTTTTTTTAGCCAAAAAATGAAAATCTCTCAGATTTGCATGATATTTGGGCTATGGATAGAGCATGGCCTAACAAGTGTACACACATAATATGAGACTTTTCTCTACTATACAAGCAGAGATATTTAGCTGAGAATAGTACACCTCTCTCTCAAGGGAAAGCTGAGAGAGGAAAATTCCAACTTTCAAATGCGAATATCTCCTGAACGGGAGCGAATTTTTCCATTTTGTTGACAGATTCTTGTTCAGCTCTTCAAGTACTATCTTATACGTTATTTTGAGCGATTTTGAGAATTTTTCATTTTTGCAAAAATCATGATGTATACATCATGTTTTTTAGCCAAAAATGAAAATCTCTCAGATTTGCATGATATTTGGGCTATGGATAGAGCATGGCCTAACAAGTGTACACACATAATATGAGACTTTTCTCTACTATACAAGCAGAGATATTTAGCTGAGAATAGTACACCTCTCTTCTCTCAAGGGAAAGCTGAGAGAGCAAAATTCCAATTTTCAAATGCTCATATCTCCTGAACGGGAGCGAATTTTTCCATTTTGTTGACAGATTCTTGTTCAGCTCTTCAAGTACTATCTTATACGTTATTTTGAGCGATTTTGAGAATTTTTCATTTTTGCAAAAATCATGATGTATACATCATGCGTTTTTAGCCAAAAATGAAAATCTCTCAGATTTGCATGATATTTGGGCTATGGATAGAGCATGGCCTAACAAGTGTACACACATAATATGAGACTTTTCTCTACTATACAAGCAGAGATATTTATCTGAGAATAGTACACCTCTCTGCTCTCAAGGGAAAGCTGAGAGAGGAAAATTCCAACTTTCAAATGCTCATATCTCCTGAACGGGAGCGAATTTTTCCATTTTGTTGACAGATTCTTGTTCAGCTCTTCAAGTACTATCTTATACGTTATTTTGAGCGATTTTGAGAATTTTTCATTTTTTGCAAAAATCATGATGTATACATCATGCGTTTCTTTAGCCAAAAAATGAAAATCTCTCAGATTTGCATGATATTTGGGCTATGGATAGAGCATGGCCTAACAAGTGTACACACATAATATGAGACTTTTCTCTACTATACAAGCAGAGATATTTAGCTGAGAATAGTACACCTCTCTCTGCTCTCAAGGGAAAGCTGAGAGAGGAAAATTCCAACTTTCAAATGCTCATATCTCCTGAACGGGAGCGAATTTTTCCATTTTGTTGACAGATTCTTGTTCAGCTCTTCAAGTACTATCTTATACGTTATTTTGAGCGATTTTGAGAATTTTTCATTTTTGCAAAAATCATGATGTATACATCATGCGTTTTTAGCCAAAAATAAAAATCTCTCAGATTAGCATGATATTTGGGCTATGGATAGAGCATGGCCTAACAAGTGTACACACATAATATGAGACTTTTCTCTACTATACAAGCAGAGATATTTAGCTGAGAATAGTACACCTCTCTGCCTCAAGGGAAAGCTTAGAGAGGAAAATTCCAACTTTCAAATGCTCATATCTCCTGAACGGGAGGGAATTTTTCCATTTTGTTGACAGATTCTTGTTCAGCTCTTCAAGTACTATCTTATACGTTATTTTGAGCGATTTTGAGAATTTTTCATTTTTGCAAAAATCATGATGTATACATCATGCGTTTTTTAGCCAAAAATGAAAATCTCTCAGATTTGCATGATATTTGGGCTATGGATAGAGCATGGCCTAACAAGTGTACACACATAATATGAGACTTTTCTCTACTATACAAGCAGAGATATTTAGCTGAGAATAGTACACCTCTCTGCCTCAAGGGAAAGCTGAGAGAGGAAAATTCCAACTTTCAAATGCTCATATCTCCTGAACGGGAGCGAATTTTTCCATTTTGTTGACAGCTCCTTGTTCAGCTCTTCAAGTACTATCGTATACGTTATTTTGAGCGATTTTGAGAATTTTTCATTTTTGCAAAAATCATGATGTATACATCATGCGTTTTTAGCCAAAAATGAAAATCTCTCAGATTTGCATGATATTTGGGCTATGGATAGAGCATGGCCTAACAAGTGTACACACATAATATGAGACTTTTCTCTACTATACAAGCAGAGATATTTAGCTGAGAATAGTACACCTCTCTCTGCTCTCAAGGGAAAGCTGAGAGAGGAAAATTCCAACTTTCAAATGCTCATATCTCCTGAACGGGAGCGAATTTTTCCATTTGGTTGACAGATTCTTGTTCAGCTCTTCAAGTACTATCTTATACGTTATTTTGAGCGATTTTGAGAATTTTTCATTTTTTGCAAAAAATCATGATGTATACATCATGCGTTTTTTTAGCCAAAAAATGAAAATCTCTCAGATTAGCATGATATTTGGGCTATGGATAGAGCATGGCCTAACAAGTGTACACACATGCTATGAGACTTTTCTCTACTATACAAGCAGAGATATTTAGCTGAGAATAGTACACCCTCTCTGCTCTCAAGGGAAAGCTGAGAGAGGAAAATTCCAACTTTCAAATGCTCATATCTCCTGAACGGGAGCGAATTTTTCCATTTTGTTGACAGATTCTTGTTCAGCTCTTCAAGTACTATCTTATACGTTATTTTGAGCGATTTTGAGAATTTTTCATTTTTTGCAAAAAATCATGATGTATACATCATGCGTTTTTTTAGCCAAAAAATGAAAATCTCTCAGATTAGCATGATATTTGGGCTATGGATGGAGCATGGCCTAACAAGTGTACACACATAATATGAGACTTTTCTCTACTATACAAGCAAAGATATTTAGCTGAGAATAGTACACCTCTCTCTGCTCTCAAGGGAAAGCTGAGAGAGGAAAATTCCAACTTTCAAATGCTCATATCTCCTGAACGGGAGCGAATTTTTCCATTTTGTTGACAGATTCTTGTTCAGCTCTTCAAGTACTATCTTATACGTTATTTTGAGCGATTTTGAGAATTTTTCATTTTTTGCAAAAAATCATGATGTATACATCATGCGTTTTTAGCCAAAAATGAAAATCTCTCAGATTTGCATGATATTTGGGCTATGGATAGAGCATGGCCTAACAAGTGTACACACATAATATGAGACTTTTCTCTACTATACAAGCAGAGATATTTAGCTGAGAATAGTACACCTCTCTCTGCTCTCAAGGGAAGACTGAGAGAGGAAAATTCCAACTTTCAAATGCTCATATCTCCTGAACGGGAGCGAATTTTTCAATTTTGTTGACAGATTCTTGTTCAGCTCTTCAAGTACTATCTTATACGTTATTTTGAGCGATTTTGAGAATTTTTCATTTTTTGCAAAAAATCATGATGTATACATCATGCGTTTTTTTAGCCAAAAAATGAAAATCTCTCAGATTTGCATGATATTTGGGCTATGGATAGAGCATGGCCTAACAAGTGTACACACATAATATGAGACTTTTAGCTACTATACAAGCAGAGATATTTAGCTGAGAATAGTACACCTCTCTCTGCTCTCAAGGGAAAGCTGAGAGAGGAAAATTCCAACTTTCAAATGCTCATATCTCCTGAACGGGAGCGAATTTTTCCATTTTGTTGACAGATTCTTGTTCAGCTCTTCAAGTACTATCTTATACGTTATTTTGAGCGATTTTGAGAATTTTTCATTTTTGCAAAAATCATGATGTATACATCATGCGTTTTTAGCCAAAAAATGAAAATCTCTCAGATTTGCATGATATTTGGGCTATGGATAGAGCATGGCCTAACAAGTGTACACACATAATATGAGACTTTTCTCTACTATACAAGCAGAGATATTTAGCTGAGAATAGTACACCTCTCTCTGCTCTCAAGGGAAAGCTGAGAGAGGAAAATTCCAACTTTCAAATGCTCATATCTCCTGAACGGGAGCGAATTTTTCCATTTTGTTGACAGATTCTTGTTCAGCTCTTCAAGTACTATCTTATACGTTATTTTGAGCGATTTTGAGAATTTTTCATTTTTGCAAAATCATGATGTATACATCATGCGTTTTTTAGCCAAAATGAAAATCTCTCAGATTTGCATGATATTTGGGCTATGGATTGAGCTTGGTTTATCAAGTGTACACACATAATATGAGACTTTTCTTTTCTATACTTGCAGAGGTATTTAGCTGATAATAGTACACTTCTCTGCTCTCCAGGGAAAGCTGAGAGAGGAAAATTCCAACTTTCAAATGCTCATATCTCCTGAACGGGAGCGAATTTTTCCATTTTGTTGACAGATTCTTGTTCAGCTCTTCAAGTACTATCTCATACGTTATTTTGAGCGATTTTGAGAATTTTTCATTTTTGCAAAAATCATGATGTATACATCATGCGTTTTTAGCCAAAAATGAAAATCTCTCAGATTTGCATGATATTTGGGCTATGGATAGAGCATGGCCTAACAAGTGTACACACATAATATGAGACTTTTCTCTACTATACAAGCAGAGATATTTAGCTGAGAATAGTACACCTCTCTGCTCTCAAGGGAAAGCTGAGAGAGGAAAATTCCAACTTTCAAATGCTCATATCTCCTGAACGGGAGCGAATTTTTCCATTTTGTTGACAGATTCTTGTTCAGCTCTTCAAGTACTATCTTATACGTTATTTTGAGCGATTTTGAGAATTTTTCATTTTTGCAAAAATCATGATGTATACATCATGCGTTTTTAGCCAAAAATGAAAATCTCTCAGATTTGCATGATATTTGGGCTATGGATAGAGCATGGCCTAACAAGTGTACACACATAATATGAGACTTTTCTCTACTATACAAGCAGAGATATTTAGCTGAGAATAGTACACCTCTGCTCTCAAGGGAAAGCTGAGAGAGGAAAATTCCAACTTTCAAATGCTCATATCTCCTGAACGGGAGCGAATTTTTCCATTTTGTTGACAGATTCTTGTTCAGCTCTTCAAGTACTATCTTATACGTTATTTTGAGCAATTTCGAGAATTTTTCATTTTTGCAAAAATCATGATGTATACATCATGCGTTTTTAGCCAAAAATGAAAATCTCTCAGATTTGCATGATATTTGGGCTATGGATGGAGCATGGCCTAACAAGTGTACTCACATAATATGACACCTTCCTCTACTATCTACGCGAAGATACTTAGCCGAGCACAGTACGCCTCTCTCTGGTTCTAAGGGAAAGCTGAGAGAGGAAAATTCCAACTTTCAAATGCTCATATCTCCTGAACGGGAGCGAATTTTTCCATTTTGTTGACAGATTATTGTTCAGCTCTTCAAGTACTATCTTACACGTTATTTTGAGCGATTTTGAGAATTTTTCATTTTTGCAAAAATCATGATGTATACATCATGCGTTTTTAGCCAAAAATGAAAATCTCAGATTTGCATGATATTTGGGGTATCGATAGAGCGCGGCCTAACAAGTGTACACACATAATATGAGGCTTTTCTCTACTATACGAGCAGAGATATTTGGCTGAGAATAGTACACCTCTCTCTGCTCTCAAGGGAAAGCTGAGAGAGGAAAATTCCAACTTTCAAATGCTCATATCTCCTGAACGGGAGCGAATTTTTCCATTTTGTTGACAGATTCTTGTTCAGCTCTTCAAGTACTATCTTATACGTTATTTTGAGCGATTTTGAGAATTTTTTATTTTTGCAAAAAATCATGATGTATACATCATGCGTTTTTTTAGCCAAAAAATGAAAATCTCTCAGATTTGCATGATATTTGGGCTATGGATAGAGCATGGCCTAACAAGTGTACACACATAATATGAGACTTTTCTCTACTATACAAGCAGAGATATTTAGCTGAGAATAGTACACCTCTCTCTGCTCTCAAGGGAAAGCTGAGAGAGGAAAATTCCAACTTTCAAATGCTCATATCTCCTGAACGGGAGCGAATTTTTCCATTTTGTTGACAGATTCTTGTTCAGCTCTTCAAGTACTATCTTATACGTTATTTTGAGCGATTTTGAGAATTTTTCATTTTTTGCAAAAAATCATGATGTATACATCATGCGTTTTTTTAGCCAAAAAATGAAAATCTCTCAGATTTGCATGATATTTGGGCTATGGATAGAGCATGGCCTAACAAGTGTACACACATAATATGAGACTTTTCTCTACTATACAAGCAGAGATATTTAGCTGAGAATAGTACACCTCTCTCTGCTCTCAAGGGAAAGCTGAGAGAGGAAAATTCCAACTTTCAAATGCTCATATCTCCTGAACGGGAGCGAATTTTCCCATTTTGTTGACAGATTCTTGTTCAGCTCTTCAAGTACTATCTTATACGTTATTTTGAGCGATTTTGAGAATTTTTTATCTTTGCAAAAATCATGATGTATACATCATGCGTTTTTTTAGCCAAAAAATGAAAATCTCTCAGATTTGCATGATATTTGGGCTATGGATAGAGCATGGCCTAACAAGTGTACACACATAATATGAGACTTTTCTCTACTATACAAGCAGAGATATTTAGCTGAGAATAGTACACCTCTCTCTGCTCTCAAGGGAAAGCTGAGAGAGGAAAATTCCAACTTTCAAATGCTCATATCTCCTGAACGGGAGCGAATTTTTCCATTTTGTTGACAGATTCTTGTTCAGCTCTTCAAGTACTATATTATATGTTATTTTGAGCAATTTTGAGAATTTTTCATTTATTGCAAAAAATCATCATGTATACATCATGCGTTTTTAGCCAAAAATGAAAATCTCTCATATTTGCATGATATTTGGGCTATGGATAGAGCATGGCCTAACAAGTGTACACACATAATATGAGACTTTTCTCTACTATACATGCAGAGATATTTAGCTGAGAATAGTACACCTCTCTCTGCTCTCAAGGGAAAGCTGAGAGAGGAAAATTCCAACTTTCAAATGCTCATATCTCCTGAACGGGAGCGAATTTTCCCATTTTGTTGACAGATTCTTGTTCAGCTCTTCAAGTACTATCTTATACGTTATTTTGAGCGATTTTGAGAATTTTTCATTTTTTGCAAAAATCATGATGTATACATCATGCGTTTTTTTAGCCAAAAAATGAAAATCTCTCAGATTTGCATGATATTTGGGCTATGGATAGAGCATGGCCTAACAAGTGTACACACATAATATGAGACTTTTCTCTACTATACATGCAGAGATATTCAGCTGAGAATAGTACACCTCTCTCTGCTCTCAAGGGAAAGCTGAGAGAGGAAAATTCCAACTTTCAAATGCTCATATCTCCTGAACGGGAGCGAATTTTCCCATTTTGTTGACAGATTCTTGTTCAGCTCTTCAAGTACTATCTTATACGTTATTTTGAGCGATTTTGAGAATTTTTCATTTTTTGCAAAAAATCATGATGTATAAATCCTGCGTTTTTTTAGCCCCAAAATGAAAATCTATCCGCTTTGCTTGCCATTTGGGCTATGGATAGAGCATGGCCTAACAAGTGAACACACAATATGAGACTTTTCTCTACTATACAAGCAGAGATATTTAGCTGAGAATAGTACACACCTCTCTGCTCTCAAGTGAAAGCTGAGAGAGGAAAATTCCAACTTTCACATGCTCATATCTCCTGAACGGGAGCGAATTTTTCCATTTTGTTGACAGATTCTTGTTCAGCTCTTCAAGTACTATCTTATACGTTATTTTGAGCGATTTTGAGAATTTTTCATTTTTGCAAAAATCATGATGTATACATCATGCGTTTTTAGCCAAAAATGAAAATCTCTCAGATTTGCATGATATTTGGGCTATGGATAGAGCATGGCCTAACAAGTGTACACACATAATATGAGACTTTTCTCTACTATACAAGCAGAGATATTTAGCTGAGAATAGTACACCTCTCTGCTCTCAAGGGAAAGCTGAGAGAGGAAAATTCCAACTTTCAAATGCTCATATCTCCTGAACGGGAGCGAATTTTTCCATTTTGTTGACAGATTCTTGTTCAGCTCTTCAAGTACTATCTTATACGTTATTTTGAGCGATTTTGAGAATTTTTCATTTTTGCAAAAATCATGATGTATACATCATGTTTTTAGCCAAAAATGAAAATCTCTCAGATTTGCATGATATTTGGGCTATGGATAGAGCATGGCCTAACAAGTGTACACACATAATATGAGACTTTACTCTACTATACAAGCAGAGATATATAGCTGAGAATAGTACACCTCTCTGCTCTCAAGGGAAAGCTGAGAGAGGAAAATTCCAACTTTCAAATGCTCATATCTCCTGAACGGGAGCGAATTTTTCCATTTTGTTGACAGATTCTTGTTCAGCTCTTCAAGTACTATCTTATACGTTATTTTGAGCGATTTTAAGAATTTTTCATTTTTTGCAAAAAATCATGATGTATACATCATGCGTTTTTTAGCCAAAAAATGAAAATCTCTCAGATTTGCATGATATTTGGGCTATGGATAGAGCATGGCCTAACAAGTGTACACACATAATATGAGACTTTTCTCTACTATACAAGCAGAGATATTTAGCTGAGAATAATACACCTCTCTCTGCTCTCAAGGGAAAGCTGAGAGAGGAAAATTCCAACTTTCAAATGCTCATATCTCCTGAACGGGAGCGAATTTTTCCATTTTGTTGACAGATTCTTGTTCAGCTCTTCAAGTACTATCTTATACGTTATTTTGAGCGATTTTGAGAATTTTTCATTTTTTGCAAAAAATCATGATGTATACATCATGCGTTTTTTAGCCAAAAAATGAAAATCTCTCAGATTTGCATGATATTTGGGCTATGGATAGAGCATGGCCTAACAAGTGTACACACATAATATGAGACTTTTCTCTACTATACAAGCAGAGATATTTAGCTGAGAATAGTACACCTCTCTCTGCTCTCAAGGGAAAGCTGAGAGAGGAAAATTCCAACTTTCAAATGCTCATATCTCCTGAACGGGAGCGAATTTTTCCATTTTGTTGACAGATTCTTGTTCAGCTCTTCAAGTACTATCTTATACGTTATTTTGAGCGATTTTGAGAATTTTTCATTCTTTGCAAAAATCATGATGTATACATCATGCGTTTTTTAGCCAAAAAATGAAAATCTCTCAGATTTGCATGATATTTGGGCTATGGATAGAGCATGGCCTAACAAGTGTACACACATAATATGAGACTTTTCTCTACTATACAAGCAGAGATATTTGGCTGAGAATAGTACACCTCTCTGCTCTCAAGTGAAAGCTGAGAGAGGAAAATTCCAACTTTCAAATGCTCATATCTCCTGAATGGGAGCGAATTTTTCCATTTTGTTGACAGATTCTTGTTCAGCTCTTCAAGTATTATCTTATACGTTATTTTGAGCGATTTTGAGAATTTTTTATTTTTGCAAAAATCATGATGTATACATCATGCGTTTTTAGCCAAAAAATGAAAATCTCTCAGATTTGCATGATATTTGGGCTATGGATAGAGCATGACCTAACACGTGTACACACATAATATGAGACTTTTCTCTACTATACAAGCAGAGATATTTAGCTGAGAATAGTACACCTCTCTCTGCTCTCAAGGGAAAGCTGAGAGAGGAAAATTCCAACTTTCAAATGCTCATATCTCCTAAACGGGAGCGAATTTTTCCATTTTGTTGACAGATTCTTGTTCAGCTCTTCAAGTACTATCTTATACGTTATTTTGAGCGATTTTGAGAATTTTTCATTTTTTGCAAAAAATCATGATGTGTAAATCATGCGTTTTTTTAGCCAAAAAATGAAAATCTCTCAGATTTGCATGATATTTGGGCTATGGATAGAGCATGGCCTAACAAGTGTACACACATAATATGAGACTTTTCTCTACTATACAAGCAGAGATATTTAGCTGAGAATAGTACACCTCTCTCTGCTCTCAAGGGAAAGCTGAGAGAGAAAAATTCCAACTTTCGAATGCTCATATCTCCTGAACAGGAGCGAATTTTTCCATTTTGTTGACAGATTCTTGTTCAGCTCTTCAAGTACTATCTTATACGTTATTTTGAGCGATTTTGAGAATTTTTCATTTTTGCAAAAATCATGATGTATACATCATGCGTTTTTAGCCAAAAATGAAAATCTCTCAGATTTGCATGATATTTGGGCTATGGATAGAGCATGGCCTAACAAGTGTACACACATAATATGAGACTTTTCTCTACTATACAAGCAGAGATATTTAGCTGAGAATAGTACACCTCTCTCTGCTCTCAAGGGAAAGCTTAGAGAGGAAAATTCCACAAGTCAAAGGCTGATATCTCCTGGACGGATGCTAATTTTACTATTGTGTTGACAGATTCTTGTTTAGCTCTTCAAGTACTATCTCATACGTTATTTTGAGCGATTTTGAGAATTTTTCATTTTTGCAAAAATCATGATGTATACATCATGCGTTTTTTCAAAAATGAAAATCTCTCAGATTTGCATGATATTTGGGCTATGGATAGAGCATGGCCTAACAAGTGTACACACATAATATGAGACTTTTCTCTACTATACAAGCAGAGATATTTGGCTGAGAATAGTACACCTCTCTCTGCTCTCAAGGGAAAGCTGAGAGAGGAAAATTCCAACTTTCAAATGCTCATATCTCCTGAACAAGAGCGAATTTTTCCATTTTGTTGACAGATTCTTGTTCAGCTCTTCAAGTACTATCTTATACGTTATTTTGAGCGATTTTGAGAATTTTTCATTTTTTGCAAAAAATCATGATGTATACATCATGCGTTTTTTTAGCCAAAAATGAAAATCTCAGATTTGCATGATATTTGGGCGATGGATAGAGCATGGCCTAACAAGTGTACACACATAATATGAGACTTTTCTCTACTATACAAGCAGAGATATTTAGCTGAGAATAGTACACCTCTCTCTGCTCTCAAGGGAAAGCTGAGAGAGGAAAATTCCAACTTTCAAATGCTCATATCTCCTGAACAGGAGCGAATTTTTCCATTTTGTTGACAGATTCTTGTTCAGCTCTTCAAGTACTATCTTATACGTTATTTTGAGCGATTTTGAGAATTTTTCATTTTTTGCAAAAAATCATGATGTATACATCATGCGTTTTTTTGACCAAAAAATGAAAATCTCTCAGATTTGCATGATATTTGGGCTATGGATAGAGCATGGCCTAACAAGTGTACATACATAATATGAGACTTTTCTCTACTATACAAGCAGAGATATTTAGCTGAGAATAGTACACCTCTCTCTGCTCGCAAGGAAAGCTGAGAGGAAAATTCCAACTTTCAAATGCTCATATCTCCTGAACAGGAGCGAATTTTTCCATTTTGTTGACAGATTCTTGTTCAGCTCTTCAAGTACTATCTTATACGTTATTTTGAGCGATTTTGAGAATTTTTCATTTTTTGCAAAAAATCATGATGTATACATCATGCGTTTTTTTGACCAAAAAATGAAAATCTCTCAGATTTGCATGATATTTGGGCTATGGATAGAGCATGGCCTAACAAGTGTACACACATAATATGAGACTTTTCTCTACTATACAAGCAGAGATATTTAGCTGAGAATAGTACACCTCTCTCTGCTCTCAAGGGAAAGCTGAGAGAGGAAAATTCCAACTTTCAAATGCTCATATCTCCTGAACAGGAGCGAATTTTTCCATTTTGTTGACAGATTCTTGTTCAGCTCTTCAAGTACTATCTTATACGTTATTTTGAGCGATTTTGAGAATTTTTCATTTTTTGCAAAAACTCATGATGTATACATCATGCGTTTTTTTGCCCAAAAAATGAAAATCTCCCCGATTCGCATGACACTTGCGCTATGGATAGAGCATGGCCTAACAAGTGTACACACATAATATGAGACTTTCCTCTACTATACAAGCAGAGATATTTAGCTGAGAATAGTACACCTCTCTCTGCTCTCAAGGGAAAGCTGAGAGAGGAAAATTCCAACTTTCAAATACTCATATCTCCTGAACGGGCAGATTTTTCCATTTTGTTGACAGATTCTTGTTCAGCTCTTCAAGTACTATCTTATACGTTATTTTGAGCGATTTTGAGAATTTTTCATTTTTGCAAAAATCATGATGTATACATCATGCGTTTTTAGCCAAAAATGAAAATCTCTCAATTTGCATGATATTTGGGCTATGGATAGAGCATGGCCTAACAAGTGTACACACATAATATGAGACTTTTCTCTACTATACAAGCAGAGATATTTAGCTGAGAATAGTACACCTCTCTCTGCTCTCAAGGGAAAGCTGAGAGAGGAAAATTCCAACTTTCAAATGCTCATATCTCCTGAACAGGAGCGAATTTTTCCATTTTGTTGACAGATTCTTGTTCAGCTCTTCAAGTACTATCTTATACGTTATTTTGAGCGATTTTGAGAATTTTTCATTTTTTGCAAAAAATCATGATGTATACATCATGCGTATATTTACACAAAAAATCAAAATCTCTCACTATATCATGATATTTGGGCTATGGATAGAGCATGGCCTAACAAGTGTACACACATAATATGAGACTTTTCTCTACTATACAAGCAGAGATATTTAGCTGAGAATAGTACACCTCTCTCTGCTCTCAAGGGAAAGCTGAGAGAGGAAAATTCCAACTTTCAAATGCTCATATCTCCTGAACGGGAGCGAATTTTTCCATTTTGTTGACAGATTCTTGTTCAGCTCTTCAAGTACTATCTTATACGTTATTTTGAGCGATTTTGAGAATTTTTCATTTTTTGCAAAAAATCATGATGTATACATCATGCGTTTTTTCAGCCAAAAAATGAAAATCTCTCAGATTTGCATGATATTTGGGCTATGGATAGAGCATGGCCTAACAAGTGTACACACATAATATGAGACTTTTCTCTACTATACAAGCAGAGATATTTAGCTGAGAATAGTACACCTCTCTCTGCTCTCAAGGGAAAGCTGAGAGAGGAAAATTCCAACTTTCAAATGCTCATATCTCCTGAACGGGAGCGAATTTTTCCATTTTGTTGACAGATTCTTGTTCAGCTCTTCAAGTACTATCTTATACGTTATTTTGAGCGATTTTGAGAATTTTTCATTTTTTGCAAAAAATCATGATGTATACATCATGCGTTTTTAATAAAAATGAAAATCTCAGATTGCATGATATTTGGGCTATGGATGGAGCATGGCCTAACAAGTGTACACACATAATATGAGACTTTTCTCTACTATACAAGCAATGATATTTAGCTGAGAATAGTACACCTCTCTCTGCTCTCAAGGGAAAGCTGAGAGGAAAATTCCAACTTTCAAATGCTCATATCTCCTGAACAGGAGCGAATTTTTCCATTTGTTGACAGATTCTTGTTCAGCTCTTCAAGTACTATCTTATACGTTATTTTGAGCGATTTTGAGAATTTTCATTTTTGCAAAAATCATGATGTATACATCATGCGTTTTTAGCCAAAAATGAAAATCTCTCAGATTTGCATGATATTTGGGCTATGGATAGAGCATGGTCTAACAAGTGTAAACTCATAATACATAATATGAGACTTTTCTCTACTATACAAGCAGAGATATTTAGCTTAGAATAGTACACCTCTCTCTGCTCTCAAGGGAAAGCTGAGAGGGGAAAATTCCGACTTTCAAATGCTCATATCTCCTGAACAGAAGCGAATTTTTCCATTTTGTTGACAGATTCTTGTTCAGCTCTTCAAGTACTATCTTATATGTTATTTTGAGCGATTTTGAGAATTTTTCATTTCTTGCAAAAAATCATGATGTATACATCATGCGTTTTTAAAAATGAAAATCTCAGATTGCATGATATTTGGGCTATGGATAGAGCATGGCCTAACAAGTGTACACACATAATATGAGACTTTTCTCTACTATACAAGCAGAGATATTTAGCTGAGAATAGTACACCTCTCTCTGCTCTCAAGGGAAAGCTGAGAGGAAAATTCCAACTTTCAAATGCTCATATCTCCTGAACGGGGCGAATTTTTCCATTTTGTTGACAGATTCTTGTTCAGCTCTTCAAGTACTATCTTATACGTTATTTTGAGCGATTTTGAGAATTTTTCATTTTTGCAAAAATCATGATGTATACATCATGCGTTTTTAGCCAAAATGAAAATCTCTCAGATTGCATGATATTTGGGCTATAGATAGAGCATGACCTAACAAGTGTACACACATAATATGAGACTTTTCTCTACTATACAAGCAGAGATATTTAGCTGAGAATAGTACACCTCTCTCTGCTCTCAAGGGAAAGCTGAGAGAGGAAAATTCCAACTTTCAAATGCTCATATCTCCTAAACGGGAGCAGATTTTTCCATTTTCTTGACAGACTCTTGTTCAGCTCTTCAAGTACTATCTTATACGTTATTTTGAGCGATTTTGAGAATTTTTCATTTTTGCAAAAATCATGATGTATACATCATGCGTTTTTTAGCCAAAAATGAAAATCTCAGATTTGCATGATATTTGGGCTATAGCTAGAGCATGGCCTAACAAGTGTACACACATAATATGAGACTTTTATCTACTATACAAGCCGAGATATTTAGCTGAGAATAGTACACCTCTCTCTGCTCTCAAGGGAAAGCTGAGAGAGAAAATTCCAACTTTCAAATGCTCATATCTCCTGAACGGGAGCGAATTTTTCCATTTGTTGACAGATTCTTGTTCAGCTCTTCAAGTACTATCTTATACGTTATTTTGAGCGATTTTGAGAATTTTTCATTTTGCAAAAATCATGATGTATACATCATGCGTTTTTAGCCATAAAATGAAAATCTCTCAGATTTGCATGATATTTGGGCTATGGATAGAGCATGGCCTAACAAGTGTACACACATAATATGAGACTTTTCTCTACTATACAAGCAGAGATATTTAGCTGAGAATAGTACACCTCTCTCTGCTCTCAAGGGAAAGCTGAGAGAGGAAAATTCCAACGTTCAAATGCTCATATCTCCTGAACGGGAGCAATTTTCCATTTGTTGACAGATTCTTGTTCAGCTCTTCAAGTACTATCTTATACGTTATTTTGAGCGATTTTGAGAATTTTTCATTTTTGCAAAAATCATGATGTATACATCATGCGTTTTTTAGCCAAAAATGAAAATCTCTCAGATTTGCATGATATTTGGGCTATGGATGAGCATGGCCTAACAAGTGTACACATAATATGAGACTTTTCTCTACTATACAAGCAGAGATATTTAGCTGAGAATAGTACACCTCTCTCTGCTCTCAAGGGAAAGCTGAGAGAGGAAAATTCCAACTTTCAAATGCTCATATCTCCTGAACGGAGCGAATTTTCCATTTTGTTGACAGATTCTTGTTCAGCTCTTCAAGTACTATCTTATACGTTATTTTGAGCGATTTTGAGAATTTTCATTTTTGCAAAAATCATGATGTATACATCATGCGTTTTTAGCCAAAAATGAAAATCTCTCAGATTTGCATGATATTTGGGCTATGGATAGAGCATGGCCTAACAAGTGTACACACATAATATGAGACTTTTCTCTACTATACAAGCAGAGATATTTAGCTGAGAATAGTACACCTCTCTGCTCTCAAGGGAAAGCTGAGAGGAAAATTCCAACTTTCAAATGCTCATATCTCCTGAACAGGGCGAATTTTCCATTTTGTTGACAGATTCTTGTTCAGCTCTTCAAGTACTATCTTATACGTTATTTTGAGCGATTTTGAGAATTTTCATTTTTGCAAAAATCATGATGTATACATCATGCGTTTTTAGCCAAAAATGAAAATCTCAATTTGCATGATATTTGGGCTATGGATAGAGCATGGCCTAACAAGTGTACACACATAATATGAGACTTTTCTCTACTATACATGCAGAGATATTTAGCTGAGAATAGTACACCTCTCTCTGCTCTCAAGGGAAAGCTGAGAGAGGAAAATTCCAACTTTCAAATGCTCATATCTCCTGAACAGGGCAATTTTTCCATTTGTTGACAGATTCTTGTTCAGCTCTTCAAGTACTATCTTATACGTTATTTTGAGCGATTTTGAGAATTTTCATTTTTGCAAAAATCATGATGTATACATCATGCGTTTTAGCCAAAATGAAAATCTCTCAGATTTGCATGATATTTGGGCTATGGATAGAGCATGACCTAACAAGTGTACACACATAATGAGACTTTTCTCTACTATACAAGCAGAGATATTTAGCTGAGAATAGTACACCTCTCTCTGCTCTCAAGGGAAAGCTGAGAGAGGAAAATTCCAACTTTCAAATGCTCATATCTCCTGAACAGGAGCGAATTTTTCCATTTCGTTGACAGATTCTTGTTCAGCTCTTCAAGTACTTTCTTATACGTTATTTTGAGCGATTTTGAGAATTCTTCATTTTTTGCAAAAATCATGATGTATACATCATGCGTTTTTAGCCAAAAATGAAAATCTCAGATTGCATGATATTTGGGCTATGGATAGAGCATGGCCTAACAAGTGTACACACATAATATGAGACTTTTCTCTACTATACAAGCAGAGATATTTAGCTGAGAATAGTACACCTCTCTGCTCTCAAGGAAGCTGAGAGGAAAATCCCGACTTTCAAATGCTCATATCTCCTGAACGGGAGCGAATTTTCCATTTTGTTGACAGATTCTTGATCAGCTCTCCAAGTACTATCTTATACGTTATTTTGAGCGATTTTGAGAATTTTTCATTTTTGCAAAAATCATGATGTATACATCATGCGTTTTTAACCAAAAATGAAAATCTCTCAGATTGCATGATATTTGGGCTATGGATAGAGCATGGCCTAACAAGTGTACACACATAATGAGACTTTTCTCTACTATACAAGCAGAGATATTTAGCAGAGAATAGTACACCTCTCTCTGCTCTCAAGGGAAAGCTGAGAGAGGAAAATTCCAACTTTCAAATGCTCATATCTCCTGAACGGGAGCAATTTTTCCATTTGTTGACAGATTCTTGTTCAGCTCTTCAAGTACTATCTTATACGTTATTTTGAGCGATTTTGAGAATTTTTCATTTTTGCAAAAATCATGATGTATACATCATGCGTTTTTAGCCAAAAATGAAAATCTCTCAGATTTGCATGATATTTGGGCTATGGATAGAGCATGGCCTAACAAGTGTACACACATAATATGAGACTTTCTCTACTATACAAGCAGAGATATTTAGCTGAGAATAGTACACCTCTCTCTGCTCTCAAGGAAAGCTGAGAGAGGAAAATTCCAACTTTCAAATGCTCATATCTCCTGAACAGGAGCAATTTTTCCATTTTGTTGACAGATTCTTGTTCAGCTCTTCAAGTACTATCTTATACGTTATTTTGAGCGATTTTGAGAATTTTTCATTTTTGCAAAAAAATGATGTATACATCATGCGTTTTTAGCCAAAAATGAAAATCTCTCAGATTTGCATGATATTTGGGCTATGGATAGAGCATGGCCTAACAAGTGTACACACATAATATGAGACTTTTCTCTACTATACAAGCAGAGATATTTAGCTGAGAATAGTACACCTCTCTCTGCTCTCAAGGAAAGCTGAGAGGAAAATTCCAACTTTCAAATGCTCATATCTCCTGAACAGGAGCGAATTTTTCCATTTTGTTGACAGATTCTTGTTCAGCTCTTCAAGTACTATCTTATACGTTATTTTGAGCGATTTTGAGAATTTTTCATTTTTGCAAAAATCATGATGTATACATCATGCGTTTTTTAGCCAAAAATGAAAATCTCAATTTGCATGATATTTGGGCTATGGATAGAGCATGGCCTAACAAGTGTACACACATAATATGAGACTTTTCTCTACTATACAAGCAGAGATATTTAGCTGAGAATAGTACCTCTCTCTGCTCTCAAGGGAAAGCTGAGAGGAAAATTCCAACTTTCAAATGCTCATATCTCCTGAACAGGAGCGAATTTTTCCATTTTGTTGACAGATTCTTGTTCAGCTCTTCAAGTACTATCTTATACGTTATTTTGAGCGATTTTGAGAATTTTTCATTTTTGCAAAAATCATGATGTATACATCATGCGTTTTTAGCCAAAATGAAAATCTCTCAATTGCATGATATTTGGGCTATGGATAGAGCATGGCCTAACAAGTGTACACACATAATGAGACTTTTCTCTACTATACAAGCAGAGATATTTAGCTGAGAATAGTACACCTCTCTCTGCTCTCAAGGAAAGCTGAGAGAGGAAAATTCCAACTTTCAAATGCTCATATCTCCTGAACGAGCAATTTTCCATTTTGTTGACAGATTCTTGTTCAGCTCTTCAAGTACTATCTTATACGTTATTTTGAGCGATTTTGAGAATTTTTCATTTTTGCAAAAATCATGATGTATACATCATGCGTTTTTTAAAAATGAAAATCTCTCAGATTGCATGATATTTGGGCTATGGATGAGCATGGCCTAACAAGTGTACACACATAATATGAGACTTTTCTCTACTATACAAGCAGAGATATTTAGCTGAGAATAGTACACCTCTCTCTGCTCTCAAGGGAAGCTGAGAGGAAAATTCCAACTTTCAAATGCTCATATCTCCTGAACAGGGGCGAATTTTTTCCATTTTGTTGACAGATTCTTGTTCAGCTCTTCAAGTACTATCTTATACGTTATTTTGAGCGATTTTGAGAATTTTTCATTTTTGCAAAAATCATGATGTATACATCATGCGTTTTTAGCCAAAAATGAAAATCTCTCAGATTTGCATGATATTTGGGCTATGGATAGAGCATGGCCTAACAAGTGTACACACATAATATGAGACTTTCTCTACTATACAAGCAGAGATATTTAGCTGAGAATAGTACCTCTCTCTGCTCTCAAGGAAAGCTGAGAGAGGAAAATTCCAACTTTCAAATGCTCATATCTCCTGAACAGGAGCAATTTTTCCATTTTGTTGACAGATTCTTGTTCAGCTCTTCAAGTACTATCTTATACGTTATTTTGAGCGATTTTGAGAATTTTCATTTTTGCAAAAATCATGATGTATACATCATGCGTTTTTTAGCCAAAAATGAAAATCTCTCAGATTGCATGATATTTGGGCTATGGATAGAGCATGGCCTAACAAGTGTACACACATAATATGAGACTTTTCTCTACTATACAAGCAGAGATATTTAGCTGAGAATAGTACACCTCTCTCTGCTCTCAAGGGAAAGCTGAGAGGAAAATTCCAACTTTCAAATGCTCATATCTCCTGAACAGGAGCAATTTTTCCATTTTGTTGACAGATTCTTGTTCAGCTCTTCAAGTACTATCTTATACGTTATTTTGAGCGATTTTGAGAATTTTCATTTTGCAAAAATCATGATGTATACATCATGCGTTTTTTAGCCAAAAAAAAATCTCTCAATTGCATGATATTTGGGCTATGGATAGAGCATGGCCTAACAAGTGTACACACATAATGAGACTTTTCTCTACTATACAAGCAGAGATATTTAGCTGAGAATAGTACACCTCTCTCTGCTCTCAAGGGAAAGCTGAGAGGAAAATTCCAACTTTCAAATGCTCATATCTCCTGAACAGGGGCAATTTTTCCATTTGTTGACAGATTCTTGTTCAGCTCTTCAAGTACTATCTTATACGTTATTTTGAGCGATTTTGAATTTTCATTTTTGCAAAAATCATGATGTATACATCATGCGTTTTTAGCCAAAAATGAAAATCTCTCAGATTGCATGATATTTGGGCTATGGATAGAGCATGGCCTAACAAGTGTACACACATAATATGAGACTTTTCTCTACTATACAAGCAGAGATATTTAGCTGAGAATAGTACACCTCTCTCTGCTCTCAAGGGAAAGCTGAGAGGAAAATTCCAACTTTCAAATGCTCATATCTCCTGAACAGGAGCGAATTTTTCCATTTTGTTGACAGATTCTTGTTCAGCTCTTCAAGTACTATCTTATACGTTATTTTGAGCGATTTTGAGAATTTTTCATTTTTGCAAAAATCATGATGTATACATCATGCGTTTTTAGCCAAAAATGAAAATCTCTCAGATTTGCATGATATTTGGGCTATGTATAGAGCATGGCCTGAAAGGTGTACACACATAATAGGGGACTTTCCACTACTATACAAGCAGAGATATTTATCTGAGAATAGTACACCCCTCTCTGCTCTCAAGGGAAAGCTGAGAGAGGAAAATTCCAACTTTCAAATGCTCATATCTCCTGAACAGGAGCAATTTTTCCATTTTGTTGACAGATTCTTGTTCAGCTCTTCAAGTACTATCTTATACGTTATTTTGAGCGATTTTGAGAATTTTTCATTTTTGCAAAAATCATGATGTATACATCATGCGTTTTTAGCCAAAAATGAAAATCTCTCAATTTGCATGATATTTGGGCTATGGATGAGCATGGCCTAACAAGTGTACACACATAATATGAGACTTTTCTCTACTATACAAGCAGAGATATTTAGCTGAGAATAGTACACCTCTCTCTGCTCTCAAGGGAAAGCTGAGAGAGGAAAATTCCAACTTTCAAATGCTCATATCTCCTGAACAGGAGCAATTTTTCCATTTGTTGACAGATTCTTGTTCAGCTCTTCAAGTACTATCTTATACGTTATTTTGAGCGATTTTGAGAATTTTTCATTTTTGCAAAAATCATGATGTATACATCATGCGTTTTTCAAAAATGAAAATCTCAATTGCATGATATTTGGGCTATGGATAGAGCATGGCCTAACAAGTGTAAACACATGATAACAGACTTTTCTCTCCGATACAAGCAGAGATATTTGGCTGCGAATAGTACACCTCTCTCTGCTCTCAAGGGAAAGCTGAGAGAGGAAAATTCCAACTTTCAAATGCTCATATCTCCTGAACAGGGCGAATTTTTCCATTTTGTTGACAGATTCTTGTTCAGCTCTTCAAGTACTATCTTATACGTTATTTTGAGCGATTTTGAGAATTTTCATTTTTGCAAAAATCATGATGTATACATCATGCGTTTTTAACCAAAAATGAAAATCTCTCAGATTGCATGATATTTGGGCTATGGATAGAGCATGGCCTAACAAGTGTACACACATAATATGAGACTTTTCTCTACTATACAAGCAGAGATATTTAGCTGAGAATAGTACACCTCTCTCTGCTCTCAAGGGAAAGCTGAGAGGAAAATTCCAACTTTCAAATGCTCATATCTCCTGAACAGGGCAATTTTCCATTTGTTGACAGATTCTTGTTCAGCTCTTCAAGTACTATCTTATACGTTATTTTGAGCGATTTTGAGAATTTTTCATTTTTGCAAAAATCATGATGTATACATCATGCGTTTTTAGCCAAAAATGAAAATCTCTCAATTTGCATGATATTTGGGCTATGGATAGAGCATGGCCTAACAAGTGTACACACATAATATGAGACTTTTCTCTACTATACAAGCAGAGATATTTAGCTGAGAATAGTACACCTCTCTCCGCTCTCAAGGGAAAGCTGAGAGAGGAAAATTCCGACTTTCAAATGCTCATATCTCCTGAACAGGGAGCGAATTTTTCCATTTGTTGACAGATTCTTGTTCAGCTCTTCAAGTACTATCGTATACGTTATTTTGAGCGATTTTGAGAATTTTACATTTTTTGCAAAAAATCATGATGTATATATACATCATGCGTTTTTTTAGCCAAAAAATGAAAATCTCTCAGATTTGCATGATATTTGGGCTATGGATAGAGCATGGCCTAACAAGTGTACACACATAATATGAGACTTTTCTCTACTATACAAGCAGAGATATTTAGCTGAGAATAGTACACCTCTCTCTGCTCTCAAGGGAAGACTGAGAGAGGAAAATTCCAACTTTCAAATGCTCATATCTCCTGAACGAGAGCGAATTTTTTCATTTTGTTTACAGATTCTAGTTCAGCTCTTCAAGTACTATCTTATACGTTATCTTGAGCGATTTTGCGAATTTTTCATTTTTGCAAAAATCATGATGTATACATCATGCGTTTTTTTGACCAAAAAATGAAAATCTCTCAGATCTGCATGATACTCGGGCTATGGATAGAGCATGGCCTAACAAGTGTACATACATAATATGAGACTTTTCTCCACTATACAAGCAGAGATATTTAGCTGATAATAGTACGCCTCTCTCTGCTCTCCAGGGAAAGCTGAGAGAGGAAAATTCCAACTTTCAAATGCTCATATCTCCTGAACGGGAGCGAATTTTTCCATTTTGTTGACAGATTCTTGTTCAGCTCTTCAAGTACTATCTTATACGTTATTTTGAGCGATTTTGAGAATTTTCATTTTTGCAAAAATCATGATGTATACATCATGCGTTTTTAAAAATGAAAATCTCTCAATTGCATGATATTTGGGCTATGGATAGAGCATGGCCTAACAAGTGTACACACATAATATGAGACTTTTCTCTACTATACAAGCAGAGATATTTAGCTGAGAATAGTACACCTCTCTCTGCTCTCAAGGGAAAGCTGAGAGAGGAAAATTCCAACTTTCAAATGCTCATATCTCCTGAACAGGAGCGAATTTTCCATTTTGTTTAAAGATTCTTGTTCAGCTCTTCAAGTACTATCTTATACGTTATTTTGAGCGATTTTGAGAATTTTTCATTTTTGCAAAAATCATGATGTATACATCATGCGTTTTTTAACAAAAATGAAAATCTCTCAGATTTGCATGATATTTGGGCTATGGATGGAGCATGGCCTAACAAGTGTACACACATAATATGAGACTTTTCTCTACTATACAAGCAGAGATATTTGGCTGAGAATAGTACACCTCTCTCTGCTCTCAAGGGAAAGCTGAGAGAGGAAAATTTCAACTTTCAAATGCTCATATCTCCTGAACAAGAGCGAATTTTCCATTTTGTTGACAGATTCTTGTTCAGCTCTTCAAGTACTATCTTATACGTTATTTTGAGCGATTTTGAGAATTTTTCATTTTTGCAAAAATCATGATGTATACATCATGCGTTTTTAGCCAAAAATGAAAATCTCTCAATTTGCATGATATTTGGGCTATGGATAGAGCATGGCCTAACAAGTGTACACACATAATATGAGACTTTTCTCTACTATACAAGCAGAGATATTTAGCTGAGAATAGTACACCTCTCTCTGGTCTCAAGGGAAATCTGAGAGAGGAAAATTCCATCTTTCTAATGCTCATATCTCCTGAACAGGAGCAATTTTCCATTTTGTTGACAGATTCTTGTTCAGCTCTTCAAGTACTATCTTATACGTTATTTTGAGCGATTTTGAGAATTTTTCATTTTTGCAAAAATCATGATGTATACATCATGCGTTTTTTAGCCAAAATGAAAATCTCTCAATTTGCATGATATTTGGGCTATGGATAGAGCATGGCCTAACAAGTGTACACACATTATATGAGACTTTTCTCTACTATCCAGGCAGAGATATTTAGCTGAGAATAGTACACCTTTCTCTGCTCTCAAGGGAAAGCTGAGAGAGGAAAATTCCAACTTTCAAATGCTCATATCTCCTGAACAGGGCAATTTTCCATTTTGTTGACAGATTCTTGTTCAGCTCTTCAAGTACTATCTTATACGTTATTTTGAGCGATTTTGAGAATTTTTCATTTTTGCAAAAAATCATGATGTATACATCATGCGTTTTTAGCCAAAAAATGAAAATCTCTCAGATTGCATGATATTTGGGCTATGGATAGAGCATGGCCTAACAAGTGTACATACATAATATGAGACTTTTCTCTACTATACAAGCAGAGATATTTAGCTGAGAATAGTACACCTCTCTCTGCTCTCAAGGGAAAGCTGAGAGAGGAAAATTCCAACTTTCAAATGCTCATATCTCCTGAACGGGGCGAATTTTCCATTTTGTTGACAGATTCTTGTTCAGCTCTTCAAGTACTATCTTATACGTTATTTTGAGCGATTTTGAGAATTTTTCATTTTTGCAAAAATCATGATGTATACATCATGCGTTTTTAAAAATGAAAATCTCTCAGATTGCATGATATTTGGGCTATGGATGAGCATGGCCTAACAAGTGTACACACATAATATGAGACTTTTCTCTACTATACAAGCAGAGATATTTAGCTGAGAATAGTACACCTCTCTCTGCTCTCAAGGAAAGCTGAGAGGAAAATTCCAACTTTCAAATGCTCATATCTCCTGAACAGGGAGCAATTTTTCCATTTTGTTGACAGATTCTTGTTCAGCTCTTCAAGTACTATCTTATACGTTATTTTGAGCGATTTTGAGAATTTTCATTTTTGCAAAAATCATGATGTATACATCATGCGTTTTTAAAAAAATGAAAATCTCAGTGCATGATATTTGGGCTATGGATAGAGCATGGCCTAACAAGAGTACACACATAATATGAGACTTTTCTCTACTATACAAGCAGAGATATTTAGCTGAGAATAGTACTCCTCTCTCTGCTCTCAAGGGAAAGCTGAGAGAGGAAAATTCCGACTTTCAAATGCTCATATCTCCTGAACAGGGAGCGAATTTTTCCATTTGTTGACAGATTCTTGTTCAGCTCTTCAAGTACTATCTTATACGTTATTTTGAGCGATTTTGAGAATTTTTCATTTTTGCAAAAATCATGATGTATACATCATGCGTTTTTAGCCAAAATGAAAATCTCTCAATTGCATGATATTTGGGCTATGGATAGAGCATGGCCTAACAAGTGTACACACATAATATGAGACTTTTCTCTACTATACAAGCAGAGATATTTAGCTGAGAATAGTACACCTCTCTCTGCTCTCAAGGGAAGCTGAGAGGAAAATTCCAACTTTCAAATGCTCATATCTCCTGAACAGGGGCGAATTTTCCATTTTGTTGACAGATTCTTGTTCAGCTCTTCAAGTACTATCTTATACGTTATTTTGAGCGATTTTGAGAATTTTTCATTTTTGCAAAAATCATGATGTATACATCATGCGTTTTTAACCAAAAATGAAAATCTCAATTGCATGATATTTGGGCTATGGATAGAGCATGGCCTAACAAGTGTACACACATAATATGAGACTTTTCTCTACTATACATGCAGAGGTATTTAGCTGAGAATAGTACACCTCTCTCTGCTCTCAAGTAAAGCTGAGAGAGGAAAATTCCAACTTTCAAATGCTCATATCTCCTGAACAGGAGCGAATTTTTTCATTTTGTTGACAGATTATTGTTCAGCTCTTCAAGTACTATCTTATACGTTATTTTGAGCGATTTTGAGAATTTTTCATTTTTGCAAAAATCATGATGTATACATCATGCGTTTTTAGCCAAAAATGAAAATCTCTCAGATTTGCATGATATTTGGGCTATGGATGAGCATGGCCTAACAAGTGTACACACATAATATGAGACTTTTCTCTACTATACAAGCAGAGATATTTAGCTGAGAATAGTACACCTCTCTCTGCTCTCAAGGGAAAGCTGAGAGGAAAATTCCAACTTTCAAATGCTCATATCTCCTGAACAGGAGCCAATTTTTCCATTTTGTTGACAGATTCTTGTTCAGCTCTTCAAGTACTATCTTATACGTTATTTTGAGCGATTTTGAGAATTTTTCATTTTTGCAAAAATCATGATGTATACA